>OY755038.1:76715380-77315380 GCA_963576565.1 Aspidapion aeneum | reverse complement strand
TCATTTTATTTCTGTGTTTAGTGTCTGTTCTTAAATTATGTAAAGCCCTAAAGGGGGGGGGGGTTGGCCTTGTATTACACTCAATGTGTTTCTACTGTGTTTTTTCTTGAAAATGCATTACGAGGGGAGCTCAAAAATCCTGAATTTATGTGTTACATAATTTCGTATGTACATTAATGTCTTAATTTATTTAAGTCCATCTAGGAGCCTCTAGAATCCTGGTGTAGAAAAACAAATATTAATTAAATAGCTGTTGAAATATTTAAAGATTTGTTTTTTTTTTTGTATAATTTTAAGCTTTGTTAAACACCAAAAGCAATGCAGGCCTGCAAATGCTTAGGGACCTTATATTAGACAGAAAATGATAACTGTCACAATAGGTGACAATTGAATATACCTATTGGTAGGTTAAAAAGAGGTCTGTCCAAATTATTCTGCAATTCTGTAAGACTTTACAAAATGAGTCTTGAAGTCAGATAATGACTTTGTGTCTTTAAGTACACCTTCTTATCCAAATTATTTTGTTAAAAAAGGGGTTATCCATAAATTGCATAAACATAAATTGGGAGAGGAAGTGTATCATGGGTGTGTTAGATTTGATGGAACCACAGATTGAACTTAAGTTTCTGCTGGGAATAATATCCTAGCAAAGTGAGATTTGTGCAGTTATCTCATTTTTACATATCCAGTTATGAATTTGTTAGCTTTTGATTGTTAAAACAATGATGCACTAGTGAAAAATTTACAAAAATGGTTTTTTTTAGCATAATTTTAAGCTTTGCCAAATACCATCAATTGCCACACAGGCCAGCAAATACTTACACAGAAAATGAACAAAAGGTGACAATTAAAGAAGTTGGTAGGTTAAAAATAGGTAACTGTCCAAATTATTTTGCAAAACTATAAAAAATAAGTCAAAGACAAATAGTGACTTTTTGACTTTTACAATAATTGATTTGTTTTTTAGCATAATTTTTAAGCCTTGCAAAATACCTATCAAAACAAATGCAGGCCTGCAGCAAATACTTAGGTACAGACCTTATGAGAAAATGATAACTGGACAAAATATGTGACAATTAAAGATATAGGTAGGTTAAAAAGAGGTCATGTGTATTTTGTTGTGTTGTGTAACAAAAATAGAATTTTTACCTTTCTATCCTGCAAAGCACTGCTTTGATTTATAGTTTGACTTTTATTTTTGCCCTTGGTATGTATTTCCCTCCTTTTCAAAATGAAATACAGCAAAAAACTTTAGTATTTCTTTCTGATTTAAAAAAATAGTTTATGGTTTTATAGTCTTGTAGGTAATAAGCTAGGAAGGTGCCAGACCTGTCACATTTAGTTTTTTAGACAACAAATGTATTAATGCAATTTTTTTCGCTAGTGTTACATATTTTTAGGGGGTTCCTCTGAAATGTGTTTTGTGGTTTTAATGGGTAAGGTTAGGTTTAGGTTCTTGTTTTTTCCTCAATAGTGTTGCAAAAGTTATGCATATGGGGTAAAGCTGAGAAAAAAAATAGGTTTTAGAAACAATCTATTTCTAGTATTATTCGTTTTGACAAAATCCTTCCTAGCCTGCACAGCAATGGCTAGAAAAGGTATTGTTTTAGTTAGATGAATTTTTTTTGAATAACGCCGAAAATCTATTATGTTACTGTATTTCAACCAATCTTAGCAATCTCCTCGTGACATCTGTCCATGTATGTCTGTATGATAGCTCCTAAAATGCTGAACCAATTTTCATGAACTTTTTAAATAAAATGGTGTACCATACTCTAGAGCTGTTTAGATTTCATTCAAAATCCCTTACCAAATGCTGGCACAGTCAAATTTTTTTTCAACATACATTTTAACAGAGCATCACATAAATATGTGGGTTTTCATAATAATTTGTGTTATAACCAAAAACTTTGTAGGAGTATACTTGGAGTGTGCTAATGGACTAGGCATAGAACATTTCTAAAAACTCAACTGTATTTATTGCATGATGATACAGAATTATTCATTTTTAGGAAAATGTGCAAGTTTTCTTCAGTCAGTAGCTGGGATGTAAGATTCACCTAATCAGTTTCATTTATCGAGGTTTTGGTAGTGATGAATGTGAAAAAAGGCAAGAATTACAAAGATTAATAGTTTATATTAAAAAAAAATAATAAACACATATACAAAACTTTTTTATAATTAATTTAAAACATATATTTTTTTAAAGAGGCCTTAAGCAACCAATTTTGAAATTTTAACCATAAAAAAGTACTGACGGCATAAAAGGCAATTAGATCATTTTTCTCAGGTACACTGAAAAAAAACTGTTTTCAAATCAACCATAAAAAATTGGTTACTTCCATACTAACGATAAACAGATATTTTGTTAATATAGTGTAGTTTTACTTAATAAAATTCATAACTAGACTAAAATAGTGCACTTCCTAATTTAAAAAAAAGTTATTTGCTTTTTAACTAAAATTGTATTGTATATTAAACACTTTTTTCGTTGTTTCGCTAGCTAATGAAAATTTTAGTACCCAATCAAATTTCAATATATTAATGGATTTTATATTCCCAGCAAATATCTTTACATCTATCTTTTGTTTGTCCATTTTTTTTTGTAAAAGTTAAAGCTGTACTCCAACTATTAGGGTCACATAATTTTTGACTTTTTGGAGTTTTGAAAGCTGTAGAAAAAACAAGAATAAAGGTCTAAAATTCGCTTTACTGATATGTCTCCAACTGGTGGGTGAATCATTTATTTTGCTCTATTTCGTTTCTTTTATGTTTAAGAGATGTCGGTGATTGGGTGGTTAAATAAAATACAAAATTAGAATGCCACATTATAATGAGTCACAATTTAGTACATTTTTAATCACTAGTGCAATGGCGGACACAAGGGAGAATGTTATCTAGGAGCAAGAGGGAGACCAACACGTTGGTACATTTGGCGATTTCAACTTTAAAAATATATAAACTCTGAAACATTTTTTTTTTAAATACATATATTTTTAGCTTTTGTTTGCAATAAAAATTAAAATCGCGTATGTAGCACTTTTGAAGAAATACTATAAAATGTCTTTTTTATGTAAATTAATGTTCAGTTTGCCTTATTAATGTTCTTAGAGTATGTTCTGGTTAAAATATCAATCCAACATTATACATATACATATATTTAAAAAAAAAAGATAACCTAAAGTTTTAACAAATTTATATTAATTAAACATAACCTTTATTTTGAAGTTAATCTAACTATAACAAAAATTCAAAACTAAAAGAAAAAGATTTATAATTCTGGTGGTACTAAACAAAATATTCTTGTGACCATAAAATATAGATTACTAAAAAGCTATATATGTTGTGCCTTGTATGAATAAGCGCAGCGTATCTTCTTACAATCATCATAATTGTTCTTATTTGACTTAAACGTTTTGTCAAACATACCTAATGATTGATGGATCTGCTCAGAGGCCTATTCGGAAAAAAATCGTCATTGTCTTTGATACTGCTCTATAAATTCTGGTACGTGATATACTAGAGCATGAATTTTTGGTGTAGGAAGAATTTGACCTTGTGAAACGCAGAAAAAAGAGCCACATATTTGTTTCCTGTAAGAAAATAATCATAATTATAGCTTGAACGGTTTTATTTTTTCGAAATTAACCTGATCGTTTGAAGTTTTTATTTAAACAACTTTCAAGTGGTATGGTAAAAGACGAAAAAACGAAACAAGGAATATTTATAATTATTTTCTTACAGGAAACAAAAATGTGGCTGTTTTTTTGCGTTTTACAAGGTGGTTGGCAGTTGTTTTGGACGAGTTGTAGATGCAAAATACAAAATATTCATTAAGCACTACAGTTCAATATAGAGCTGGACAAAGTCAAAATTCTTCCTACAGTGAAAATGCATGCTCTAGTATATCACATACCAGAATTTATAGAGCAGTATCAAACAGCAGGATTTTTTAGCAGATCCATCATTCATTCTATATGTTTGAAAAAACGTTTGAAAATTCGCTGAGTTTGTTCATACAATACACAACATATATACTCCTCTTTTTATAGCTTTTAAGTAACCTATATTTTATTTTTACAAGGATATTTTATTTAACAGCACCAGAATAGACATTTTTCTTTTAGTTTTGCATTTTTTAATTAATAATATTTTTTTAATTTTCATCTTATCTTGTATAATATACCGGGTGGGCCAAAAAAAACCGAACAATTTTTTTTTCATTATCACTTTTGAACTATACAATCGATTTGAATGGGACAAACTGGACTTGGCAGATAATTAATCAGAGTTTTGACTGAATGTATTTTTTTGTCCATCATCTCAAAATCCAAGATGGCGGACGAAACTAAAATGTACCCTTCAAAGATGATCGTTTATTCTCGTGTTGCGAACATGTTTTATTAATTTTTTTAAATCACAAGGTATGAATCAGCAAAATCGGTTCGGTGGTTCTAAAAAAATATATTTTTTTTAACCATTGTTTTAAACATTATACAATTGCCTTGCCAATCATGTCTGCGCCTATTTCCCTATAAATTCATTACTACTGAATCGATTTTAATGAAATAAAAAACATCCTGGTGAGAATTGATTGCTTTTTAAAGATCATGATCAAAGTTTATCGCCATCTTTAAATTTAAGATGGCGGTCGGAATTATATTTGATTCTTCTAAATGGCGTGTTTATTCTTAGTTTCCGAATATGTTTTAGACTTTTTTTAATTTATAGAAAGGCACTGCTTTTCCCCCACACAACGAGGTGCAAGTTAGTAAAATCGGTGTGGTGGTTCTCAAAAAATCTATTTTTGTTTCAGCCATTGTTTTACAGATTATACGATTGCATTACCAATCCTGTCTGCATTTATTCGCTTATAAATTCGTTATTACTAAACCGATGTTAGTGAAGTAAAACAAATCATGTTGAGAATTTATTGCTCTTTAAAGATTATAATCGAAATTTGCCGCCATCTTAAAATTTAAGATGTCGGACAGAATCATACTTGATTCTTCAAAATGGCGTGCGTATTCTTATTTTCCCAAAATGTTTGTTTTTTTTTTAATTTATAGAAAAACATTACTTTTCTCCTGCATAAGGAGATAAAAATTAATTAAGTGCTTTTCTATAACGTAAAACATTTTTTGAAAATAAGAATAAACGTGCCTCTTTGAAGGGTCAAGTATGATTATTTCCGACCTCCTAACTTTCAAGGTTCAGTAATAATGAGTTTATAAAGAAATGAATGCGGACAGGATTGGCAATGCAATCGTATAATCTGTAAAACAGTGGCTGAAACAAAAAAATATTTTTTGAGAACCACCGAACCGATTTTACTAATTTATACCTTGTTGTGCGGGGGAAGGGAAAAATAGTGCTTTTCTAGAAATTAAAAAAAACTAAAATATTTTCATAAAATAAGACTTAACACGCCATTTTGAAAAATCAATTATGATTCTGTCCACCATCTTAAATTTTAAGATGTTATTAAATTTTGATCATGATCTCTAAAAAGCAATCAATTCTCACAAAGATATTTTTTATTTAATCAAAATCGGTTCAGTAGTAATGAATTTATGGCAAGGCAATCGTATAATATTCAAAACAATGGTTAAAACAAAAATATATATTTTTTAAAACCACCGAACCGATTTTGCTGACCTTACCATACCTTGTTGTGCGTGGCAAGAATGCAGCTTATTTAGTGATTTAAAAAAATTAATAAAACATGTTCGCAACACAAGAATAAACGATCATCTTTGAAGGGTACATTTTATTTCGTCTGCTATCTTGGATTTTAAAATGGCGGACAAAAAAAAATATTTAAAATCCTCTGTCAGCTGCAGTTTGTCCCATTAAAATCAATGGTATAATTCAAAAGTTATAATGAAAAAAAAATTGTCCGTTTTTTTTGGCCCACCCGGTTCATATTGGAGTGACATTTTTACCAGAAGATACTCTAAGAACATTAATAAGGCACATTGAGCATTAATTTACCTAAAAAAAGTAATTTTATATTATTTCTGGAAAACGGCTAAATGCGCAATTTCAATTTTCATTGCAAATAAAAGCTAAACATATATGTATTTCAAAAAAAAATGTTTCAGAGTTTATATATTTTTAAAGTTGAAATCGCCAAATGTACCAACGTGCCAACAACTTCCTGTAAGTTAAGATTATGTTTCAAAAGCGTTTCTGTAGAAACTAATGAGTTGGAAGCATATTTGTGTGAAACTTTATGTAACCTACATGTAACCCTAACTTTTCTTACTACAATATTAAGCAATTGTCCTTATTTTTAATAGAATAAGCAAACATTTATTTCCTGTAAAATACATTTGTCTACAGATATAAAATAAAATTGGTTATAGAATTATTATTCTTTTTATTTTTGCCACAAAAAAAAACAGTTTTAAAGTTTCCGAAAATAATCAACTGATCGAGCTGCCCAATAAACATTTTCAACCATTTTCATTATTTTTAGGAAGCTACAAATTTGTTTAACGATTGTTTACAATAACTAAATTTACTTTTAAAAATTAAAGTCTGGATCAATTCTAACCCCCTTAAGTCTACAAGAGTCTCGCTTATAAGTTACTATACAGGGTGTTTCCTAATTGAATGTGAAATGATTTATTTTTGAAAACTTTACCACCCTGTATCTCAAAAGGTAAGACGTTTAGAACATATGTTTAAATGAAGTTTTTTTCTTAAAATGGGCCCAAAAATCACCCCCATAAATATTGACATTCAATTAGGAAACACCCTGTATATAACTTCATCCTCCCTTCTTAAGTGCTAAGCCCTCAGCCCTTGCCACCATTGCAAAAAAAATCTACAAAAGTTTGAAATCAATCTAGATTATTACCTTAATTTACTACATGGTATTCTTACATATAAACCTACAAAAAAAAATAAAAAATATATTATATTTTTTTTTTTTATTAAAATTATTTATCACAGATTTGATTTATTAATAATAATTTCAAACTCGATTTATTTAGGAATTATTTTTAGGTCTAAAAACAAAAAACCTTTCTATCAGACATTGGGTTTTAAAATATTTAAAATTTGATCTCCAGCAAAATATACTTTCCTACCACATATAAAATTTTTTCTGCTGTTAATTTTTGAGTTTTGTTCAAGATTTTACATGCTGCTGAATGTTACAAGATCATTATTAAAAGACTGAAAAAAACTTAAAAAAAAAGAAAAATAGTTCATTGCTAATTGTTTGGATGAAATTTGGAAAGTTAATTAATGTTTGTATATGTCTGTGACCCAAAAATATATATTTTTTAAGAATAAGAGTTTTATGACTAAATTTTTCTATGTAGGTAAAAATAAGTAACAATCTCCAAATTGTATCCAAACTAATAGCAATTAACTATTTTTTACTATCAACATATACTTCATTGAAAAATAGTTAGATTTAAGATTTTACCCCTTCCATTTTCCTTACTGGCTTTGGAGCTGATAGTCTGCTAATTTCTCTGGGGGTTTTTCTCTGGTTCTAGCACTGTGCAAAGTTTGAGTTTGCCATAGGACTAATTTGTCTTCTTTCACCAGGTGATGATAATGCAGTGGTAGAACCATTGGAACCTGCTGTAAGAAAGCTGTTAAAAGAGCCATTTTGACTATTAGTGTCACTTTCCTTTTGATGAAATTCTGGAAGGTCTTGTAGTGACTCTACTGCTCCAGAGCTATTAAAAGAATTGTTATTCGATTGTAAAATGGGGGATTGCTTGTTTTAGAGGTTGCTTAATATGAGGGGAAGTTGGTGCAATAGCTTTGGTCTGGGTCACAGTTGTTTGTTGATTTTTATGTATGAGTAGTCTTCTTCTTTTTGACAATTGTTTATATGTTGCATGATTATAGATGTCATTCACCGCTGACGACTTAAATTATTGTCGCGTCTCTATTTGTTTAAAATATGTCATACTACAGGGTCTCTTGTTTTTACCCGTTATTTCTTGATACTAGTCTGTGTTGCAAAGATATGTTGTTTTACCTATTATTTTTTTTATTGCAATTTAGCAAAAAACGATGTAATATAATGTATGTAGTGATACCTGACTGTTTCTTGGATCATCTAGAGCAGCTTTCATTTTGTTTTTAAAGTGCCCTACAGCCCTTCTCCTCAACTACAAGAAATTTACAATCCATTTAGTCTCTTTGATCTGTGGTGGGTCTTTTTGAGTTTTTTTGTGTGTTGCCTCCAAGTGGTTCAATGATTCTGGCCATTTAGTTTCTTTAATCTGTGCTGGGTCTTAAATCACAAAAATCTATGTGTATATGTCCCATGACCTTTTCTTTGATCTGTGGTGGATCTTTTTTGTGTGTTGCCTCCAGTGGTTCAATGATTCTGGCCATTTACTCTCTTTGATCTGTAGTGGATCTTTTTGAGTTTTTTTGTGTGTTGTTTTCAAGTGGTTCATCACATAACGGATCGAATCTAAACCCTGCTTTAGTATTGGGTTTACCTATAACAATAAGAAAATACAGGGTTTTACTAAATTAAACAACCTTATTTTAAGAGGTGAAACTATATATGATTTTTTAAGACAGAAATTGATAACAAAAGGTTTGCAGAAATATGTTTATAAGAACTTTTAATAAGAGGGTTATGCTGAAAATTTTAAGATGCTCTGATAATAGGTAATAATCAAAGAAATTCAAGGAACCCTAGAAGACGCATCCCCATTATTTAATAGGCAAATTCATTCATCATGCATGAAATCTCAGAAAATTTCGCCGAATCCTCGCAGGCAACACTGTAAGAGGTATAAAAGAGAAATCGTTGAAAAAACCATGGGCGTGCAGATTTTGTTGAAAATAAAATAAATATATTATAGACATTTTCCTATAAAATTTTTGCACCCAAAATTATAAAATTTAAATAAGTGTAAAATATTACCGGTACAGCTTTGACAGCCATTCTATTTTTACAGAATTAATTTTTTTATCGATTTATAATATTAGAAATCAATAACTTATTTACAGCTGGTAATATCCGTAGTTTTGATTTTTATTATTTTTCCCTAAAGATAAGAAATCTACTTTATATTATTTTTTTCTGGATATAGAAAAGTGTTACTTTAATCCCTAAAATTTAAAACACAGGTAAAAGTGTTTCTTTTTATTTCAAATTGTCAAAGGTGTTTTTTTAGCTTTTTACTCTTTCACCTTGGTAATACATTGTTCTTAGTAAATTTTTTACAGTAAGTAGATTTGTTCTGTTAAAAAAAATCAAAAACTCCGAATTATATACTCAGACCTTGAGATATTTATCAAAATTTGTGCATCAGGATTTAAAGAGTCTATTTGATCCCCTAGTCTACAGGGTGCATTTTCGACACTTTTGGGTGTTTTCGGTTTCTATGTTTATAATATTGATATGCGAGGTTTACTATCATTATTCTCTTCAAATTAAAGCACACTAAGGTGTAGTCGTTTTTTCTTCAATCTTCTCTAGAAGTTCCCGAAACCACCCAAATGATAAAAATGGGACAGCCTTTATTTATAATATAGATTTTTTTGTTATATTTTATCAGCAAAATTCTTGCCTCGAAATAAAAAGCACTCATTGGTTTATTTTACCAAAATCCATTCATTAGTTTATTAAACTCTAGCAATTAGTTTTTTTTAGAAAATATTTGGTATGAGTCTGTGTTTTTTTACATTTGCAAATGTTAAAAAATATGACTTATTCAGTTTTATCAACAAAATACTTTTGATTTCCATAAAACAATCTATTTAATTTTTATTTACCAAATAAAATAAAAATGAAAAAATATTATTTATAATTAAGTGATTATTATACAGGGTGTCCCATAACTTAGGCGCCATAGTGCAGCAGGTGATAGAGGAGGTTATTTCCAAGAAAAAAGTTTATATAACATGGGGTCGACATTCATCTGTTTTTAAGATATAGGATTTTTAAAGAGGAGTGGGTTATACAAAAAAAAATCTGTCACAGCCAGCTGAATACTCAGCTAATTGTGATTAAAAAATGTGGTACTCCTTTTTTAATAATATTACAAGTAGAGGAGGTACGGGCTGTCAAAATAACCTCGAAAATGTATAAAAAATAATAATTTTTTTAAAATTAATTTTTGCTTTCTCTTTTAAAAAATATCAATAATATTTCATTATTACGTATCGCTAGAGACTTGCTTTTATTAACAAAAAATATTTAAAAAACATTGCATTTAATATGGCATTCATAAAAGTTCATACCAAAAAAATAGTATTTTCTAAAAAAATTGACTGACTAACTTTTTTCAAATTAATTTTTTTAAATTAATTTCAATTTACTGCTTTTATTCTAATACAAGACTACCCAATTTCTTATTTTTACTGCGTTTTTTTAAAAAGTTATTATCACAAAAGTTTAAAAAATTGCCAACAACAAGTTTTTGATCAGACATGACCTCTTTCACTTGTTGGCCTATGGCCCCTAAGTAATGGGACACCCTATATATACAAACATTATTAAATTTGGCAAATATAAGAATTAAGAACAATATTTTAATCCATTTGACTCAAGGCTCTCTTTTAATTAATCACCAGGGACTATGCAGTAAGTAAGTGAAAAGGAAGTTAAAACTCTTTTTTTTCTGTGTAAAAGTAGATACTACCTTTTTTCTTCTTATAGTTATATTTGTTAATTCTGACTACTTTTTTACATCATTATATGATGATCGAACATCAAAAACAACCAGTGATAATATATTATGTATACTTTATAATAAAAAGAGATAGTTGAATATTTAACTACTAACCACTAGTAGTAAGTAGTTTTCTTAATTTGAACTAGTCTTTAACACCTGACCTTGGGCAAGGCATTTCGTACAAGATAGTGCCTACTAGGTGCTAAACGAACAAACTTATTAAGGCCAATAATCTCCCTCCAAAGCTCTCTCTTGTTTGGATCAGTGGGGAATCTAGTAAACTCATAAATTTGAATATTTTTAAAATGTTTAATAACTGTACAGTAGCATGACATAACATAACATTACAGAGTGAAAATGGTTGTTTACATAAGAAATATATTTTTTAGAGTTATATATTATTGCCAGAATAAATTAAGAAACTTTTCCAAAAAAACCCAAACACTAGAGGTGGGAAAATAAGGGAATTTGCAACAATAAATAATGTTTCTTAAAACTTCTTTGTAAAATAAATCGCTAATATTTTGTAAAAAAAGTTATAAACCACACCACTGTGTTACCAAATCGTAAACAATATGACGGTTTCTAGAAGAGATTCAAACTTACCGGTGAAATGATAAATCCAGCCACTTCTCTTCACTTTTCTCACACAGAATGCACTTCTTAGGCATTTTTAAAGTTATTTAATAAAAAAAAATCTTAATTTTGTGATAAATATTGCAAAAAAACGACAAAAACGCACGTTTATTCGGATAACCTCTCAAAGGCAACAATAAATGATGCAAGGGTGACGTTTGGTCTACATGGTTGCCGCTATTAATTTTTTTTCTGAAAAATAGCGAACAAAAATCAGTTTTTTGCATATTTCGCGAGAACGATAAGTCGTAGGGCAAAATTTAATGTATGAGAAATATTACCCATAGGATTCCCTACAATCGGTCTCCATAGTCTATAGGTCTACAACCACACGTTTAGAAGAAAATTTGAAAAAATTATGTTTTTTGCAATTTATGCAAAAACGGTAAGTCATAAAAAAAAACTTTATTGACATAAAATGATCAAGACACAATTCTCTACAATGCGACAATGACAATTTACAGCTCTACAACCACATGTGTTGAAGACAGAGGGTGCCGAAAATGCCCATTATATACTTTTTTGCGTTTTACGCAAAAACCATAAGTCATAGAGCTGTGACTCACATAGGTGAATTGTAGAGAATGGCGTCCTGGAGATTTCTTGTCTATAATGTGTTTTTCTAGGACCTACCGTTTTTGCATAAAATAAAATAATAATTTTTGCAAATTTGGCGCCCTATATGTTCTACACGTAGTTGTAAACCTGTGGCCCAAAAGGAAAGAATGTAGAAAATTGTGTCCTTTAACATTTTATGTTTATAAAGTTTCTTTCTACGACTAAAAAAAACACAATTTTTGACAAGTAACCTGCCATTTACCTTCTAAACATGTCGTTGTAGACCTATAGACTATGGAGATTGATTGTAAAGACTCGTATGGGTAATATTTCTCTTTAAAAAAATTCTTCTCTACGACTTACCGTTTTTGCGTAAAATGCAAAAAACTGATTTTTGTCATTTTTGGTGCCCTCTTCTATACATGTAAGTCTAGAGCTATAACCTTTAAGAAAAATTGTAAAGGAATTTTTGAAGTGTAAACTTCTTTAGGCGCGTTTAGTAGTTTATGTGGGTACTGAATTGAACTGAGCCGTCAGACTCGGCTATGTAACGCTCATTCGGGTGAAGTCGGCTCGAGTCGACTAACTGTGAGAGGAACATTCAGCGAGCAACATGATGATGCAGATGAAGGCCAGTATTATTAATTTCGCCTTGTTAAAGTTTACACTTCTACCATGTGGTCTTAAGCACACACAATTTTTTTTGTCAACAAAGGTTTTCTCTGCGACGTTCCATTTTCGCGTAAAATCACATCAAAACGCTTTTTTTTCCAGAGTTGCCCAGGAGAGGGTTGTAGACTAATTTTTATATATATATATATATATATATATATATATATATATATATATTATATAAAGAAAAGGTTTTTGTAACTTTCGTGATCAAAACATTTAACTTAAATTTATTTGGACTAAAAGCAAGAGTTATTTTTATACCGAAAACATTTGTAGTGAGAACAATAATTAATAGTTAAAAGTGCAGTTTAGTCAACTGGTTTTAATAACTTAATACCACCTAGGAAGACAAAACTAATAAACTATTTATGAACTCTAACCTCACACCAAAGAAATTTAATTAAACTTACTTTCAGTTGAACGTTTTTCACACTTAAATGGAGTCCCGTTTTTTTCAGAAAACCGAAAACCAAATCAATATTTTAAACTGCGCATTCGCTACCGTACTTTTTCTTCTCACATAAGAGGTGCGCATGTGCAGTTTAAAAAAATAATTTTGCATTACATGATATCGCCGCTAGTTATTTTGTGTTCCTGCAAAAAACAAGCTCAAGTTGGTTGACTGCACAAAAATTGCAATTTTGTGCTAATCGTTGTACGTTCTATAAAAATCGACAATCAACAATCTTCGAAAAAAACCAACTTTAGCTGATTATTTCTAATTTATACTTTCCTTTTAACTCAAAATAGATAAGGACTTAAACCGCCACATAGATCTATAACAACAGGGACTTAAAAGCAAATGTTTTATGATTTTTGTTAAGTTTAGGTACCTATGTAAACAAAAATTTACCGATTGATTATTGGATAACATATTCTAACTTAAAAAAAAAAACTTTTTTTCAAACATTCGTATATATATGTGCATATAGGCACACAGACAGACATGCATACATACATATCTAGAGGTTATACTTACAACCTAGAATTAAATTGTATAGAAAAACATTATTAATGATAAGATCTCAAAAAAAAATCAATGAAAACAATCCTTTTCTCACATAGGATGGTAAACATATTCTATTACAGATACATGTATAGCAATCCAAAACGTAAGCCGAATTCAAAAACAAAATATTTTTTTGATTTTTATTAGTTACCATTTTACTTATGTACCTACATCAAAATTACAAGTTATAAAAGTACTGGCAACATTGTTGCGAATTTGAAAGGAATCCCCAGTATAATACTTTTTGTGTCTGATGAAGTTTAGGATTTCTATACGGGGTCTACCTTTAGTTGAATGTTTTTGGTAATAATTTTTTTGGAAAAAAAGATATAATTGAATGTAGTGGCGAATAATTTAGCTATCACCCAAAACTGTATAAAAATCTAATCCTACACTAACTATAGTTTTTTTTTTATTTTGGCGGTTAAATCATGACATATTTCCATTAGTTTAAATATTTATTTATTTATTTAGTAGTGAAAATGTGAAAATGGTTTACATTTACAATTGTTTACATTTACAATTAATAATCATCATTTAAATAAAATGTTATAATGATTTTTGGTCAAAGGCAAACGTTTCATACCAAGTTAAAAACAATTTTGAAATCTCCAAATATTTTTAAAACATTTTAATTAAAAAGACACTCACCAGGATTTTTGCTATTGTTTTTTTGAAGATGATGATGAACATGTAGCTATGATAGCTAATCCAGCTGTAAACACTGACCATAACAACAGTGTTGCTTCCAAGTGGTTCACCACATAATGGATCAAATTTAAACCCTGCATTAGTATTGGGTTCACCTATAACAATAAGAAAATACAGGGTGTGACATAATTAAATAACCATATTTTAACAGGTGAATCTGTATATACTTTTTGAAGACAGAAATTGGTACCTAACAAAAGGTTTGCGGAAATATGTTTATAGGAACTTTTTAAATGAGGGTTATGATCTGATCCTACACTCACTATGAAAAAAGTAAATGTGTATTGAAAAGATACATATTTCTCAACTCACAAGCTACAGCGATTTTTTGTGTACAATTTTATAATGCCCTTTTGTCACATTTAAAAAAAAGCTTACAAAATACTTTTTTGTGTAGTTTTAGGCAAAACTGGCTGACACCATTCGAAAGAAAGGTAAAAATTTTATAGCTCCTTACAATTTCGTATCTATTGGACAAAGGATGGTCAAGAAATAAATTTTGAAATTTAGCAATTTCAATTGTAAATAAAATTTTCAAGTGCAAAATTTTTACATCTTTTTCGAATGTTGAAAGTCAGATTTGAAGCTTTTTTTAAATGTGACAAAAAGGTTCTATAAAATTATATGAAAGACATCTCTGACCTGCAGGTTCATTGCATATTGGCTGTGAAACAGAGTGAAGGTTTCAAATCTACTCTTGTGATAGTTACTGTAGGATCAGATTTTCATACAGTTTTAGGTGGTTGCAATGAATACACAACTATAGAGTTGTGTATTCATTGGTGGTTGCTAAATTATTGGCCACTACTGTATAGTATTATATAATTATACAAGTGACTCTTTTTGATTCTAAGAAGAAAAGTATGTAGGCTATCTTACCTTTTGCTAGGTGTGGGTAGCAACTTTCAGGCTTTCAAAAAGTAAACTTGAGCTAGTGAGTCCTTGGTGTAGGCTGGGAAGTACTCTGATACTTTCGTTCTCACCTGCCAGGCCAATTGTGACCTGTAAATAATTTTTTTATTTAATTTTACCTGATTTAAAGACTGTTAAAATAACAAGTTTGATATGCTAAGATGAAGTTTTAATTTACTGTCATCAGAAAATATCTGTTCCTTCAGGGTAATTTCATATCAAATCAACCAGAGGTTTGGCAGACCATTTCACCGATTTTGAAAAAATTTGTTACACAGTATCTATATATGGGTGGGATAAAATATCCAAAATATTTTTTTTTCTGATCAGTTGTTTTTTTTAATTAATTTTCAAAAATCGAAAAATTGACCCATTTTGGTTCAACACAGCTTCACAAAAATTAACATATCTTGAGGACAACTTATCGCAGATTGATAAGATATAGCTCTAAAGGCAATTTAAATACCTTTCCAACGATGTGTCACATGACCTATTATATTTTCATCCCTTTTTTTTTGAATTTTGGAAAAAAAATTGATTTTTTGCAAAAAAGTCATTTTTGATATTTTTGAAAAAAATTTCTAAATGGAGACATTATGGGTTCATGGTCAAAAAAAACAAACATTTGGCAAGTCTGAAATAAATCATGTTTATTTTTTGTGAACTTTTTCATTGACCAACTATATACAGGGAGTTTCAAAATTCATTAACATAATTTTAGTGTTGAATTCTCTGAGTGATTCTAAGACAAAATTTTCATATAAATATAGGTCCTCAAACCCCTTGTTTTGAGATACAGGGTGTAATTTTTTTTGTAGTTTTTTGTCTATAGCTAGTCCAGTTTTTCAGATATTTAGCTCAAATTTGGCACATATATTTAGCTATAGGCACTCACTACACTATTAGACATGCCAACTAATAGTAAAAATCTACAGAGTGATTATTTTTTAGGGGTCTTGTTGCCTTTTCCCCCTGATTTTTTTTTGTTGTAAGCCAGATTTTTTTTTGTTGTAAGTGGTAGATTTTAAAACAAGAAATAAAATAGCTGTTTCATTTGAAAAATTTTTTGTTTTTTGCAATATATCTCTAACTGTTTTAGAAAAAATCACTGTTGAACCAAACACCTCTAAGTATCAGAAAATAAAAAAAATGTTCCAGTATTATATGGGAACTATATCAAAACAAACAAATTAATTAAAACACATTTGGTTCATCTCAAAACTGCAGAAAATATTAAAAAAACTAAATTTTAACACCCTGTAGGTATCTCTGAAACTAAGTGTTTGTGGACCTATGCTTATATAAACTTTTTGTTTTGAAATCACTCAAGGAATTTAGCATTAAAATTATGTTATTGAATTTTGAAACACACTTCATGTTGCACCAGTGTGGCTGTCCCAAGGAAAAACACACTAATTGACATAAGGAAAAGATCATGGTATAAATTTTTCATTGTCCATTTACTCAATGCAAAATGTTTATTAAGGCATAGAGCAAGTAATTTTCAAACAAGGATGACATAGATATTTAGTAGGTATACTTGGTCTATCAAATCAAAATCAGAATCTTTATTAATGCATATAGCAGTTACAAATCAAATAGTACGTACTAACACTATTGTCACATCAAATTTTTTTTATAATAATGCCATTTTATAAATAAAATTACTAAAGTGCAAGTTATCATAATTCACACAATCGGAATATCACTTTTTATCACAACTTATAACTTATTTATTTATTTATTCATATATACCTATATATAGGACCCTTGCAAGTTAGTCTAGTAGGTAGATAGGTAGTTATTAGGTTAGATAATATAAATCTGTATCTTTTATTCATTTGTATGCTGTTGATACATTAAATAAATAAAATACAATTTCAATATCTCACTAGTTAATTTCTTTATAGCAAGAAATAACCATCCTCTCCCACTCTTCTTAAAAATTTTCTCTGCACTTTCTCTAAGCACTCTTTATGACCACTATAAAAAACCTTCCAAACTGAAATGGAACACCAAACGAACAAGTGCACAGTATACATTGTTGAATCATAATGCCTCAATAAAAATTTTACATTTGTCATGACAATGGAAAGGTAATACCATGATTTTCTTGGGACAGTCCAGTGCACTTTATTAAATTATTGAAATGAAGGGGGTAACAACTGACCCAAAATTTGTACATATGTTGCAAGTAATGCCGTGTAAATATTTGAATAATGCCAAGAAATTCACACAAATTACTGTAATGCCATGCTAATATATATTGTTAATGCAAGGTAAACAGTTGTTTCCCCCTTGATCGAAACTGCACTGACCCAATTTTTAACAGCACCAAAACAGTGTTTGTCACTTACTTTCACAAAAGAATTTGGTATAAGTAATAAACTGTCTTACCAAGCCATATATTTTTGTTCCTGTAAATATGTAAACGAACATACAAGTAGAATAATTCATTGTGAGGTACATCCTGTACCTTTATGATGTTTGAAGATAAAAGTTGGGTTTAAACATATCTCAAATTTCCAACTGCTTTACATTGGTTCCTAAAAATTTTAATGTAAGACCACAGAAAATCACATCAACCCCAAATACATTTTACCTTTACTAATCCCAGTGTCCGGTGGGATTCTGCTCCAAAAATCCTTAACAAACACACAAAACTTATAGATTATAATTATATCTACTGTATTCATAAAATAGAAGTCTGTAAATATATCAAACACGGTTTTCTTTTCGACAAAAATTCAAAAAACCCAACAAAAACAAGACATCGTGAGCCATGATAAAATCAAAGTATAAAAGAGTTTGGTTTGGGCTGCCGGCAGGGTGCCATGACCCACAGAACACAGTGCCCAACTTTTAGTAGCCACTTGCTTTCGATATGTCAAACGCATGGCGTCCCCACTTTTTCTATTTTGGTTGGTTGTGAAATCCAATCCGTTATTGTTCTAATATCCGTGGTAAGAACGGGCCGCCAATGCCAAACCGAGGAAAACATGTCAAAAATAATAACCAAAACGTAGAAAATCAATATTAGGCTTCGCATCCTAGAGAGCTTGCTCTACGATAACTGTTCATACTATGGATGGCTGTACGTGCCTATTGGCGCCAATTTTTTCCTTTTCCTTTTGTTTTTGATTTTGAATTAAGCTCGGTTTGTCTTTTTTAAGATTGTTAAATTAATAAACTTACCTTTCATTTTGCTATAAACATACACTTTTGCAACAAACATAAATCGTGGGTTAGCGCAATCTGCGTCGGACGGATAGTTACTAGCATAAGTGGATCTTCGCGCAAATGAAACTCCTTTTCCAAATTTATTACCTCGGGCTTTTCCGAACTGTCTCCAATCAAAATTGTGTTCTGCAATAGCATCTTTGGTCGCCTTAGCTGTGCCATGATATAACATAAGCATATTTTTATTTATTTTTTTACTTATTTTTATTTCAAATTGTACTGTTAGGTACGGGTTAATAATTTTATAAACGTGGTGAATAGTCGTATTAAACGTAGTCATCGTTGATAGAAAATTAGTTTGTATTGTAGAGTATTCTTGATCTGCAGGAGTTAACCTCAACCAAACAACCACTTTATTTTGCGCAAAGCAATCTGCGTAAGTTTCGATATCCTTTTCAAAGCAATCTAAAAGTTTTTGTATGATAAAGTTGTCTTTTATTAATTCTAAGGGTTCTGCCAACTTTCTCTCTTCTTCGTCTGTTATTATTTCCACTGGTCTTTCTAACTTTTCATCTTCTTCATCTCCATTTTTAGCACCATCATCATCAGTTGCATTATGCTCGCGAAATATATTTTCAACTAATTGGTTTAAAAAAAACTTAATAGCATTTGCTAGATCAACTTCTTGGTCGGGGTTAAAAAACTCCATTCTGGTTAAAAAACGTACAATTATAGACAATTTTGAAAACTATACTGCAATTAAATCATTATACATATAATAACCCTTTTAAAATTATTAGATTTTATTATCACGTTCTTCGATTAATCTACACTTTCCACTAATGAATTTTAAGATACAGGGTGTCCCAGCCTTCTCTGCGTTTGGCGTTTATTTTAGTTTATTGTTCGTGATGGAGCAAGTGTTTATTAATTTTGGTTCGATTTGGTTTTTTTTTTAAAAGTATGTAACAAAACATATTTACTAAAACCAAGAGAGTTAATGAATTTGTCGGTGTGGGTTATTAATAAAAACTGCAATCTGGGGATGTCGCCTTACTGTTCTTTTTATTTTTTTAACCATTAATGATGTCATAATTTGTCGTGTGTCATCCGTAGCTTCTGGTATGCTGAGGATTTTTGCAAATACAAAAATCGGGGCTTTTTTTTTAAATCGTAGTTATGTTTTTGACGTAACGTGTAATTTTTGACATACATACGTCATTTAAAGTTAAAAAAAAAGTTAAATGCGAAGCTGGAATTTTTATTTGTGTTTTTGTTTTGATTTGAGCCAACAAAGGCTGCTCGTTGCTGTTTAATACAATAGGTACTACTCAATACCACCTGTTTATGACGCAGACATATTTTTAAGTTGACAGGTTAGATCAACCCTTTAAACAACTTGAATAATACATAATTGCTCGAATGAAAAAAAAAGACTCGAAATTATTTGGCTCTCCTGTACAGCAAAAACATTTCACTCAAAGTTGTTGACCATGATCTAGATTATCTATCTAGAATTTAATAATATCTATTTCTGTGGATTAATACTCATAAACAGATATTAAGTAATAAAAACAGCAATTTTCTTCTTTTAGTATCTTTTGGCGTGTTTCTTTCTTTTCCTGTCCAAACACGAGCAAGGGTTAAAAATATTGCTCAGAAATTAACAGTATTTTTATTTTAGCTCCAAATTAACCTCCAAGCTTCCCAGCCTCAACAGCAAACGTTCGACAGCAATGGCACCTCTGCTTCGCCTCTAATTGAAGACGACATTGACGCCGCCCTCAACAACCTCCAGACTACTTTGGAAGGCAGCAGTTTGAGTGCTCATTCTAACGATATCACCAGTGTGCCCGAGTTGAAGGACCATTTACGGTTCTTAAAGTAAGTGTAATATTTATAGGCTTTTTTGTATTTTAAAAATTCACACCGCAATCATTTCCATCTTGCTTTTTTAGTTTTTTCACATACGCAGCTACAATTGCAGTCAAAGCGCACTTTACTTCTAGATGGCGGTATACGGCGCACCTCTTTTGTATCTCTCTATAATAAAAGAGATTTGTACTGTACTTGAGGAATGAGCAGTATATTATTTACCAAGGGATAAAGCTAGCACTTTTTATCCCAAGGTTACGTTTTTCAACCCTGATTTTTACTTTTTTTTCCTGAAATGAGGAATAAAAACCCTATCCCTAACTCAGATGCAAAAAATTCTACATAGATGTATGGTATAGGATAATTTAAATTGAAATTTGGCCTAATACAAAATATCTTGGTCTTGTTATTTTTTACGGTATATCGAAAAACAACCAATAAACGCGTTTTTATCAACAAATGCATATTCGGCATACTGACATAATGTTCAGTATGCTTGCATTTTATCATTAAGTCGACACGTTTAGCATAAAAATTGGTTAAGTTGTTTCAATTTCGAAAGTTTTAATTTGCAAAAAAAGTCTTATCTCCTACAAATACGGCAAGAGCGGTAGCTTTAATGGTCGATTTTTGGTGTCTGCAATTTTGCGGGATAGACTTTTAACTTCCGCTGACGCAGCAAATCGCCTCCAGGAAGTCAGAAATGTTAATAACAGAACAAACTTCTTTATGTTCAATTTAGCACTGTTTCTAAGAGTCATTTGCAGCCGTAATAGCCAAGTTTAGAAAAACATTGCCAAACTAGTAAGGACCTTTCATTTTGAAATATTTATTGGAGAACTTGGCTTTACTTTTATCTCAATTGTTTTTACGGAATATCATTTTCGCATACTTGGCTTTTTTAGTTATGATGTTACTCCTTTTTTAAAGGATTTGGATAATATTTAAATTTTAAAGTATGTAGTAAAATATGCGGAATATTGTTCAAAACTTTTGCAATGCCTTATTAAAATTTTTGAGGTTTTTTAATTTTTTCCTATGGTTTTATCATTATCTAGCGTTCCTGAAAGTGGGCAATCTTACTTTTACATAACTTTACATTTATAGGGAGGGAAATAAATTAAAATTTTGGTGTTTTTTAATTTTTTCCAAGGGTTTGGTCATAATTTCTATCAGTCTGCCAAATTTCAGCTTTGTAGCATATCTGGAAGTACAGTAGAATTTTGATGATCTATACATGAGTGGCAATTTCGACGTTTTTTGAAATTTCGTAACTACTTTACTTTTTTATGGAAGTCCATAAAACTTGAAGGGCTTGTTAATTCTGAAGATCTACGACTGTGCAGTTTGATTTCGTAGATCATTTTGAAGTAGACTTTTAGATAGGTCAAATACGGGCTGAAATGTTTCAAGAAAAGATGGTACAGCAGTTGCGCGAACTGCCCTCAGATTAAAGCATTTTGATTTTACATGAAAATATGTGAATGGTTTTAATTTTTTGCACCTATGTAGTTATTAGCAGAGTGTACTAAAAGTAGACAAAAATTTTAAATAACTTTTAGTCGAATGTTTTTTGTTTCCAAGTTATAGCATTTATCAAGTTTTAAGGGAGGAGAAAAAAATCACAAATGAATGAATAATCTCTGGTCGGGCTACTACTTTTCGCCTCGGGATAAAATGTGACACTTTTATTCCTTGGCATATAATATACTATTTGGTGATTTTTTATCCTCTCCTACACCATCCGGGGCCATAGCGTCAAAATTGGCCTTCGTGAGTTTTTATGAAGATTTTATGAAAAAACTCCCTAACAGTTGCTAACAGGCTCAAAAATGTAAGATTAGGGTGTCAAAATATTTTTTCAATTCTGATCGGTTTAAGCTCAAGTAATGAATGAATGAGTAATTTTCTGATTATGAAGTGGGGTTAAAATCAGATGTTGCCCGCTCAAAACCCCTAGAAGCCGGGGGCAAAGTATAAAATATTTAAAATTAGGAAGTCCACCGCGTCCTTCTACTGCAATTTCGCTACTATAGAGCAGGGTAATTTGCAATATTTTTTTTTGTATATTACCAAAAAATTTTGCCTTTACCTGAGGACCTTGTTAACAGCTCCGATTTTTTTTATTTAGCTGAGCTATGGGTAATTAACTACCAATTTAGTTAGAAAAAAATACAAATAAATGAATAATCTCTGGTCGGGTTACAAATTTGTCATCTCGGGATAAAATGTGACACTTTTATTCTTTGGCATATAATATACTATTTGGTGATTTTTGAAGTGTAACCTTCTTTAGGTGCGTTTAGCACTTTTTGTGGGTACTGAATTCAACTGAGCTGTCACGCTCGGCTATGTAACGCTCATTTGGGTGAAGTCGGCTCGAGTCGACTAACTATGAGAGGAACAGTCAGCAGAGCGATATGATGATGCAGATGAAGGCCACTCAGAGCAAAATTTACCAGAGTAACTTATACCCAATTATAATTATGTAAATGTTATTACTTTGTCAAGATACAAAATACGCAAAAAATCCTGTATTTCGTATTATTAATTTCGCCTTGTTGAAGTTTACACTTCTGCCGTGGGGTCTCAAGCACACACAATTTTTTTTATTTTCTCCTATACAGTCCGTGGCCATAGCGTCAAAATTAGGCCTCCGTGAGTTTTTTTTAATAAAAATTTTATGAACAAACAACAAACATTTTATTTTATGTTTTAATCGATTAATAATGATCCCACCAAAACTTCCTGAGTTGCTAACAGGCCCAAAAATTCTCAGTCAAAATGTAAGGTTAGGGTATCTGATCTGATCAGTTTAAGCTCAAGTAATGAAACATGCATATAGGCCTTCAGGCACTGATTCTACGGCTATAAATTGAGTGAATGAGTAATTTACTGATTATGAAGTGGGGTTAAAATAAGATGTTGGTCCCTAACAACCCCTAGAAGCCGGGGGCGAAGTATAAAATATTTAATTAAGTTAAGTCCACCGCGTCCTTGTATTGCTATAGAGCAAAGATTTTTTTGTAAATTACAAAAAATTTTGCCTTCAGGACTTTGTTAACAGCTTCGAATGAATTTTTTTGTAATTAAGTGCCAATTTAGTGAGAGCTGGATTTGTAGGTGCAGTAGCGTAGCAGATATAAGAAATAATCTAAAAACACATTTTGCCCCGCCATAGGGCCAAATAAAAAAAATTCACAGCTGAAGAATGAGTGCTTAAAGGCCGGTACGTGTGTCAAGTTTCATTACTCTAGCTGAAACTGTAGAATTGAAAATATATTTGAATATCCTAATCTTATTCAGGTTAGGTTAGGCCGTGTTGGTGATATCAAAACAGGTGTCATAAAATCTTCATGAAAAAGCCCACGAAAAACGCTATGACCATGTTGGGGCTCCCTGGTGGTCCAGATAGGAGAGTTGTCTGGAATTTAACGGTGTCAGATGTGGACTGTAATTTTAAGGGAATAAGGTCATAGGCTAAGCTGGTACAAGGGATTCTGAAATGGTCTAGTTTACCTTCTAGGTTAGTGTAGCAATAAACAAATGTATGTAAGGTAAAAATAATGCATTTTCACTTACCATTTTTATACAGGAAGTGGAACTCATGGGAGGACGCGCTGTTAAACCTTAGTTTTTGCACCCCACATTCCTGCGGTAGGAGAGTAGCTAACACGCGTGTGTTATCGTTCGAAGGCGAAACGGTTCTCTGTGATGCTGCAGCAGGTATTCGCTGCTGCGTTCATTCTCCCACATGGCGCCCAGTGGCGTCGTTAATCCATAGGCGTAGGAGAAAAGGGAATAAGTAGGAGGGAATGAGATTACGAAGGTCCATATTAAAGGAACTAGGAACCTTAGTAATTCAAAATGCATTTTATGTAAAGTAAATTAATTATAGCAAATTGTAATATTTGCCTTTAAAACCGCGGGAGTTTCAAATGCAAATAACCCAGTAATTTTAAGTACTTAATTAGTTAATTAATACTAAATAAACAAAAAATAGAAAATGCTCTAGTGAATCACCAAATAGCCTAATTCGAACCAATTTGGTAAATTATAGTAAAAAGAACATATTTACAAAAAGGAAGGCGGGACGAACCATTTCCCACCCCCCTGAGAATGCCCAGGGGCATTTCAGAGAGTTTAATTTGTAGGCAGGGCGCATAGTTTTACCAAAGGCCGTTTGTAGGTACCTTTAGTAGTCTTTACAATAGCAACCCGTGGAACATTATCAGAACCTTTAATAAGGTCTTCAATGCGGCCTAGGGGCCAATCCAATGGAGTGGAATTTTCATCTTTGATCAGTACCATAGTACCAATATCAATGGAAGCAAGAGGTTGGTGCCATTTGGCTCGCTGTTGCAAAGTGTGCAAATATTCGCGATGCCAGCGAATCCAAAAATCGCGGTGCATTCTTTGCAACAGTTGCCACCTGGACAGCCTGTTTAACGCAATATCGCAGTAGTTTGGATCGGGTATTGTACCTGGAGGCCTCAAATTTAAAAAATTATTAGGAGTCAAGACCGCCAGATCAGTAGGATCGGTGCTTAAGGCACATAAAGGACGTGAGTTCATTATGGCTTCAACTTGGGTTAAAACCGTATTTAATTCCTCATAGGTGAGTATTTGATTTCCAACTACCCTGTGAAGATGAGTCTTTAAAGATTTAATGTTTGATTCCCAAATGCCTCCCATGTGGGGAGCAGCAGGTGGGTTAAAAGACCAAACTATACCTTCCCCCTTCACGCAATCAGAAAAAATTTGTCGCAAGTATTTTTCAGAGGCCACGAAGTTGGTCCCGCAGTCTGAAGAGATCTTTGAGCATAGTCCTCTTCTAGCTATGAAGCGGCGCAGAGCAGCCAGAAAGGCTTCTGATGTCATATCAGAGACTAACTCTAAATGCACGGCTTTAACAGCGCAACAGATAAATAAACAGACATATGCTTTCATGGTTTTTGCACCTCTGGTCCGACCAAGAGTAATCGTGAACGGACCACAAAAATCTATACCTACATTTTCGAACACCTTTGCTTCGGAAACTCTAAATTTCGGTAGGTTACCCATAGGGGGTTGAAGAGAGTTAGGTTTAGTTTTCCAGCAAGTATGGCAAGAACTTAAAACTTTTCTCACTACCTTTTTAGCAGACAATACCCAGAAGTTTTGCATTAGTAAAAAAGTTGTGGTCTGTATACCACAATGAAGATTGCTGCGATGCAAATCTAAAATCAGTAATTCAGTGAATTTTGCACTAGAAGGCAAAAGAATTGGAAATTTTTTATCGTATGATAAATTTGAATGGCATAAACGGCCTCCAACACGAAGCAAATCGTAGCTTTCATTATGCAAAAATGGACATAATTTTTGAAAAGCTTTTGGAAGCTGTTTCTTATCTTTTAGTAATTCAATTTCTTTTTGGAAAGAAAAAGATTGTACGCATTTCGAAATAAAAAGTAAGCTTTTGTAGTAATCCTGATTTGTAAGGTAATCAGTAGCAAAATTGTATGAGGGATTTTTAAACTTTTGTAACCCTCGCAAAAAGTAAGCAACTATTCTCTTAATTTTAAAAAGAGAACTGTATTTTTCAAACAAGTTGTTTACATAATATTCAACTGTTTGTTCGCAAGTAAAAACGTTAAAAATATTTTTTCGCTGTTCTTCCAAAACTGCATTCCCATCGTAAGTAACTGTCATAAAATCCCAAGTATTTGTAGGTTGGTTTAGAAAAGAAGGCCCTTCTAACCAAAAATAAAATCTTTGTAAATCAGAGGGATACATTTCCCTAGTACCGCAGTCAGCAGGATTTTGTTCAGTAGGAACATAATGCCAAAACTCAGGGCTAATTCTTCCTTGTATATAGGCAGTTCTATTCGAAACAAATGTTTTAAATTTGTGAGGAGATCCCTGAATCCAAGATAAGGTCACTGTGCTATCAGTAAAAGCAAGAATTTTATCAAATTTAATTTTTTCCGAGAACGTTTCTAGTAAAAAATCCATTAATTTAGCCAACAAAACAGCTCCTAAAAGCTCTAGTCTTGGT
This sequence comes from Aspidapion aeneum, assembly GCA_963576565.1. NCBI lineage: Eukaryota > Metazoa > Arthropoda > Insecta > Coleoptera > Brentidae > Aspidapion > Aspidapion aeneum. The sequence continues at coordinate 77,289,117 of OY755038.1, read as the reverse complement.
AAAGTTAGTTTACGACGCAACGGTGCGACTCTAGATTTACTACAAACAAAAAAAACTTTAATGTTTCCATCAGAATAAAAAATTCGAATATAAGCGACAGCACAATAGGCCCGTTCTGAACTATCGCAAAATCCTACTAGCTGGATTTGACTAGCATTAGGCAAAATTATTTGACGAGGAATTTTAACAGAATGCAAAAACTTTAATTCATTTTTAAATTTTTCCCATTTAAAAACAATTTCCGGACTGACAGGGTCGTCCCAGTTTAAGTCTTCTGCCCAGCAGTATTGAACAATTAATTTTAAAATTAAAACTATTGGCGCCAAAAAAGACAGAGGGTCGTAAATGCGGGCCAAATTACTTAAAATTGTTCTTTTAGTGCATGTTTGGAGAGAACAGTCGAAAGTATAAAAAAATTCATCAGTATGAGGGTTCCAATTTAAACCGAGAATTTTCAAAGTTGAATTTTCAGCATCTAAATCGAGAGAAAGAGCCTTCATCGAAATGTGTGACTCAGGAAGATCGGATAGTAACTCGGGACAATTGCTCGCCCATTTACGCAATTCGAATCCACCTCGGCTAAGTAGCTCGATTAATTGATTTTTCATCTCAGTGGCCTTAAAAAAGTCATCACTTCCCGAAATCACATCATCGACAAAAACTGCCTCCTCAATGATTTTTGAGGCAAGAGGAAGGTCCTCATGCTCTCTAGCAAGTTGCAGCAAAGTTCTGATAGCCAAAAAGGGGCTACAAGAGACCCCGAATAAAACTCTATTTATTTCGAAGTCTTGAATAGGCTGGTTAGGATCAAACCTCCAAACTATTCTTTGAAAATTAGTTTGACTAGGGTCAACTAAAATCATCCTGTACATTTGACGGATGTCGCAACAAAAGCAAAATTTATGCAAACGATAAAGTAATAAAATTTTTTGTAAGTCCCTTTGTAAAGGGGGCCCAGTATAAACAGCGTTGTTGAGCGAGATTTTGCCAGGGGCGTGCATGCTCGCATCAAAAACCACCCTCAGGGGGGTGCTAGTAGAATCTTTTTTAAACACCGCATGGTGTGCAATATAAAAATGATTTGAAATTTCGGTCGGCAAAGGTGCAGAAACCGGTTGCATATGATTATTATCTAAATAATCTTGTAAAACAGAGCTGTAGGCAGCATAAAAATCAGGGTTTTGTAGCAATTTCTTCTCAAGGGAGAAAAAACGACGTACGGCAATGGATCGAGTGTCGCCAAAATCTGGAGCAGTAACTTTAAATGGTAAAGATACAATATATCTCCCCTCCTCATTTTTTGAGGTAGTTTTCAAAAAATAATTTTCGCAAAACTCATCTTCGGGGTCAATGGCCTTGACATTAGGTATGTCATCTATTTGCCAAAATCGTTGTAGATTTTTATCTAAATTGACAAAAGAATCGTTCATTGACGTAGTAAAAAATGTTTTAATTTGATTTGTAGTTGAAGGTGAAAGTGAAAGATTGCCCATTATTCCCCAACCAAAAATAGTATTAATGCAGACGGGGTTGTTGGGTCCCGTAGACAAACGACCATCTAGCAAAATGTAAGGGTACACATCGCCGCCCAACAATAAATCAATTTTATCGCTTTTATTAAAGCCTGGGTCAGCTAGTTCTAAGTTGGCGAGAAAAGGAAAACTTTTAATCGAAAATGAGGAATGAGGTAAATCACTACAAATTTTATCGAGTATTATCGCATCAAAATTAAAACCAAAATTATTATCACGCAAAGAGGATATATTGCAATTAATTCCAGATTTTGCCGAAGTTGTCATTCGATCTAAGCTTTGTAGAGTCATGGCGATATTAAATTTAGGAAGGCCCAAACTATCAGCACATGACTTAGATATAAATGAAGATTGAGCACCAGAGTCACAGATGGCGCGCACTGTGTGCCAATTTTGAAAAACATCCTGTATTTGTATTAAAGCGGTACAGAGAAGTACTTCGCGATCATTTAAAGACATACCAGTAACAATGGTGTTAGTGGTTCTATTAAATTCGGTAGCCACGGGGCTCCTCGGGGGTTGCACTGCAGAAGTAGAGGGGCTACTCGCAGAAATAGGTGTAGAATTAATAGGAAAAAAATGTAAGAGACTGTGATGAAATTGGCCACAATGTAAACATCTTTTTTCTGATTTGCATTGCTGGGGTAAATTATGCTTTGAGGCCAAACAGTTGACACACGCTTTATGTTGTTTAACAATCTCAAAACGTTGCTGGGGAGTTTTCGCCAAAAAATTAGGACATCTGTATATTATATGATCGCCACTTTTACAGAGAAAACAAAAATTTTGAGGGTTTGGAGTATTATTTAAGCCACTTTGGCCATTTGGAGACTGGGAGGCATTTTTGGAGGCTCTCTGAGTATTAGCAAACAAAGCAGATCGATTTTGAAACTTTGCTTGATTTTTCTGACCTGAAATTGACAAATCTTTATTTTTTAAGTAATCTTGAGTTTGTTGTATTTGTTCCAACGCAATGCAATGGCTAGAAACAAAAGCACGAATTTTATCATAAGAGGGGATCTCATTGGAGCAATAATTTTGCTCAAATGCCTTGCGCGTGGTTGGGTCCAACCTATCCAAGAGCATTTGTGCCATAATATAATCCCAAAACTCCGTTTTAAAACCCATGACTTTTAAAGCACTTAAGTTTTTCGAAAAACAATCAAGCAAATTCCTCAAATTCGTAGCATTCTCTTTAGTAAGAGGAGAGAAGCCTTCAATTGCCTTCCAGTGAAGGTAAGCTTGTAATCGTTTATTTGTATACCTATCCACCAAGGTGTGGTAGGCATTTAAATAATTTTCAGCAAGGATAGGAATGTCAGAAATGACATCCAGGGCAGGGCCCTTTAAATTAGAAAAAAGCAAATTGAATTTTTCAAAGTTTCCCAGCGACCTATTATTGTGCACGGTAGCATTAAAGGCTTGCAAAAAGGTTGGAAACTCCTTAAATTCCCCTTGAAAAAGAGGTATTTTTATCCTAGGCAGTAAACCATGCTGGTTTGTGGAGGCACAGGGACTGCCCATGGGATTTATCGTACTGCTCAAAAGCCCTACATCTTCAAAGGGTAGTTCGAAAAGTTCGTAAAATATAGTGGAAATCTCGTCACAGCGTTTGCAAAAGTCCATAGACACTTTGTTTTCTACTACTAAGCGATCCTCATCAGAGGCTACCAACGTCAACAAAGTATTATGGTGCTTTTCAAAATCTTTTTTGATTTTTGACAATGTCCGAAATTTGACTTTAAAGCCGCTGTGATAGGCAGGGTCATTTTTTGCGAGGGTCGCGGATTCAATGATCAAATTTAGCTGTGAAATCGCACTATAGCGCAAGGCTTTAGCCTTTAAAATTTTATCCGAACTAGACATGATTTAAAAAAAAATATCCAAAAAATAATTGACAAAAATTAGGTAAACTGAAAAAAAAATCAAAATTTGGACACCCTGTATAAATATTAATGTCCTACGTTTAATTACAATAATCAAACTATAAGCGCACAAAAGTAAAGAAAATACCCGATGCAAACTAATGATAACAAAAAAACTTGTGTATAAGTTTTTTTATCTTCGCCTCGCGAATTCAAATAAGTAGGTACCTACTATGTATTATATTTAAAAATAAATACCTACAAATCAAAAGCATTTAATTTGGTAAAACTATTTATCTGCCTTTACACGAAAACAAATTCTCAAGTTAAGAATTAAATTTCCTTCAAAATTTATTATGCACGCAAAAAATGGATACAATCATAGCCATTTGCAGACAGATATTATAATAGTAAATTAGAAATAGATATATTCATAGCAATTTTTACGCAAAAACGAATATAGTAAAGCATCCGCAATCGGATATAGTCATAGCAATTTGCAATAAGCAAAAATGAATATGGCAATTTGGAGATTTTTTTTCGAGCAAATTGGATATAATTATAGCAATCCACAAATGTGAAGGCACAACGGCTAAAATAATAGCACTTTGCAGACACTATTTTAAACTATTTCCAGTGACAAACAAAAAAACACCCAAATTCTATACGGTTTTTTTTTTTACAAAAAAGAAACGAAAAAACTTGATTTATTCGAAACAAAAAAAAAGCATAGTAGTTTACAGATTTTATCTGTGTTTGGTTTTTCGCATAAAAAGGCTAAATTTATTGTTAAAAATATTTAATTTTTACACAAAAAAAATCGCAAAATGTATTTTAGAAACCTAGGGGTTTTCTAAAGTAGGCATGTAAGAAAAACAAGGGTTTTTCTTGCATTTGTTTTTACACAAAAAAAATCGCAAAATGTATTTTAGAAACCTAGGGGTTTTCTAAAGTAGGCATGTAAGAAAAACAAGGGTTTTTCTTGCATTTGAAACCAGTAAAAAAGGCATTTAGGAAAAACAAGGGTTTTTCTTGCATTTGAAACCAGTAAAAAAAACTAACCTAAAAAGGCAAAAAAACGATTCCAGAAATCCGGCTCGCTAAGGATCAAAAATGGGGCTCCCTGGTGGTCCAGATAGGAGAGTTGTCTGGAATTTAACGGTGTCAGATGTGGACTGTAATTTTAAGGGAATAAGGTCATAGGCTAAGCTGGTACAAGGGATTCTGAAATGGTCTAGTTTACCTTCTAGGTTAGTGTAGCAATAAACAAATGTATGTAAGGTAAAAATAATGCATTTTCACTTACCATTTTTATACAGGAAGTGGAACTCATGGGAGGACGCGCTGTTAAACCTTAGTTTTTGCACCCCACATTCCTGCGGTAGGAGAGTAGCTAACACGCGTGTGTTATCGTTCGAAGGCGAAACGGTTCTCTGTGATGCTGCAGCAGGTATTCGCTGCTGCGTTCATTCTCCCACATGGCGCCCAGTGGCGTCGTTAATCCATAGGCGTAGGAGAAAAGGGAATAAGTAGGAGGGAATGAGATTACGAAGGTCCATATTAAAGGAACTAGGAACCTTAGTAATTCAAAATGCATTTTATGTAAAGTAAATTAATTATAGCAAATTGTAATATTTGCCTTTAAAACCGCGGGAGTTTCAAATGCAAATAACCCAGTAATTTTAAGTACTTAATTAGTTAATTAATACTAAATAAACAAAAAATAGAAAATGCTCTAGTGAATCACCAAATAGCCTAATTCGAACCAATTTGGTAAATTATAGTAAAAAGAACATATTTACAAAAAGGAAGGCGGGACGAACCACATGTACTACAAACTATTTGACTAATTTTTGTAATTGTTGTTCATTTTCAGACCAAAGCGGTTCACTCTTAAGGCATACAAAAAATACTGGTTCACATGTCGAGACCTCCACTTATACATGTACAAGACCAGGGAGGACATGGTACACAACGTCAATTGTGTAATGAACGTCAACCTCAAAGGATGCGAGGTACGAATACTGTTCTCTATAGTCTATACAGGGTGTTATTTAATAAGATACTAATAATGAACGAGGCAATTCTTGTTTGCATTAAAAAAGAAACTTTATACTTCGTGTACCACTGCAATTCTTTCATCAATATCAACCTTTATAATTAGTTCTTCATTTCGCTCAAGCAAAACCAAAATTAAAGGACCTGAAATAAAGGTGATGATATCTAAAAAATAAAGATAAAATCCTGGTGCAGAATAAAAGTTTTACTTTAAAACGGAGGCTAACATGTAGTATTGCAAATTTGGCACTTGGTAATTCTATAGTAAACACCACATTGTATTTTTAGTTTCTCATTTTTCTTCATATCTATTTTATCTCTTTCATTTTTAGTTCTGCTTGAGCTAAATAAGGCCTACCAAGGCTTTAAAGACCTGGTGCAGGGCGGCCACTTGTCATAAAATCATAAAAAGTCACAGATTTAAAAATGTTTATAAAATACCATAAAAAATCATCAAATAAAAATAAAATATAACAAAAGCAAAATACTTTGAGAAAAAAAGCAGAAAAACTAATTTACTTATTTTTTGTAACTTGATAAGTTAAAGTAATATTATCATATTTCTTAATTTTTCGTAGAGCTTAAGTCATAAAAATCATAAAATTTTATTTAAAGGTCATAAAAAGTTACAAAATTTATAAAAATTGACAAACGATCTTTGAGTGAGCATTTATATATTCTGTAGAAAAGAACATTGCTTCATTCACCTTTTTAACAGAAAGTTAACTGCGGAGTAAAACAAAGTAAAATTGGAATAAATGCTCTTTTTTTTTTCAATGAATTGCCGATTATGTTTTAACGATTTTAGTAATTTTTTCTGATAGATAAATGATATATTTAGGTTAATCAAAATTTGCTGCCCCTAAATATGTATATTTTAATAACTTTTTTATTTTTAAAGCGGGTCTGTATATACAAGATAAGATACGAAAATAAATAAGATAAAATACGTACGATAACAAATAGAGATATTTTTAAAGACAAATTAGGCAAATACATTTAAACCGAAGCCAACTCAAATAATACGTAAATTAATCCTTTATCTTCTAATTACTTTTTTTCTTTGAACTGGGCTTGTAGCTGGTATCACTAAATAGCAGGCTTATATTTAGGAGGTAATTCTTGGGTCCATTTTAGTAAAAAAATTTAATTTGAACATATGTGCTAAACATCTTAATTTTTGAGATACATGGTGTAAAAAATTTTCAAAAATCTCCTTTTTTATTATTATCTGTAATACTGTTATAGATATTTTTGTGAAATTTGGCACACACTTTCTGCTTTTCTACTTATCAAGAGGCATTTTCTGATCAATATATATCACTGGCGTTCGTGCGGGAATTGCCCTTGGTATGTTTGAAGAAAATAATAGTACGCTACTGTTTTTTTTAAAATTATTTTTGAAATTCTCATTCTTTGTTGGGCAAACTAAAAGTGACAGATAAAATTTAATTTGACATCTGAATTCCTCTTAAAAATGAACAAGTTACAGGGGTGCGTCGAAAATGCACCAAATTGAAAAGAAGTTCAAGATATCGGTTTTCGACATTAATTTTTTTACGAAATTCGGGCTCGTAACATTTAGGTCAGTTTTTTCTAGCTTCTCTAGAAATCGGCATTTCTTATCAAAAGTGTCCAATTGGGACCACCAGAAAATGCGTCCTAATGAATAGAAAGTGTGAAACTTTTCACAAAAATATCTAGAGCAGTAGCACAAATATTAATAAAAAAGAAGAATTTTTAAAAATGTTTAACATCATGTATCTCAAAAGGTAAGACATTTAGGAGATTTCTGAAAATGTCCCCAGAATTACCTCCTTAAATGCTAGTATGTCATTCAATGGCACCCTGTATATAAAAAAGATGCGTAAAGACAAACAAGGTAAATAATTTCGAGAAAATAATGCGCAAACTAAACCTTGATTAAACCTTAATTTTTTTTATATTGTTTGAACGACTTCTGAAAATGCAATAAAATAATAAATCCCTTTGTATGAATATAAACAGTGCAAAGTGCATATTTAGATATAAAAAAGTATTAAGGTAACTTGGTACAAAAATTTTTCGTGCCCGGATATAGAAAGATTTTGTTTCTCTTGTATTTATCCGTGGACAGCTCGAAACCTGTATACCCACGGTGGTCGAAAATCTAATGGATACCTATTAAGTGTTGACAGTTAACTGTTTCCTCCTTAAGATACTCTTCAGAACAGTGCATGGTCCATGTGACACCCTTGTCAAGCTAGAAGACGGTATATAAATCTCATCTTACGATGTTGGTAAGAGAAATGTATATTAATGCCTGCGATACCGTACGCTTTTCACAAAACTGGCAACATCTACCGAATACAAAAGAGTAAAAACATTATTACTCATTTGTCTTACCAATATCGTAAGATGAGATTTATTTACCGTCTTCTAGTTTGACAAGGGTGTCACATTGACCATGCAGTGTTCTGAAGAGACCCTTAAGGACGAAACAATTAACTGTTAACACTTAATCGGTGTCCATTAGATCCCGTGGGTGTATAGCTTTCGAGCTACCCACGGAGAAATACAAGAAAAATCAACTATTTTCAGGGAAATATCTACCCCCAAAAATCGCGGACACCGGTGTCCGCACTGGCGCGATAATCCATAAATTAAACATAATGGTTTAAGATTCGGCACCTGTCTCCATTTAAATGGTTAATTTCAAATTTAGGAACAATAGTCTTGAAATGCTAAATTTAAGTTCGGATAAATTAACAGTGATTAGCCTTCTTGATAAAAAAAAGCCTGACAAACCCATAATTTTGAGAGGAGAACATTTTACCGAATTAAAAAAGGTCCTTCCTCGTCTTCGGTGGTTTAAACACTAAATAAAATAAAGTGCCCATTTGTCGTTTAATTTTATTTTCTTATTTCTGTTTATCGTATTTAGACAACGAAAAAACGGACATGTTTGAACGACAAAATGTCTAAATGCAGAAATAACGAAAAATCTAAAACCTGTCTAACGTATAAATTCTTCAAACGGGTGAGAGTGTAAATTGCCATCTCTCCATGTCAAAGTGAACCGAACTGAACCAATAGAGGTGCGGAAATCAATCACTTATCAAGAATTCATACACAGACGTCTGGTCAGTCACCCAAGTAAACGACAGTCTACCCCGACTAAGGATTAAATTATTAAAAATAGTATCTTTTTCTACAACTAAATAGACGTCTATTGTGATTTTTTAGCAATACTTCACGTTTTAAAAGTTTTTAGACGTTTTAAATTAATTTGGAAATATGACGAGAAGTATATTGATCCATAATGGATCTAATACCTTCATAGCCCATTAGCACACTCAAAGTGAACTCCAAGCTATATCAGCCTTGAAAACAGTTTTTGTAAATACCTCAGAAACGGAAGCTCCTTCGAAGTGTATAGTAATAAATTAAAATTATTGAGAAAACTGTGTTTATATTGATGCGATGTTCCGTTAAGAAGCATAGTTTTAATTTTGACCAATATTGTACACTATTTTACATACACACACACACACCATGGGCAAAGTTAGGTCATCAGATCTAGGGAGGGATTAAACTCCTCGTCTCGTAATACTCCATAGTGAAATATGTTTTGTATTGTAAGGTATTGGGTCAAGATTGGAATATTTTATAGTGTAAGATCAACGTATCATACAAATCAACCCTGAAAACAAAGTTAAAATTCTGTACCCGCTTAGTACCGAAAAATCTTTGTTTTTTTTATTTACTTCTTCTTTACTAACTTTACGTTTGTAACTAAGTACATAAGTTAAATCTTATTCTTTATCTTGTGCTATTTCTCATCTGAACCCAGTTTTACCTGGCGTTAATATTTGGTTTATTTTTAAATAGGTCACCCCAGATGTCAACATTAGTCAAAATAAATATGTTATCAAATTGGAAGTCCCCTCTGCAGAAGGAATGTCCGAAATGTATATTAGATGCGATGATGTAAGTGCTTTTACTATTTGTAACATTTTTTTAAATATTTACAATTTTTAACGTGATTATACGGTCTACCTATAACTCACACTTATACCGACTTACGCTGCAACCCTTTTTGTTATTTGTGGTCTGACGTTTGATCCCTGAGGGTACATATTTCTATTCGCGAAACTTAAAAATACCAACATTGCTGATTTTTCACTTTTTTCAGGGTAGTAGTAGACCTCCTATCGAAAAATTTTTAATACAAAAATTGTAGGTAATCAAAATGTCTACAACTTATGTAAACACCATTTTTTGCACAACCTAAAACTAAACACTTTTTTTACAAAATTTGGCTAAAAGATACATTTTTATGTCCTAAAGACGTTGTAATTATTTTAAATCAAAATATTTTACATTTTATTTTAATTGTAAATCTAAAAAAGGCCCAAATTCCGAAAGCAGTTCTTTTTGGAAATACCAGTGTTTTGTTTGTTGTTAAAACGTCTTTTTTAGATAATGTAAAAAATAAACATTACCATGGAAAAATTTGCCGGGAAACAAAATTTAATCAGTTAAAAAAATAACAAATTACTGCAACATAATTTTAATTTAATAATTTGAATTTTATTTAATGTGTTGAAGCAGAACCACAGGGGCTGCGGGAGTGGGAGAAAGTAAGAGGCAGTATTCTTGGCAGATGATTTGTCTTTTTTTCTTATAAGGAAACCACAGAGTGCTGTAACAAGTAAAAACAGGCTTACGTTACAGGAAAATTGAAAAATATTTTAGGTAAAACATAGAGGTGCGTGTCACTCAATATGTTAGGTTAGAAAGTACAGTATAATATTAAAACCATAAAGTTACTTTAAATTATCACAGTCAGCACCAGTCACTGTGCAGCAATATAGTGATCACAGGTATCACTCTACCCTGCGACAAAAGGGTTGCGGAAAAGTAAATTTATACTTTGTGGTTTTGAGGTGAGCTCATTACACACCGGTAAAATGGCCGAAGTCGTTGCGCGCAGGATGAAAAGGTACCGGAAAGTCTGAAATACAAAAAAATGTAGTTAAATACCAAAAACAAAAAAACTGTTTTTTTAGATTTTTCTTGTTAAATTTTAGGTTAAGTACAGAGATGGGTCATACAAAAGTTGTAGACCTTTTTATTTCATATAACTTTTGTATTTAATTTTTGCCAAAAGAGGTCTAGTTTCGTTGAAAACTAATAACTCTAGAGTGAGTAGATCCTCACTTGCTTTCTATCTATCTATTTTGCCTTCTTCGATCCATTTTCCATTCTTCCTTTTTCTATCTGTTAGCTTTACATGTAACACTGGCACGCACAAGCTTCTCGAAGGCTTCAGTGGCTTCTCTTTATTTATTTCTTATTTTAATATATTTGCTATGTAAAACTTTTCTTTATTGGAAATAAATATATAACAATAACAACATTTGTCTTTCCATTAATCTTTGGGCTTTAATTACCTTATCCATGTTTGATTTTGTCCAGGTCTTGGATCCATAGGTAAGTACAGGATAGATACACTTTCGTTTTGGGGTACTGAGGATATGTTTTATTTTACAATATGTAGCTCAATCTACCGAACGCTGCCAAGGTCAAGCTTAGTCGTCTCCTGATTTCAGCTGTTCGGTTCGGTTCATTTTTCTTTTTTTAGTTTAATAATTTGTCCCAGGTATATATATATATATATATATATATATATATATATATATATATCCTCTACTTGTTCTATTTTCTCTTGGTTTATTCTGATCGTGATATTCTCATTTGTGCCCGTTATGATTCCAGTTTTAGTGTAGTTCACACCTAAGCCTATATTTTTAGCTGCTGTATCCAGTTTTTCCAGCAGTCCCATCCGTTCCTCTTTCCTATCTGTTATTAACGCGATATCATCAGCATATCCTAGGTGGTTCAAGCAGTGTCCTTTAATCTTGATGCCTATTTGTTCCCAATCTAAGTTTTCAAAAACATCCTCTAGGGCCTGGTTAAACATTTAGGGGATCTTGGTTCACCCTATACACACCTTTGCCCAGTGCCCAATGCCATCGGAAGCCTTTTCAAAATCTATAAATGCAATATATAGTGGAATGTTGTACTCGTTGGCTCGTTCTATTAGAATACTCATGGTTAATAGGTGGTCAACTGTCCTGAAATCTTTTCTGAAGCCTGCTTGTTCCTTTGATTGATATCCGTCAAATTTTGTTGTTCGTCTATCTGTTAACATTTTCATGAAATGCTTAAAATTACATTGAGGAGTGTTATAGGTCAATAGTATGAATAATGGTTATGAATTCTTTCCAGTAGTTTGGCATTATTTTTTCTTTTAGTATTTTATTCAGTAGGATGTGTAGGGTATTAACTACAGTTTTATCACCGTAATTGAGGATTTCTGCCGTTACTCCGCCTTTTCCAGGAGATTTGTTATTTTTCATTTTCTTCAATGTTCTCTTTATTTCCACTTTGGTTATTTCAGGTTGTAACTCTGAACTCTTCTTTATTTTTGTTTGGAGTTTCTTAATGGTTTCTTGTGATGGTTCCCTTTTGTTTGGTATAATTATGTCTAGAATATTTGTGTGATATTTATAATATCCTCCTTAGCGTTTCTATGCCGTTCATATCCTTTATTTTAATTATTTCATATCTACGTCGGCCTTAGACATTTCATATTTCTGTTATTTTCTCTAACACTCTCAACTTTTATTTCTTGGGTCCTCTTTTATTTTTCTTATAGTTTTATTTATTTCTGTATATTATATCGATGTTCTTTTTCCTTCTTTCTCCAGGTTCCGCGTTTAACCCAGGTGAAATGTGAAAGAGGAGATAATGCTCTCACCTTACCGCACGGACCGTCAAGAATTCGGGCTATGGTCTATTAGCGCGCGCACGCATATTCCTATTTTCTGTAAATATCTCGTGCGTGAACCAATAAAAAAAATTTGTTTTTCTTCTCAGGAAACGCAATACTCTAGATGGATGGCCTGCTGTCGACTAGCTGCAAAAGGTCGATCTCTAGCGGACAGCTCGTACGAATCGGAGAAGCAGACCATTTTGGACTTTTTGAATTTGCAACGCAGGGTTGAACAACCCGTCATTAATCCGGCGACTTTTGACATACAAGTGGACGACTACATCGCGCCAAAGTATTTGAAAAAATCCAAAGGCAAAGTACGTATAATTTAGTTGATTTTTAGGCTAGAAACTCATATCATATCTGATATAAATCCTAAGCTACTTATAAACTTCTTACCTTTTTCGTGTTTTACCAAAGATTAACATTGATGACTTACTTTTTTCATCTGGCTCGATATGCCGCCGTGACCTCGGACATTTAATTTGGTTATCTGCACGTTGCCGGAAGTTTTTTTTTTCGTCAAGCGCCAGGTTACCTTTTCCCTTTAATTGAGAATATTATATGATTGAGGCTTTGTTCATGCTTTACACAACATCACCATTTATATTAAACAATCAATGTTAAACATAAACACCAAAAAATTTTGTTGATAGCTACAAATAGGTTAAAAATTAAAAAAAAAATACAATGCGAGAATTCCTCAACTCGGAGTGCACCAACTGTTTTTCCAGCGCCATCAACAGCGCCGGACTAACACCTAAGAACCTACTTTAAGGTGGTTATCTCTTGCTTTGTTCTCAAAATCCGGTTCTCTGTCTGTATTTAATCTGTAATTTTATCGTAAAGCGCAAAATATTTGGCAATTTTGAGAATCATATGACGTTTACATTTTTATAGTCATTTTTACTTACTTTTGGTAAATTTCACTTTATTTGTAGCTGAATTGAAGTTGAACACCATTATTTTTTACGCAAACTTTTTTGCAAACAAGCTTTACCAAATATGGTAAAGCCAGTTTGAAACAGTACTTCGCAGTTTTTTGAAAAAATATATTTCCGGGAAGAGAGTGCTCCCGGGAAACATTCCCGGGAAATCAGACACACTTAGTCTCCCGTGAATGAAAATATCGTATTCTTGAACGCTCGCAGCTGTGCGTGAGTGCCAGGTTTATAATACCGTCGTGCAACACCAGTGCACAGTGTTGCCGCTTGTTTTAGCATGTAACTTCTTTTGTTTTTTAAATAAGACACGGAATGTTTGCTTCATTTTTTTAATGTTTTTACTTAGCAGTTTTTTGAAAAAATATATTTCCGAGAAGAGAGTGCTCCCGGGAACATTCCCGGGAAATCAGACTCACTTAGTCTCCCGTGAATGAAAATATCGTATTCTTGAACACTCGCAGCTGTGCGTAAGTGCCAGGTTTATAATACCGTCGTGCAACACCAGTGCACAGTGTTGCCGCTTGTTTTAGCAAGTAACTTCTTTTGTTTTTTAAATCAGACACAGATTTTTTGCTTCATTTTTTTAATGTTTTTTTCTTCACAGAATCTACCTTTTTTCTATATAGTTCTTATCAAGTGCGTAGAGTGATTTTTTCTCGCACTCATAAGCAGTTAACGAATGACGCGAAGGAGGCTTAAGAAAAACTTTATTTAGAAACGATACTTTGCGCACGTGTTAGGAACTTTTGTTTTTATGAGGGTCAAACAATATTAAAAAACAAAAGGAATATAATTTAGTTTATTTATTCATTCAATATACCTAAAATTATAAGAACTGATTTACAGTTATATTATGGGTTACTTAGTTGAACTGCAGATTATCCACGGAAAATTTAGCCATACGATAGAATCATTAATTCCTTATGTAAACATAACTTTTATACCTATTTCTGTTTATTTCCCTTCAAAAACTACCTATCCTATGAGCTTTAACTATTTTTTTGCCCTGAAAGATGGGTAAATTAACCGTTCGCTTTTTAAATATGGCTACCTGATTCAGATCTCTTTTGACTGCCCAATTGAAAAAAAAAACATTGAAACATGACTAACAATCCAAACAAATCGCTGTGCCCTGAACTGTGAGAGAGTTTTGAGATTTTCCCGTGAACTAGTTTTCTCTTGGGTATGACTTGCTGAACTTGAATTCACAGCAGCGTTCTTTCGAGAATAGACCAATCACCCTTTTACGATGAGAATCACTTGCATTCTACAACCAAAACTTCAAGAATAAGTATCCAGAAGAACTGCAACATTTGTCGAGTTTCAGCAAAATCGCGAATGTGTAGTTTTTAAAAAGTGGACAGGGCTTAGGCGTTTATTTTCATACCTTACCTAAAGCTAACCACTCACGAATCTGCGGGGTCGTACAACAAGATCAGACTACGGCGAGGCCACACACGATGCTCCATTGCAGTATGGTCTTTGCTTTGAGTCATGTCTGATCAGAGTGATTTAATTTTATAACCGTCCATTGCGTACATAATTTAAATAAAAAAAACTCTGATTTTGATCTTCACTGGATCACGTTAATTTATTGGAGGAGCTCCGATTGAATTCTTTTATTTTTCAAAGATACTCCTGTTCTTTGAACAATTCACAAAATTGCCGTGAAGATTTCTTGGCCACGATTGTTTTCGATTTCAATATCGTACGACCCGACAGTATCGCGATTGGCTCGCTTAAGGAGTTTATTTGAGTACATATCAACATATGTTTAATACAAAAGTTTCATGTTTGTTATGAACAGAATTCTTACTGTACTGTGTTATGAACCTTAAAAATGTTCGGGTCAAAATCTCAAAAACATTTGTTGTTTTAAACGATACACCCTGTAAATAAATTGTCTCTTTCTAATTTTAAAAATATGCAGGATGACTATGCTCTGGTATCCATATTCTGAGATTTATTGTTGATTTACATTTGCTTTGATTTGCGGCAGCTCAGGCAAAATCATCCAAAAACAAATGAACTATAACCCGAAATATATAAGATATGTGAATAGTGAAATAATTTATCTAATTCATTATATCTCAGAAAATAGTTACCGTATGATATGGAATAGAAATGTACTGTTTTTCGGGCGTATGGAACCGGTAGACTAACAATTTATCCTAATTTTAATTACGATGCAAATGAGCCATAATATCATCACCAAATTGCTACAAATTTAATATATTTCCAGTTAACCCAGAGGATTCTCGAAGCCCACACAAACGTCAAGGATCTCTCACTGGTCGGCGCTAAAATGAACTACATCAAAGCATGGCAACTGTTGCCAGAATACGGTATCACGTTATTTGTCGTCAAATTCATGGACTCGAAAAAGGAAGAATTATTGGGAGTGGCTTACAATAGGATTATGAAAATGGATATCCATACAGGTGTTCATCAGAAAACATGGAGGTAGGACTATATCGCTAATTTATTTATTTTATTTTATAGAAACTTGGTAAAATATTAACTTTTTGTATCCTAAATAACTGCAATTTTTTCAGCTACAAAATTCAAAAGGTGTTATGTGTTACAGTTTCTTGTCATATGAAATTTGTCCTTCAAAAAATGATGGAACATGATTTTGCTGGTACTGAGCTTTTCGCAGTGACATATACAGGCGAGGCGGTCCGGTCCAAACCTAGATTTTTCATGGGAAAGCCGTGTCTTCGGGTCAAATACGTAAGAGCATAAATATGGGACATACCCAATACCCATGCATTCTCACAAGCGAATTCTTGAAGGCAGGACCCCCATTTAATTCTTAATGTTCCTTTTTCGGGTAGACAGGATTTCTATTACTGCGCATGCGTCTGTTTTGGTGGTTTTCAAACATACTCCGTTACGTCACTACATTATTTGACAATTGTCAAACTAGGGTTCTATCTATTTTTTTTTTCTTCTAAAAACAAGTTGATTGATGAAGAGTGTTGGCATCTATAAACCACTCTTAACTTTATTAACAAATTATAAAGACAAATACAAGTTTACCTATGGAATAGCACTGCCTTACTTCTCCTCGAAATTTTGCCACAAACCGCGCAAACAATGTTTTACTTGAATTATTTCCGACTTTTCACAGAAAAAAATTTAATTTTACACGACAAACGCAAAATACCGCAAAATGTAAATAAACAACAAATATGGCGTCCATCGACACAGCAGCTGTGTCTCTATGTGACAAAACACACGCATGCGCACTTGGAATTTGGAATTGCGCACTACGAATTTGAATTTGCCATTCTTGCCAAAGCAAGCTATGAATGCTTCACTTTTCGATTTTTTGAACATGTATTTATGATCTACCGTATTTGGTTCGAGTATAGACACAGAAAATTTATGCGGGTCAAAGAAAAACAAATATATGGCGCAATGCTGCCAGTTCTTTACCCCTAATTCTACTGACAATACTGCGCTTCTCGATTGCACTGGCGGCTCGTGAGGTAGTGCCACGAAGCCATGGCACTACCGTATTTTTCTGCAAAAATACATTTTTTTTATTTTCAAAACATCTTTATTGGTTTTTATTTTATGCATTTTTTTTCATTTATATATTGTATAAAATTCGGTAGCCCTGTGCAATGCAGTGGACCACCCTCCGACTCAATGCGACGGCGACCCGCTGAAACCGAAAGCAGCGTCGAACACGCTGCCACTTTTCTCCTGGCTTTAGATTAATGAATGTTAGGCAGTTTAACGTTCTTTAAATAGGACAAATCAAAGAAACTGTGTGCCTGGCACAGGTCATCAGTTAGTCGTATTACTCGCATTGTTTTTGTGCGTCGAGCAGCATGGATGTTTTAATTTACGTCCTTTACAATACATTTCAATTATTTCAGCAGAATTTTTTAATAAATTTTGTATCATTTCATGGCGGAATTCGGGAAAAAAATAGAATTAGAAACCCCAAAAATAGTAGTAGTAGGTATGTTTTTTAAAGACTTGTGGGTAAACATTTGGGGGCGACACCCGGAATTTTTTTTTTCTGACTCAAAATTCTGGCACTACCATGTTGTACTGACACGAGCCGCCGCTCCTTGACTGCACAATCCGACTATTTATGACGTTAAACTTCATCGATTAGTTTTTTTTTATTATTTCCCTGTCACTGGCCAGCCAGAGTTCGATCAGTTATGTAGTTTAGTGATTTTGTTTTCAAAATGCCATTTACAAGAGAAGAAAAGATTTTTAATATTAAAAACTACATAAAACTGATAGTGCAAAGAAGTCATACGTCTAGCACATATTTGCAAATAGTTCCGAACTATTTAAAACCAAATGCGATCAGCTTCGAACTGAATAGACCGTAAGTGGATTTCCATAAGGTAAGTAATTCGATTTTCGTCAGTTTTGGAGCAAACGAACCGGCATGGAAATTTATTGAAAAAATGAATAAATCGTTTTCCATTATTTTAAAAGAAAAATCGATTAAGAAAAAAACATTTTTTGACCCAAACGTAAAACGTGTAAAATTACAAAATCCGAAAAAAAATAAATTTTGATTCTGGTCTATGCTCGTCTTTTATTTTCTCATTTTATTTTCAGACTGTCTATACTCGTACACTCGGTTTTCTCCCATGCAAGCTCTAGGCTTAAGAACCCTGTTATACTTTTTGGTCAAATTTAATTTATTTTTGCAAAGGCAGTTTCCGTGTTGCCGGGGAAAAAGGAGATAAGTCGATTATTAATACAGTTTGCTTACAATTTACAAATCAGGTTTAATACTGATACTGATGAAAAATTTGGTATATTTTTTCTATTCATCAAGAGATTTTCTGATGTATAATATGTTTCTTATTTTGACCAGTGGCGTTCGTGCGGGAACATTCCCTCGGTATATTAAATAAATTGTTTTTTTTTGTAAGAGGTCGAGCAAGATGCAAATGAATAAATTTTAGTTGTTTAAATTTTATAGTTAGAATTTATTAAAGTTTAGTGTAGGTTGGTTTCTTTTATGGTTCTATTATTAGTCTAGGTTTTAGTTGCGTTGTCTATGGCTTACGCTCCTTTTTGCACGCGAACGTTCTGGGACAAGGATAGAGAGTTCGCGATAGAAGGCGGCCGGGCATCGCGAGGAGAGGCAGTCAGAAATAACGAGCTGTAGATATCTCAAGTTATTAACACGAAGTTAATAAGCCGATTTGAGTAGTGAGTTTAAGTGCCGTTATTGTAAATTAAGTTGTAGAAATAAATTGACATATTGTTTTTGACATTCAATAGTTTTCTTTGTTGTTGTGAACCCGTAACAGATATTTTAATTTTTGTTTATTAAAAAGAAATTTACAACGTAAACATTGTTCATAATTAAAAATGTTATATGTCCCCTGCCAAAATGCGGACTTTTAAACACTCCCGTAGCTTACAAATCGCTTGCTATATTAAAATGCAGTTTTTACCTTTAAGCTTCTCTTAAACTTAAAAATTGAGCCTCTTAAGTGGATATATCCCCTAAAAATACCTGAAACCCCCCTAAAAAATCAAATTTGGGATACCCTGTACATAATAGATTGGGTTTTAACGCAACATGTTAATTCTAAAGTTGAATCTCAATGCCCATGATCAAACTTTTTCTTTGTAGATTTAACACAATGAAAGCTTGGAACGTGAACTGGGAAATCAAGCACATGATGGTTCAATTCGAGGAAGAAAATATAGTTTTCAGCTGTCAATCTGCTGATTGCAAAGTGGTCCATGAATTTATAGGTGGATATATCTTCCTGTCAACCAGATCTAAGGACGCCAGTCAAACATTAAATGAGGAATTGTTTCACAAACTGACTGGTGGGTGGTCTTAAATTTTTGAAGTTTTACTTGAGAAATATTTGTATTTTGGTGCATTTTTATGGCTATAAGGCCTTGTCGGTTAAACGGCCGACTTAAGAAGACCGTCCGAACACTCGGTCTCAAAAATAATGTGGTGTCAGTTTCCCTACATTAAAAGACTTTAATGACATATAGCAGTATTTGGCAACATTGAGCAGTTTCTCGATCTCGCAATAGTGCAAAAATAGTCTTATAGTAGTGGGTTCTTTTTAATAAAATCTTTTGTTGTCAGCACAAGTTTTATGGCACCTTTTGCAAATTTTTAGGATTTTCAAAAAAAAAAGGGTCGACCGTTATTAGCCGGCACCTGTAGCGGTTTTTATGCTTATGGGGTATTTGTAAGAAGCTTGGCAACTATAAAATTATTATGATACAAAGATACTTTGTGTAAGAAGGTCTAAAAAAGTTCTTACAGGAATAGGAGTTAAGGTTTGAAAAAGTTGAAGTCTTTTTAACTTTGCATTTTTTTAAAACGAACCTCTCAGCTGAAATTTTTGATTTGTCAGATTTACCCAAGGTAAAGAAGCGTGGCTATTAACGATTTTTTTAGTGTTTTTTTTATCCTAGTATTTTACGTCCAGATAATATGGGTATTTCAATTACTGTAGGTTTATTTAAGTTTTAGACATTCAAAAAAATTTTCATAATATAATAGTTTTTATTGTTTTTTTTAATTAACATAATTTTTTGTACATTATTCCCCGAAAACTTGCAAGTGTATATTTACGTCTATAAAAATGAACCGCATAAGACAAGGATAGACCGGTTTGAGATCACCTGCTGATTTTGCTTGACGAGGGACACGGTGTTGTCAAGTTAGCTTATTATTGCGTCCCTAATTTAAAAGGCGACATTATTTTGGATACCGGAAAATCATGTGTGACGTTCGTCAAAGTTTGATAAACCTTTGTTTTTCAGTTTATTCGGGTGATTGCACGCGGCACTGATGAAATTGATAATAATTTACCGATTTGTTGGTATTGGTAACGCTAATAACGATCAGATTTGGTTACCTATTAAAATACGCGGATGCTGTCATGGTCCTGACCGTGGCCACGGTGTCGATCGTTGTTCTCGCGGCGATTAGCTGTGGCGTGACCCCGACAGACTGCCTGAATCATTAGAGTCAAGGTTAGGGAAGAGAGAAAAGATTGGAGTACTTTATCGTAATTTAAACTAAAAAAAATCTTTACTATGAACAGCTTAAAGCAAATCTTACAAGGTTACTGGTACGCCTTGTATGACTGACTTTGACACTACTTACTTTTTATTTAAATCTTTGTAAGCAATGCGTTTTTATTTCTAGTTAAATACTAACCGATGTGACATTTTTTGTTTTAACGTAACGACATTTTGAGCTATACACATAAATGAGCAAGAAAAAAAATCGTTTGTGTTAGGAAGAAAAGAAATAAAAGGCGAATATATACCCTTCCTCCCAGCACTAACACCGTTTATTTTAAAAGTGAGAAACGATGTAATTACTGACATATTTTAACTATTTTCTGTCGGTTTCGCAAATAACTTTTTTATGAAATTTCTGTACTTTTTTTTTAAACCGCCAAAACTATAAAACATTTTTTTAAAAATAAACCCACTCTACTAGGTGATGCGTGGCGCTGCTTACCACAACTAGTTTGATTTCATTTGCAGTAATTTATATTCAGTTTAAAAAAGTACTAAGATCCTATCCTTTTGCAATCTTGCAAGAGAAAAAAAAGGAAATGTTTTTTCTTGCTTACTAAGTCTTCTCCATGGTGTTCCTTTTTTCTTTTATGTTTTTGGTTCTAACTTTTTTATTATACCTAAAAGTGTTATTTTTCTTTTAAATTCACGCATGATTTCTGTCGACATTTCGCGTGCAATCACTCTGCAATTAATCAATAATTTTTTGTAGCTAAGCGGTTATAGAAAGGTTTTGTTTCTCTTGTATTTTTCTGAGAGCAGGCCGAAAGCTGTACACCCAAAATATAATACAAAAAAAATCAAATATAAGGGAAACAAAACCTTTCTATACCCGCTTAGACACGAAAAATTATTGTTTTCTTTATTCATGGGTACTCACATTTACGCCTGCAATTAATCTTACAATGCCCGTGAACCCAAATGTCGTGACTACAAACCGGACATAGTCACTTCGAAAAGTGTAATTTATTTTGAACAATTTTTTTGTTACTAAAAAGTGCCTTGTTGGAAAAAAAGGATCAAACTTTATATTTGTCTAGAAGTTAAACCGTTAAAATTAACAAGTTAATTTTTTGCGTAATAATATCTTAAAGGTATCTGTATCAGAACAGTACTTTTATGCCACCACTAAATTTCGGGATTTAAGTATGAGTCAAAGTTTGATGGTTGGGTGGATGCATTATTGGAATTATTTTTGATGTATTGGAAAAATTGTCACAAAGTTACATTTTTCCGTTTTGTTGGAGTAAATCCTGTAAGTGTGTCCCCGGATGGAGTTGAAGATATGGAAAAGTCTATTGTCTTTTATTGTTTCATTACCATCCTATAAATTAAACTGTTAATTTTTTGGCAGACATTTGAAAGATTAACTAAACACACTGAATTTATTTTTTAATATAATGTGTCAATTATAGATAAGGACACTATTTTTCGCATGCACTAGTGCAAAAAAGTTCTGTTTTATGCAAGTTTGTATAAAAAAGAATTCGAGAAATGCTACTTTCCGGAGGCGTGCTTAAAAAGCCTCTTTTACATTTGTAAGTAACTTCAATGGGGCAAAGTCAACCACGTACACCGGTGTTTCGGAAAAAGGCATTTTCATCCTCAGCGTGGCTTTCCTGACTACAGTAATCAAACTGACTACAAGATACAAGGTAAATCAAAAAGAATTAAAAACTAGGTGAAACCCATTTTTTATTTAACCAGTGAAACGAAAGCGAACCAAGGAAACTAAGTCCATGGCGGGACGAAAACGTCAACCGGTCTATAAGGGAGACATTTCGTCACAGTTCAACCAGACCAACCTATCACCGTTTCCACGGCGTCGGTTCGGAACCAAAAACAATGAGTTAACAAAGTATAAAATTTTACGTTTTCGTCCCGCCATGGACTTAGTTTTCTTTGGTTCGCTGTCGTGTCACTCGTTGAATGAAAAATAGGTTTCACTTATGTTTTCATTCTTATTGATTTACCTTATAAAAAGATTGTGTTCCTATCGTCTACTCCATTTATAAGAAGAAGTGGCTACACTACTGTTACAGACGTTCAGGGTTTTCCAATAGAAACGAAACAGATCCTTTTTCGGTCATACGGTCTAGGAAAAATTAACAGAAACTAATTACTTAAATGATTTTAGAAAAATATTACGTGTTAGTGTTAACGTGCGACTTAACCCATTTTCTCTATCTAAATAAAAACCGTGTAAGTTACCCCTCAAAGGGGTGCACCCCATGAAAACATTAAAGCTGCCAAAAAGTGTCCGCCTTGCAAACAAAATCGTTAAGTCCGGACTTTTTTATAAACTACAAATTCCCGAAAAACGATCTGTTTTCATTGGGGTATCATGTAGCTGAGATGCTCGGTAAGATGTTCATGATAATTTTTTATTCAATTTTTAAATGAGCTTTTATATTTAAAACAAAACATTTCAATCCTTACGCACCATATATTTTTAATAAAAATGTTAGCTTCTACTTAAATGTTTTTCTTAATTACTTATTTTAGTATTGATGTTTTAAAAAGATTTTAATATATTGACAATTATGTTTACTTTATAATATTATTTGATGTTTTTGAAGCCTATAAAATTATAGATTTAATGTTAAATTCTGTAAATAATTAAATTTTAATGAATTGTTTAAAATATAGTCAGATAATAGTTTTAATTGTTTGCTAACAAATATTTTTGACTTTTACTGTTAAAAATCTAAATCTGGCTAAATTAAATTTTTATAAAACATGTTTTGTCTAATCGTCATCTATTGTATTAATTACGATAATTTTAATACTTTATCTAATCCTATACGAGTACATACAATATTGGTTATGTATGCAGATAATAATTATATTGATCTACGATATATTTGATGTTTAATTATGTATACTAAAGTTTTATGATAAAAAAATCTATTTTTGCATTACATATAATTAACTTTCTTGCTGGACTCTTTACACAAGCAATAGAGAAATATTTTATATTTATAGATTAATTTTTATTGTAAAAAAGTAAGTATTGTAATATTAAAATAAATTAATTAACAATTGTGTCTTTTATGAATGATAGCCCTATCTCAAATGGTTTCGGTACAATTACGTAAACTTGAACATACCAAAGTGTCATTCATAAATTACGTAACAATCAACGTAATGTGAACTACGTTGTTTAACGTGGGCCCCTATGGACAAAATGGCGCGGTATACAACGTGTTTATTTAAAGATGGCCATCTGGACATTTTACCTTACTGTGCTTTTTAGCCCAAAATTGCCGGAATAAGTTATTTGGCGAAAATATCGAAATTTCCACTCTTCTTTAACTAGATATTTTAATTCTGTAGAAACGTTTTCATGACAACTTCTTTTTGGGAACATAAATACTATATCAAATTTTTGATCTAAGATTTTTAACATTTACGACATTTTTTAACTATAAATGGAGAATTATTGAAATATAGCCACGCTATAATTGTGCCAGGCACTATTCTGACACATTCACATTGAAAACTGACAGTTGATCCTTCAAAATTGACTTACCAAAGTTGAATTTAAAACTTTCGTAGTTTATTTTCAATTAATAAAAGAAGGCACTATTTATTCCGGTTTATATTGTTACGGGTTCTCCACAACAATTAAAACTCGCAAATGTCAAAAACGATTTATCAATTTATTTCGACAAATTATGTACAAAAACACGCACTTAAACTTACTAATAACTTGCTAATAATTCACTACTTTAATCCGCCTATTAACTTCGCGTTAACATCTAGCGATCACTACCGTTGGTTATCTTTGACTGGCTCCATACGTGGCGTCCGGCCCTATATATAGGGTCTGCCTACTATTCGAGAACCATCCATCCTTCTTCGATTCACGAGCATTCTCGTTTCTTCCAGAAGGTACGCGGCGGTGCATGAGTTTGTCATAGATAACGCAACTAAAACCTAGACTAAGAATACAACCTTAAGATAAATCAACCTAATACTACACTAAACCTAAATAAATTATAACTATAAAATTTAAATAACTTAAATTTGTAACAATATAGTGAACAAAGGCCGTGTGTTGAAAGATCATAGCTGATATTACAATGTGAAGGTGTCAAAATTGTATTTCAATTCTCTAATGTCTAAATCTTAAATATACAGACCTAGATTTTTTTTTTCATTAATTTCCCTCCTCTCAGTTTAACCCTTAAAATTGGTAATGCATCTTTCAGGATACATAAACTTAGGATCGTGGGAATTTCTTCAAAAAAATTGATGGATTGGATTTGACTAAAGTAAAAGCAGCAAGTCAAAAATGGCTCCCGTCCCGGCCTTTTTAACTATTGACATTTCGTTCCCTGGTTCAAGGGCTTGCCAACCTATGTTTTTTGCCAGTTTTTTTATTTAAATTTGGGATGAAATCTAATTCTTAAAAACTGATCAGGGTCTTAAAACATTACTTTTTACATTAGAGGAGGAAAAATCCAAAAATTTATTTATTTTTCAACAAAAATAAGTGTGTGACTGTCTCGCCTTTTTCATAGCCGCTTCATAAGCTCACACAAAAATTAAGTTTAAAGCAGAAGCGATTGTGACAATCACATATGACAAAGTCAAACACATGTCAAATATAATAGTTGGCATCTGGTACATGGCGGGTAATTTGAATTAAAAATAAGGAATGCTAAATCTTGAAGATTTTAACCTTTTAATCATGTTCTTTCCTTACAAACCTTTGGTGGAATATCGGGATGGTGTCTGAGAATATTTCAGTGAAATTTTGCGGAAATCTGTAGTGCCATTTTGAAAATATCATAAAAAAACATCTGACCTCCCATAAGACCCAATGTAAAATTCAGCCCCGGGAGAACAGCTGATTTTTTCAGGGTCGTGGCCTCTATTTTTGTGTTGGCTTTGGCCCTGCTAATACCGTCATTTCAACTTCAATATTTCAAAGACAATCAGCTGTGTCGTAATGTGACCATCAAAAAAAAATCAGCCCCGGATGTGACGTCATCAAAGTGGAGGATCGTGGCCCGTCCATTTTGATAGCCCTGCTAATACCTGACGGAAAATTGTTCAAAATCATTGCTTCAAAAGCATTTTCTTCAAAGAGAATTTGTTCGAAAACATTTTCTTCAAACGGAAATTTGTTCGAAAACATTGTCTTCGAAATAAAGGCATGCACACCTTAAATGGGATTTTAAAAAATCCACGATTTCGATGAAATTTTGGTATGTGTATGGGGCTCCCCCATAATACGAATAAATTGAAATTCATTTGTAAAACTTTAACTGTAATACAAAAAAGTGATAAAAATAATTGACTCTTATATTTGACTACCATGATAGATGTCACGCGACAATTTTGATGTACAGGGTATACACAAAAAGTATAATATTTTAATTTAATTTATACTTTTATTTAAATAAATGGATCCATGATGGATCTGATACCTTCCTAGCCCATTAGCACGCACACTTCAATTACACACACTATTTAAACGTTTAAATTATGCGGTTATTGCATCTCTATGGTAACAATTGTTTTGTGCTACTCAATAAACACCCCCTGACCCCGATCAACGCTGTTCTAATTAGTAAATACCCTTTGACCTACCTTGGCGTCTTTTTCTCTAATAAATGTTCGTTTTTTTACGTTCATATCTCGCACCCTGTTATTTGGGTGTGTCCGGCCCACCATAGCTTCTAAACCGCTGAACCGAATGCATGCAATTTTTAGGTAGTAGATAGTTTATTCATGTTAAAAAAAATATTACCAGTTTTTACATACATCAAAAAAAAAATTCAATCAGAGCAAAGTTCCAATACATTGTAGAAAATTCTAAGTAAATAAATTGTAACAGATTAAAAATTTTGATAAAAAACAGTTTTAAAAATGATTAAACATTTAAACAGACATAAACAAATTTATAACAAAAAAGACATAAGCCTAATTAAAAGTTACATAAAAAATTTAGAAAAGACTAAAAAGACACTAAACCAAACATCACTGGATCTAAAGACAAATCATCTAAAAAAAAACTATAGTATATTGTTGGTATCACACTCTAGAAATTCAGTTAAAAGTTACATAAAAAATTTACAAAAGACTAAAAAGACACTAAACCAAACATCACTGGATATAAAGACAAATCATCTAAAAAAAACCTATAGTATATTGTTGGTATCACACTCTAGAAATTCAGTCTCTGAAAAGTAACTATTTTTAATCAAGGAAGAGGTTCTTGAGGTACTGTTTCTTTGAAAGATTTTGGTGGGAGTTCCCTGACACCTGCCGGCAATTTGTTGAAAAGCCTGACAGCTGTATATTCAGGCCTGCACTGAGATTTTGTCAAGCGACAAAAGGTTGGCTAAATCCCCCCCATGACGTGTTGGATAGTCATGTATGTCATGATATATGTCAAAATTGATTTTATTATTTTTGACATAGATAAGATTTTCATAAATAAAAGCTGAGGGAAAGGTGAGAATGCCATATTTTGAAAAAGCCGCCCTGCAGTCCTCGCGATACCCCAACCCTGCCAGTATTCTTATTGCTTTTCTTTGCAATGCAAAGACTCTCTTTGCAGAGCTAGCCTTACCCCAAGGTATTATACTGTAGGTCATGGTGGAGTGGAAGAGCGCATAGTAGGCTGTTTTTAGAGTGTGAAGCGAGACAGAGCCTGCTAGGTTTCTCAAAAGAAAAACGCTAGTTCTCAGTCTCCTGCAAACTACTTCCATCTGAACATCCCATTTTAGTTTTGGATCCAGGTGGATGCCTAGAAGTTTGACACTTTCCTCATTGTCCCAGCCATGGGTGTCTCTAAGGGAGAATATAATTTTTTGGGTTTTATTTACGTTTAATGACAGTTTATTTGAGTCAAACCACAGCTTAGCCCTCGACTGTGCCTCCAACGTCCCCCGTCAGCCTCTTCAAGATTTTTCTTACTGTTTTTGGTGATTGTGTCATCAGCGTACTGACCAAACTTTGCCCCAGGATCACACATTGGCAGATCGTTAACAAATATCAGAAACAGTATGGGACCCAGGTGAGCCCTGTGGGACCCCGAGCGTCACGATCTGCTCCCCTGATGACACACCCCCCACCCTAACAATCTGAGGCCTGTCTGAGAGATAGGATTTTACCAGATTAAGGCTGCTGGGTTCAAATTTATATAGTGACAGTTTTTTTAAGCAGGAGGTCGTGGGAGACACAATCAAATGCCTTGCTGAGGTCAAAGAACTGTGTGATGTTGTAGTTTCCCTCCTCATGATGGCCATGGTTGTATTTCGCTTTGACCTGAAACCAAATTGACAGTTTGAGAAAATGTTATTTTGTTCAAAGTATTCCGATATTTGATTTGCCATGCACTTCTCCACCACCTTTGACAGAATTGGCAGGAATGAGATGATTCGATAGTTGGATACATCTAGCTCATCACCCTTTTTAAAGATGGGTGTGACTATAGCCCTTTTTAGGCCTGTCGGAAAAACCCCATGTTGAAAACATTAATTAGCTTTGTTAATGGTGAAATGATGATATTTTTTATGTGTTTAATGTGCTTTACAGAGAAGCCATAAATATCTGTACTATTTTTACTTTTTAGATTTTCAATTATATTTTTGACTTGAGTTTCTGAAACCTGATTAATAGAGAAAAAGTTGTCCGGAAGATTGATGTTTTTTAAGTTTTCAAGGAGGTCAAGATCATTTTGTTCTATTTGCTTTGCGATTTGAGTTGCTATAGTAATAAAGTAATCATTAAAATTTTCTGGTTCTAATTCTGGTTCTCTGTTTTCTTTATTTGAGCGGCCTCGTTGTTTATTAATGATACTCCACATGCATTTAGTGGCTTAGTTAGCTTATTTTTTTAAAATAGTGTACAATACTGTAAAGAGCTGATTAGCTTTTGGTCAAAATCCATTAATGCTAATGACAATTTTTTCTCAGTTTAAAAAATTGAAAATGTATTATGGATTTTGAAAGAAGTGGAGGGGCCAAGGCCCCCACGACGCGCCGCCGCTGACTGACTTGAACTGGATAGTTTGGTCATCACTATAACCCCATTGACTTGAACATTGTTCAAAAGAGAGTTTCGTTGTGTAATAAAGATACGTTTTTGCCTAATAAGAAGCTTAGTTTTTGAAAAAATTAAACAAAACTTAATAATTATAGATTTTGGGGGGTTTGGAGAGGGTTTTGCAGCTAAAATTTAAAAAACTAATATGATACATATTATAAATATACATAATAAAGTGATGCTGCAGACAAAAAAACACATCTCACATAATTTAATCATATAATTTACAATATACTAGTTAAGGATGAACCACTGATTCCGTAACTACCTTTCATGTATTTAGATTGGCTCTATTTTAACATATTTTAGCTCACACATATACTATACTATAGTAGTGTGAGCTATGGTGATCCTAATTTTTTCGAGAAAAAAAAAAGATGCTCCGATTTCAAAATTTTTTATATATCTTTGCGTTTCAGATGATTTTGAAACTTTTTTGTTGCGCCGTCTGTCTGTCTGTCTGTCTGTAACGACCAACGCGCATAACTCAAAAACCGTTTGGACGATTTTAATGAAATTTGGTACCTAGGCTGGGTCTTGGGTCGAGATGGTCCCATTTAAAAATGAACAAAATCCACCGAACACAAACCAAATAAAAGGGTGGGGGTAGATTTCAAAAATTAGAGTTTATGTGAAAATATGGCGTGTGTGATATCAAACGAAAGGTAATTGAGTCTGCAGTTAAACAAAATACATTTTAATTTATTTAAAAAAAAGGGTGGGGGTATAATTTAAAAATTAGAGTTTAAGTGAAAATATGGTGTGTGTGATATCAAACGAAAGGTAATTGAGTCCGGAGTTTAACAAAATACATTTTAGTTTTTTGTTTTTTTAGGGGGAGGGGGTAGATTTCAAAAATTTCAGTTTAAGTCAAAACATGGCTTGTGTGGTATCAAACAAAAGGTAATTTAGTCTGGAGTTGAATAAAATATATTTCAGTTTTTAGTTATATTAGCTCACACATACACTATAACTATAGTACCTAGTGTGAGCTTAGGGGCCCATATATTGGCAGAGTATTTTTATTTTAAATCAAACCATGTTTCTCTAAAGATACTTTGTATTGGGATACTTTCAACCTCTGGAAAGCATAGGGGTATTTTTATGAAAGACAATATCAATATATAAAAAAAATCTTGTTAATTTTTTTATAGATCTATTAGATAAAAAGATATTCAGGTTTAATATTGAAGTTTTTAAGATAAATAAATGGCATGGTGCATACCTTCCTAGCCCATTAGCATACTCCAAGTTAACTTCGCGCTATATCAGCCTTAAAAACAGTTTTTTAAATATCTCAGAAACGGAACCTCCTATACAAGTTTAAGTGTCCATTTATCCAAAATGGAACATCTTATTATTTTCATATATTTATTTAAGATCTGTATAGTTATGTCTATACATTATTTAAATTATTAGAATTACCACATGTATTGTAAATATGATATATTAAATAGTGTAATGACACAAATTAAATTTAGCTTAGTAAGCATTTATTGTATATATAAACAGAAAATTGGTAATTAATAAAACAGATTCAAACTGATTGTTGTTTCTCACTGTTGTGCCCAAGACTATTTTTGGCCTAGCATACTCGCTAGCAGAGCGTGAGTCTGCGTTCTGACAATATTCTTTAACTTTATAGTAGCAAGTGCCCCGTCATATAGTTCTTACTTAAACCTATGGCAGGTGCTTCGTCTGGTTATAGGTCTTTTACTCAAAACTTGTAGCAATAGTCTAGCCTGGTTGCGAGTTCTTCTTTCCGACTTAGAGCTAGTGCACTAGTCTGGTTGTAAGTCACCTTTAACATTCCTTCTGCCTTATTGCAAGTGCCCCGTCTGGTAATAAGGCCCCTTTCTCTTCTCTACTCTACCAATTAGGAGTCTTAAAGTAAATTAGCCTTAGAGCGATAAGCCTAAAGTTGCACATTAGGGAACGTCCTTAAATTACGTAACGCAAAAATTCATGATTATTGACCCCCCCCCTCGTAACGCATATTCAAGAAAAAACATTAAAAACACATTAAGTGTAACGCAAGGACAAACCCCCCATTTCCCCCTTAAGCGTTACGTAATTTAAGGATAGGCCCTTAATAGCGATTTCGGCTTCAATGCTCTGGGGTACGTTCAGATAGCACGTCGGATGTAGTCGGGCGCGCTCAAATCCGTTCAGATTACATACTCTCGTTCATATTGGCCGAAAATAACGTCGGGCGAATCGCCTTTTACACCCTTCTCTATGAGGTGGGTGACAAGCGCTCGACTTGCGCAGTAGGTATATAAACCAACCCCTCCAATTTTTTTATTTTTTGTTTTATATTTTCGAAAACATTAAATAAAAGTGGAATTTTCCATAAATAAATAATCAAATTTTACTTTTTCTTGAAGACAAAAAACACTTGTTTGACTTTTGACAGGTGAGTTCTAAGTTTCCTTAGAAGGGTTAAGTCCTTACCTCCGACCCACATAAAAAATCACAAAAGTTCCTATTTTCAAAAGATTGTAGAATCCAAATTTGTTATGGTTGGGTTTGTTTCATACCCCATATAGAAAACATTAAATTTAGTTACCTATTAGCTCACAATACTACTATACTATAGTAGTCTGAGCTATGTGATCCTAATTTTTTCGAGAAAAAAAAATTGCTCTGATTTAAAAAAAATATATATATCTTTGCGTTTCAGATGATTTTGAAACTTTTTTGTCGCGCCGTATGTCTGTCTGTCTGTCTGTCTGTCTGTCTGTAACGACCAACGCGCATAACTCAAAAACCGCTTGCCCGATTTGAATGAAATTTGGTACCTAGGCTGGGTTTTCGGTCGAGATGGTCATGAACAAAATCCACCGAACGCAAGTCAAATAAAAGGGTGGGAGTAGATTTCAAAAATTAGAGTTTAAGTAAAAATATGGCGTGTGTGATATCAAACAAAAGGTAATTGAGTCTGGAGCTAAACAAACTACATTTTAGTTTTTTGAAAAAAAAATGGTGGGGGTAGATTTCAAAAATTAGAGTTTAAGTCAAAACATGGCTTGTGTGGTATCAAACGAAAGGTAATATATTTCAGTTTTTAGTTATATTAGCTTACACGCACACTATAACTATAGTACCTAGTGTGAGTTTAGGTGCCCATAGATTGACAGAGTATTTTTCTTTGTGGGATTTTTGCTAGGGTATGCATGATGGTTTACCCATAGTAACATAGCACAATGGATAAAGTTAATGCCTTGTTTTAAAGCTCCATTTTACCATAATCAGCTGGCAGAAAAAAAAAACGAAAATACCAAAATTAACCTTAAAATTCCATTTTTTGTTATGTTGCTGTGTAAATCGACCCTCAAAACTGTATTGGTTACAGGTTTCAAATCGCTCCATGCAATGAAGACAATTGCCTTAGCAATAACCCTTGGCAGTGTGAGTTGTTTTTAGAGTATCAAGCAGTTTTTCAAGCAGAATCCTCTTGCAGCGGCACTCCTTTTAGGAAAACACTCTTTCAGATGCAAATGGATCCTTTACAGAATTTCATTTTGACTGTTTAGTTTCTACTTAGGAGAATGTAGAGAATGGATTTTTATTTGGACAAATTGTTATAGGAATATAAATAATATTATACCTAGATATTACTTTGTGCTTTCAAATTAAAATAAAAGACATTTAAACTATGTATATTTGTATTCTTTATTTAATAGTAGATAATGTAACCATATAAAGAGGTTTGATATAATGTACAGTTCATATTGTCACGAGGGGGTTTGATACTCTAAAAACAACCCGGCGCCTCCACCATATGTCACGAGGGGGTTTTATCGTGACGAACACAGTTTAAGTTAGGTGTAATGGTTTTATTATAATACTTATATTTACTACTTACATTGTACTTAAATACATCTTGTCTACAAATCTTCTTTGATAGGCTTAACTTCTTATACTTGACTAAGTACTACTTGTTCACTATTAACTAAGCCTGGGCGTTAGGTTCTCAGCGTACAACTAACTGCTAAACTCTTTTGGAGATGCTTTTATTACAAACCGTTTGCCATTGATAGGATATCGAGATGTGTTTTGTTTCCTGTATAAACATCATCGAAATCCCATTAGCCACGTTGTTTATAATACTTCTATATACAATTTATTACTTTTAATACAATTTGAACTATATACAGAAGTTCATTTCCTTAGAATGTTTAGGGTTAATGTGCACTTGCTTATAAACGTAACTTGTGTCATTCACTAATAGGACATTATTTTCTATCCTGACAATATCATTATTTTTGAGACAACTTTTTTTGGCCTATGCAATTTTTTATGGTAAACAGCTGATAAATGTCAAAACGTTATCTCAAAAATTTTGATATGGAGATTGAAGATCTCTCAACGCCCCAGCAAACACTTTGAGAATTTGTCTTCTTTCGCATTCTCACTGTCATGCGCTATTATATTATATTGCACATGTATGTACATATAACTAGAAATTTTCAAATTTATTTATTTCCTTTGAAAGTGTTGAGCAGAGGTACTTAAAACCTGTATTGCTTGTACAACAAAGAAAATAAATTAACAGAAAACACAACTTTTAAATCTAAAACAAAACTTTATTTGGGTCTACTACGTTATACCTCGATGCTTGAAAATGGGTGTTTCTTTTTTTAATGATAAGTTGAGGTCGTTTTATACTGTTTTCAAGAAAAAAAAATGCGGATTTTTCGCATTTTTTTTAGAAATTTAAAAATTAAAAAATTAGTAAAAACTCATACAAATTGCTATAGAAATAATTTATTTGACGTTTGTTATTTCGAGAAAGAGCGGGACGGCTCACAATCGACGGAGCTTTAAATAAATGGTAATTTAGCCAAAAATAAGGTGACCAACTATCTAGCAAGAGGCGATAAAAAGTTTTTAAGAAATGTATTTACGCATAGAAAAATGGTTACACCAAATTTTTGAAATCTAATGTTCGGCCTGACATCTTGCTCTTTTAATTTGTCGCGCATTTTTGACTCCGTAAAATCGTCCAAAATCGTCTATTGAGCATTTATAATGAAAAAAATGATGCAGAAACAATTATGATAATGATGATTTACAGAAATTCAGCAGTTCGGTTTGGTTCGGGTCGATCTTAGATTAGGTTGGCTGTGTCTTAAAGTAATTCAGCAGGAGTCGGCTGCGCCGACTCCTGCTGAATTACTTTAAGACCCAACAAACCTAACCTAAAACCAAACCGAACGGAACTTAACTGAATCAAATTGAACCAAACCGAACCGAACTAAACCAAAACGAACGGAACCGAACCAAACCGAACCGAACCGGACTGAACGGAACCGAACCGAACCGAACCGTACCGCACAAACAATCAGCAAGAATCGGCTGCGCCGATTCTTGTTGAATAGTTCTAACTAAATAATTTCCTACCCTCAGATGCACCGTAACAAGGCTTTGCTGATCCATTCTCTATCTTTGTTGTTTTGTATGTGAGCAACAAGGACTTAATCGCGATTAAATCCATGATCGCGCTTCAGTGCTTACGGTGCATCTGAGGGTAAGTCAGCGTAAGCAAATCCAATTGGGAAATTTGAAATGGCCGAATGACCTGGAAAGTGTCGGCCAAGCAAAAACTCAATCAATGTGTCAAAACATCTGTGGGAAGGTCAACTGTACAAATTTTCAAAATTATGTGAAAAAACCGAGAAAAAACACGAAAAACTAGGTATGTAATTAATTTAAAATTGTTAAATTATTAATCCTAAGCTAATTCATAAATTTATGTCGAAAAGTTGACGATGCAGTGATAGAAATTGATTTTTTTCAACCAAAACAAGTCAAAGAAAATCACTATGTAACGTTTTTTAAAAAATTATTAAAAAAAAAACCATACTTTTTTTTTTAATTTCCCGTATCCAAATCGACTAAAAATAGTCCAAAGAATCATTTTCATACAAAAAAATCGTTATATAGAGCGTTTTGACGAGCGAGGTATAACGTAGTAGAACCCTTTATTTATCTAATAAAACTCTGTCAGCCACCAAAAGTCGGGTACTCCAAAAGACTGTCTTAACTCTACTAAATAAACTGTAACAAATTTTTTAATCTGATCAAATTTATCAATAATTTAAAAAATAGATATTTCAAGGTTATGTTTATTACATCCATACCGTTCACAAGGCAAGACGTCCGGGGACTTATTTACCTAATCTGTGGTCCGGCGATTTACCCATGACGCCATTCGCTCGGCAAGACGTCTCGCCCGACGTTTCAATCTGAACGTACCCCAGAAGTCACTCGCGGGTAGAGTGGTGACGTCACGAATCTCTTTCCGAGCACTCTGGGAGTGAACTGAGATCGAGCAAGATTGCTCGCCTTCAGAGCAAGGGCGAACACGATTTTTCAAACACTTGCTCGAAATTTCCTGGGTTTTATAACGTCAACCAGGGCTATCAAAATGGACGGGCCACGATCCTCCACTTTGTTGACGTCACATCCGGGGCTGATTTTTTTTGATGGTCACGTTACGACGCAGCTGATTGTCTTTAAAATTTTGAAGTTGGAATGACGGTTCATGGATATTGGATTTTTTGTTAAATAAAGCCGTTTTTGAGATTGTTTTTACTTTATTTTGGCAGAACAATTTTTTTTAAATGTATAGTAAGTCCTAATTTTTCATAGCCGCTTCATTAGCTCAGGGCTATCAAGTTGGCCTTGATTAGCTCACACAAAAATTAAGTTTAAAGCAGAAGCGAATGTGACAATCACATATGACAAAGTCAAATACATGTCAAATATAACAGTTGGCATGTGGTACATGGCGGGTAATTTGAATTCAAAATAAGGAATGCTAAATCTTGAAGATTTTAACCTTTTAATCATGTTGCTTCCTTACAAACCTTTGGTGGAATATCGGGATGGTGTCTGAGAATATTTCACTGAAATTTTGCGGAAATCTGTAGTGCCATTTTGAAAATATCATAAAAAAACGTCTGACCTCCCATAAGACCCAATGTAAAATTCAGCCCCGGGAGAACAGCTGATTTTTTCAGGGTCGTGGCCTCTATTTTTGTGTTGGCCTTGCGTCAACAAATAAAAAATAATGTTGTTTTATAATTTTTTGATTTAAAATTTTTCGGTGCAATGAAGTATATAAATGTAAATTTTCTATATGTAAAACACGGAAAACACTTATAAAAACACAAATACACCAAAACTAGAAACAAATTTATCAGATCTAAAAAATGGGATAATGTTTTTGTGTTCTGTGAATGGATTTGTATGGCCATCGAAGAAATAACTGGACAAGGACAACGCATGTAGAAAATCTCGAGCCCTTGTTATAACGTGAATATCGTACATATCTTTTTCGAATTTAAGTTATAAAGAAGTAGGTAAGCCGCGCCGATCGAGTCTTGCACGAAAAACAATAGGCGCGCGTGCAAAACAAAAATTGAATCGGGTGTCATCGGGTGTTAACGTTGGCTGTCGTCAACGCGAATGCGGCCGGTCGAAGGTCAAGCGAAACGCGTAATATTTTAAGTAGGTATGTAGACTGATTAATAAATACGTACGTACCCAGGTCGATTTAATTTTCTGTTTTATAATATTTGGGTGATCCGTGAAAATAAACCCAGAGCGGAGGCAATTGCAAATTAACAGAAAAAGTAAAATTTACATTTTTAAAAGGTCATAGTTTTATAACCATTTTTTGGATTTTTATGAAATTTTGAGAAATGTCGCATATTTTATATGGTTATGTTAATATTTGCTGGGAGACAAAAATTTACTAAAAAATTTATATCCACGGTTTAAACAGACAGACAGAAAGGCGTTAAGGCTATTTCCTAAATTTTAAAGGAGCTAAAAACGTTTTACGCCCTTATGAAACAGACGATAGGAGCGATATTTGCAACAAACATTCTAGGTCTTGAACTTGTTTTTTTAAACTACTGGGTGGGCCAAAAAAAACCGGATTTTTTTTTTCATTATAACATTTGAATTATACTATCGATTTTAATGGGACAAACTGCACTTGCCAGAGAATTAATCAGAGATTTAAATAAATATATTTTTTTGTCCGCCATCTCAAAATGCAAGATGGCGGATGAAATTAAATTGTACCCTTCAAAGATTCTCGTTTATTCTTGTGTTGCGAACACGTTTTAATTATTTTTTTTAAATCTATAAAAAAACTGCATTCTTGCCACGCACAACAAGGTACGAATTAACAAAATCCGTTCGGTGGTTCTAAAAAAAGATTTTTTTGTTTCAACCATTGTTTTGAATATTATACGATTGCCAATCATGTCTGCATTTATTTCCTTATAAATTCATTAATACTGAACCGATTTTAATGAAATAAATAACATCCTGGTCAAAATTGATTGCCTTAAAGACTATATGATCAAATTTACAGCCATTCTAAAATTTAAGATGGCGGACAGAATCATACTTGATTCTTTAAGATGGCGTGTTAATTGTTGTTTTCTGACAATGTTTTAGTTTTTTTTTAATCTATGGAAAAGCACTACTTTTGGCTCGCACAAAGTAGTACAATCTGGTAAAATCGGTTTGATGGTTCTCAAAAAATCTATTTTTATTTCAGTCATTGTTTAACAGATTATACGATTGCATTGCTAATCCTGCCTGCCTTCATTTCCTTATAAACTCATTATTACTGAACCGATCTTAGTGAAATAAAAAATCATTAGGATGTTTTTTATTTCATTAAAATTGGTTTAGTAGTAATGAATTTATAAGGAAATAAATACAGACTTGATTGGCAAGGCAATCGTATAATATGCAAAACAATGCTTGAAACAAATTTTTTTTTTATAAACCACTGAACTGATTTTGCTGATTCGTACCTTGTTGTGCGTGGCAAGAATGTAGTTTTCTTACTAATTTAAAAAAATAATTAAAATATGTTTGCAACAAAAGAATAAACGAGCATCTTTGAAGGTTACATTTTAATTTGGTCTGCCATCTTGGATTTTGAGATGGCGGCAAAAAAATATATTTAATCAAGTCTGATTAATTCGCTGCGAAGTGCAGTTTGTTCCATTAAAATCAATTCTACAGTTCAAAAGTTATAATTAAAAAAAATGTCCGATTTTTTTGGACCACCTGGTATATAAAAATTTTTAAAGTGTTTTTTTATTCGAAGGTATTTTAGAATTTGGCGTGTACGCCCTTTTATTATTACAAGCTTTTATTTAACTTCACCTGTATGTATGTATGTATGTATGTGGATATGTATGTAATCAAATCTTGCAACTCATTTTTGAAGAACTTCCAAACATCCGATTAACTTCAAATTTCGCATAGCGTTTTAGTTCCGATGACAATACAATAATATGGTTTCATCCGGTACCTACCTCGCCCCTAACGTGGGGGATGGAGAGGGGGTAAAACTTTAGTTTGTCCGATTTAAACCAAAATTGGTATCTGGGGGTTTTTGAGTATGAGAATTACGAATTTTTGATCAGATTATAAAAATTCAATATGGCGGATTCAAATTGGACGATTTAATGTCAAGTTTTTCTGATTACTTTCAACTGACTTCCACGTATCCGATTGACTTCAAATTTCGCATACCGTTATAGTTCCGATGACAATTCAATAATGTGGTATAACTGACTGCCTACCTTACCCCTAACCTGGTGGGCGGAGAGGGGGTAAAATTTTAGTTTGTTGGATTTTCACCAAAATTGGTATCTGGGGGTTTTTGAGGATGAGGATAACGAATTTTTAATCAGATTACAAAAATTCAATATGGTGGATTCAAAATGGACGATTTAATGTCAAGTTTTTCTGATTACTTTCAACTGACTTCCACGTATCCGATTGACTTCAAATTTCGCATACCGTTATAGTTCCGATGAAAATCCAATAATGTGGTATCACTGACTGCCTACCTCCCCCTAAAGTCCCTGTATGTTGACATATTTGGATATAAGTCAACATACAGGGACTCTACCTCCCCCCTAACGTGGAGGGCGGAGAGGGGGTAAAATTTTAGTTTGTCGGATTTCCACCAAAATTGGTATCTGGGGGTTTTTGGGAATGAGGATTACGAATTTTTGATCTGATTACAAAAATTCAATATGGCGGATTCAAAATGGACGATTTAATGATGATTTTTTCTGATTACTTTCAACTGACTTCCACTTAGGTATCTGATTGATTTCAAAATTCACATGCTCTCTCACTAAAAAGGGGGGGGGGGCGTAGAAGAGGTAAGGCTTTAGTTTGTTCGATCTCGACCAAAATTAATTAATCCTTGCGTATAATGATCATAATAATAACGACAGTTTTAGCATATGTCGCCTTTGTTGGACGGCCTTCTCATCGAAGACAGATATTTTAAAATTGACAGGAAAGACTCCCTGCAATATCGATGCGCAAGCTGAAATGCATAGACTTAGACAAATCTAAAAATTAAAAAATAAATTAAGAAAAAAAAAACATCGCTTTTATTATTATGATATCAGAACACTCAAAATATTATTTTATGCTTTTTAGTCCATTTTATAAAAGCTTGTTTTCAAAAAGTTTTTTTTTTCTAAATTTATTTCAAATGAAAAACGTTATTTTTTTAACTAATAAATAGGAAAACAGGGTTTATGAAAATGTAAGTAATATTTAACTTTTAATCAAATAAGCTAGGTATACATTTTAAGTTATGTACTGTGTTAACTTTGATAGTTTTTTGAGTTAAATCTTAAAAAATTAATAAAATATTACAGTGATGTAGGGTAGATGAGGGGTATAAGGCTCACCTTTTTTTACGACTGAATTATCTTAAGACAAAAGTAGAAGCTAATATTTCTGTGACAATTTCCAATGCTTTATAGAGTTATCCAACTAACCCCATGAAAAAAAACACATATAGAAATATTTTACCCCTCTTTCGAATAGTACTGGTCACCTAAAACTACACTATCTTTTTTTTTTAACGTGGCAGAAAGGCACTACAACATTTGGTGCGAAAAATTGCCCTAGCTTGTGAAATGAGAAATACTTTTTTTTATAGTTAGAGCAGGATCAGATCTTTATTCAGTTTTAGGGCATTCTTATTATTTTGGCTACCACTGTATTTCTATTTTATTACCCTTTCTCTTGAGTAAACTGTTCACGCAATGATCCCGTGTCAACTCGCTAGACATGCATTGTTTCGCGACACACGCCCGCTCTTCATATAATTTTATTGGCTTGAGAAAGTTAGGGTGACCATTCGGACTACTTCGTTGTCAGCCCAGTATAGCGTCTATCTTGACGAAGACGCGACGCAACGTCGTCTTATAATTTGGCGTACATATAGGGGCACTTCCGGGGCATTGCGGGGGCCTTGTCTGGGCATTTCCCGGGCCTTGCGGGAGTTGCCTATGCTTTTCCGATCCATTGCTGGGTAGGTCGTCAAAAATTCTTTAAAATGACCGGAGCTTTTTTTGGGTTGTCAAAAATGTTATTCACCAAAGTTAGTGGACTTCGAGGGCATCGCCTGGGCATATATTGGATGTTTCAATGCCTTTTAAAGTAAAAAAGTTAGCACCGATGAAGCCCTCGGACAGGATAACCAGCCGGGCCATTTTGCAAAAGAATAATGCGAAAAATAAAGAAGCTTAGCAATATACGTTCAACTTATATACACCCAACAAGTTTTCGTAGCTACAGGGGTAAAAATAGTCTCGTTTCTCTCGTATTTGTTCGTGGGTAGCTCGAAAGCTTAGTCTGACGAGGGTCCAACATCTGATGGATCTATTAAGTGTTGAGAGTTAATGGTTTCGCCCTTATAGAAAAAAAATTGCAAAGAAATGGTGTAGCGAAAATTTTATAACACATGGCGCCGCGAAAAAACATTTTGGTAAAAACTGAAAAACTTGATGCCGCAAGCAAAAATTATAAAAAAATTTAAAACCTTCGGTAAAAATAGTATCAATTGTTAACATTTTGGTTAGTTTTGAATATTTTTGCCACCGCAGTTGGAAATTTTTAAATCAATAATTAATAAGAAAAACAGAGCATTTCACTGGCCTTGGAATGACGCTAATTTCCTCCTAGTTAACAAGACCCCCTGTAGTTACTTTTATGTGAGACGCACGCTATATAATTAGGTATGTTAGAGTTTAAGGACGTAGGTTTAGTGTAGTAATTAATATGTGCTGCATGACAGTTTTTATTTTATCATTCCTCTAAAAACCTCCTCCGAGTAAAAAACTTTATTTTGTTCGGTCTAAAATTAATGTGGTGAGATTCAGTAAAATGCCATGATTTTTTGCAATAAAATAAATATATTTTTTTTTTAGTTAAACGATTTTATTATAAAATTTCACAAAAAAAATAAAAATAATTTGCTAGATTACTACTGTCTAGATGTACCAATAGCGTTACTGGTACATTAGATATTTTTAAAATCGTGGCGCGATTACTAAAGATCAAATTGAGATGTATACGCGTACATTTTTATCCTGAACGTAGAATTGATGGATGTCAATATCTTTAATAATTTACCTCGACTTTGTATTGAACTTAAAAATATATAATGTGCCAACAGAAATCTTCTAAGGTATTTTTTACTTTTTAGTACAATTTTCGAAAAAAATCTAAAAATATAGATTTATATTATTTATAAAAAAATTTTTTATGAAAAAAACAGAAGTATGCAAGATGTATAATTATGGCTTTCACAGCCTTTCCATTTCTAGTAGTGCCTCATGACTACAAGGTTTCTTTTCTGACAATTTTATACAATCCCATTCCTCAATCCTTAGTTTATCATGCGATACCTCCGTTTTTTTCATAAAATAGTATTGTCAGCAGAACAAAACATAAATCTGAAAATCGCATGTTCGTATTTATTTAAATATCAAAGGTCAGAATTTACCTCTTTTGCACTTCTCACCAACCCCTTAATTCCGTTTTTTTTTTCATAAAATTGGAATGTCACTAGATCAAATCATAAATCTGAAAATCGCATATTCGTGTCTGTTTTGATTACTAGTTATGAATTTACCCCCTTTACAGCCCTGACGTCCCCCTACCGCCGTTTTTTTATCATAAAATTATATTGTCACCAGAACCAATCATAAATCTGAAAACCGCATGTTTCTATTTGTATTTTTACAAAGTTCTAAATTTGCTTTACAGCTCTTACCCCTTACCACCCCCTATTTCCGATTTTTGTTCATAAAATTGTATTGTAACCCGATCAAATCATACATCTGAAAACCGCATGTTTGTATCTGTTTTGGTTTCAAAGTTCTGAATTGCCCTCCCTTACACCCCTCACCTACCCCCGTATTTCCGATATTTTTAAATAAATATGTATTTTCATTACACCAAATCGTAAATCTGAAAACCGCATGGTCATATCTGATTTGGTTTCAAAGTTATGGATTTATCCCTTTTACACCCCTTAACCACTCTACCACCCATCTGTTTTCATAGTATTGTATCGTCATCGGACCTACACTACTTTGCTAAATTTCATTAAAATCGGTTCACGGGAAGTGTGTCAAAAATAAATCGCTAGATTTGATGACAGACATCGCCAGGCTCTGTGAAGTTAATAAAAACGTTTAAAACATGGTCACCTTAATAGTGTATCTGAACAGGAGCCTTGCATGCCTCCGCCACTGTAAAGCCGATCACACACGAAAAAACATAACGCGTAAGAAGTTCAACCTTATGGACTTTTCTTACGTAAATCCAATATGGCCGTTGCTGTTCGATCGCTGATTGGTTGAAAGCCCGCTATGCGCCATGCTACGGATTACGTAAATTGTGTGTGTGCAGGCCTTAACTCGCAAAGTAACGATCGCAGAGCCCTCTTTTTCTGGCAAAGTTTAACTGGGCTCGCGATTGAGCGATTTGGCGGAGGTTCTTTAGATGTTAAATGTTCTCTGGTATGGCTAAGATTGGTCACCCAAATAACACATTTTTGCCGTTATCTCAAATTATCTTTTTTTTGTCGAAAACAATGTCTTCTCTAGCCATTGTTCCGCGGGCTAGGAAGGTAAAAATACACACATTTTACGACAACTAGGCTGTGTCAGTTTTAAAAATATATGGTTGGAGTTTTTAACAAATCGTATTCTGTAGTGTATGAACTTTTGGTTTAAATGTTTTTCGATTTTAATTTTTTTAAACATGAATTTGCTCAGGTTATATTTAAATGATCCTGAAAAATGTTGCTACGTTTGTGGTAAATATACTTTATTAAAAAATCCTATTTAGTTCAGTAGATACTCGGTTCTTAGGGTGGGTCTACATTATGCGTATTTAGCAGATGCGTATTTCGGCTGCGTATTTTCTGCAAGAGATAGTTGTTGCGTATACACTGTGCAGATTTCGACTGCGTATTTTCGGGAAGCGAGTTAAAAGAGGGACCAGCATGCGCAGGTACGTATTTTTGACATACTATACTATACTGTGTGGTTGTGTATTCTACACATATATGTGAACGTTCCAATTTAAAACAAAGTGTTGTCATATAGCCGAGATACGCATCTCCTGAATACGCATAGTGTAGACCCGCCCTTTTATTTAAAAAAAATTTATGTCTCCCATGTCTCCTTTCAAAGAAGACACGTCAGGTTTCCATTCAAATATAGTAAATTACTTTTTCCTGTATACTTGAAAGTAAATTATTTCCAGTATTATTAGCTTTTCAAGAAAGTGTCTAAACATTTTTGTAGTAAAGGATGCCGCCCGAAGCTTAGGGGCGGTGGCTTTTGGTTGGATTTCTTTGAAATTGCAGTATGTTGTAGATCTTGATGTCCTGATAACCCGTCGTCCTCCGACCTATGGTTTCTAAGATACAGGGGTTCAAAGTTTCAGTTTTTAGCTTTTGTGCATTTTTCACAAAAAACTATTTCCAGTCATTTCTACCTTTTCCGAAAAATTATATTATAGTTTTTTATAGATCAAACATTAGGTCACAATATCCAAAATAAAAAATTGGACCTATTAATAGTCCGCTACATGCAGTGGCGTTCCGAACATAAAAATATATTAAAAAAACGATGCTTTACAGAATTTACCAAGGGTTCAAAGTTTCAGTTTTTAGCTTTTGTGCATTTTTCACAAAAAACTATTTCCAGTCATTTCTACCTTCCGAAAAATGATATTATAGTTTTTTATATATCAAACGTTGGGTCACAAGTGTAGCTTATTATCCAAACTAAAAAATTTGACCTATTAAGACTTCGTTACATTCAGTGGCGTTCCGAACATAAAAATTATTTAAAAATATTTAATCAAAAAACGATCCTATACAGAATTAACTATAAAAAAAAATCAATCGGTGGAATTTTGTTTATTTTTTTCTCTCTTTTACAAAACTCCCAAGGAAACCAGGGTATGTATAAATGTTAGAAATCGGTTATTCAAGTTTTTCACAAAACTCTGTAAACCTCTATGCGTTTTAGGATTTTAATGTTTTTTTTTTAGAAATGCAAAATACTGTCGCTTTTGTTTTAACGAGAATATTTAAACAAATATAATTATGAGGTGTTTGGAATGATATTTATTGCGCACAGTACTTTTTTAATCATTTATTCATTCAGTGGCGTGCAAATATTAAAATCATAACTTCTTTTGACATTTTTTTGCGACATTGAAAGTAAAATAAAAAAGCACAAATTGTGCCGGTCACTATATTGACAGTTTCTCAATATAAGAACAGCTGTGTCCGTTCAAAATTAGGCCTTTGTGTATTATATAATAGTGACGCCACACGGGATTTATAAATTCGACTTTGGTATGTCAATTTTGAAAGATGAACTTTCACTTTGTAATGCGAAACTGTCAATATTGTGCCCGGCACAATTTGTCCTGATTTCTCAGGACTGTCCTGATTTCTCAGGACTGTCGTAACTTCTCAGGACTTTCCTGATTTCTCAGGACTGTCCTGATTTCTCAGGACTCTCCTGATTTCTCAGGACTCGCCTGATTTCTCAGGACTCTCCTGATTTCTCAGGACTGTCCTGATTTCTCAGGACTGTCCTGATTTCTCAGGACTGTCCTGATTTCTCAGGACTGTCCTGATTTTTTAGGACTGTCCTGATTTCTCAGGACTATCCCGATTTCTCAGGACTGTCCCGATTTCTCAGG
The DNA here is from genome assembly GCA_963576565.1 of Aspidapion aeneum. Lineage (NCBI taxonomy): Eukaryota > Metazoa > Arthropoda > Insecta > Coleoptera > Brentidae > Aspidapion > Aspidapion aeneum. Next base: position 77,244,680 of record OY755038.1, on the reverse strand, counting down.
ACTGGCCCGATTTCTCAGGACTGTCCTGATTTCTCAGGACTGTCCTGATTTCTCAGAGCTGTCCGGACTTCTCAGGACTGTCCGGATTGTTAGCAAAAGATCCTGCGTCCTGACAACATCCTTATCAGGACAGCAAATTTTTCGAGCATAGAAAAATAAAATGCTTCTCAAATCTGATTTCAAAAGAAAAAGTGAAACTTTATTTGTTCATATAATTTCTATTTCTTACTGTAAAAATATTTAACGTTATAATATTTTCCAATATTGCCACCCCCAAAATACAAACCAGTTGTCCACCGATGATATCATCAAAAAAGTTGTAAAAGCATTATTTTATGCATTTTTAAGGGTTTTCCAACGATGTATTACAACATCAATTTATGCTATACGTAACGTAAATTTTTCAAGTCTTTTTAAACATACCTATTTCTTATTATATAATGTAATTAGGGTGGTGGGGAAGTAACTATAATCGAGTGTCTCCCTAAGCTTTTTTGTATTAGTATTTTGACAAGCATCGTAAAAATTTCTAAGTGGTAACCGGAAGTGAAACATTTTGATGGTATTTGTCAACAAATCCATATTGTTACCACTAAATATGTAATGTCTCAGCAAACTGAAGAATTTTTTTAGAATTGATAATTTAAAAAAATTTAAGATATTTTATGTTTTAGTTTTTAATACTCTTATATGCTTTGGGGTTTGGAAGGAGAAATGATCAGTCAGGTTTCTGTGTGTAGAGCAACTCATTTATTATAATGTAAATTAAATTAATACAGCAGTACAAAGTGAAATGGGTATATGTATACACAGTATAAAGAGAGATATCAAATAATGAAATACGTTTATATGATGTACGATTCTTAACTAAAAACGGTTACATCTGACAATTCAATTCAACTTGAAAATATTAAATAATTTTAGTAAATTAATAATATGACATCCTCCTTTCTCAAAATAAAAACTTTTAAATTTACAATTGCTTATCTTTAATTAAATGTGTTTTCATTTAAAAGTTAAAATTAATATCACAGCTAAATGTTTTAAAGATTTTAAAACCTAAACTGTCCTTTGTTAAATTTAATCACTACCTATTAAACAGTTGCTCTCAATAAATAACAATTTGCTCTTAATTACATGTTATGTTATATCACAGACTATAATTTGCTCTTAATTACTTATCATTAAATATCACAGTTAAATTTCAATCATTTTAATGTTTTGTTAACCATATTTTGTTATTGGATTAGTTTTAGTTTATTCTAAATTATTTTCTTATATTTTGTATATCACAGTAAAATTTTAATTTAGTTTTTTCTCAAATTTGTGTTTTTATGATTAAATATTTTTGTTGAAATTATTGTTTATATTATGTAATACAAACAGGTTTATTTTGTAATTTTATCATGTTAATAAGTTTTAATATATATTTATTTCCCCCTTTTTTTTACGAAACAAAAAGTTTAAGACATTTACAAATAGACAATTAACAAAACATTAACAAACTTAGCAACCCTATTTTTTTATATATATATATATAATTTTTTAACTTGAACCCAGAATAACAATTTATTTTATTTGTAATTCAATCTTCACAAATATATGTATTGTACAGTGAAATCTGAAGTTTTATTTTTGTAATTTTGTAATTTTGACAAAGAATTCTGATTTGTTTTTTTTTAAAGATGTTCAAATTAAAAAAAATGTAACAGCAATAATAATTTACAAATGATAAACAAATTCAATGATTACATATTTTAAATACAGAATAGTTTAAAACAAATGATAATAATGTTATTATTTAATGCTAATTAAGATTTAATTTTTTGCTTCAATGTGTAGTGAAAGATTTACCTTTTTTCTTTGATTTTATGTAAAATCAAAAATTCTGATGTTAATATAAAAATTTTAGAACAAGTAAAAATGTTATTATTATGTAATAATAACCAAAGCATTTTTGTTTTTTCAATCCTGAGAAGAAAAATAATGCTTTTTAAGCTAAAAAGAAAATTAATGTGTAAGACGATCTGGTCTTTTGATCAGTCTACCTGACTTCGTCCTAAAATTCTCTGGAACAAGAATACAACTTCCACTACTCAATGAGCTTTTTACATGGCTTTCATTGTCGTCACTACTACTAATATTTACACCTTTATCAATGAAATTCTCGTCAAAACTTACAAAACTATTTTTACTGCTACTTAAGCTGGAGTTCAATGAGCTGCTAAAGCTTTCGTCTTTTTTATTTGGGGAGCTTTCTAAGTTGCTCTGTGAAATCACAACCCCTTCATTACCACCAGAATACCCTGGCAGGTCATTGTTCTCCTCTCTAAAATTACTTTTAGGAGAAAAACCTTTAAAACTTGACAAAGAAGAATTCGAATTTTGAGAATTAAAAGAATCATTTTTATTTTGTGAAAAATTATTTTGAGAAAAATTTTGAAACATTAAATTGGAAAAATTTTGAGAATAATTTTGAACATTAGAGAAAGTTGTAGAAAAATCCGAAAAATCTTCTGAACAACTAAAACTAGGTGTTAAAGCCTTACTTCCTGATTTACCTTTTAAAAAATTAACAGGTCTTAAATAAATAGTATTTCTAATGAAAATTCTACCATCTTGAAGTAAAACTCTATACGATCTTATACCAACCTTTGATAGGATTTTACCCCTCAGCCATTTTGTTTTTGGTTTTATTTGCATCCAGACTTCTGAATTATTTTTAAATTCACTGCAATTTTTAGTGCCCCTTTGATCAAAATAATGCTTTTGTTTAGCCTTACTCTGATCAATAAAATTGTCATACTGACGTTTATTATAAAGCTGGGATTGCAAATGTTGATTTGTTTGTGGCAAAAAGGATCTTAAATTTCTTGACATTAGAACATTGGCTGGTGAGTGTTTCCCATCAATAGGAGTATTACGCAAGTCTAAAAGTGCTAAATGAGGATCTTTTTTTTCTAAATAACATTTTAAAAGTGTGTTTTTAACTGTTTGTACCAGTCTCTCGACTTGTCCATTACTTTGAGGATAAGTTGGTGACGAAAATATATGTTTAAAATCATAATTTTGTGAAACTTCTTTAAATAAATAACTAGAAAATTGTGGGCCACCGTCAGAAATACAAATCGCTGGTATTCCGAAACGAGAAAAGATACTTTTCAGTATGTTAATAACATTTTTACTTGATAAATCCCCATTCAGACTAATAGCTTCAATATATTTTGAGTAATAGTCAACTAACAACACATAGTTTTCATTATAAAATTGAAATAAATCAATACCAACTTTATAAAATGGAATTTTGACTATCTCATGAGAAATCAGAGGCTCAGATCTTTTTGATCTTTGGTGAGTTTGACAAATGTGACAGCTTGTAACTAGGTCTTGTATTTCTTTGTTCATTCCTAGCCAATAAAATGATAAATTTGCTTTAGCTATTGTTTTACTAATGCCTAAATGGCTATAGTGCAATTTACTCAAAATTTGCTGTCTAAAACTCAAAGGTACTACAAGTTTTTGACCTTTAAAAATTAATTCATCAATTATATTTAACTCACCACGAAATTTATAGTAAAATTTTACCTCTGATGGAACTTTAGAAATTTTTGGCCAACCGTTTTCTATGTAATTTTTTACTTTAGAAAGTTGTGAATCAGACTTAGTAGCTTCTTTCAATTTAGACCTGACCTCAGGAGTTGTGTTGAGTTGCATGGATATTAAACAGACTTAAGATTCAACTTCAAGATCAATATTTTCACTGAAGGTGTTTTCTTCAAAAGCTCTACTCAAAGTGTCTGCTAAAATCATTTTTTTACCTGGTTTATATATTAGCTGAAAATCAATTTTTTTAAGTTGAACCAACATTCGCTGAAGTCTAGCAGGACATGAGTTTAAAGGTTTTTTTATTATTGAAATTAAAGGTTTATGGTCAGTCTCAACAAAAAATGGCTTGCCAAAAACATATTGTTCAAAATGTGTCACACCAAAAAATACAGCCAACAATTCTTTTTCAATTTGACTATAGCGTTTTTGAGTTTCTGTCAAACTCTTTGAGCCATAAGCACAAGGCATTTTTTCTTGAACTAAAACTGCAGCCATGTTTATTTTGGCTATAATCTACAGAAATGGTAGTGGTCCTGTTAATGTCGAAAAATCTCAAACAAGGACTTTCACAAGCCAATTTTTTTAGGCTGTCAAAACAATCCTGTTGATCTTTTTCCCACACAAAACACACATCCTTTTTTAACAAATTACGTAAAGGAAATGTCATTTCTGATAGATTCGGGTATAAATTTGCCTACATAAGTAATATAACCCAAAAATCTTTGTATATCATTTTTATTTTGAGGTTTTGGCATGTTTTTTATGGCATCAATTTTTGAATTATCAACAGAAATTCCCCCAGAACTGATAGAATGACCCATAAAATTTACAGTTTTAACAAGTGTTTTTGTCTTATTTTTATTAAAACGAATATTATTCCTAGCTGCAATTTGAAGTACCCTTAGAAATCGTTCATTATGCTCTTCAATAGTAGATCCAAAAATCAAACAGTCATCAATAAAAAATTTTACCCCCTCTACATTACCAAATATTTCATTCATTCTTCCCTGAAATACTTCTGAGCTACAGGATAAGCCGTATGGGAGTCTCTGGAACTTATACCTTCCAAACTCTGTTGAAAAAGTACACAATTTTGAGCTCTCCTCATCTAATTGTATTTGTAAAAACCCCTGAGTTGCATCTAACACTGAAAAATACCTGGCACCTGCCAATTGACTAGTAATTTCTGAAAAAGAAGGTAAATGTGTAATTGGCCTAATTACAGCTAAATTTAAATAATGAGGATCGAGACATAATCTCAAATCGCCCGATGGTTTACGTACAATAACATAAGGGTTGACCCACTCTGAACTTTCATTCTGATGAACTTTTTTAATTAATTTTTGTTTCTCAAGTTGATCTAATGTAAATTTAAATTTTTCTCTGATTGCAAAAGGAATTTTCCTAGGAGGAACAACAACAGGTTTTGCATCATTTTTAAGGTTAATATGATAAGGTTTATCAAGACAACCAGTACCAGAAAAAATAAAATCAAATTTTTTTAACATTTTTTCAACTGCACTACAGTCACTAAGGCTAAAATCATCTACATTTTTAGGTTCCTTAGCTGACAATAAAATATTTTTTTCTTGAGAGTCGATGACCTCAACTTTTTTAATTAGATTTAAAGAAATACAAGTTTTTAAACCAAGCAATGGAAAACATATCATATCTACTACATAAAAAAGTATTTTATAATTCTTATTTTTATGACAACATGTTAAATAACAAGTACCTATCACAGGTAAAACATGTTTAGTATATGAACTTAATTTAGCAGTTGTATTTTTTATTTTTTTAAAATCATACCTTAATTCTCTCAATTTATTGATTGATATCACATTCGTCATAGCCCCACTGTCTAATTTGAATTGGATATTACTGCCTTCAATCTCCAGATCTTGAACCCATGATTCCCCATGATAATTGTCAATTTCATCCAGCTCGACCACATCTACAAATAAAAAATCATCACCAGTATCGTTTCTTAAAAATTCAGAATTTTCGAGGTTAGATTGATCATCAACAATATGAACTTGTTTTTTAAATTTATTATTAGAAAAATTTTTATATCTGTTAAAATTTTTGTTATTAGAATTAAAATTATTATTTTGAAACCTTGAATTTTGGCATAAATTTGAAAAATGGTGCATTTTTTTACATTTATTACATTGTTTATTAAAAGCAGGACATTTTTTTGGTGGATGAGAATAACCGCAATTTTTACAAAGTGAATTTGATGAAAAATTTGATGGAAAATATTTTTTATTTTGAGAAAAATTTTTATTTTGAAAATTTCTTTGTTGAAAATTTGAAGTTCTTGCAGTCATGGAGCTTCTCTGGTTCGCTGAAGGATGTTTCTTAACAGTCTCGATGTTTTCAGACTTACCATGACCATTTGATATGACCCGGTTCGAGTCACGTGCCTGTTCATGAGCGAGACACATGTCTACGGCATCTTGAAGTTTATCAACATCTTTACCCATTAGTTTTTCTCTCATGGACTCGTTACGCATACCAATAATCATTATTGATAAAACCAAACTTTCCCTCAGGTCACCTAACTCACAGTTCAAAGAAAGATTTTTAAGTTCTGTTACAAATTGTTCAATTGATTGTCCCATTTTCTGTCGATAAGTTAAAAATTTATGCCTCTCATATGATAAATTTCTTTTTGGAGAAAAATGCTTGTCAAATTCTGCTAGTAAAAGATCAAATTTATCACGTGTTTCATCATTAAATTCAAAAGTATTGAAAATTCTGAGGCCTTCATCGCCCATTAAGGTCAATAATTGAGCACATTTAGTCTTATCGTCCTTTTTAATTAATTCAGTGGCTACTAAATAGTTCACAAACCTTTGTTTCCAGAATCTCCAGTGTTCCGCCACGTTTCCAGTGAAGGTCATTGGCGGGATTCCTGGAAAATTCATCTTTTCTCCGGTTTTTGTAGTTGCTTGGATGAATAAAACTGATCTAAATTGAAGTCGGCAGCTTGATTTACCTCTGTAGTGGTTCTTCGTTGAAGAATCTTCAGTACATCTCGGGTTCTTCTCAAAATCTCTCTTTTTTCAACATGGCCGTCGGCGTGGTTTCGTTTCGTTTTCTGTTAATTATCACTGCGCCATCTTATATACTTTGGGGTTTGGAAGGAGAAATGACCAGTCAGGTTTCTGTGTGTAGAGCAACTCATTTATTATAATGTAAATTAAATTAATACAGCAGTACAAAGTGAAATGGGTATATGTATACACAGTATAAAGAGAGATATCAAATAATGAAATACGTTTATATGATGTACGATTCTTAACTAAAAACGGTTACATCTGACAATTCAATTCAACTTGAAAATATTAAATAATTTTAGTAAATTAATAATATGACAAATACCAATTTGTGGCTGTCCTGATGTTGGATCAAATGTCCTGACGATTTAAAAAAAATGTCCTGACAATTTAAAACAAATGTTCTGACAATTTAAAACAAATGGCCTGACAAATCTAAATTTAAAGTTGGCAACCCTACCGCTTATTCTCGACAGCTCGAGAGAGACCTCTATATCAAGGAACCACGTTCAATATACTTGCGCGTAGTGGGCGGCTTTCGCGCATTATATAATGCTTAACCGCGCGCAATTGTTTGCGCGGTTTTTATTGCGCACTAGTGGCTGCAAGAAATTGTCCGCGCATAATTGGTACCATTGTAACGTGGCGAGCGGATATACTAATGATATAAGGCTGACTTCTGCTAAGCATAATTAGGTGAAATTTGTTTCAACTACCTAATTAAGATCTCAAGTGGAACTGGTAGACAACAAAAGTGGATATGGAACGACAACTGCAGAAGTATCTCAGGAAAGTTGATTTTTTCTTGGCTGGATCACCTTATTAGTAAACTAAATATATCACTTACAAATAAATCATCTTTCATGTATTTTCTCGCACATATCGTGTATGTAAAGTTTTTTTACTTGAATTATTTTGTTTTTTTTTTTTAATTTTATTTATGAAATGTAGAAATGTTAAAGTTTACTATTTTGAACAATAAGAAAATATAACAGTTATCTTTTTAAAGATAAGGTTTTTATTTTAGAGTCAATTAGAATTATTTATTTACTTTTATAGTTTCATTTAGATGCTGAATTAAAGTTTTCCAAGTTTAACCAAGTTAAGTTGTAAATTGCAACTATATTAAATGAACAAAACTAATTAATACCAAAAGTTAGATAAATAGACTTCTTGACACAACTTAACTTGGATTTTATGTTGGTTTATAGCCTTAATTCTTTCCTGTTTTTGTTTTAATAAAAAGAGATTGTTTCTGGTTTACACAAGGTTTATATTTTATTTTAAAAAAATGATAAATTTCACTACAATTTCAAAGGTTACAAATGATTTTGTAAATGATGCAATAATCGTGTTAAATTAAATTTATGAGTTATACATTGATTTACAAAAAATATATTATTTAGTTAATTTTACATAAATTTGATAGTTATTGTTAATTACAACTTTGAAAATTTACATTATTCTATATGCATTTGATTTATCTAATTTAAAATCTGATTATCAATTAAAAACAAAATTATTTTTCTTTGAACTAACTTTGATAAATCTGTAAAGAACTCGACAAATTTTAAAAACAAAAGTAAAGGTTTTCTTTTAAATAAACAAAAGAAAACCTTATAATGTATAAGTTCATTAAGGAAATATACAAAGGTGTTGTAATTGTTTTAGCCATTTTAAAGAAGATGGATGACAAAGAAATGACAAGCATTTCTTTACCGGAAGAAAAACTTACATTCAAAAATGGGGGTAAAACTCTCGCAACGCGAAAATGTGACTTTTTAACCAAAACTCACTTTTGTCGTGTCAAAATCGAAACTAATCTTTGATATTTCGTATTCCAAAAAAGAACCTTTTTTCCCACCCTTCTTTAAAATGGGCCTTAAATGAATAGGCTTGGCTTAAACAAAAAAGGGCGGGTACCATTGACCCTAGATCAGCAAGATCTCTTAAACCAATCAAAAAGGAGAGGCTTAGATCAAAATTGGTATCTGTACATCTTTACTTAAAATGGTACTAGAAAGTGATAGAAAATGAACTTATCTTAAAAATTTTACAAGAGAAGGATAGAAAAACCAAAAGTCACCCAATATTACCCTCTAAAGGAAAGAATCTTAAACGAATGGCCAAACAAACTTTACTTAATTACAAAAGAAAATTGCCTTGCCAATTAAAATATATTTTGAAAATGCCTTTATATCTAGGCCTTTGAGATCTGAAAATGGATTGGCTTTGTCAAAATTTTGCTAGAAAAAAAAACCAATAAAAAAAAACTTAATTTGGTTTTCAAAGAAAATAAACCAGAAAATTATTTTTTAAAGACTTCCTTAGACTAAAAAAACGACGTTGAACCTATATTATAAAACATTATATCTAGACGCCAATCGTTCCTAATTTCCTTAAAGTACAAAGTTGCAGATTTCTTTTAATTTTGCACACTTAGTTCCCGTATTTCGATGGAACTAATCAACATCATCAAAAGACAAATGCTAGTCTATATTATAAATGAACAAGTTTTTCCACACAAGAAGAAAAATGTAGTTACACATTCTGATCATATGGAAGATACATTTTTCGCCGTCGACAGTGGTTAAATTGAAAATAGATAAATTTTCTCCATATAATTCAGCGTGGTCAGTGAGTTCAAGGAAGAAGGTAGATACGCATATATGCTAATTAGATAAAACTCTGTCTTGTTAGGTATCAGTTTTTTTGCAAAATTTTGTACGTTTGAATGGTGCAAACCATAATCTGATCTGATCTGAAGAAACAATTTATTTAAGAAAACAGATTTTTGGAAACGGGCGGACAAGCACCATAAATTTTTAATAGAAGTTTTACGATTATATCCTTGTTAAAACACCCCAAATGTTTCATAGTCTTGTAAAACCAAACCGACGGGAAAAAACACTATAAGAATAAGAAAACGATTTAGTTCTGCAAAATTCACTAAATGAAATCTGCTACAGCATGCTAAAATGGTTGCGCGCAAATTTCCTGCGCGCTATCTAAATATAGGGTAAGTATAACGGATTACCTTTTATACTCAATGAAATTGGATTCTTTTTCTAAAAGTTTATACCCATTGATTGCAAAAAATTAAATTCAATTGAACCCAAACGTATGGCTTGGATTAAAGAAGCAAACGCTTTTAATAAAATTTTAAAGGGACTGCATTCAAATGACGTTGCGAATTTGTCAATGCGGTGATTTGACGTCAAAATTTGGGTTAATTTTTATTTTCTTTTTTTTATTTATCGCAAAAGGAGGACGTAAGAAACAAAGTAGCCGTATTTTCGATGTCAGTTTTGTTGAAGTTCTCCAATTCTGTATTATTGATTCAGTAGCATAGAATTCTGTAATGTAGTGAATAATCTTTAAATAGTAGCTTTACTAGATTTACTCTAGATGGCGCAAGAGTACGTAAAATGTCGGAATAGAAGAATAAAGTATTGTTGGCGTCCTGTAATTGTTTTTACGGGTTTTCACTTAATAAAGTATGTTAAATAAATAATTAGTGTCTTAATCATTACGATCCGCGTACCTACTACAGGTTATGATCCCAGTGGTAAGCGTAAAATAAGAAATAACTGGAATTTTGAGGGAAAGAATCTGTTAGGAAAAAAAAAAACCGGGAATACACAGGACGTGGAAAATCACAAGAAAAACCGTGGAAAATGTTAAACCGTTTGATGGAAGCTCTTATTCAAACTGGGAGTTCAGAATAAAGTTACTGCTCGAACAACAGGAAGTTTTGGAAGTGTTAACAGAGCCAAAGCCTGCAGCCACCGATGAGAAAAAATTGAAATGCTGGAAAAAGAATGATGTAAAGGCAAGCACTAATCATACAGTGTTTGTCAGATATAGTCCAAATTATAGGCATTTGTAATGACGTCATTTTTGTTTATCTTTGTTTAGTATATTATAAACAGTGGCGACAATAAACTTTTTAAAAAAAGTACTGTCTATGATTAATTCATTTTTTAAATAGGTAGGTAATTGGTTTTGTGAAGTATACGTCACTAATAATCAAAAACATGAGTTTGTCAACTTGTCGGAAATTATTTTAAAAAGTTGTAAAATGCCGAGGCAAATATAATAAGTACAATGAACAATCGCAGCTGATAATTTTAAATATATTGGGTTTTTTTTCAACTGGAAAGGGAACAAGTTCGAAATGGAATCGCACTTCAATTTGAGAATGTGATACAGAGAGCCGCAGATGCAACAAAATTGAGCCCAACAACGATATTAAATATAAAAAATATCTACGCCATACGTTTTTTTCTGACCTGGTGACGTCATTACAAATGCGTATAATTTAGACTATACCATCTTAGAACAAAAATGACAGCAAAAGAAATTATGGAAAGCTTAGGAAGAACATATGCAAATAAAGGAATTTCAACTCAAGTTATGCTGCAGAAGAAGCTTAGAAGTTTAAAATACATGGAAGGGACAACTTTAAGTAAGTTTCTAACAGAATTTGATAATACTATTTGCGAGCTAATCGCAGCTGGTGGAAGTATAGACAAAGGTGAGTTGATTTTGTCGACAATGCCTGAATCTTTTCAAAATGTTACAACAGCAATACATATAATGTTCTGCCAGAACCAAGAGGCAATAGACATAGATTTTGTGAAAAATAAGTTGCTCGTGGAAGAAGCAAGACAGTCAAAAGTAAAGGAGGAAGAAAATCAAAATATGGCATTTATGTCCAAGAATTTTAGAGGAAGAGGAAATTTGAAAAGGCCTGGAACATTTAGAGGGTCATATAAAGGTAATTTTAACCAAAGTTATGTTGGTAATCATGCCAGTTCAAGTGCAGGAATTAGCACAGGAAATAATGGAGAAAATTTTTCATATCGATGCCATTTATGCAACAATATTGGACACAAACTGGTTGACTGCCCAATAAATCAAAAAGAAAGAGAAAGAAAGAGGTGGTAATTATAGAGGTGGATTTTCAAGAAATTTTAATCAAAGGAATAATGCTCACTAAAATCGAGACTACTCTCAAGAAGGGGCATCATTGAACTGAGGATTTTTTTAAAGGGAAAGTCCAACCTTCTTTAAATTTTTTAAATAAAGCCTACGCGTTTCGACGTATATACGTCATCTTCAGGGCTTAGAAAACCAGTCAACACATAAAAGTATCTCAAAGAGACACCAACATAATAAAAACAGACAGCAACAACGAATTAATTAACAAACATACAATTATTTGAAAAAATTTCTTCAAGAACAATATTTTATTTTATTTTACAAGAGGTCTTACCTAAGGAATAGAGCTTTCCATCCTAATTTCAGAAATACCTTTATCTTTAGTGGTTTAAAAAAAAATCCATAACTTGTGTAGCACGTTAGTCACATTAGTCTTATGGCTAAGGAAGCAAAAAAATTTTAAGGAGTAAAAGTTTATAACCGATCACACAGGATCAGATAGGCTCAGATTAATACGCAGACTGTGTGTATGTATTCTTTTTTTTAGCTTTTTTAGAAAGCTGTAGTTTTTGAGATATCAAAAAATATAAAAATATTGTTACAAATTTAAGTTATTTAAATTTTATAGTTAGAATTTATTTAGGTTTAGTGCAGTATTAGGTTGATTTATCTTATGGTTGTATTCTTAGTCTAGGCTTTACTTGCGTTATCTATGACACTCGTGCTCGGACGGTCCGCGGTCTAGAAAAGGCTAGTATAATCGGGAATCGAAAGAGGATGGAAAATTCTCGAATAGTAGGCAGACCCTATATATAGGGCCGGACGTCGCGCATCGAGGCAGTCAAAGATAACGAAAGGTGGTGATCGCTAGAAGTTAATAGGCCGATTAAAGTAGTGAATTATTAGCAAGTTATGTTTTTGTCCATAATTTGTCGAAATAAATTGACAAATCGTTTTTGACATTTGCGAGTTTTAATTGTTGTTGAGAACCCGTAACATTTGGTGTCAGAAGTGAGAACTAAATAGTGTAAAGACTATCCTTACATAGTATCACCGGCTAGGACAATTAAACAGAAGAACATTAAGTGATTTTGCCAGAATATTTAGAACTGAATAGTGCAAAGACTATCCTTACATAGTACCACCGGCTAGGACAATTGGACAGAAGAACAGTAAAAGATTTTTCCAGAATATTCGAAGAAGTTCGATATTGTTTTATTCAAAAATCAAAAGAGGTATACAAGAACCGACTTCGACATTAACTTTACAGTCCAAAAATTGACAATTAATTAGAAAACTTCCAGAAAATTCCATAAGATTCTACGAAGTTCTATTCGAGAAACAGAAGAGATATCCAAAAAGCGACTTCGATATTAGTTTAGTTAGTTAAAAGTAAGAATCAGAAAGAATTTCTAGAATATTCCATAACATTCTACGACGTTTTATTCGAGAACCAGAGAAGATATTCAAAAGGCGAATTCGACATTAGATTAGTAATTTCAAAAGTAAGAATTGGAAAGAATTTCTAGAATATTCCATAACATTCTACGACGTTTTATTCGAGAATCAGAAGAGATATCCAAAAGGCGACTTCGACATTTTCTTTTATTTGTCGGTTTATAACGTTTTTCTACGTTTTCCGACGCCTATTCTCCACCTCCTTTGATCCTGACAATCATCTTCTGTCAGATTTTTTTGACTCATTGATCTTTGGATTGACTGTTGCCATTCTAGTTTAGGACGCCCTCTTTTTCTGCGCCCTATTGGTTGCCATTCTAAGACCTGCTTTGGTAATCTTTCGTCGTTCATCCGTTGTACATGGCCGTACCATATCAGTTGTCTTTTAGTGATGTCATCCGTTATGCTCCCTTCGATTCCCATTCTTTCTTTTATGATCTCATTTCTTATGTGATCTGTTCTAGATATTCTCATTGATCTTCTTATTGCATCCATTTCGACACTTTCCATTTTTGTTTTGTATTTTTCTGTTACGCGACAAGTCTCTCTCGACATTAGATTAGTAATTTCAAAAGTAAGAATAAGAAAGAATTTCTAGAAGATTCCATAACATTCTACGACGTTTTATTCGAGAACCAGAAGAGATATGCAAAAACCGACTTCGACATTAGCTCAGTTATTTAAAAAGCAAGAATTAGAAATATTTTCTTAAATATTCCATAACATTCTACGACGTTCTATTCGAGAACTAAAAGAGAGAATCAAAAAGCGACTTCTACATTTGCCTAGTAGCAGAAAGAGTGACATTTACCAGTATATTCCGGAACATTCCATTAGGTTTTATTTAACAATCGGAAGCGATATTGAAAAACGGACTGCGACATTAACTTTATAGCCCAAGGATAGACGTTTAGAGTGATTTGTCAGAAAGTTGATGCTTACTAGACAAGGCAAAGATGGAAGAACTAACTAAAATGATTCAGGCTCTATCTTCTCAAATGGCTCAAAACCAGAACGATATGAGACACACCATTGAACAAAACCAGAACGACATGAGACAGACCATTGAACAAAATCAAGGCGACATGAAACACACCATGGACGACATGAAGCAGACCATGGAACAAAACCAGAACGATATGAGACAGACCATTGCACAAAACCAAAATGAGATGAGACGGACATTTGAAGAAAGATTAGATGGTATGCAAGAAAACTTCGACCAAATAAAGAGCAACTCCGACCAGCTGAGAGGAGAATTTAAGGTAGCAACAGAAGATCTTAAGGAAGAAATAACTCAAAGGATGCAGAATGTAGAAGAAAAGGTGCAAAACAAATTGCAGAATGTTGAAGAAAAAGTGGAGACCAAGCTACAGAATGTAAGAGAAGAAGTTTTTCAAACAGTGGAAGAAAAGCTCCAGGATGTATCAAAACAGCTTGTACAGCTTCAGAAAGAACACAACAAAATCAAAGCTCAGGGATGTGTTGTGAATTCCAACCAAAACATTAAGCCTCCAAACTTTGATGGTACGTCTTCCTGGTCCACCTACAAACAACAATTTGAAGCTGCCGCCGCTGCAAATAGTTGGGACGATGACGAAAAAGCTAGAGCTTTGTTAGTAGCTCTACGAGAACCTGCTCTTGGACTTTTACGGTCTATTCCAGCGGAACAAAAACAGAGTTACAATGCTTTAGTGGCAGCTTTAGAAAGAAGATATGGAGATGAACATTTACGAAATGTACATTGGTCAGAATTAAAGATTCGCCAGCAAAGACTAGGAGAATCATTGCAAGAGTATGAAGCAGATATCAGGAGGCTGATGTACTTGGCTTACCCAGAAATGCCAGAAAATTACAGAGATCCCTTCACGGTAGATCGCTTTATTAAGGGGCTTGCGAGACACGGACTTAACAAAGTTACTTCGACGAGAACGCTTCCATCACAGCAGTGAAGTGTTGATTCGAGCCCTTGAAATTGAATCATCAAATAATATGTCTACGTCAAAAGTAAGAGCTGTGTCAATTTAGGAGGAAGAAGAAATGAGCACTGGAGATGAGGTCAACTCAAAAACGCTAAACCAACTGTTTCAATCACTGATAGAGAAGATTGATTCTTTGAAAGAAAGCAGACGATCCGCTTCAAATGTAAAGTGTTTCAGATGCGGACATACAGGGCATATTCAACGCGATTGTCGTGTCTAAATGAGGTCACGCTCACCATCTAGTGGGACAGTGTTGGCTAATGGGAATGTAGCCCCCAAAATTTACTCTATTAAGAGCTTAAAACATACTGCTGACAGTCTTAACATTGACGGACTTATTAATGGAAGAAAAGTTAATATAACAGTAGACACTGGTGCTGCCATATCATTGCTTAAGTTCAAAATTGCAACGAGATATAAAATTCGACCAACAGAAAAGAAAATAACACTTAAGACTGTGACTGGAGAATTTGCCGACGTGTTGGGGCAGACAGACATAGACCTACAGCTGGGAAGATGAAAGATTCGCCACACTGTATTAGTTGCAGAAATAGAAGACGAATTTATTTTGGGAATGGACTTGATAAGTAAACATGGATTTGCGTTTGATAATAAACTTAATACCCTAAGATTTGGGAATGAAGAGTTCATTTTGTCAAATAGTCACTTTAATAAAGAACCAATAAAGGTGGTGGCAGTATGTACAACTAGACTGGTCGGTAACAGTGAGACCATAATTTTTGGGAGGCTAGAAAGTAAAACATCCAGCTACGTCGGACTCATAAGCCAACAGAATACACCCAACACCTACCTCGTTGCAAAGTCACTAGTTAAAACCGATAAAGACATCCCGATTAGAGTCGCCAATATTTTCTCAAATAGTGTCAAAATCAATAAGGAGGAGGTGGTAGCCTTATTTGAACCAGTCCAGAAAGTAACAAGATGTGAAGATCCAACTTCCGACGATAAAAGCTGTTTAATGCTGCCAGTTATTTTTGTTTTATCTTGAATTTTTTGGAAAACCTAACTAACCTTAAAGTTTGTTTTGATATTTTTGGGCTTTTAGCAAAAACCTTCAAAATAAAACTCCTTGTTTGGGAAAAATTCCGATCAGGTGATAATTTCTCTCTTTATTGAAAGTTATTTTCTTTTTGATCACCTGATCATTTTGGGCAAAAATCATGCGCGTTACGCACACGCTGGGAGTTTGAAGCGCCACCCTGTGTTTGACAGGGGAATGAAGAAATCACTTCCGACAAAAAACTGAAAGAAGTCACACGTGTTTCTGGGTTGAAGACCGAAATTCCAACCACAAGAAAAGGCCGCGGCCGGTGAAAGTGTGGAACTGCTACAGAATTACAGAAGGTAAGCTTCTAGCGTGTTGCCGATTTATTATCCATTGTTTTTAGTTGAATAGATTCTGTTTTCCCAGACGGGGCGAATTTAACTTTGGGGTTATTTTTTTGGGATATCTCAAGTTTTCTCCCCTTCAGTTCTCAGTTGTCTAAAAGCAAGTTACCAACCGAGGTACTTCAGAAATTTCAGTCAACTTGGCAACATCTCACTCCAGAAGAATTTCGTAAAGCGAGAGAGTTTATAGAAGAGCAAAGCAATATCTTTGAAACTAAGAGTAGTTCGGGACGCACAAACCTTATTCAACATTCCATCAACACTGGCGATGCCCAACCAATAAGACAGCCGCCAGAAGACTACCAATAGCCAAACAAGAAGAAGTTCACAATCTTATTAATAAAATGCTCAGTGACGGTGTTATTGAAGAGTCATCAAGTCCTTGGTCATCTCCTGTGGTGTTGATCAGTAAAAAGGATGGAAGTACTAGATTTTGTGTCGACTACAGGAAACTTAACGATGTGACCAAGAAAGATAGTTACCCACTGCCAAGAATAGATGACACATTAACAACATTGGCAGGATCATATTGGTTTTCTACTCTTGACCTAAAAAGTGGGTATTGACAAGTAGGAGGAATCTTTGAAAAAGATAAGGAGAAGACAGCATTATCTGCTAGCAATGGACTTTATCAGTTTAATGTGATGCCATTTGGCCTATGCAATGCCCCAGCTACATTTGAAAGACTAATGGAAGTCGTTCCACTAGGCCTTACTTGGAAAACCTGCTTAGTCTATTTGGATGATGTTTCCCGAGAAGGCATCCATACCGACGAAAAGAAGTTACAAGCAATAAAAGAATGGCCTCAATAAGAACGCGTCATCGAATTTTTCAGCAAGAAGCTATCCAAACCAGAGAGAACTTATTGTGTTACCAGAAAGGAGCTCCTAGCCATCATAAAATCCGTAGATCACTTTCACAAATATTTCTACGGACAAGAGTTTCTGATTAGAACGGATCATGCTGCGTTACAGTGGCTCATGAAAATGAAACAACCTGAGGGGCAAGTCGCGAGATGGATAGAAAAGCTACAACAATACCATTATCAAATTAAACACCGAGCGGGAAGGGTGCATAATAATGCAGATGTGTTGTCCAGAAGACCTTGCCCTGAAGATTGTAAACATTGCAGGAGAATTGACCAGAAAGAAGGAATTACCTACGTGCGTCAGATAAAGTTAGAACCAGATGAAGAATAGATGTCGGCTTCAGTTGGAACCACACAACTTGACGATAAAGATGTAGGACCTATTTTGCGATTAAAAGAAGAGAACAAACCACGACCATCATGGCAAGATATCGCAAACCAAGGGATGATATACAAATCACTATGGGTACAATGGGATTCATTGATAGTAGAAGAAACCATACTCAAACGTGCCTGGGAAAGTTCCGATGGCCTTACTGTGATTAATCAAGTAGTAGTTCCTAGGAGCATGGTAAATCATATAATGGCCGAATGCCATGGTGGAAAATCAGGCGCGCACCATGGTATAAATAAAACCATAGACAAAATTAGAAACCGATTTTATTGGGTCAATTATTTCCAAGATGTAAAGAATTGGTGTCGCCGATGTTCGACTTGTGCAGCCAGCGAAGGTCTCAAAAAAAGGTCCAGAGGTCAAATGAAACAATATAACGTAGGTCTGCCATTTGAACGCATTGCTATTGATGTGGCCGGACCATTTCCAGAAACTAAAAAGGGCAACAAATACATCTTTGTTGTCATGGATTACTTTAGCAAATGGCCAGAAGTTTTTGCTTTGCCTAACCAAGAAGCCGCTACAGTTGCAGAAGTTCTAGTAAATGATGTTTTCAGCAGATTTGGCATTCCTTTGGAACTACATTCAGATCAAGGACGAATCTTTGAATCAAAGCTCTTCCAGAATTTCTGTGACCTTTTAGGAATACATAAAACACGAACTACTGCTTTACATCCGCAGTCAGATGGTATGGTTGAAAGATTTAATAAAACAATAGAAGAACATCTTTGCGAAGTTGTTGATGAGCACCAAACAGATTGGGACCAATATATTTCATTATTTTTGATGGCCTACAGAGCCGCCATTCACAATACGACAGGAGCTACTCCATCTAGTATCCTGTTTGGTAGAGAACTGCGTTTACCATGTGATATCATGTTTGGTTCTCCTGAAGAAGAACACTTAGAAGTTAATGACTATGTAGAACGTTTAAGACAAAAGTTGCACGATATCCATGAGGTGGTTAGAGAGCGAATAGAAATAGCCAGTGACCGCATGAAAGCATGATATGACCTGCAAGCAAACTCTTCAGGGTTCAAAGAGAATTATCAAGTCTGGCTATACAATCCTCAACGAAAGAAAGGAAGATCACCTAAGTTGACACCACCATGGGAAGGACCTTATAAAGTTGTTAAGAGAATTAATGATGTAGTCTACCGAATCCAAAGAAGCCCGTAAGTTGGCGGCATATGGGAAACTTTTTTATTATTAGCTTTACAAAAAAAAGTTATTTTTCATAAAAAGTTCTGCATGGTCCAAAACCTAAAATGCAACCATCAGATGTTAAATTTTTTCAGTCATATTACGAGGTTTGTCAAAAAATGTGATTTTTGCTCTAGAGTAAAGTACCTTTCGTTTGAACAATATCGAAAATTGTTATAAAGAAAAGATTTTTAGAATTAAAAATAGCTTTCAAATATTCAACATTGTTTATTTACATTATAATTATTTGCATCCTAGATTAATTATGCCTTAATGTGCAATCTTAAATTTCCAACGTAATCGCCGAGAAAATATAGAAAAAAATATTTTTTTAATGTAAATAAACAATGTTGAATATTTGAAAGCTATTTTTAATTCTAAACATCTTTTTTTTATAACAATTTTCGATATTATCAAAAAGAAAGGTACTTTACTCTAGAGCAAAAATCACATTTTTTGACAAACCTCGTAATATGACTGAAAAAAATTAACATCTGATGGTTGCATTTTAGGTTTTGGACCATGCAGAACTTTTTATAAAGAATAACTTTTTTTCGTAAAGCTAATAATAAAAAAGTTTCCCATATGCCGCCAACTTACGTGGACACACTGTATATTGTTTAAAAGAAGGAAAAAAAAACAAATAACTTTTGCTGTTTTTCAACAACGTTTACTGATAATACATAACCCAATTTTCTTTCAGCTGTGTTGTGTTTATGTTACAATTGATTTTTTGTCAGCTGTTTTTATGTAGGTCAAGTCTTGCAGAATTGCGGGGGGGTGTTGAAGTTCTCCAATTCTGTATTATTGATTCGGTAGCATAGAATTCTGTAATGTAGTGAATAATCTTTAAATAGTAGCTTTACTAGATGGCGCAAGAGTACGTAAAATGTCGGAATAAAATAAAAAAGTATTGTTGGCGTCCTGTAATTGTTTTTACGGTTTTTCACTTAATAAAGTATGTTAAATAAATAATTAGTGCCTTAATCATTACGATCCACGTACCTATACTACAAGTTTGATACGTCCTAAAAAAATTTGATGACCAAAAACAAAGTGCCAGTGGGCCGAAAAACCTGAATTTGCAAAAAAATCACCTTGAAAAAACTTTGAGCGAAGGGGCGCAACCAGAGCATCTTTTAGTGATTTTTTACTGCGTATCCAAATTTCTCAAAAGGCCCGCCGCCGTTTGGTGTGCCCCGCCCGATTTAAGCCAAAACTAGTTAAAAATTAGTCTTGAAAAAGTTTTTGGAGTATAAAAAGGAGGTAAAAAACACGGACAAAATGTTTTTGTTATAACTTTTGAACTATACTACCGTTAATGGAACAGACCGAACTTTGCAGAAAATTGATTAGGTTTTCATCAATCTTGCCCTTTGCATTCCGGAAATTTTTTGGAATTCTTAAAGACGCTCTGTTTTCGCCACCCTCATGCAACTAGTTACGAATCATTAAAATTCGTTTAGTGGATTCCGAAACATTAATTTTAACTAGTTACGAAAATATATAAAATGGGTTTAGTGGCTGTTTAAATAATAATTGTTATAGCACCTGTTATTTCAATTTCTCTCTGCAATAATTTCTTTGTAAATTCAGTAAACCGATTTCAATGAAAAAAAAAGAGTTATGGTGATACTCGATTGCTCTTTGAAGAAAACTATTGAAGTTTTCCGACATTTTTAAATTCAAAATGTTGGAATTTTCAGGGGGAAGGGCCAAAGTGGCAGAAAACATCAAAATATTTTTTAACAGGGGTTTTTGAAAAATTTTGTATCTAAAGGAGGTTTAAGCCGCAGGCGCAATTTTTTTAAAAATTGAGTAGAATTTGTGACAAATTTGACAAAATAAGTTATATGTTAGATGGCCTCTGGACCTAGATCTTTAAAATAAATTCAAAAAAGGGTCGAGAAATAAACGACCGTTTTTAGAATGTAAAGTTTTTTATGTCCGCCATCTTGGATCTTTTAAAAGCAATCAATCTGTTCCATGCCGCTTTATATTTTATTAAAATCGGTTCGGCAAAAATGTATTTATGAGGAAATGAATGCAGACAGGATTTAGAAGAAAAGAATCGTTAACCTGTAAAACCACAGCCTTCGTAAACTAACGAGCCACGAACCAGAAGAAACGGCAACACAGCGTGGAGGCCAGTCATTTTCGTCCACGTGCGTCGCCCACCACGCTAGTTACTGCCCGTTTCAGCGCAGATAATGTTTTTTTTAACTTTTAGTATATTTCAAATCGCGTTACCAAATAAAATAACTGTTCTGGTTTTAGTGAGATGTGTGGTGAACTTAAAATTATATTACCTACTTAATAAAAGCTGTGTAAAAAAGACCTTTTGTACACCGGTAATAAGTGAGGTTAGATGTTTGTTTTGTTTGGAATTTTTGGTCTGTTTTTTCTTTTTAAATTTTAAACATGCCGCGAAAGTGTTGGGTACCCGGTTGCAAAAGTAACGATGCATTAATGAAGAGGGTCACGAAACAACCTTTAGCTTCCCAAAAGAAAATGACCTAAAAAATGCTTGGCTTCAGGCCATACACAGAGAAGATTATGTTGTGACTGCATCTTCAGTGGTTTGTTGGAAACATTTTGACATAAGTGACGTTGGTAGAACCGAGATAATTAGGGATAAAGAGGGAGTACAAAAGGAGGTGCCACTAACATTCCCTAAGTTAAACAATGGGGCAATACCTCGGCTATTTGAATCTCAACCCGAGTATATGTCAAACCCCAAACCTCCAGTAAGAGAAAATCCTGACGACAACGAAAAAAATTGAAGAAAGGGAGGGTATGGAAATATATATAAATATATATTGCGTTTATAGACTTCGAAAAAGCATTGAGCACTGGGCAGTAGAAGATCTTTAATTAATAGCCGAATAGATCACAGATATACAGACTTAATAGCCAATATATATAGTGAAGCAACAACATTAATCAAAATCCACAGAGGAACCAAGCCAATCGGCATAAGAAGAGGTGTCAGCGTGACACAATATTCCCTAAATTATTTAACCAGGCCCTAGAAGATGTTTTTAAAAGCTTAGATTGGGAAGAAATAGGCATCAAAGTAAACGGACAATTCTGAACCACCAAGATATGCTGATAATATCAATCAATCTAAAAGAAAATAGAACAAGTAGAGGAATATATAGGACCCGGGACAAATTATTAAACTGAAAAAAGAAAAGCAAACAGCTGAAATCAAGAGACGAGTAAGATTGGACTGGGCAGCATTCGGTAAATTAAGCAACATATTAAGATATAAAAAATATCCTCAGTACCTCAAAACGGAAGTGTATAACCAATGTATCCTTCCTGTACTTACCTATGAATGCCAGACCTGGACACTTACAAAATCAAACATGGATAAGGTAACAAAAGCCCAAAGATCAATGGAAAGACAAATGTTACATGTAAAGCTACCAGGTAGAAAAGGAATGAATTGATAAGAAATAAAACAAATGTAAGGGATGTCAGAGCAGAAGTAGCAAAATTAAAATGGAAATTTGCCGGTCATATTATCAGATAGAAAGACGATTGTAAACTGGAGAACTTGGCCAAAGATGGATTGACGAAGGCTAAATAGAATAGATATAAAAAAAGGTAAGTTCATTTAAAGTTTAAATTAACATGGTACCACTTAAACTAGATTCATAATTCTGTAAAGTAAGCAGTCAGACATAAGAAACTATCCCACAAACATCCTGTTGTTCAAACTTGACAGTAATAACTTAGCAGTAAGAAAGGAACAATTTTTACTGCTTACTTCACGGTACTATGAATCGAACTTTAGGGTTGTTCTCACAAATTGTTTAAAAGTAATTTCTCTTCTGTTTATTCTAGGTTTTGTTACATATTTTTTAACATGAATAATGGCCACTGATATTTATTTCCAAATGTTTTGTTTGTTTTAAAAATTAAATGTAACACGCCTAAACACAGTTTATTAGTTTTTACAAAAAAAAATACAAAATCGCCAAACTACAATCAAAACAAATAGCAGATGTTTATATCTCCCATGTATATATCGGCCCACCAGCCGGCCAATTTGCGATGTTGCCTTTTCTGGTTCGTGGCTCGTTAGTTTACGAAGGCTGCGGTAAAACAATATAGCTGAAGCAAAATTAATTTTTAGGGGCCGAAACCGATTTAAACGATTTATATCTCGTTGTGCGTAGCAAAGATAGAGCTTTTCTACAAACAAAAAAATATCGAAAATTTCCGTAATACGAGCATAAACGAGCCTCTTTCAAGGATCAAGTTTGATTTTGGCTGCCATATTGGATTTTAAGTGGACAAAAATATACTTTTACACAAATGTCCGATAAATTCATTGCAAACTACTGTTTGCTTTGGTAAAATCGGTGCTATAGTTGGAAAGTTATAACGAAAAACATTTTGTCAGGTTTTTTCCCACCCGGTATATTCAAAAAGCGCTCATTTTTATAAAAAAAAACTTTCAGACCAATTTGATACTTCCAAATATCTAGAAATTCTTACCATAAGATACAAACTTTAACATAAAGTTACTTACTTTAAATAATTTGTATTTTTTGATATAATAAATACATATATATTGTATTTTTTTTTCGTTTGCTTTAATATAATGGTATAATATCAGAGTAATTTACTCTAAGGGTATAATAATAGCAAACTTTAATATCTGTTAGAAAATATCAAAATAAGGATTTTTTTCTAATTACATTTTGCATCAAACCGCTTTGTTTTTTAGATAAAAAGTGCCAAACTTAACAGCTTCTATTTTAATTTTTGTTATAACTTCCTTAAAAATTACAACAGAAAATCAAGATTTTTTGAAATATGATAATAGGGAATTTAAAATAAATAGAAATACTCAAAATTATTATTATTTTAACAAACTTTAGAAGATCTGTAAAATGTAGGGCTAATATTAGTATTGTATGTTTTTATTAAGGGGCCTTTAGACATATAAAAAAAACTGTTAGACATATAAAAAAATTTTTTTTTTGTGTAAATTAAATTAAATAAAATTTAATAACTCATAAAAATGTTAATTCTTAATAGAATAAGTGAAATATATACCTATTTTAAAAATTATTTGGCCCCACTGTATCCTTAACCTATCTATATTTTCTTGGAAAAGAAGCAATAGAATATTTTTAAATAGTATTTATTTAACGTTGTTCAAATGGTCATTTTTAAAAAATCATCATTTTTCTCTACTCTCCAAACTAAACAAATGCTATAACTTGGCCAAAAGTTATTTTAACTTTTGGTCTACTTTGGACCTTCCGCACCATTTCTTAAAGATTGGTTCCTTATTTAAATTACACCCTGTATTCTAGGTAGCAAATTTTAATTATATTTTTTAAACGGCCAAGGCCCAAAAGTGGGTATCCATTTCCTGTTTACTGGATATCCAATCTGAAGGCCTGCGTATCCAAATGGATACACAATATAGTCTAAAAAGATGCCTTGGGCGCAACTAGCTGAGCCATTTACAAGAAAAAACCAAGCAAACAAAATAGGTTGGTGTAAGATGGCTCAACACCTCATGATGAATAAAAAATGCACCACACAAAAAGATTTGTAGGAAGGGAAATGGGCGACGCATGTGATATTTTAAAAAAGAATTAAGCAATCTTCGTTCACAGATAGTTTCTGCAATATTAAAAAAATACTAAAGAAAAAAAAGTGCGCGGCAGGCAAAAATTTCGAAAAAATTCATACTTGTCGGAAAAAATTGCACCCAGAAAAATATGTAAAAAATATTCAAAAAGAAGCGAAAAGAAAACTTATCGTAAAAATATAGAAAATAATTTTTGCAATATAAAAAAAAATGCTAATAATTTTACAAAATTTTTTATAATTTTTGAAAAAAATCTCGGCGTAAAAAAAAATTTAAATAAAAAAACAAAAAAACAAGAAAATTTTTTAAAAAATTCGAAAAATTAGGTAGTTTTTGAAAAAAGTTATATCGCAGAAAAAAATTATTGGTAAAATTAAAAAAAAATATTATATTATTCAAATACAAAATGCAAAAGTTTTGGTTAGTTTTAAAAGTTCAGGAATTATGCTCATTTCGTTTGGGAGGGGGGCTATATTTTAGGTTTGAGGGGCTTAACCACAGAAGAGCCACAGTTTAACCCCCCCCCCCTAGGTTGCGCCCTTGGAATATTGGTAATATTCGGAATATTACGCATATGATATCACGGTGGATAGAATAGACCGGTGTTCGGATTTTTGTCGAATTTTTCACGTCACTGGTGGTCCAGCTGATTTTTGTAAACAAAAGTTAGATATAATATGAACATTTTTTGAATATTTTGAAAACTAAGGCAATTATCCTACGTTATTTTTTTTAGTCCGCTTTATTTTTTATTACACAAAACTTAAACTACAATTCAAACTGAATGTGATCGTTTAGTATCAAAGGTGAACCGAGGACTTTGGAAGTAAACAAAGATGTAGGTCAGCGGATTATTTTTGAAGCTGAAACGAACACATTAGTTTCTTCACATCTTTTCCAACGCTTTCCAAAGTAGATTTAGTGGTATACTATCATATGCCTTCTGCAAATCTACGTAAAGCAGATGCAGCTTTTGTCCGTATGCCATTTTCTTTCCAATAACTTGGGTTATACAAAAGAGATGATCTGAAGTCGATCTACCCGCCCTGAAACCGGCTTGTTCTTCTGCCTCCATATCTTTATATATTCGCTTTACACTTTATTCCTTACTATTTTGCCATATATTCTACTTAGCGTACTAGTTACAGATATACCTCTATAATTGTCACATATATCTTTCCTTCCTTTTTTGTGTATGGAAGGAAAGATAGTGTGCTGAATCTGATATTACTATACTGTAAAACTGTTGGAATTTTTATCATACATTTTTAAATTATTTGATTTTTAAATAAATTTTGGTATTTTTACGGAATCTGTCTTTATTTCTCTCATAATATAACGTATAGGTCTCTCTTTATTGATCGTGGAGCAGGCATATTGCCGCGTCATAGGCTGCTGAGTTTTTATTGGCTGGTAGTTACCAGACAACCGGTTTATTTACGGACCGTGACGTGACGTAGCGTTTGTGGACGCCTTTGAAGTTAGCCACTCTTCTGTGGTAAAACCTTAGAAAAAGTTTTTATACTTATTTACCTAATCTGTGAGAAAAAGAAGGAATGAACCCACCCTTCAATTTCATTGGGTAAAACCTCGTTTTAAAACTAAAATGACACCTTTTTTGACGTAAAAGCTCGTTTTGAAACTATTGCTAAAATGACACATTTTGTTATTTTTTGACGTTTAGCTGAAAAATCAATGTTAAAATTTTAGTTTTTTTAACTGGGGGTCGATTTTTGTAAATTAACCTTCGGATCGTTTTGACCGACTAAAAAATTTTAGCCTCAAGATTTAACATGATGCCCGGCAACGCCGCCGGTCTAGACTCCACAGCACCCCTTGGCAGTGGCGATGAATGACGTGGAGGGTCGTCGCACAGTGGGACCAATTGTTATAATTTAGCAGTTTTGTATTACAAGATTAAGGGGTAGTAAATCCTCAAAATGTTAGCTACCGATGTACCGGGTGTCCTATAAAAACATTTCATAATTAAAATGCAACTAAATATTTGACCAGGTACTGATTTAAATTTTTTTTAAATATATGTAAAGTAAATAAGTTTTTCAATCCAACTAAACAAAAATGATCGCAAATATAAAATAAAGATTATTTCAGATACTACTTAACCAATTTTAATGAAATTTGGCATACATGTTTTATAAGCCCTTTAAGGCGATTTTTTTACGCTATGACATGTGCAAGTCAGGCTGAACCAGCGAAGCCGGCTATTGTTATTTTTTTAGGTTAGTTATTAATCAATTGGAATAAGAAACCGATACCTTCCTTAAGGCTTTAAATGCAAATAAAGATTAATACGGCTTTTTTTAAAATTCAAGATGGCTACTATACGCTAAAACTATACAACTTATTTGTTTTAATTGACGGAACATTTATATTGTTACAAATTTAAATTATTTAAATTTTATAATTGGAATTTATTTAGGTTTAGTGTAGTATTAGGTCGATTTATCTTAAGGTTGTATTCTTAGTCTAGGTTTTAGTTGCGTTGTCTGTGGCTTGCGGTCGCGGTAGTGCGGGAACTTTCCGGACGTCGAAGGCTGCCGGAAAGTTCGAGAGAGATGGACGATCCTATATATAGGGCCGGGGTCGCGCACCAGGAGTCAGTCACAGATAACGTGCTGTAGTGGTCGTGAGATTAACACGAAGTTAATAGACCGATTATAGTAGTGAATTATTAGCAAGTTATTACTAAGTTTAAGTGCGTGTTTTTGTACATAATTTGTCGAAATAAATTGACGTATCGTTTTCAACAATTGCGAGTTTTAATTTGTCGTTGTGAACCCGTAACAATTGGTGTCAGAAGTGGGATTAAAAGAAATAAATAGTGCAAAGACTACCCTTACATAGTACCACCGGATAGGACAATTGGACAGAAAAACAGTAAGTGATTTTTCCAGAATATTCGAAGAAGTTCGATATTGTTTTATTCAAAAACTAAAAGAGATATTTAAGAACCGACTTCGACATTAACTTTACAGTCCAAAAATTGATAATTAGAGAGATTTTCTAGAATATTCTATAACATTCTACGACGTTCTATTCAAAAACTAGAAGAGATATACAAATACCAACTTCGACATTCGCTTTATAGCCCTAAAATAGACGTTTTAAGGGATTTATCAGGAAGTTGATGCTTACTAGACAAGGATCGGCAAAGATGGAAGATCTAACTAAAATTATACAGGCTCTAGCAGCTCAAATGGCTCAAAATCAGAACGATATAAGACAGACCATTGAGCAAAATCAGGGCGATATGAAACAGACCATGGAACAAAACCAGAATGACATGAGACAGATATTAGATAGCATGCAAGAAAACTTCGATCAGATAAAGAGCAACTCCGAACAGCTGAGAGAAGAGTTCAAGACTGCAACCGAAGATCTTAAGGAAGAAATAACCCAAAGAATGCATAGTGTAGAACAAAAGGTACAAAATAATTAGCAGAATGTAGAAGAAACGGTACAAAATGTTAAAGAGAAGGTACAAAATGTTGAAGAAAAGGTACAACATCTTGAAGAAAAAGTGGAGAACAAACTACAGAGTGTAAGGGAAGCAGTTTTTCAAACCATAGAAGCAAAATTCCAGGACATGTCAAAACAGTTTATACAGCTTCAGAAAGAACACAACAAAATAAAAGCTTAAGGATGTGTTGTAAATTCCAACCAAAACATTAAGCCTCCAAATTTTGATGGTACGTCTTCCTGGTCTACTTACAAACAACAGTTTGAAGCTACCGCTGCTGCAAATGGTTGGGATGATGAAGAAAAAGCTAGAGCTTTGTTAGTAGCTCTACGAGAACCTGCTCTGGGACTTTTACGGTCCATTCCAGTCGAACAAAAACAGAATTATAACGCTTTAGTGGCAGCGTTAGAAAGAAGGTATGGAGACGAACACTTGCGAAATTTACATTGGTCAGAATTAAATATTCGTCAGCAAAGACCAGGAGAGTCATTACAAGAGTATGAAGCGGATATCAGGAGGCTGATGTACTTGGCTTACCCAGAAATGCCAGAAAATTACAGAGATCCCTTCACGGTAGATCGCTTTATTAACGGCTTGCGAGACACGGACTTAGCAAAATTACTTCGTCGAGAACGCTTCCATAACAGCAGTGAAGTGTTGATTCGAGCCCTTGAAATTGAATCATCAAATAATATGTCCAGGCCAAAAGTAAGAGCTGTTTCAATTCAGGAGGGAGAAGAAATGAGCACTGGAGATGAGGTCAACTTAAAAACGCTAAACCAACTGTTTCAATCACTGATAGAGAAGATTGATTCTTTGAAAGAAAGTAGACGATCCCCTCCAAATGTAAAGTGTTTCAGATGCGGACATACAGGGCATATTCAACGCGATTGTCGTGTCCAAATGAGGTCTCGCTCACCATCTAGTGGGACAGAGTACCGAAGAAGAGATCAGGAAAAACTAAAACTAGACAACGCAGAGGGGCGGGTGTTGGCTAATGGGAATAGAGCCCCCAAAATTTACTCTATTAAGAGCCTAAAACATACTGCTGACAGTCTTAACATCGACGGACTCATTAATGGGAGAAAAGTTAATATAACAGTAGACACTGGTGCTGCCATATCATTGCTTAAGTTCAAAATTGCAACGAGATATAAAATTGGACCAATAGAAAAGAAAATAACACTTAAGACTGTGACTGGAGAATCCGCCGACGTGTTGGGGCAGACAGATATAGACCTACAGCTGGGAAGATTGAAGATTCGCCACACTGTATTGGTTGCCGAAATAGAAGACGAATTTATTTTGGGAATGGACTTGATAAGTAAACATGGATTTGCGTTTGATAATAAACTTAATACCCTAAGATTTGGGAATGAAGAGTTCATTTTGTCAAATAGTCACTTCAATAAAGAACCAATAAAGGTCGTGGCAGTATGCACAACAAGACTAGTCGGTAACAGTGAGACCATAATTTTTGGGAGGCTGGAAAGTAAAACATCAAGCTGCGTCGGACTCATAAGCCAACAAAACACACCCAACACCTACCTCGTTGCAAAATCACTAGTTAAAACCGATAAAGACATCCCGATTAGAGTCGCCAATATTTTCCCAAATAGTGTCAAAATTAATAAGGGGGAGGTGGTAGCATTATTTGAACCAGTACAGAAAGTAACAAGATGTGAAGAGCCAACTTCCGAGGATACAAGCAAGTTACCAATGGAGGTACTTCAGCAATTTGAGTCAACTTGGCAACATCTCACTCCAGAAGAATGTAGTAAAGCGAGAGAGTTTATAGAAGAACAAAGTAATATCTTCGAAACTAGGAGTAGTTCGGGACGCACAAACCTTATTCAACATGCTATCAACACTGGCGATGCCCAACCGATAAGACAACCCCCAAGAAGACTACCAATGGCCAAGCAAGAAGAAGTTCACAATCTCATTAATAAAATGCTCAGCGACGGTGTTATTGAAGAGTCATCAAGTCCTTGGTCATCTCCTGTGGTGTTGGTCACTAAAAAGGATGGAAGTACTAGATTTTGTGTCGACTACAGGAAACTTAACGATGTGACCAAGAAAGATAGTTACCCACTGCCAAGAATAGACGACACATTAACAACGTTGGCAGGATCATATTGGTTTTCTACTCTTGACCTGAAAAGTGGGTATTGGCAAGTAGGAATCTTTGAAAGAGATAAAGAGAAGACTGCATTCTCTGCTGGAAGTGGACTTTATCAGTTTAATGTGATGCCATTTGGCCTGTGCAATGCCCCAGCTACATTTGAAAGACTAATGGAAGTCGTTCTACGAGGCCTTACTTGGAAAACCTGCCTAGTCTATTTGGATGATGTCATAGTAATGGGGAAATCATTTCAAGAACATATAGATAATTTACGAGAAGTATTCTCAAGAATCAGGAACGCAAATCTTAAATTAAACTCAAAGAAATGTTTTCTGTTCCAAGAAAAAGTTGAGTTCCTGGGTCACGTCGTTTCCCGAGAAGGCATCCATACCGACGAAAAGAAGCTACAAGCAATAAAATAATGGCCTCAACCTCGTGACAAACATGAATTGAGAAGCTTTTTGGGTCTGTGTACATACTACAGACGATTTGTAGAAGGATTCGCCAAAATAGCGTCTCCGTTACATAGACTTACAGAAGATAAAACTTCTTACAAATGGAATACCGAATGTGACCAAGCATTTAGAAGACTAAAAGCAGCATTATGTTCTAGTCCGATTCTTGCATATCCCATTCCAAAAGGAAAATTCATATTAGATACTGATGCGAGCAACGATGGCATAGGAGCAGTACTCTCCCAAGTACAAGATGGAGAAGAACGGGTCATCGAATTTTTCAGCAAGAAGCTATCCAAACCAGAGAGAAATTATTGTGTTACTAGAAAGGAGCTCCTAGCCATAGTTAAATCCGTAGATCACTTTCACAAATATCTCTACGGACAAGAGTTTCTGATTAGAACGGATCATGCTGCGTTACAGTGGCTCATGAAAATGAAACAACCTGAGGGGCAAGTCGCGAGATGGATAGAAAAGCTACAACAATACCATTATCAAATTAAGCACCGAGCAGGAAGGGTGCATAATAATGCAGATGCATTGTCCAGAAGACCTTGCCCCGAGGATTGTAAACATTGCAGGAAAATTGACCAGAAAGAAGGAATTACCTACGTGCGCCAGATAAAGTTAGAACCAGATGAAGAATGGATATCGGCTTCGATTAGAACCACACAACTTAACGACAAAGATGTAGGACCTATCTTGCGATTGAAAGAAGAGAACAAGCCACGACCATCATGGCAAGATATCGCAAACCAAGGGGTGATATTCAAATCACTGTGGGCACAATGGGATTCACTGATAGTAGAAGAAAACATCCTTAAACGTGCCTGGGAAAGTGCCGATGGCCTTACTGTGATTAATCAAGTAGTGGTTCCTAGGAGCATGGTAGACAATATAATGGCCGAATGCCATGGTGGAAAATCAGGCGCGCACAGGCATAAATAAAACCATGGACAAAATTCGAAACCGATTTTATTGGGTCAATTACTTTCAAGATGTGAAAAACTGGTGCCGCCGATGTTCGACTTGTGCAGCCAGCCAAGGTCCCAAAACAAGGTCCAAAGGTCAAATGAAACAATATAACGTAGGTCTGCCATTCGAACGCATTGCTGTTGATGTGGCCGGACCATTTCCAGAAACTAAAAAGGGCAACAAATACATCCTTGTTGTCATGGATTATTTTAGCAAATGGCCAGAAGTTTTTGCTTTGCCTAACCAAGAGGCCGCTACAGTTGCAGAAGTTCTGGTAAATGATGTTTTCAGCCGATTTGGCATTCCTTTGGAACTACATTCAGATCAAGAAGGAAGAAACTTTGAATCAAAGCTCTTCCAGAATCTCTGTGACCTTTTAGGAATACATAAAACACGGACTACTGCTTTGCATTCGCAGTCAGATGGCATGATTGAAAGATTTAATAAAACAATAGAGGAACATCTTTGCAAAGTTGTTGATGAGCACCAAACAGATTGGGACCAATATATTCCATTGTTTTTGATGGCCTATAGAACTGCCATTCACAATACGACAGGAGCTACTCCATCTAGTATCCTGTTTGGTAGAGAACTGCGTTTACCATGTGATATCATGTTTGGTTCACCTGAAGAAGCACACTTAGAGGTTAATGACTATGTCGAACGTTTAAGGCAAAAGCTGCACGATATCCATGAAGTGGTTAGAGAGCGAATAGAAATAGCCAGTGACCGCATGAAAGCGAGATATGACCTGAAAGCAAACTCTTCAGGGTTCAAAGAGAATGATCAAGTCTGGCTATACAATCCTCAACGCAAGAAAGGAAGATCACCTAAGTTGACACTACCATGGGAAGGGCCTTATAAAGTTGTTAGGAGAATTAATGATGTAGTCTACCGAATCCAGAGAAGCCCGAAGTCCAAGATGAAAGTTGTTCATCTAGACAGACTAAAACCTTACCTGGGAAATGTTGATCGAGACGATCAAACCTGAAGAGGAGGATAGTGTTACAAATTTAAATTATTTAAATTTTATAATTGGAATTTATTTAGGTTTAGTGTAGTATTAGGTCGATTTATCTTAAGGTTGTATTCTTAGTCTAGGTTTTAGTTGCGTTGTCTGTGGCTTGCGGTCGCGGTAGTGCGGGAACTTTCCGGACGTCGAAGGCTGCCGGAAAGTTCGAGAGAGATGGACGATCCTATATATAGGGCCGGGGTCGCGCACCAGGAGTCAGTCACAGATAACGTGCTGTAGTGGTCGTGAGATTAACACGAAGTTAGTAGACCGATTATAGTAGTGAATTATTAGCAAGTTATTACTAAGTTTAAGTGCGTGTTTTTGTACATAATTTGTCGAAATAAATTGACGTATCGTTTTCAACAATTGCGAGTTTTAATTTGTCGTTGTGAACCCGTAACAATATTTAATTTGGTTACACGGTTACAAAACTACTAATTTAAAAAGGCAGTCATTAAAACAAAATTAAAGAGAATGTCACATACTTGGATTTATATAACGATACTCTTTTTAAAAATAATTCCGCATTTTTAGATTATTTATAGTTTTTACCTGAAAGCTTTGGCTGGGATGTGGGTATAATTGTTTTTTTCCTTTAAAATCGGTTTAATTTTAAATTTAATCACTGCTCCAAAGGCAATCCAAATATAAAATAAAAATAACTCCATTTTGATGGTTATATTGTTATATTAGTGAAAATGCAAACATGTACTTAATTAAAGCTTTTTTTTAATAATATCTAACCAAACCACTTTTAATTAATGTTTTAGTACAGTTATTCCTTAACCCCCATTCTTTATGTACAACTTGTACGGAAAAATAATAAAGATTTGATTTAATTTCAAAAATAATATTTATGTTTACAAATACTTGTCTACTTTTTAAAACTATCGGTCATTTTTCATATGTATGAAATAATGTCTAAAGTAGTAAACACTTGTTTAATGGACTAATTAGGTCAAAAGTCATAAACCTAACCGAACCAATGCAAAAAAAGGGCGGACATTTGTAGCCTAGCCTACAATTAGTACCTAGACTATTGCGCCACCGAGGGGAGCGACTTGTCCGTTCATTTAATAGGTTTAATTTTTAGATCGGAAAAAGATTTAAGTAATGGAAGATATAAGGAAACTCGTACAAGGGGGACGAGTGTGATATAGTTTAGGTAGGCTAGATTAGTTTACTGAAGATGGGCTCCACCTGCTAGTACCTAAAATAAGTATTGCAAAAAAATACAAATAATAAGAATTTTCTTTCTTCTACCCTCCCATATATTGTGCACATGACAGAAAATATTCAATGAAAAAAATGTCGCCGCGTACAAAAATTTGAGAAAAATTAGGCACTATTAGAAAAAAAAATCGTTTGTTTAGCACGCTCTTCCACTCAGACCCATATATACAGGGTGTTCAATAACATAATTTTAGTATTAAATTTCTTGAGTGATTTTAAGACAAAAAGTTCATATAAACATAGGTCTATAAACGCTTAGTTTTCGAGATAATATTTTTTGTTTATTTTGATACAGCCGCCATGCCATACCGAAGCATTTTTTATTTTGATGATAGCAGTTTTTGGCGCAAAAGCTTTTTTATAAACGGTTAGAAATGCGCAAAAATTGCAAGAGACAAAAAAATTTGCAAACGAAACAAGGATTTTATTTCTTGTTTTAGAATCTACCAGTGGCTTACAAAAAAAAATAACCCAGGAAAATAGTGACATGAGCCCTGAAAAAGTATAACCTTCTAGATTTTTACTATCGTTTGATATGTCGTATAGTGTAATGACACCAGCTAAATATATGTGTTAAATTTGAGCTGCATATCTCAAAAACTGCACGAGCTATAAACAAAAAACTAAAAAATATATGAAATTTTAACACCCTGTATCTCGAAAACTAAGCGTTTGCGTATCTATGTTTATATAAACTTTTTGACTTACAATAACTTAAACACCTTGTATAAATAAAAAATTGTATATGATCCGATTTGAATTAGAAATTCAGTACAAAAAAAAACTGTGTACTAAGTAAAACATACATAAGTTTGAAACACATATTTAAGTCCTACAAGTTTCTTAAAACATTGTTGCAACTCTTGTCTTATTTTGGAAGACAAGTTCCACAACGGCACAGAATGTTTCTTCTTTCTAAAAACATTTTTTGTATTAGAAGAGGACACTGATCTATCTTTTATATTTAACCATAAAGATTTCGTTGAGCCTTTACTTATGGAAAATAAAAACGTGATCTGGTTTATTTAGGAAAATACCTGTTATGTTTGATCGTGGACACATTCCCCTACCCAAATGCAAAAGTGACTTTTACAAAGTTATGTCATATCATTAAATAAAAAATTATTGTGTGTGCTTAAGACCACACGGCAGAAGTGTAAACTTCAACAAGGCGAAATTAATAATACTGTCCTTCATCTCCATCATCATGTCGCTCGCTGAATGTTCCTTTCACAGTCGACTCGAGCCGACTTCACCCGAATGAGCGTTACATTGCCGAGCCTGACGGCTCAGTTTAATTCAGTACCCACAAAAATTGCTAAACGCGCCTAAAGAAGTTTACACTTCAAAAATCTTCAGTCCTTATGATATCGGACGAGGGGCAGATTGTGGTAGGTTTGTTGTGAGGGGGCTGGTTATGGGGGTGGGGATTATCTCACTTTACCCCTTCCCATAGAAATACAGGCAGTTATACTTTTTATGTAGGAATCTACAGTCGAACCTCTCTAACTCGAACCTCTATAACTCGAAACCCTCTATAACTCGAACCTTTTCAGAGGTCCCTGCACTTTTTACATGTATTTTAACCTATGTAACTCAAGTTTCTATAACTCGAACTCTCCATAACTCGAACTGTTTTGGTTGTCCCTTCAGGTTCGAGTTATAGAGGTTCGACTGTATTTGTATATTATTATTAAACTACAAAAACAGCAATTAAAGTAAAACGATGTTTTCTTTTTCTAGGAGAGCTTATTTTTTTATAATGAATCACTTAATTATGTCACTAAAATTCTAGAAAAAACAGAGAAGGAAGGCCTAATCCGCATGTTATTTGTGGACTTGGTCGGCGCCCCTGATAGATTATGTTCATTTCGTTTGAAAGGGGCTAATTTTGATCTTAGAGGGCTTACCCCCTTTTCCAAGCTACTTCCTTGGCGTATAAACATACATTTATTCCATTCCAATTGCATTTGGATATCTGATTTGGTCCACGGTGCAACGCTACCGTCAGTCAGTTCTGCATTTCACAACAAAAAATAAGCTTGATAAAGACAAAAGTGGGTTAGGATTGCATTTTTCTGGAAATTTTTATTTTAATTTATATTCAACTAATTTATATTTATGTTCAACGTTCGATAGTTTTGGTTTTGTAGCTGTTGTGTGATATGTTCAAACGTAAGTATTAGTCTAGTTTTGTCTAGTAACTTCGCTAACCAAATATTTTTTTTTCACTTGGAAATAAAAACTGTAGGAATCAAGAAAATTTCAGCTTAAGTTGGTCTTGAGACTCAGGACTTATAATTTAAAAAACTTTTGTTTGCATACCTAAGTAGTACTTTTTAAAAATAATTAGTGCTGGAAAATTTGCATCTTCTTGAAAAATATTAGTTTTTAATATAGGATTTTTTTTGTTACAGGTTACTTATGTGTCTACAACAACAACAAACTTCTCAAGCTTGCAAGCAATACCTATCATCTGCTATGTTGGTCCAAATAAAAAACTTGTTGCAGAGAAATAAACATCCTTCGGATCCAGTAGATGCCACCCAAATCTCTTTTGTGATTTATTCAATTATAGTAATGTAACTATGTGAATGTGAAGTAGAATACAATGTATTATCAAATATTATTTGTTAATTATTATTAAAAATAATATAATTCATAAGAAAAGTGCGTAAAGTGATTACATTTCCACAAACAAAAACAGTTGAGCAATATGAAGTGAAGTTCAGTTTCATAATAGTTTGTGAGAAATAGATACCAGGCACATATATAAGGAGGGGGGGCACTGGGGGGACATTTCCCCCCTCCTTGAACAAGTTTTTATTATGAAATTTTAGTGTTGGGCACTTCACTACTAAAATGTTCTGTATTCAGTGGATTTGCCTCCTGCAAGCATTTCTGCCTACCCTGTCCAAAACATCATGCACCGTCACTGAGAAACAACACAGGACTTTCTATATGGGAGTATCCCCCCAGAAAGAAAAGCTATCTACATGCCTGCTACATACTTTGAGTACATGTTTTATAGAACATTTTTTGTTCAGTTCTTCAAAAGGATAATTATTCAGTAAAATTTTCTTGAAAATATTTTTGAACAAATTTCTGTTCCCATGTTCTAAAAAAATGTAAAATCTAAATTTTAAAAACTGTTTTTTTATAATCACCAAAAACAGTTGTTGATTTTAAGTAAGCACTGTATAGTCGTTATTTTAATTTAAAAAAATAAAGTTTCTTCAATAATTAATTCACTTTTTATTTTAAAAACATTTTGTTCAAAAGAATAATTATTCAATAAAATTTCCTTCAAAGGGAAAATTGTTCAAAAACATTTTCTTCAAATAGAAATTTGTTTGCACAAATTTCCATTTAAAGAAAATGTTTTTCGAGAAATTTCCATCCAAGGAAAATGTTTTAGGAGAAAATGATTTAGAAGAATTTTCCATTTGAACATATTTTTACTCAAATGTTACAAAAACTGTAAAATCTTAATTTTAAAATTTATTTTAGCTCACACTACTACTATACCATAGTAGTATGAGCTTGTTGATTTTTTTGAGAAAAAAAAAAGTTTCTCTGAGAGTTTAAGTGAAAATATATCGTGTGTGATCTCAAATGAAAGGTAATTGAGTCTGGAGTTAAACAAAATACATTTTAGTTTAAAAAAAAGGGTGGGGGTAGATTTCAAAAATTAGAGTTTAAGTCAAAACATGGCTTGTGTGGTATCAAACGAAAGGTAATTGAGTATGGAGTTGAATAAAATATATTTCAGTTTTTAGTTATATTAGCTCACACATACACTATAACTATAGTACCTAGTGTGAGCTTAGGTACCCATATATTGGCAGAGTATTTTTATAATCACCAAAAACACATAAAAAAAATAAAGTACCTTATTAAGATTCTAAATCAATAATTAAATTTAAAAAAACATTTTCTTCAAAAGGATAATCATTCAATAAAATTTTCTATATACAGAAAATTGTTCAAAAACATTTTCTTCGATTAGAAGTTTGTTCGAACAAACATTTTCTTCGATTAGAAGTTTGTTCGAACAAATTTCCATTTAAAGAAAATGTTTTTGAACGAATTTTCGTTCAAGGAAAATGTATTTCAAATAATTTTTATTATATTATATTTGTTACAAAAAATGTAAAATTTTTACATAACTTTTTTTCTATAGTAACCAAAAACTCAAAGTTTTTGATTTAAAATAAAGGACTGAAAAGTCATTATTCAGTGACCCAATAAAAGTGAAAAAAAGTACCTACTGCATAAGGTTTCTAAATAATTTATTAACAAAAAAAATTTGAATTATATTATACAAGTAAATAATAATTTATTCTAGCACTGTCGATACAATGATTCTTCTCATCTCATCTCATCTTCATGGATAGTATAGGTATGCAAAGTTAAATTTAAAAAAATACAAAAAATGGATATATAGGTATACCTATGTCACAGGCTTGTAGTAATAAATAGTAGTAGTAGCTTCAAGACTATGTAGAACTATTCATATCTTCTCGTCTTTTGTGAGGGGCATATTTAAAAGAAATGGAGCCCCTCTGGGCTGGAAAACTTTGTATACTATGTTTCTCTTCTTATATCATCAGGGGATTTTATAGGTGTGGCTTCGTGTAGAACCACAGAGGTTATCCAAGTAGAGCTATCCAAATCTTCTTGTCTTTTGTGAGAGGCGTATTTAAAAGAAATGGAGCCTCTCTCTGGGATAATAATCCACCCCATAGAACACCATATCCGCACGTTTGAAAAATCAACTTATCATTTTTTATAACTAGTAATATAATTTTTAAACAAATTCTTTTTGTTTATTGTGAAATTCCTTCATAGTTGTCTGTCAAAGTGTCATAAAAATCACGGCGAACTCGATTTTCTGAAATAAGTGAAAGAATTCTACCAAGCTGCACTGACAACACTGCGGCTCGCGATCACTGACTTGTATGAACACTGAGAAATAAATTCGACGTACAATTCGTGTCGGAAAACGGTTTTTGTTTCCTTCATAGAATGAAATTCGTAAGAAAATTAGCTCTAGAATGTTGTGTTTACTAATATCTAAGGTTGTTTTGCCTTTTTGGTTCAAAATATTGAGCAGAAACCTTCCACGATATTTTGCCAGTTCTAGTTGAACTCAATGCAGCCCAATTTTATATGGCTAAAAATTTTAGCTGGTTAAAAACGATCGGAGGTCTAATCTACAAAAATCGACCCCCAGATCTAAATTTGATTTAGTTTTTACTAAATTATTGACAATAAATTTACAATTTACACCTCTGTGAGCGGTATTTCATCGTATAACGCCCATAAATTCGAAAATATATATATGAAACGTAACCAATTTATGACGTATTTATTGAACCACACAGTTTTGAAACATATAGCACGAGAATTTGCCTCCAGTAATACGTGAACAGAACACCAAATTCAAATGGTTTGTCGGTTGGCCCCTAGACTATTCGTAACGGTTACCATTTCAGATCATCGTTGCGAACTCTCGCCTACTCTTTTGCCACAGTGGATATTCTATCCCATCCACCGTGCTCTTTTGCGG
Source organism: Aspidapion aeneum (assembly GCA_963576565.1). Taxonomy (NCBI): domain Eukaryota; kingdom Metazoa; phylum Arthropoda; class Insecta; order Coleoptera; family Brentidae; genus Aspidapion; species Aspidapion aeneum. The sequence goes on along the minus strand of OY755038.1, from coordinate 77,205,277 downwards.
CTGAACCGAAACCTTGCACTGAGATTGAACCACGGAACTGTAACATTGACAGCTGTGTTTGCAGCTTGTTAAAAAGTGTTTTGAAATAAAATATAGAAGACGTAGGAAATTTCGGAGATTGTTGATATAAATAAATTGTGTATTTGTGGTTTTTTTGTGTATTGCCGTATCGTACTGTACGTAATTTAGGTAAGTACGCATGTTATGCACTCAATATACTTTTATCTATATTTGAATAAAACATAAAAACAAAAAAAAAACATTAGTTTGTAAGTTTGTATTAAAATTGTGTAGCTTTCTTTTAAATAGATACTTTATAATATCTATCTTTTTGTCTATAATTCATCAGAAACCCATAGAAATCACTGGACCAGAAAGCTAATTAATTTTTTTTCAAGAAAATCTCGGCTGGTTTTTTGTTTTCGCCGCCATTTGTTTTTCTCTCGCACAAAATCAATACGCTAGAGAGAGACGGTCCGTTTTTTTCAAACTGTGCAGCCTAGGTGATTTTGATTGGCGATTGCAGTGTAGTGTGGTCCAGTTGGGTTCGTTCATAAACGAGAAGCTGTATAGTTAATATTAAGGCCACTATTTAAAAATTTTACTATCTGTGTGATTAGCACGGAACACCAAACAAAATTAGGCTCTCCTTGGAAATCTGGGAAGATTGCCTTTAAGCACAGTGATACAAAAAAATTTTAGTACGTATATATACTTATGCTACTATCTGGCCCTATGAATATTTTAAATAAATTTAAATATATAAAAATATAACATACATACAGGATCTCTACTTCTGCCCTACGAAGCTAAACCCCCGTATTTAAAGAGAATATCAAGAAAGCGACTTTTGTCTTTAAAAAAATCAACTATAAATAGCACTAAAGAATCGTTTAAGGTGAAGGCATAATTAAAAATACAAGCTACTATAGATACTGGTGACAAAATTCCAAAACACATAAAGCAAGTAGTAGTATAGCTTGTATTTTACCTCACACATATATTAGAGCTATAGTATTGCGAGCTATGGTGATTGTGTCAAAAATTATTTAAAAAAAGTGGCTCCGATTTAAAAAAGAAATATATATCTTTGCGTTTCAGATGATTTTGAAGCTCTTTTGTCGCGCCGTCTGTATGTCTATCTGTATGTCAGTCTGTATATCTGTCTTTCTGTAACGACCAATGCGCATACCTCAAAAACTGCTCACCCGATATTAATGAAATTTGGTGCCTAGGTTGGGTGTTGGCTCTAGATGGTCCCATTCCAAATCCAAGGGACATCAGCCAAAAAAAAGGGTGGGGGTAGATTTCAAAAATTAGAGTTTTGTTAAAAATATTACTTGTGTAATACTATATTAAAGGTAACTGTGGATAAAGATCAAAAAAATATATTATAGCGGTTTTGTTCAGTTGTGTTACACTGGTGGGGGGATCTGCAATCGGACGCGCCCCCGTGTGGCGGATAGGGGGCTATTTTCGCGGACCAAACTGTCTAAAAATTATATTATATATTATTCGTGTGAGCTTAGGTGCCCATAAATTGGCAGAGTATTTTAATTGTGCCACCTGCAATTTTTATTTTTGTCGTAAGGCACTATCTATTTTTAATCATTCAAACGCGTTTTTCACATTTCATATAAAATTTAAATACGGGGGCTTACCTTACAGGGGAGACTTTACGTATTTGTTTGTTTTATAAATGAATTATTGAATGGGTTTCCAAAATTTCGTCAAAAAAATTATTTAATTTTTTTGTTTAGACGGAAAATTGTTCGAAAACATTTTCTTCGAATGAAATTTTCTTCGAAGGGAAAATTGTTCGAGAACATTTTCTTCAACGGAAATTTGGTAGAATTTTTTTTTTGTTTATTTGTTTAAAAAAATATTTAATTAGCTCTCCTGTCCTTCTTTTGGGAGGTCAAAACCGGTGTTATCCTAACCTTTGTCAATGATGCCATAACAGACCTAAAGATAAAGAAAAAATTGCAAGATAAATAAACTACTGAAAAATTTACAAAAATTGCTTGGTAGGCAAACATTTTAGAAAAATTAAGTACTTTTCTGAAAAAATTATAGCGCAGAAATTTACAACAAAATGAGGTTCTTTTTAAAATAAATGGAGCCGCATTACAAAAATCTGTTCAATGTAATGAAACTAAAATTAAAAAAACATAACAACAGATCCCATGGTGCCCCATGAAATTCGGCTGCGCAATCGTCGAAACTATCATGTCCCCCCTTCGAAACCGTCGCAACTTAAAAATTTCCATTTTTGTTATTATTACACATTCGGACAGATTTCTACTTATTTTACCTACCAAAAAACCCTGTGTTATAATCTGAAATTAAAAAAATTATTTTGCATCTCCTGGAAAATTATAACGTTTTGACTTACAACGGTATCGAAGGGGATGTGCAATATGTACTGTAACGAGCTTTCGGTGCGTGTGCGTGTCGTGTTTTTTTTCACACTTCAGGGTATCTATTCTGGGTCTTGAACGATGTGACCATCCACATCACACGCTTTGACCAATAGCCAACTCTGGGCGGTCGCGTGTTGTGCGAAATGACTTGTCTCGACCAATGGGATAGTCGCCCGCTCTTCAGAGTTAGTAAGTTTTACGCGTTTGAAGTGAAATCTGTTCTCTTGCCCCGTACCGATTGAACGTTTCTCGGATCGTAGGAGAAGCTTGCGCAATGGACGTCTTTTCGCATAGCACGTGAGGGCTCGGAGCTAATTGAAAGCTTGCTATTGGTCATAGCGTGTGATGTGGATGGTCACATCGTTCAAGACCCAGAATATATACCCTGGTCTTAAACGCTTCCTTTATGACATGTCCTAGTTACATAAATACCTAGCTAATAAACTTGCATTCTAGCCACCTCGTGGCATTCGATGTCTTAGGTCGACCTCACCCAGCCGAAATACCTCTTTAAATTCTGAGACGGAATTCAGATTAATAATTAGTAGCATGAATACAATTTTTTTGCTATAATTTTGTCTACAAATTACAGCAAAAATTTTTCAAATGCATTAGGGAAAATCGAAAATATGAAACTTAAACGCAGTTTTTTATTGAACATTTCATTGACATCGGTGACTGGTGAATAAGTTTTGCAGTGCTGCAGAGCTCTCAATTTTTGTTAAAATAATAATTACATAATCTAACAATAAAACTTTTGTTAGTACAGAGTATTTTTTATAGGTAAATGAGGCTTATTCGTGTAGTTACTGTACGTTTATAAAAAAAAACCCTTGAATGCGTCGGTTTTCTAGGTGAGGGGGACACTTTTTGACCATATTTAAATTTTTGTACCACATCTTCGAGGGGTAAACTTTACCTCTATATTTTGAATGGAGAAAGTCGGGTCATAACTTGTTTTGAAGGTTTCTTGAAAAGTATTTACAACAGTGTAAAAATTTCGAACATCTATCAATTCTTTTTTGAGATTCTTACCTCTAAAGTTACCATGGAGCAATAAGAAAACCTTTTTATGTATGTACGAGAAAAAAATTAAAACATCTCGAAACACGGTGATCTGTTTTTTTATCAAAGGAATATTTTCAAGTCGCTCTTATTTCTTATTTCCTATCAATTTTTTTATGTTGTTCCTATTTTACTTTTCTTTTCGGTATCAGTATACCCTGTGTGATACTTACCATCTTCGCATTGTAATAATAATAAATAAATGGATCCATGACGAATCTGATTCCTTTCTAGCCCACTAACACACTCCAAGTGAACTCCACGCTATATTAGCCTTGAAAACATTTTGAACAATCTTATTTCTGCTCGTTAAGTATCGAACACCAGTTTTCATTAAAATTGTTCCTGCCGTTCCGGAGCTATCGTGGGCTGAACAAACACACACACACACACACACACGGATGTCACGATGAGATTGCTAAACTTAAACTTAAGTAAAGGTCCAAATACACCTATATAATACATTGTCGGCCTAAAAAAGTTTGGTCGAAAGCAACCCCTTCTCTTGCCTAGCTGCGGGTGCTAAGGAGTTAAAAACTAAGCGAATCGCGGCGCGGCAGTAAAGTCGAATGTGGAACCAGTGGAATCACCTGCCTACTCACGCTATTGCTGAATCATTTTTTATTTGGGCCACGTCGGTGCATCACTAGCTCTTTTGAACACCCGCGTGGCGTTCGGCTACCACGCGCCCCTTGGTAATCTAGAAACGATCTAAAATAAAGCCGAAATTTAATTACGCGACTTTCTATTTTACTGCTTATAATTATTAACTGTGAACCAAGAAGTGGACTTATATGTAATTAATTTGAACAGATTGATTTCTTAAATATTTATGCCAAGAAAATATAGAATTAGAAGTAAAAGGCAGAAAATTACCAGATATTATTATAAAGAAACTGGTAATAGAGGAAAAAGTATAAAAATATTGTTAAATAAAGGTATATCTCGGAAACTAAAGCTCCTACGAAGTTTTTGGTTATTGAGCAAAATGTGGTCTTATATATTCCGAAAAGAGCATATTGATGCGATGCTCCGTTAAAAAGTAAACTTTTTAAAAAAATGTTAATTGTCAAAAACATAAGCATCAATGGATTTTGACTAAAATCTAATCAGCTCGTTAGAGTGTCAAACACTATTTTATCTGAAAATTTTATGAAAATCGGTGCAGCGATTTAGGAGCTATCGTGTTACGGACAGAAAAAAATAAACACACACACATATACAGACACACACACAGACAGACATCATGACGAAATTGCTAAGATAGGTCAAAATACACCTAGATAACACATTTTCGGCGTTTCCTCGAAAACAATACCTTCTCTAGACATTGTTACGGGGGCTAGGAAGGTAAAAGTGAGTACAATCTTAAAGACACACCACCAATCGACACATGTCAATTTTTTTCTTAATATTTTAAGATTAAACGAACTTACAGGAAGTTCACTTTTGATTATATTCAGCGCTTCATGCGAATAGTTTACTTTGGTTTTATTACTTGTAGTCGTGCTTTTTGGGTGCTAAATGGAGCAAATTTTTGAGAATATAAAAAAAAAATCTCCTTTGAACTATACTTTACGGTTCCACTGACAGCCACAGCTGACAACATCAACGAAATGTCATTCCGTAGAGAGATCTAATGCTAGAGCCCGAGTTTAGATGGCGCTAGTTGGTACAAAAAATGTGGGAAAATGAGAATTTAAAATTTGGCCGGGAGGGTGTAAACTATTCGTATGAGGCGCTGAATATAATGGAGATTAAACTTCCTGTGTGTTTAATCTTAAAATTATATTCCTTCTCCGCTTCATCCACTGGTTTTATTACTTGTAGATGTTACATGGTATGAACATTTTTTGTACCATGCTTTAGCGAAAACAATATAAAAATAAATGGATCCATGACGGGATGATACCTTCCTAGCTAGCCTATTAGCACACTTCGTAAACCTATGATAATCAGCCCTAAAAACAGTTTTTGTAAATATCTCAGAAACTAAAGCTCTTACGAAGTTTTTGGTTATTGAGCAAAATGTCTACTATATTCCGAAAACCGCATATTGATGCAATGCTCCGTTAAATTGTCATTAGCATTAATGGATTTTGAACAAAATAATAAATCAGCTCGTTAGAGTGTCAAACACTATTTTATCTGAAAATTTTATGAAAATCGGTTCAGCGGTTTAGGAGCTATCATGTTAAGGATAGAAAAAAATACACACACACATACACACACACACACTCACACAGACAGACATCATGACGATATTGCTAGGATAGGTCCAAATACACCCAAACAACACATTTTCGGCGTTATATCAAAAAAAAATTGTCGTCTAAAACAATACCTTCTCAAGCCATTGCTGCGCGGGCTAGGAAGGTAAAAATACTAAGATGTTTATCAAAACATAAACTTGTCTTAAAGCACAAACTTATAGAACTTCTAGAGTATACATAAGATATGTTAAACAAAAACCATTAAGTAGGTTATACTATGCAAATTTTTATGATTTGCTTAATTTATCACAAACCTTTAAAACGATTATAGTAAAACATAAACTTCCATAAATCCTTAAAAATACAAAAATCAAACTTAGGTCAGGAAGGATTCTAACAAATTTTTTCCCCGACGAAGTAAATTGTAAAACTGATTAAATTGTTCTAAAACGAAGAAAAAAATTAATTTATATGAAAAGTCATACGTTTCACCAATAAGTGCAATAATCAAGATGACATTTCGTTGATGTTGTTAGTACAAGTAAAGTATGGTTCACACGAGAATTTTTTAAAATTAAAAATGCGCCATTTATCACCAAAAGGCGCTAATACAAGTAATAAAACCAACGTAAACTATGTAGAAGAATGAAGTGCTAAATATAATGGTATAATTAATAATAACAATATAAAACTTTAAAAAATACTAATAAATAGTTATACACGTAAATTTAATAGGCTTTATTTAAAAAATAAATATATTTTCGGTTGTAACAAAAAAAACTGCTTTATACTCTTTTCATTTCTGACTTTTTGATGGCAAAACTAGAAAATTCTTTGAAATTATTTTTACAACTTCTATCACAAAATCAGGCGAATATTTTTCAACCTTATTAACGAATCAAACGAAATTCAATGGCCGAAAATTGCTCTTTTCATATTCTCTAATGATTTTTTTTTTAAAAGACAAAAGTGATCACAAAATTTGCAAGCAGAAGCGAACCTAGGACAAGTATATTTTATAACAAATGGGTAAGTACTTAAGTCTTTGTGGAAAAATTGCAGAGCACCTCTCTTGTCTGCAATAGAGCAGTACAAGAAACACAAAACAGCTGCTGGGGCTGCTTGTCAGCCATGACGTCAGAATAGTGAAGGAACGTGGCTTGTTCTTGTTAATAGCTCTGCTCAACCTTTTCTTGTTTTGTTCCGATTTTCGAAAATTATATGTCGTACTACTTACAGTTAGTACCTTGTGGCATCACAAAAGTGGTACACAATACTTTTTGTTGTATTGTCTTCTTTTTTACAAACAAAGACACCCAAATTGTATTTTTTAAAACGTTTAAAAATATGTATTTTTGTATTTCTAAGAAATAAATAAAAACATGTTAAAATCTAATCTATAGCAGTTAACCATGCAATTTCAAAAATACCCACAGATACGGTTAGATAAGGTTAAAAAACCAATATTTTTTACGCACCACTTATGATGCCGATGGTTTTGATGTAGCCTCTCTATTCCCGCTTTTGCGGTTTCGTGGCAGAGTCAGCCGCCGACACGGTTGTCGTCACGAATTTATGCATTTCTAATCATGTAGCGTGCCAGCGTTTAGGCTGTTGTTACCACATACGTATTGCATCTTTTTGGGCTAGTTTTGGTTATGTTTATAGAAATAAAAAAAATATTTTTGAAAGTTTTAGCAATATTTTTAAATAAAAATGGAAAACTTACTGTCGAATAATATAATAAGTCATCAATTCTTGCTACATTGTGTCTGCAATTATAAGCCTTTTTATGACAAAAAGGACAAGAGATTTAGACAATGGTATTGCGCATGTTTGGTACATAGGACGGGTGTCTGCATGGTCTGAAAAGCTTGCGGCTTTCAAACACGTCTGACCGTGCTGCGTGTTGTCATTAAATATGGTTTCATTGATTGAAGCCTAGCTTGCGTGTTGGCGTTCCACTTCATACGTTGACAAGATTAGAAATATAGCTTTAGTGTCCTTAGTGTTACGTCGTGTCCCAATCGAACTTGCCTGCAGCAAACCAAATTCGCGCTTTTGGTAACCCAAAACAACTGTCATTCATTTTTACAGTTGTGCGTGCGCAAAATGTCGGGCTGTGTTGATTTTTTGCGTTTTCAGTGAGAAAGTTGATGAAAACGGTAAGAAAATTTGCTTTTATTTTATTTAAATATTGGTTTCTTTGTAGGGGATATGCTACACTTTAATTTGATGCCCAAGATTGAGAAACTATACCGTTAATTAGCTAGTAATTAGGGCGGGAAAAAAGCGTCTCTATGGCCTCAATAATTCATTGTTTATTTAGGAGGGATTTATACTTCATATAAGGTTGACGTAACTTAACGTAAAACATAAAAATAAGTTCATAAAAATTGATTAATAACATTTTTCAATTTCAAAATTATCCCACAAGAAAATGTCTGCTCCACAAATTCCTGATGTGTTAAGAAATAAAAAGTGTAGTTTGGTTAAGTTATGCTTCATTTATTTGTATTATCCTTCAACCTGACGCGTTTTGGCTTGGCAAGCCATTCATTCTTAAACTAATAGGTTTACTTTAATGTTTATTTGTTGGTAATATTACAGTAAGTGCTTTTATAAGTTAATGAATTTTAACCAATCTTAACCAGAGCATATTATCAATCGCAGTTTGAAGCAAAGTAGGGGAATTTTTGAATGTTAGGTTCAAACCAAAATTAACCCTGCTCCAGATCTGGGTGTCATTAACTTATTGACAGCCCAGTGTCTTTTCAGGTTTTATTTTTCTAGCCAGCTTTAACTTTTGGTCTATGCATGTTTGAAACAAAAAAGATGTGTAATTTATTATTTTTTAAATACATAATATGGTTTTGGCAATGGAAAGTGGAAAAAACTGATAAGTCCACATTGCTAGTGAAAACTGCTAACATTTGTGGCTCCATCATTATTATTACTTAATTCTTAATTTTTTTAGCAATGGATAGGTTTTCATGTAATTTTCATTAAAAAATAGTACTTGACCCTGCAGAAACAGGAAGGAGTTTTTTTCGAGAATTGTCAGTTTTGCATGGGCCCTAATAATCAAAAAATCCATATTGGCAAATTTAATGGTTATTCATTTTTATTGGAAATTCCTATGACAAACCAATTTAATGTATGTAATCCCCATAAAGGAAAACACAAAAATATAAAAAATACTCTTGCAGTTTTAGAACCTTTGAGAATGGCTTTCCAAGCCTATATGTTGGCTTGATGGTTATTAGAAATAAATCAAGCATAACTTTACCAGACTAGGTAGGTACACTTTTTATTTTTCAACCTAGGTTAATTAGTGGAGTAAGCACATTTTCCTTTAACATGTTTTACTGTCAACCTGGTCTGTAAGGCCTAAAACATAGTTGTTTAATTTTCCAACATGGTCAATAAGACTGACTTTAACCAAGCTTTTCATTCAAGTCTGTGGCATCAGAGGAACTTTTTTTCAGTCTCTATTTTGGTGGTGTTAGTGGAATAATCTTTAATTTCATGTGGCAGTGAATGTGTTAAGATTATTTTTAAATATCATAAAAGATACTTGGATAATTATCATGCAGTATAGGTATGGCTGAGGGTATAGTTTTCTGGTTTTCTTTTGCTAGTAAGTTTTATTTAAAAAAAAACTACTGAGTTAGTAATATCACTTGCTTTCCCAGTAAAAATATAAAGGAGATATATAGGTACCATAGAAGATCCTTGATGTGTTCTTTAAAACTTTTCAAAACAACCCTGTTGGCAAATTTACAGGTAAATTACAATGAAATCATTTCAGAAGAGCAAATTCATCAGTCACTCATGTTACATTTTAAGGACATAAGATTCACCTTTCCTTAAACTTTTCAATACATTTTGTATTTCTGCAAATTTACCTTTAAGCTACCCTTAAATAACAGAAGTATAATTAGGTCAAAGATAAAAAAAACTATAAAGTTATAAGTTATTACTACGACTAAATAAACAACAAAAAGTTTAGTAACTTGTATTACAATAAATTGGCACCTCATGTTCCCACCAAAACTTAAAAACTTATCTTATAGCTTTTAGTCATAACACTTGTCAAAGTGACAGGTCTAAAATTTATTTTCAAAGATCAAATGAATGTAGTGGAACTGAGAGTAACTTTTCTTTAACAACAAAATGCATAGCCATACTATTTGTTTTTTCTCTAATTTTGTCTGCATATTTATGGAATATACCTTGAGAAAGAAAGAAGCATCTAAATCTCATCTATTTTTTTTTAATGGAAATAAAAAAAAAATTATATGCAGTTTTGTGTTTCTCCAAGATAGTTTTTAACTCTCTAGAAAAAAGAAATCATAAAACTTAATAACAAAAGAAAACCATAATGTACTGCATAATTAACAAGACTAACTGAAACCTGATTTATAAAAAAATTGTTTTGTGGGTACTAAGTTCTATGTGAGAGGAATACAAAACTGCCTGTGAAGAAATGTGTTTCTTTTAATTTTGTTAGTTAAGTTAAAATCTTGGTAAATATTCAATTGTTTATATTCAAAAATATACCTAACAATTTTTTTTGTCGCTCTATCCTATCCTATCATAATGGGATTTCTTAATAGCCAAAGAGCAGGTTGCAGGGTAGTCCCATGGTATGTCTGTCAGCTTTATATGCAGAAGGTACCAGGTTTGTGTCTCAAACAATGATGAAAAAAAGCTCTCAATGCCCTGCCACCACTTCCTTTTTAGCATTCAACAGTATTCACCAAAATGGTGTGTGATGCACATGTACAAAAAAACATAAGTTGACCTTGTATATTGACAATATATATATGTATATATATATATATATATATATATATATATATATATATATATATATATATATATATATATATATATATATATATACAGGTGTAGCCCAGGAGCCAACAACAAAGGAGGCAGGCTTAATAACCCAGGAGATTAAATAAATAAAATAAATAAATAAAATATTTATTAACACAATATAGCATTTACAAAAGTGTGTTATTTGAGCAAATCTAATTTACTTAACATTAAAAATATGTAATAAAAAGATAACCATATTAAAATATGAAAAAAAAAATATAAAATTTAAAACACTGAACATAACAAGATAAAAAGGGAACATAACCTACACATAATAATAATAAGACAATTGGGCATAAAAATAATTTTAACATTTTATGTTATAAATTTTTAATTTTATTTTTGAAGGTAGAGCACCCAAAAAAATCAACATTCATTGGCAAATTATTTCCTTCTCTACACATTCTGTTTAAGGGAGAGAAATAAGTGTAATTTACTCTGTGCAAATTTAATGAAAAAAGCTGAGTCTGTCTTGTTAATCTGGATGGAGCATGAAAGCTTATTTGTTCCAGTAGATCAGTTGCATCTCTTTGATTAGTTATAATTTTATACAGCACACAGAGATCAATATATGTCCTTCTATTTGCCAATGTGTCAAGATGGAGAGAGGAGAGTAACTCTTCATAAACAATGTTTTCTCTTGGAATATTCATCCTGTAACCCACCTGTTTCACAAATCGCTTTTGAACTTTCTCAATAAGGTCAATGTAGACTTTATAATTAGGGGACCAGACAGTGCAGGCATAGTCGATAATAGACCTAACCAAAGAACAATACATCAGTTTTAAAAATTGTATATTTTGAAAGTCTCTTAAAGTATGCATACGCAAAGTACTCTATATGGTATGTAAAACTCAGTTCTGTATCCATCCACACTCCCAAATCTTTAATTATTGAAACCCTTTCCAGTTGCTCAGACCCTATCTGGTAGTCAAATAAAAAAGGCTGCTTTAGTTGATAAAATGAAATAATTTTGCATTTTTTGAGGTTTAATTGAATATTGTTTTCTTGACACCATTCCGCTAGACGACCAAAATCATCTTGCAGTAGTTGACAATCTTCATGACAAGTTATTTTCTTTGAAAGTTTTAAATCATCACAATAAAGCAGAGCAATGGAGTCCCCAAAAATATTTACAACATCATTAATAAAGAGATTGAAAAGTAAAGTGGACAAGTGACCTCCTTGTGATACACCTGAGTGAACTTGGATATCAGATGAAACTACAGAATTTACTTTAACAATTTGTCTACTATCCCTTAATGAGTCATTCAGCCAACCCAACATGGATCCATGAAAACCAAGGGCTTCTAGCTTTTTGATAAGTATAGAGTGATCAACCCTATCAAACGCCTTGGAGAAATCTGTATAAATGGTATTCACCTGACACCAGTCCCCCAAGGCATCTGTATATGACACTGGTAAGTCAAGTATTGTCTATAGCCTAGTTCTGCTGGGACAAGTGCAATATTAAATAATTGAAAGTCTAACACTGTGTATACTTGCTATGCAGTATAAAAACTTCTGCCCTTGACAAAGAGGTATCAGGCAAAATTAAGTCCTTTTCAAGAAAGAAAACTTGCATCCTAAGGGGCATGTGCATCAGTTTGGTATATGGTGTATGGCCAAACTGGCGTTTGCAAAAAGGGTTGGCCATGTGCCTAGTTGCTAGACCAAAAATGGTCTCCTTACTACTTATACTAACTACTAATAGCCAAAGAGCAGACTTGCAATGAAAGTGATGCGTATGTTACCATTTCTTGTAACCTGCATAGGTCACTGATTGTCCCTATAGCCAATTATTGTCTGGCCATTTTGTTATGATTAAATCAGAAGATCTATGATTCTATGTAGATTTTTTAATGGCTCTAGTAGAGTATTTGTGTAAATCAGATACAAAAGTACATATTGTGTTATATAGCTTTCTTACTTACTCCGTAGCACTTCAACCCAGGGTGGCTGCCTTGACTATTTGCCTCCACCTAGAGCGGTTCTGAGCCATCTACCTGCATTCTTGCTAGTTTACTCCAAGTATAGATTTATTAAGATAAATAAAAATTATAGTTCAGTTCAGTTCAAACATGCTTTATTGTTCAAGAATATAAACTCTTATTAACAAAGCTTAAATACCTATATAGAAAAAAAAAAACTTAAAAATAAATGTAGTGTGTAAGATAAGGTCATTATGATACTTAAAAAAAATAGAGCACTTAACCTAGAGGAAAAATTGAAAACTTAATATTAATTTTAGTTCAACTTGATAGGTATTCTTAAGTTAAAGGCATAAGTCTAAAGTTAAAAAAAAAAACAAACAAAATAATTTAAAAAAAAAGTAATAATAATAGTAAAAAAGTTTAAAAAAGTATTGGCATGAGTAAACCAACCTAGAATATAAAGAGATACATTCAATATAAAAAATATAGCAGGTACAGTTATGGTTACATATGAAGGTAATACAGGATGTTAATATAAAATATATATATAAAATATAATATAATATAGAAGCAATTTAAATAAAATCTATTAAAACACATGGGACGTCAAATTGTAAAGATAAAATAGTAATAGTTAATGTAATAAAAAAAAATAATAATAATGATAATAATAATTAAAACAGAAAACATAAATAAACGTACTAATTAAAATGATATATAAAATAGATATGTTGCAGCTATGTAAGTAACATGTTATTTGACTAGAGTCGTTAGAAAAAAATAAAATAAAATAAATAAAGATAAGGTGAGCTATTATTGTAGGGGAAACAGCATAAATACAGTTAGAGTAGAGGGAATAGTAATGGTAGCAAAGAATTTAGAACAGAGACAATATTTGGGGTTACAATTATCGTTTTAGAAAGAATGAGAGAAGAATTCGTCGACAGTGTAGAATGCGTGTTTAATTAGTAGGTTTTTTAATTGTTTTCTAAAATTAGATGTATCTAAAACATTCTTTAGGTCAGCTGGAAGATGATTAAATAGTTTGATGGCTGTGTAGGTAATGGAATTTTGTACCAAAGATGAATGAGGGATAGGTAGTGGAATATTGTCTCTTTGACGCGTCATGTATGTAGCTTCCTGAACTGGAAATGAGCCTTTATGTTATGTTTATGAATTAGGGCTGTTGATTCGAGTATATAAAGGCATATTAGGGTTAGAATGTTAAGACTAGGAAACAATGGTCGACAAGAATCTCTTGGTGAGGCACCAGTTATAAAACGAACTGCTCGTTTTTGAATTGTAAACACAGATTTAAAGAGATAATCGGAGCAGGAACCCCAAAAAGGAAGACCATAGCTAAGATGCGACTGAACGACAGCAAAGTAAACAGATTTGGCAATAGAAAGATTATGATTCCGGGACACAGCCCGCACACAAAAGCAACCAGATGAAAGTTTTTTATTAAGAGTAGTTATATGGGATTCAAATTTAAGGTCGTCATCTATTTGAAGTCCAAGAAAACTTGTGTTCTGTAGAGTTAATAATGACTTGATCTAAGTTGATGTCATTTATATTGCATCGGAAACCCATTATTTGGGTTTTGGTAAAGTTCAGCAGCAGTCTGTTGGAATCGCACCATAGCTTGATCTTCTGCATGTCATTGGACATGATTTCTACTAAGTCTTCCGGTTTTTCGCTGTACCACACCACCGTTGCATCATCCGCAAATGCCGTGAGATCTCCAGAGACGTCCAAATTTAAAAAATCAGTTATATAGACGAGGAATAATACTGGTCCAAGAACTGAGCCTTGTGGAACTCCATACTTGATATGTTGCTCTGAAGAACTCACACCTCCCGCGGTGACACGCTGGCTGCGACATGATAGGTACGAACGGAACCAGTCAAGAGCTGTATCTCGAAAACCATAGACCTCCAGCTTTCGCAGGAGCGTTCTGTGACTCACACAGTCAAAGGCCTTAGACAAGTCACAGAAAGCCCCCGCAGTGGAATAGCCATTGTTGTAGTGCCTAAAAATCTGTCCAATTACCCGGTACATAGCATCATGGGTGCTTTTTTTTGGAAGAAATCCGAACTGAGCCGAGCTAAGGATATTATGTTCTACTAAAAAATCCATCATTCTTTTTTTGAAGAGTTTTTCAATTAATTTGGAAATAGTTGAAACTAGCGTTATTGGCCTATAGTTTGTGGGGTCTTTTGTATTGCCCTTTTTATGAATCGGTACGACAAGTGCCTTTTTTAGTGTTGATGGAAAAACACCTGAGGAAAAGGAAAGATTAATCGCTTCAGCTAGAACATGGAGGGCCTGGTTTGGAAGTTCGTTAAGAATTTAAGGACACATTTGACTTCATGTGTAAAACAATCATTTACTCGTAGTAGTAGTAGTAGTAGTGGTGGGGAGACCATTTTTGGTCTAACGACTAGGCACACGGCGCGCCCTTTTCGCAAACCCCGATTTGTCCGTACATCATATATCAAACAGATGCACGTGCCCCTTAGGATGCAAGTTTTCTTTCTCTAAGAGGACTTAATTTTGCCTGACTCCTCTTTGTCGAGGGCAGGGATCTTTATACTGCGTAACAAGTATACACAGTGGACCCACGCTTTTACACCCCTTCCGAAAGGTGGTCCTGCTACATGTTAGACTTGCATCTATCTAACATGGCTATCGTCCCAGCAGAACTTGGTTATAGACGATAGACTTCTTTCCTTTTCAGCGCAACAGTCGTGGTCGTCGTGAGTTGACTACTGTAGGAGATTTATGCTGGCGCCGTCCTGGTTCCGACTATATATAGCACTTATAGCAGGCTTCTGGGTTATTATCCCTGGTTCCTCGGCTGGCTGCGTGTCGGCTCCTGGACTACACCTGCGTATATTCTCGATGTTCAATGTCGACTTATATTTTTTGCGTGCATCGCATCGCATGCTTATTCGATGACGGCTGTTGAACGCTGAAAAGGAACTCGGCGACAGGGCGACAGATTTTTTTTTTGTTTTTGCATCGTTCGAGACGCGAGCCTGGTACCTTCTGCATGTGAAGCCGACGACCATACCACGGCACTACCCTGCCGCCTCTCATTTACTCGTAAGTTTTCTACATAGGTTAGGGGATCAATATCAGAGCTAATCTTTGGGGTAAGATCTTCAGCAACATTGCAATAAAAGTTATTTAAAATCTCCGGTTCAATTTCATTTTCATGTGGTGTAGTGTTTGTTTTCCCAGTTATTTCTTTTATGATATTCCACGTTTCTTTGGATTTATTGGTTGCATTATTTAGACGTTTAGAATAGAACAAATTTTTAGCTGAGGTAATCAGTTTCCTATAAAGTTTTCGACTGTTAGCGTGATATTCCCGAATAAATAAGTTGTCAACATAGTGCTTTTTTAACATGTTTAATTGATCTTAAATTCTTTGATGAGATCCTTAACCCCTTTGTAAGCCTGCTTATTGTCCCTTTTTTTACGAAGAGGTTTTAAAGGAACGGATTTGCTGACAATATCACTTAAAAGGATATGAAATGCTTCAAGGGGATTGGCTTTTACAAGCAAGGGCTGCCACAAAGTATTATTGCAGGTTTGTTTAAATTTGGTAAAATTCTTTTTGCTAAAAATTCGCCCTAGTTTTTTTAGTTTATTAAGTTTCTTGGCTTTTAGGGGTAGTAGGGTTAAGATTGCATGATGATCCGAGAGCGCAGAGTCCACAACATTACAGTCAATATCGGTACTAAGATTTGAGCAGATATAGTCTATTGTAGTTGATGTAGCATTAGTAATCCTTGTTGGCTGTTTTACATGCATTTGAAGATCATAAGCTTGAAGAAGGTTAAGCAAAAGCGTGGTGGAGTAAGCTTCGAGATTGCCATAGTCTATATTAAAATCGCCAGCAACTACTAGTTTGGAATTAGCAGGTATGTTGGATAGGAGTAGCTCAAAGCTATTCAGGAAATCAGATACATTAGAATTTGGAGACCGATAAATGCACAAGATGTAGATGTTAAGACATTTTGAATACAGAAGAGAAAATTCAAAAGATTTTTCAGTGACCATGAAATCGAACCTGTTGCAGTCGCAAAAGTCGGAAATTGATGAGAATTTGGAATTTATAAGGATAGAGGTGCCTCCATTATTAGAAGAAGTGCGGCAGAATTTAGATAATGTTTGATAGTTTGGGACGTAGAAGGGTTCCCCATCCTTCAGCCAGTGTTCTGTTAGAAGAACTAGATTTGGAAAGTTTTCACTTTCAAGAAATGGGAACAGTTCGTCAGCCTTGCTTCTTGCTGATTGGATATTAAGAAGCATTATTGACACATGATTAAAATCAGTTAAAGATTGATTGTTTTGGTGAGACGCTTCTCTAAAAAATGATGAGGAGAACTTGGATTCAGGCTGCTTCCACTACAACTGCTCATATTTAATTCATCAAGTAAACTCATAGGCTGAAGGGAACTATTTGACAAATTTTGGCTTATGACAAAGTTTTGACTACTAATAGAGGCCTCTGGCAGCCTGTCTGAGGGCAAAACGGTTGCCGGAGATAGTAAACTAGTAAGTTTTGAATTAGTTTCTGTCGATGAACATAATAGTGTATCACTAAGCAAAGTGCCTTGTAGGCAATCAACCTGGATTGACTCCGTAACCATCCCGCCGATCAGCCAGTTTCTAGCCTTAAACCCCTTGTCAGTATTAATATCAATATATTCAAAACTAGTCTCTGATGTTTTGTTAAAAGCATTTATAATTTTTTAAAGATTACTATTAAACTGAATTATGTGGTCTTTGTTACTGTATTTTGGTAATATAGGGCATGCAAGAAAAATAAAATTAGTATGCACACAGTTTTTTAACATATCGTGAATAAAATGGAATTTAGGTCGTTTTTAATTCAACAAATCATTGGATCCAGCGATGACAACTACATAGTCTCTTGAGTTAAAGCTCGCCACTTTTTTTTCCAGATTTAACAAGACATTGTTCAAATGAGCTCCACTCTAGATGCTTAAGGATGTTACGATCTAGGTTTTTTCCATGATCATCAGATAGAATGAGCAGTTTTCTGTTCTTCTTAGAAGTTTGTTCTAGTACGACGTGATGTTGTGTTGGTGTGTGGTTTATTTGGGGCTGCCGTACTGCGTCGCGATAAGTGTTTAGTGTGCAATTTTTCTTTTCATCTCGAAGGCTAGTTATTTGAATAAGCTGTTCGTTGTTGCACTTTTCAAGAAAGCTTATCTTCGAAAACATATTAAGATTTTGCGCAGAGAGTTCTTGCAGTTCTTTTTTGTAGTCCAGTATGGATTTATCTAGACTTTTTTTGAGGGAATTTAAGTTAACAATCTGTGTTCGTTGATCTTCAATTGTTTTCAAAGCCTCGTTTATCTTGCGATTGCAATCACGTTCGATCTCCTCTGCTTCTTCATTTAAGGCCCTTGAACCACGCTCAAGCCTTCTGATGTGGTTATCTTTCTGCTTTAACTCACATTTCAGTGTATTTATTTGGATTTCTAAGTTTTCCATTCTTTTCTCGTCATCTATATCTTTTTGTTCATATGTGGCATCCTTAAGAGCAGCTTCATTTTTCAGTTTAAGCACTAGTTCCTCCAAGTAAGCTATTTGTTCAGCTGTCACGTTTAGTTTATCCTAGCAGTTTTTGCAGTAAAAGATCACTGCTCTTTGGCTGAGAGCAATGGTGTGGCACTCCGTTGTGGAAACACCAGCGCAGTTGCGACATAAGCAAGCACTGCATTGGTCACATTTAGATCCAAAGAGCTCATTTTCTTTTGGTCTTGATTTAAAAACGCATTCGGAGTCACATAATGAACATTTCATCTGTTGTTGAGACATAATTAGGTATTATAAAGGGGTTTGACTAATAGTTAAATAAAATGGCAAAGATTTAAAGAATTTAAGAATAGGGGTCGTTTTGCCGCGAGTTTCGTGTGTTCAATCTGTTTGACGGCCTAGTTTTCACGTCAGCCAGGGTCAGCATGCGTCAGCCTACCAGCAGCATCCAAAAACGTTTTGCACGGCGTCACCTGGGTGTTCTGTTGTAACCCCACTTTTAAGTGTTTTTGAAAATGTGGGAAAATTTTTTATAAACAAATGCAAAGTGTCAATTATGTTATAAAAAATTGCAAAAGTTCACCACCGAAGATTACGCTTTATAAAGATTTAAAGACCGCTATTGTGTTCACTCACATGTCCAGACGTAAAGGGCGTATGCCCTTATAAAATTTAGGTAATTAGACTTTATTAAACACAGTTAAAATGGACAAAATCAACCAATAAAAACACAACAACAATCGTTACAGATTACTTTACCACTTCGTAGTTTATAGATAGATTAAATTAAATTAAACAACTTTCTGTGATCTGTTAAATACTGACATAAACCTACTTGATTTTAAAACTGTTTGGTTTTCACTATCTCCAACGTCGATCACAGCAGAACACTGTCACAATACCCGCTATAAAGAAAATCTTAAAACTGAAACTGCAAACTACTCTTATATAACTAAAAATGTCAAGCATAGCATTCTGAAGGTGTGGAATGCCTTTCCCTCCAACTTTCGTAAGCAGCCGCCACAGAGGATGAAGCGAGACCTCAAAACCTTCCTCAATTCTAGAGCTTACTACGGTCTGGAGGAATTTTTTTCAGATACTGAGGTCAGTAATCTGGGAAATTAAATATTAAATGAAAAAAACATCTCTTTATCTTGTTAACTTGTATTTATTTACTGCAAATACTAAAACACCGAATCTCAACACAGACTGTAGAGGACATCTGGCTGGAGAAGCCTGTGGAGAGGACATTCTGTCATGTTCAAAAAACAACAATTTATTTTATTTTTATTTTTCTTTCTCAATAAACTTTCTCTTAAATCAGTTTTTGAGCTGTTTTGTAATCACTCAAATTTAAGTGTTTTATATTTTATTTTCAATTTTAAATAAACTAATTAAAGATTTTAATGAACAAACTAATTAGACTCAGGACAAATGATTGTATAATCAGGATATTATTACTTAGTGGTTAGGTTGGTTCAAGTGCTATATATATAAATTATAGTTTTTATTCATAATTTACTGGGATTATACTCCACTTTAATTTTAATTTAATTTTAATTTTAGTGACACAATCAACACCTTATGGGTAAAATGTAATTTTTTATTTACATGATCAAATAAAGTATTCTATCCGGGATACGAGTGATCCCCGTCTGGAACATGTCCTGATAGTCAGGAACAAGTGATCCATGCCAATCCACGACCAGACCGGTTTCGACCTTTTAGGCCATCCTCAGGTGAATGTAGGCGATAGCTCCGTGTAGAGCATAAGTTTTGTGAAACCAACAGAAACAACTACTCTGAGGGAAAATACCCCTACCCGCATTGAATTATACTGCTGGCTTGATGCTTTCGTTGGGAACTTGTTAAAACTGTTTGGTTTTCACTATCTCCAACGTCGATCACAGGGATACGAATGATCCCCGTCTGGAACACGTCCTGATAGTCAGGAACAAGTGATCCATGCCAATCCACGACCGGACCGGTTTCGACCTTTTGGGCCATCCTCAGGTGAATGTAGGCAATAGCTCCATGTAGAGCATAAGTTTTGTGAAACCAACAGAAACAACTACTCTGAGGGAAAATACCCCTACCGGCATTGAATTATACTGCTGGCTGGATGCTTTCGTTGGGAACTTGTTAAAACTGTTTGGTTTTCACTATCTCCAACGTCGATCACAGGGATACGAGTGATCCCCGTCTGGAACACGTCCTGATAGTCAGGAACAAGTGATCCATGCCAATCCATGACCGGACTGGTTTCAAAAACCAAACAGTTTTAACAAGTTCCCAATGAAAGCATCAAGCCAGCAGTATAATTCAATGCCGGTAGGCGTATTTTCCCTCAGAGTAGTTGTTTCTGTTGGTTTCACAAAACTTATGCTCTACACGGAGCTATCGCCTACATTCACCTGAGGATGGCCCAAAAGGTCGAAACCGGTCCGGTCATGGATTGGCATGGATCATTTGTTCCTGACTATCAGGACGTGTTCCAGACGGGGATCACTCGTATCCCTGTGATCGACGTTGGACATTGTGAAAACTAAACAGTTTTAACAAGTTCCCAACGAAAGAATCAAGCCAGCAGTATAATTCAATGCCAGTAGGGGTATTTTCCCTCGGAGTAGTTGTTTCTGTTGGTTTCACAAAACTTATGCTCTACACGGATCTATTGCCTACATTCACCTGAGGATGGCCCAAAAGGTCGAAACCGGTCCGGTCGTGGATTGGCATGGATTACTTGTTCCTGACTATCAGGACGTGTGCCAGACGGGGATCACTCGTATCCCTGTGATCGACGTTGGAGATAGTGAAAACCAAACAGTTTTAACAAGTTCCCAACGAAAGCATCAAGCCAGCAGTATAAATCAATGCCGGTAGGGGTATTTTCCCTCGGAGTAGTTGTTTCTACTTGATTTTGTTTGTTTACTTTTACCACTTTGCTCTTTTTTGTATCTAGTTCTATGTGTGTATGTTCGTTATAATGAGTTGAGTGGGTATTTTGAATTTTTTCTTTAAAGATGTCTGGTATTAGGATTTCCTATCTAAATAAATGAATTGAATTGAAAAAACTTGGCAAGACTGATTAAATATTTTCCATTTCTAACATTACTGAAATTTTCTGATTTTTTTTTTTTTAAATGGACAGAAAATAATTGACCACAAACCATAAGTTATCTTTCTATCTTTATGTGATCTGCCTGTCAAAGTTCATCCAAACTTTTTTGGCATGTTTGATTTTTGACTATTAAGTAACCTATTATTATAGAACAGGATAAAGCATTGTTGGGTTTATTGTGGATACTTAGAAACAATTGAATATTAACAAAAACTTTAACTTGACAAAAATGTTTATGATAATAATGGCATAGGATTCAGCTGCCCACCCTTTTGGTTACTAAACTGACAATGCCGAGAATTTGGCTCTTTAGGCACTCCCTTTAAAAAAAAAAGATACAAAATGCTTTAGTGCAGGCAGTTGTTTCCTCTCATAGTACCACATGAGGGCTTAGTGGTATATCTTTGAGCCAAAGTGTTAAGCCTAAATCATTTATTGTTGTAATCTGCAGAGTTTTTTCATGTACTGGGTGGAAAAAAAGATATGCCACTTTAGTCAAACTCAGTATGTAGGTACGTGGGCACAATAGATCCATTTGTGGTCGCTGTGCATGGAGGTCCAGTAGGGCCTGCCACCACTTTTAAATACATACATACCACGTGAGGTATTACCTACTTAAAAAAAATCTATTTAAAATAAAAATTTTAAATAATATAAAACTGTATACTGCATCATTACCTTTTTCTTTGTTGTATTTTTTCTAATTTGTAATAATAGGAATGCAAATTTCAGATTGACTTTAATGCAGACACATGATCATTCAGATTATACTGTGACAGTAACAACTACCTCAAAATTTGTCGTGGACCAGCATGGTTTATTTCTTATATATAAAAAACAAAAAGAGGATGCAGATCGGTTGTCAATTTTTATACACCAAAAGGCCTTGCAATGCCCAAGCAGTAATGGCAGCAACTTTAATAAATGTGACTAGTGTGTATACCAAATTATCAACACCGATCCACCACAAAACCTTCATTACAGTTTGCAGTTTAAATATAAAAAGCAAAAAAAAAATCACAAATTGATTATTAATTAAATCTCAAGTTTCCAAATTTTGTGCTCTTTTAATTTCTGAGTTATGGTCTGCAATGCCAACTACCAGTTAAAGATAGCGGTCCATTATGAGGGTGTTTTAAAAAGCGCCAACTTTGCTATTTTTTATAAAAACTTTCTATAAGAAATGACCACTCATCAAAAATTTTATGATATTTTACCTGAAACACTGACATGTTTTTTTTTAGCATAATGGCAGAAGACAAAACTGCGGATTCCCTGCTGAAGAATCTTTCTCAAGTTCTTATTGGGTTAAAAGCATGCAAGGACCTCTCTGGAATTTCGAAACTTGATGCAGCAAAGGACAAAAAAATAATTAAAAAGTTAAAAACCACAATTTTTAAGGTTTATTCTAAATCAGAAAAATTGAAAAATAGTTTTTGTGAGACTTTAGATAAGCTACAAGGTGATGAAAGACTTAGTATAACTTTAAATGGAGAAATATCTGATGATTCTTTTTCATTAGACTCCATTGTAAACAGTACTCCAAATAAATTAAACATTGATTATTTTATTGGATCCTCAAATACTAAATTAAATTCACCATTAAATGAAGCATTATCCTCAGAAGTTAACACAGAAAAGATATCAGAAGAAAACTCATTAAAAGTTGTTAGTGAAACATTGGAAAAAATAAATGATTCAAACATTGAAAAAAATAATGAAGTAGATTCTATAGTTAGTAATGAAAGTATTTTTGAGAAAGAGTTAGAGGAAACAAATATCATAACTGATAAAAAACAAGATGAATCTGGTGAAGAAAATAGAACATCTTCAGAGTGTCAAAACCAAAATAATGAATGTTCTGGAGATGAGTTGGGTAAAGATAATAACAAAGAAAAAGATTCTTTAGAACATAGTAAGAACAAAAATGATGGCATACCAGATGATGAATCAGATGAAAATGGTGAAATCGAGGTAAGTTCTGAAGAAAACACAGTTAAAGGAAGTCGACCTACAAGAAATAATAAAACAGATCAAGATTATATAAGTGATAAATTAAAAACTACTAAAAATAAAAAAAATAAGACCTCCAAACAGGTACAATCAATAGAAGACAAATCTAAAGATAATGATGAGGGCAATTCAGATTTAGAATTAGATCAAGAGAATAAGAAAAGTGAAAAAGAATTGAGCAAATCTGATTCAGAGAAAGGATTTGATGACAGGGAGATTGAAAATGAAAACTCTTTAGGTAAAGATCAAGAGGCCAACAAAGATATAGAAAAGAATAATAAATCTTACTCTGAAGAAGACTTAGATAAGGATAATAAAAAAGATAAAAACAA
The DNA here is from genome assembly GCA_963576565.1 of Aspidapion aeneum. NCBI lineage: Eukaryota > Metazoa > Arthropoda > Insecta > Coleoptera > Brentidae > Aspidapion > Aspidapion aeneum. The sequence goes on along the minus strand of OY755038.1, from coordinate 77,181,709 downwards.
AATGAAAGAGACACATAATAAAACAGATAAAAAATCAACAAGATCTTTGAAAAATAGAAACAATATATCCAACTCAGAAAATGAATCAGATAGTGACATTGCCAAAAATAAAACAGATAAAAAAGAAAAAAAATCTGTAAGGAAGAAAACGTCTAACAACTCAGTGTCAGATCAAGACAAAAATGAAGAGAATAGTAAATCCGAGTCAGAAAAGGAATCGGATAGTGACAATGGAGAAGGCAAAAACAAAGATACAAAATCAAAAAATATTACAGACCAAAAACATACAAAAACACTAAGAAACAAAACATCCAAAAAAACTGATTTAGATGAAGAATCTGACCCAAACAAAAAAGAAAAAGAGAGTAAATCTGACTCAGAACAGGATTCTGATAATGATGATGGAAAAATTAAAAAAGGACGTATCAAAAGAAAAAATGAGAACACCAGCAAAGAAAAAAGATCTTCAAGAAATAAAACATTAAAACCGCCCAAATCAGATCAACACTCTGACAATGAAGAAAACGCAAAGAACAATAAATCTGACTCAGAAAAAGAATCAGATGAGGACCATGAAGGAGACCAAAACAAAGGTCAGAAAGCCAAAAATAACCAAGAGAAAAAAGAAACAAGAGCTCTAAAAAATAAAATATTTGAAAAAAATGAAAAGTCAAAACAAGACAAGAATAAAAAGAACAATGAATCTGACTCAGAACAAGAAACAATTAATGATAATAAAAAAGACAAAAATAAAGGTAAAAATGCCAAAAATAAATCAGATAAAAAAGAAAAATTCGATTTAGCCGAAGATTCTGATCAAGAAAAAGAATCTGATAATGATAAGAAAGAAGGCGAATTTAAAGAAAATACAAATAAGACAGACAGAAAGGGGACAAGATCTTTAAGAAATAAAACATCTGAAAAGCCTGATTTAGATCAAGAATCTGACCAAAGCAAGAGTGAAAAACTCAATAAATCTGACTCAGAAAAAGAATCAGATAGTGATATAGAAAAAGGCAACAAGAATAGTATAGAGAAGGACAAGAGAAGTAGAAGGTCGTTAAGGATTAAAGAATCTAGCGACAACAGTGACAAAAAAGAGGAGAAGTCGGAAGGGAGAAAATCAAAACGAGTTTTAAGAAATAAAAATCTAACTGAGACATCTAATGGATCTTCGCCAGAAGGTTCTGATCAAGAAAAAAAGGTGAAAAAGAAATGTGACAAGACTTACGAAAAGACAAAGAATATATCTGCAATTTCAATAAATGATAATGATGATGTTGATCCTTTAAGCGATAAAGAAACTTGTGACACAGAATCTGACAATCCTTTGCCAGAGATTGACATACCACCAAAATCACCATTAAAGCCATTATTAAAGCTTGTTGATATAAACAAATTGATGGCTCCAGGAAAAAAACCTCTAGATGTCTGCTCCCCAAGTGTTATGGCTGATACTTTAACCGACAGTAAAACTAGAAAATCTGTCACTTTTGACTCATCTGTCATCATTTTAACAAGTTCTGATGATGAAGAGAACCCACCCAAAGTTCGGCAGGAGCCTTTAAAGTCAGATGATGATGATTGCACTAGGTAAGAAACTTCGTAAGTTCACAAACACTTCGTTTCTGATTTACAAATTGTTGATTTTTTTTCAGCCGTCATGCCCCGTTTTTCTCTCCTGAACTTTTTGCGATGCGACGTTGCTAGAATTTAATATAGTACAAAATGCATTTTTTGTTTTGTTGAAAAATTTATTTTTTTTATCTTGCCACCTTTACAAAAAAAACTAAGGGTTCAAAAAATTGCTCTAACCAGCGGCGCCCTCAAAAAAATTTCAGAGGGAGGAGAATCAAGATCTACAGTTATTCTTTATAAAAAGTTCACGAAATTTTCATAAATCAAAGAGTTTTAGGCCACCTTTATAAATGCAAACAAACAAAAACTACCAAGAAGCGGTCTGGATATTTGAAAACGCCTCAAAAATCGAGCCCAGGACATTATACTTATTTTTATCTATCTCTGCTATAAATACCTAAGACCCCCAAAAAACATTGAATTTGGCCTACCCTATACTTTACTCTTTGGCACAATTCATATTTTGTGACAAACCTCGTATACAACTAAAAAAAATTATATCTGATTATTGTATTTTAGGTTTTAGAACATGCAGAACTTTTTATAAAGCATAACTTTTTTCCTAAAACGAATGAAGTAACAAAGTGTTTCCTTATAGAGAAAAAAAAGATTTTTAGTAATTTGCTAGTTGGCACATCTAGCAAATTAATTTTTTTTTATTTCTTTACAAAAAAACCTAAGGGTTCAAAAAATTGCTCTTACCAGCGGCGCCCTCAAAAAAATTTCAGAGGGAGGAGGATCAAGATCTACAGTATTCATGTTAGGAAAAAAAGTTATTCTTTATAAAAAGTTCATGAAATTTTCATAAATCAAAGAGTTTTATGCCACCTTTATAAATGCAAACATTTCAAAGTCCACAATTCATATTTTGTGACAAACCTCGTATACAACTAAAAAAAATGATATCTGATTATTGTATTTTAGGGTTAGAACATGCGGAACTTTTTATAAAGCATAACTTTTTTCCTAAAATGAATGAAGTAACGAAGTGTTTTCGGGCCTATGTTTGTATGGACTTTTTGTATGTTAGCTTGATCATTTTAAATGAACCATGACAATGCGGGTTAAAGTGGAGAGGCATAGGGCATAAAAAAGGGCCTGCACCAAGGTGGTAATGGCTGCCAAGGCATATTTTTTGAAACTTGGGTGACTCCTGACTACAAAAATATACCTGGCGTCCCCCCTCTCTGTCATACCATACCCCCTTCACCTAAGGACACTCATCGTAAAGGCGTAAAGCTTGCTTTACGATGAGTGACCTTACCTTCACTGCTCTTTCAACCTCTGAAAATTAATTCTTCAATATCTCACCAACCAGCAGAGATATAACAAAAAATTTTGCACTGTTGTTTGTGTAGTGTTCTCTAGATTATATCATGTGTTAATGTTTTATTGCATATTTTAAAAACTAAACAAGAAATTTAAAAAAAATGTTTTCAAGAAACCAAATTTTTAATTTTTGTCCATATTTTCTAAACCAGACAAGATATGAAAAAAAATTCTTAATAAGTATATTTCCGCCATTTTCACTCTTTTCAAAAATGGGTTTTGTTAACCCCACCTGCAATAGCACTGTTTGACTTAAGTTATTACGCCAAAAATGTGCATATTTCTGATATGATAGTCATATAAGATAATTGGCAAAATCAGGTATAATATCTGCATTTGAAGTATGTTTTCTCAATTTAGGGTGCCTCCTAATAATAAAAATCTATCTTGGCTCACAACACCTTCCAGTCATTCCCCCTCACACTCTTAATATTTAAATTTAAATATGCCATATCTCGGCAACATAGAGATAAACAAATATTGTTGTATGTCTATTGACAATTGAGTTGTGCAATGCATTTACATTATTTGTATATCTAAAAAACAAAAGAAGATATAAATAAAAAAGCTAAAAACTGCATTTTCAATAAATCAATTTTTAAAAATGTTATTTTTGCCCATATTTTGTAAACTAAATTTGGTTTGGAAAAGCTTTAAATAAATGTTTTTCCGCCGTTTTAGCTCTTTTCAATAAATATTATAAAGGTTTCGAGTTTGCCAACGCCACACAACCTCGCGGACATACAGGGTGTTTCCTAATTGAATGTCAATATTTATGGGGGTGATTTTTGGGCCCATTTTAAGAAAAAAACTGCATATGAACATATGTCCTAAATGTCTTACCTTTTGAGATACAGGGTAGTAAAGTTTTCAAAAATAAATCATTTATTAATATCTACAATACCACTTTAGATATTTTAATGAAATTTGTCATACATGTACTATGAATCAAGAGGCATTTTTTAATGTATCACTTGCTTTTTAATTTCCATCAGTGGCATTCCTACGTAATTTGACCTGCCTATTTTGGCAGACATTGATGGCACGCCACTGATTTTTCCTGAAATAAAAATTATTTTTGAAATCCCCATTCATTTCTAACCAAAGTTGATCACTTGATTTTTTTGAATCTGATGCAGTGCGATAAATATATGAACTAGTGGACATAATATTAACTTACAGGGAGTCCCAACAAAATACAGCCGCAGCATGTCGATTGTACGCGGAAAGTTTTTACATTTTTCGAATTGTTTAATAACTTATTTATGCTGCAACTTTTATATAAATGATTTTGGTAAAATTATTTATTTTTATGAGTTCTACAACCTGTTAAAATAAATGACTGAACTTTGAGAACACCCTGTATATATCATATTTTTCACGTCACTGGTGGTCCAGCTGATTTTCTTAAACAAGATTTAGGTAGGATATCTCTTTAATGAACAATAAATATATTTCGAATATTTTGAAAACCAAGTTAATTTCCAACTGTTTTTTAGTATATCCTTTTAAAATAAAAATTTTTAGATGTATATACACTATTTTTCTTAGCCGCTTTATTTTTATTTACAACTTAAAATACAAGTCAAACCGAGCATGATACTAAAAAAAAATAATATGCGTCATTTAAAAAAATGTCCAAAAAAAGAAAAAACTAAAAAAAAATTGTCACAATATTTTTTTAAGTTACTGTAGTTATTTTATAAGTTTTAAAACATTTTTTAAAACTGACTATATTACCTAATTTTACGCAAGAAAAATTGCTATTATTATGGCAAAAAAAAATTTGGCTACCTGCCTTTTTTAAAATTAATGTAAATATATACATTATGACAAAAATTTAATTTTTTCTAATAAAAACTTTTATCGCTCGTATGTTATTTTTAATTTCTTTCTGAGTTTTAGCGCCCCCAAAAAGTGCCGCCTGAAGCAAAGCACCCTGTCACCCCCTAGTTAAGCTGCTGATATATGTGCAGGGTTTTCCCGTATATTTTTACACCATATCTTAAACGTTTATTTGAATAGTTATCAAAATATGATAAATGCAAAAGTTTCATAATTTTTTACGAAGTTTAATAATCTTAGGGTCAGAATGTAATTATTTTTCTAAATGTCAAAATTTGACAGTTTGATGTCTTTTTTTTAATTGAACATAAATATTATTTTAGATTTTATTAGACCTTTTCTTCCTGATTTCAAAAATATATATGTTGAGATTATTTAGTTTATTAGTTTTGGAGATATATGCATTTAAAAGTTTTAAAAAATTTAAGTTTCAGCCATGAAAAAAACAATTGACACAAAAAGTGAGCTGTTGCTTTTGTAAGGTATATAATTTACTAATATTTTCCATCGTGGTGATTCTGCGCAGTAATGTGGGTCGCCGCAAGCCAGTAAAAGCAAAAAATAATACATTTTTTTTTTTTGAAAAATATAAATATGTAAAACTTCATTGATAATTTTCTACATAGCCTTCTTTATTGTTTAATTTTGAATAATTTTTATAAATTTTCTGTAAATAGCTTAATAGATAGAGTGCGTAGAATTTCCATTGAGATCGACAAATATCTGTTCTATTTTCTTTTGTAGAATTTGAACAGGCTCGAAAACACTTCAAATTCTACAAGAGAATTGTTTTTTTCATGGTTTTGATGTTTTAAAGGGTATCAATTTAATTTTTAAAACTTTTAAATGCATATATCTCCAAAACTAACAAACGAAATAATCATAACATATATATTTTTGAAATCAGGAAGAAAAGATCTATAAAAATCTAAAATAATATATAGCGTGTTCAATTAAAAAAAAAACCATCAACCTGTCAAATTTTGACATTTAGAAAAAAAAATTACATCCTGACCCTAAGATTCCTAAAATTTGTAAAAAATTATAAAACTTTTGTATTTATAGTATTTTGATATCTATTGAAGTAAACGTTTTAGATATGATGTAAAAATATACGGGAAAACCCTGTACAGCGTGTCCCATTTTCGATGGGATTAAATGGGAAACTCGGTTATTATTAAAGATATCGATTTTCTGATTGCACTTTACCGTGCTCTTTTTTGGAGCCCTTTAAAATGGTGTAATCAGATTTTTGCTATACTCCGTGCTTTCGCTAGAACAGGGAGTTTTTGAAAAAATTGCATTTTAATTAATTCCTTGTATCTCGCTTATTTTGCCAGATATTTTTATTCTGTAAAAACCTTTCTATGGCAACTTTTTTAGAGCAAAATAATGACGTTGTCAATTTTTTAAAATATTGTTTAATTTTTGAGATATGGTATTTATCATAAAAAAATTAAATACGGACCTGGATTTTTTTTATTACTACTTTCATTGGTTCCATGCTATTATTACCCTAAAATGATAAAACTTTAATATTTTTTTGATTTAATGTTAAAAACAACTATTTAATATTTGAAAAAAATATATAGTCCGAACCTGGAAATTTCCAACGTAATTATAAATTAAAATTTGCAAGACACACTAGTTGAACGATTTTTAGTTTATCTGTTTTGAAATGATAATTAAAAGATTTATAAATAATGTAAAAAACGTTAAAAAGTTACAAAAATAATATCATACTAATTATTTGATGGTAGCACAGCAGGTCGTGAAATTTACAAAACAAAAGCGTGGAATTGACATAGTCATTTTACTTGTCATTTTTGTGAATGGCTTACAATTATTTTAAGCTGGCTAGAAATCGACCATATCCAGATTTTGAAAAATGTGATATGTTTGACTGTTTCATTCAAGCAACAAAATCCCAATATTTAAATGGCAGAAATATTTTTATGCAAAATGCGTTAAGAAAAATTACTCAAAAATGCCAACAATGTCTTACATATAATGGTAATCAGAAAAATTAGTTATTTTTTATAATTTGTTTTTTTTTGCATTTTTAGTAGACTTTGTTTCAAATAAATCTGTAAATTAACGTAAAACCATTTTAATATGCTAAGTATCAAAACAGTTAAACTAAAAATTGTTTAAATAGCAATTTTTAATTTATATTTATGTTGGAAATATCCAGGCTCGGACGAATTTTTTTTTAAATATTAAATATTTATTTTTACCTTAAAACAATTTTTTTTTAAATTTTTATTATTTTGTGATAATACTAGCATGATACCAATCAAAATAGTAATAAAAACAATCCAGGTCCGTATTTAATTTTTTTATGATAAATACCATATCTCAAAAACTAAACAATATTTTAAAAAGTTGACAACGTCATTATTTTCTTCTAAAAAAGTTGCCATGAAAAGGTTTTTACAGAATAAAAATATCTCGCAAAATAAGCGAGATACAAGGGATTATTAAAAATACAATTTTTTCAAAAACTCCCTGTATTAGCGAAACTACGGGGTATAGCAAAAATCTGATTACGCCATTTTTAAGGGCTCAAAAAAAGAGCACGGTAAGGTGCAATCAGAAAATCAATATCTTTAATAATAAACGAGTTTCCCATTTAATCCCATCGAAAATGGGACACGCTGTACATATAGAAATAGATACAAGGGATTATTAAAAATACAATTTTTTCAAAAACTCCCTGTATTAGCGAAACTACGGGGTATAGCAAAAATCTGATTACGCCATTTTTAAGGGCTCAAAAAAAGAGCACGGTAAGGTGCAATCAGAAAATCAATATCTTTAATAATAAACGAGTTTCCCATTTAATCCCATCGAAAATGGGACACGCTGTACATATAGAAATTGGCTTAACTAGGGGGTGACAGGGTACTTCGCTTTAGGCGGCACTTTTTGGGGGCGATAAAACTCAGAAAAAATTTATTAGAAAAAATAAAATTTTTGTCATAATGTATATATTTACATTAATTTTCCAAAAGCAAAGCAGGTAGCCTAATTTTTTTAGCCATAGTAATAGCCATTTTTCTTGCGTAAAATTAAGTAATATATTCAGTTTTAAAAAATGTTTTAAAACTTATAAAATAACTACAGTAACCTAAAAAAATATTGTGAAAATTTTTTTTTAAGTTTTTTTTTATTTTTGGACATGTTTTTAAATGACGCATAATATCTTTTTTTAATTCGCCAAAAAGTACATCTCAGTGCCAAAAACTGAGTACCAGCAGAACTGGATACGATGATTTTCTGAAGGAGAAATTTCATTTAAAAATACAGTGATTTTGAAAGGAAAAAACAAATATCTTAGAAACTTCTTAATTTTTTTGTTTGTAAAATATTGTAGACATTAAGCACTCAAAGAGCTCTACTCTTACCAAGTTTTGTTAAACTGACATTAGTTTTGCAAAAATAAAAAAATAAAAACAAAAAATAAAAAATATTACGGTTTTTTTAATTTTTCTCGAACATTTTGAGGTTATGTGAAAAATGACATATACAAAAGTTTTAGATATTTTCATGGCCTATAACTTTTCTGTATGTCACTTTTTTCTCCGACGTCAGCTTTCGCCGGAAATCGCAATAATACGATTCCCTGCCCCTCTTTACCCCCCCCCCCCCCAAATCTAACCCGCAACGCCCCTGCTCACGCATTTATTTTTTTTAACTTCGTTTTTCGCCGCTCTACAATTTCCAGTGCTTCAAGTCCTGTTAATAATTTTCTTTTTCTCAAAGTGTAATTTGCCTTGTCTAATTAAAGAGATATCCTACCAAACTTTTGTTTACGAGAATCAGCTGGACCACCAGTGACGTAAAATTATGACATATATTTTTAAGATCCGTTGACCGGTCTATTCTAGGGACCGTGACAAGACACGACATAGGTGTAAGTTTAAATGTAGCTCTTAACCCAGTTGACAATTGGATATCTCTACATACATTCATATTTTCCATGATCCAGTACAAGGCTTGTTATACTTGGTTAAAAAGCTCTTTTTATGCTCTCTTTAATGGCGTATAAATCCAATATGGCGACCATAAGAAATAACAAAGTGGGCTATGGTTACAAAAAACTAGAAGGCCCAGAAAAATTTCTTTAACGTCATTTGATTGAACGCAGTTGCTAATACAAAACTACCATATTTTATAAAATTTGTTTAAAATATGGCGGAGATATTGCAATTTTTGGAAAACCACCTAGTTTTTGCTCTATATTTTGAAAGCCCCTACAGATATTTGTAATTTAGATACAGCATCTGAATAGGCTTGGCATCGCGCAACTTTTTTCTCATTTAAACAAAATTGTATCTCTTACCGTTTCCCAAATCCCCATGTACTTACTTTTATCTGGGACAGTCTGTATATAACTTTTAAACCAAAAAAGATATCGAAATGCGGTTTTCGGCGTTAGATAAAGCAATTTTTTGCAATACTTTTTGTAATAACTAAAGAGGTTGAGGTTTGGTTTTTAAGATATTAGGAAAATACAGAAAATTTCTGGGACCCTTATGCATTTTGAGAGTTTTAAGATGGCGGCCGATTAGGAGTTAAAAAATTTAACCATACATATATTTTAAAAATAAAAATCAAGACTGCAAACATCAGTGGCGGCCCGTGAACTGTAAATCTGGGAGGGCGCTAATGGATTAAGGGTGGGAGTTAGGAGGCGTTTATCCTTGCGTTATACTCAGTGATTATTTTATATTAATTTTTCTTGAAAATGCTTTAAGTAATTTAAGAATGTGTTTTGAATTTTGATTTTTTTTAATTATAACAAAGAATGCTTGTTTGAAAAGAGCGAAAATGGTAGAAAAATATTTATAAGAACAGTTTTTTCGTATCTGGTCTGGTGTAGAATATATGAACCAAAATTAAAAATTTGGTTTTCTGAAAATACATATTTCTGTTAATACCTTGTTTAGTTTTCGAGATATGCAATAGAGTGTTAACATATTATACCGTCGCTGAAAAGGCAAAGGGGCGAATGTGACATTTTTTTCGTATTGAAATTATGTTCAGTTATGTAAGATTTATTGGTATCTATGAACTGACAAAGAGGCGAACGTCCATCTATAGCCGTTTGAAGTATATAGCAATATCTTCTACAGGCGAAAGCGACATTATTTATATTCTAGGATCGGACAAAGGGGCGAACATACACAAAATGGAGTCTCGCTATTTTGTCGCTTTCGTCCCTTTGTTTTTTCAACAACTGTGAAGAATTTTTTGTTCTATCTTTCCTGGTTGCTGAGATATTGAAGAAAATAATTTTAAGGGGATTAGAGGGGGACGGGGTATGACTGAGAGGGGGAAGCCAAGATATATTTTCATAATAAGGATTCACCCAAGTTTCAAAAAATATACCTGGGCAAATAGTTTTTGTGACTGGCACTGATGAAAAATTTTTCATAGAAGAATTTGGCTAAAAAACATTTGGCAGAGAATACATTTAGTAGAAAAACATTTGGTAGCATTAACGATTCTGACCTGACCTGAAATATTTTTCTGTGAAATGTACTTTCTAGTGTATTTTCTATCAATAGTTTTTCTACCAAATTTATTTTCCATCAATGATTTCATTGATCAATTTCTACCAAATGTATTTTCTACCCAATGTTTCTCCCACAAATTTTTGATTAAGATAAAAGATTCTTTACTTATTCACATTGGAAAAATGGAGAATTCAGTTTTAATTTAACAACTAACAATTAGTACTTTTGTTTCAATAAGATTTACAAACAGCCTGAAACTGCAATACACTACACATATTTTACCAATTCGCTTATTTTGCCTTATTATAGGTAGTTATAAACCTTAAAAATTTTAAGATAGTGAAATCCAAGAAGTAAAGAATATTGTTTCTTCGAATTTCATGGTTGTTCTTATGCTATTTGTCATGATTGTTCTTATGCTCTTTATAATGTGTTAGAATTTTCTATATTTTTGTAAATAATTCCAATAATTTTTTAGGCAAAACTCTGATTCTGATCCGGAAAATCCAAAACGTCGCTCGGATCGAAACAAAGAAAAACGGTTAAAACAAACCAGAAAAATGCGTACGATTGATGTCAGTGACGATTCCTCGGACGATTCTGATTTTGAAATCAACAAAAAAAGCAGAATTGACAAAAATAAGTTGAAGATGAAGTCGAAATTTGAGAAGTTAAAAGAGGAGATGGTTAAAAGAAAAGAGATTCTTAAGAAAAAAACGGAGGATGAAAAACAGAATAGAAAAAAGGGTAAATTATTAAACAAAACCAAGTTGGTATTAATTTTTCTACGTTTTGGCTTCAAGCCATAGCTCAGAAAAGTTAGTTAACTTAAATGTCTAACTTCAAAAATTAATAATTCCTATAATACCTCACAAGCCCCCCGCTGCCAGTTTACTATCACTGAATAATAAAAACTGAAATGTATAAAAAAAAATTACTCCAGGCTCTACTACTATTTATTTGATACACAAGCCATGTTTTGACTAATATTAAAAAATTTCAAAACTACCTTGATAGCTTTTTTGGGCTAAGGAGGGTAATTTCCTTATTTGGATACTTTTCAAACCACAAGTTATAACTAAAACTTTATTTGTTTAAACTACCTTCATAGCTTTTATTGACGTTAAATTAAAAACCATATTTAAATAAAACCAACTAGAGCTCAACCCAGTGCAGGTATAAAATTTTATTTTATCAAAATAGTTGACTAAAAAATATATTTTTAACATTTAGAATTCTGTAAGATTTTTTAATAATGAATACCTTATAAATACATAATTTTGATTGGAAAACAATTTTATATGTTATTTATTCTTATGTTATTACCTTATTACCTTTTTTAGACATGAAACAACGAAGTAAGAAAGAAAAAAACGTATCTGAGAGTTCAGACGAGTCAGACACTGAATTCAATTGGGAAAATGTTGATCCGAATGACCCGAAATTCGGACATAAGGTTGTAATCACGTTGCCCAAGTTTAACGCTGAGGATCTGAACAAGAAACAAAAGGTTTTTGAAGTTCAAAGGTTTGTATTTTCGGAAAAAAATAAACAAATAAAATTTGATTAAAGAATACTGAATCAATCTTTGTGTATCAATTTTTCGCTTCCTATCCTTCATATTAGTAGCGTTTTAGGTCATTAATTTATTTGAAGGTTGTCATGGTTATACATGTCAGAATGAAATAATTGTATGATGGAAGTTATTTGGTTTGGCCACACTAAGTTTGTTTGATATGAGATGAACCTGTCTCCAAAGAACTTAAACCTAAAAAGACTTTAAAGCCACGTTACTCTAGTCACTTAAGAGGCCTTCATGCACTTTTCGCGTTAATGCAAACTGGACTCTAGTTCATCATTTTCTGGGAAATTTTCAATCAGATGCATTTATTCGAGGGAGATTTCTCGTTTTCCCGTGAGAATTGCAAGAATAGTGCTGCAGAGGGTGAAGCCCTTTTCGGATCATAACTCCACTTATTGGACATCACACTCATACCAGATACAAGATGGGACTCAAACATGAAAAACAGGACGGTTTTAGAAATACGACAACTTTTTCATTTGCCGATTTTTTTAAAACTAACTTTATTTTGTTTGAATCATAATGGACTTTTCAAGACTATCAATAATTTGTATTTTTTATATTTCCGTGCCTAAAATAATATATTTTGCGTGATCCTACAAAAAAGGAGGATTCAAAATACTTAGATGTGTATTAACAAGTTGTATCCACCATTTTTTACCGTAAGTTAAAAGGTTCTCGAGTTGTGCTAAAAAATTAAAAGATCATTTTAAAATAATAAATAAAATAATAATTAACGACAAATTATGAACATATAACTTTTTTCAAATTTCCATTTCAAAAGTTCTGCTAACTTTAAATACATGAAAAAGTTGTCTTGCTTTTCATGTTAGAGCCCCCATCTTGTATTTGATATGAGTTTAACAGAAGTCCAGCAAATAGAAATGTAAACAAGATCGGCATCGGACCAGCGATTTGATTTGATTATGTAAAATTCGCATTTTTGTGATAAGGTTTCACATTTAATTTGTGGTTATTTATTATTGTTTTTTTATGTTATAGGTGTCAAATGGCGCGACCAAGAAAATCCAAATCTTCAAAAGCCTCCAAAGAGGAAGCCGATCAGCCCAAGGTAAAGAAACTGAAAATTTCCTTAAAAGAAAACCAGAACAAGGTGTTGCACTCCAGCGATTCTGAGCATTCAAGTACTGAAGAGGTTGAGGAGCAAACTAAAAAGACAAAGGTGATTTTTAATGTTTATTAGTTTATACAAGTGGTGGAATTAAGTTCAGTTCAGAGATAAACACATTTTATGTTGGGCGTTTGTGAAGTTTAAATTCACCAATGAAGATATTAATTATAAATTCTGTGTTATACCAACTTTAAGCTTACCAGATGTAATATATTTTTAGTTCTCGTTGAACTATATCAAACTAGAAATTGCTATCAAAAGAATCTATGAGCGGCTAGTGGTTCAAATAGGCTTATCAAAAATCTCTAGGAAGCATAGAGTTGCGATTCTCTAGCTGACCTGTGATTTTGTATTTTCCGTTTCGCGACGAACTCACGACGGGCAGTTTTATCCAAACCCAGCATCTATACGCGGGCAAAAAACTAATTCGGACTAGTTTGCAAAACTAAATTACAATCTAAAACCCATAAAAAATTATATGGTTTCTATTTCAACTCAAAACAAAAAGAATAATAAAAATATTCAACACAAAACGAAATAAACAAAAAATACGCCAACATTATTAATCCAATCTTTTTACAATCTTGACAGTTACAGACATACTAAGTATACCAGTAGATTTTATGCTTTACTAGAAATACTGAAAAAACTGACTTGGCGATCCGCGATTTCTAATGCATTTCGGTCAATGTATTTTTGAGTGTCTTATTGTTCGGTTGCTAAGGTAAACGATTGTGATCCATAATGGCTACCGATTCTATGGCAAAATAGGCAAATCTTTAATAACCGAGGTCACTCTTCTCAGCATTTCCCGCCTCTACCTAAGTAAGCTATATGTCCTCTTCACATTCCATTTGAGATGCTGTAGGTTTCTAACCCTACCCATGTGAACCAGTTTTGTCAATTTGATTACCGTCTTTGACTACACCTACTCTAGCTAGTCTATCGACAGCCCTGTATTTAACAGAGTGTTCTCAAAGTTGGGTAATTTATTTTAACGGGTTGTAGAACTCGTAAAAATAAGTAATTGTACCAAAAATCATCTATATAAAAGTTGCAGAATAAAGAAGTTATTAACAATTCTAAAAATGTAAAATTTAAAAACTGCAAGGCCTGACTTTTTATCAATGTTTTGTTTACTGGTGATACTGGGTATGCCACATTTTTTTGTAGAATACAAATTACTCATCATTTATTCATTCATTGTACGGTTTTCAGTGAGAATTTCGATTTGACCAGTAGTAAATAATTTGCTAAAGTTCGTGATATTTTTGTTTTTTGGGCAGTTTGTGCGATAAAAGTGGCATATGTATATGAAAACAATGAACTAGTAGATATAATATTAACTTACGGGGAGTCCCAACAAAATTCAGCCGCAGCATGTCGTTTGTACGTGGAAAGTTTTTAAATTGTTCATTTTTCGAATTGTTAATAACTTCTTTATTCTGCAACTTTTATATAAATTATTTTTGGTAAAATTACTTATTTTTACGAGTTCTACAACCTGTTAAAATAAATGACTCAACTTTGAGAACACCCTGTATATGAATCTTTACATTACTCCGATTTTCAGTCCAATGTTCTAGGAAAAAGGGATATAACTTTTATAATAAATAAACACCTTATCAAAATAGTATTACAAGATATTTTGTGTAAGTTCTCTTCTCTCTGAAGGACCATCCACCGTCTTTTATGCAAAAGTACAACATATGGCCACAAATCATTCATTTGAATTTTATTTTATATTTTCAGAAGCAAAGCGCCAAACCAAAATCAAAGAAAACTTCAAAAGATAAGGAAAAGGCTAGTGATTCTGAAAACGAGAGTACTCAAGAAACTACTGATAAAAATAAGAAACGGAAATCTGAAGAAAATTCAGATGATAATAGTGATGAAGACTCAATAGAAAACAAATCAAAAGCTATAGAAAATTCTGACTCGGAAGATGCCAGTGAAAATAAATCACCGAAAGAAAAATTTGTAGATAAGGAAGCCAAAGGGGACTCTGAATCAGACAAATCTGATGAAGAAAATGAGAAAAAAACAAAAAGTGATAAAAATATTAAAAATGTAGACACCGATTCCGAATCAGACAAAGAAACAGGTACCAAAAATAAAAAGCGGAAGAAGGGGAAGGACTCAGACAGTCAGAGCGAGAGCGATAAAGAGGATAAGAAAAAACGCAAGCCGGATAAGAATGAAGATGTGATAGAATTGTCTGAATCTGATGATGAAGTTATTGCAAAGAAAAAGAAGAAAAATGTGGGCAGGTAGGTTTATTAAAAATATTTAACTACTATTAATTTAAAATAATATTCCTGACCGTTAAAATTGTAAATTGTGTATTTTAGATCCTGGGAATCGATCAATAAAAAAACTTATCTTTTTTGTTTGTGACGTTTCAGTTTATTCAAACCATCATCAGACATTCTAAAATGGAAAGTTCTACACTTAAAATTTATATATATAATTTTTTAAATGTAATATAAAATAGCCAAGCGGAATATTCAGACATAAAATAACTTTTTTTATTGACCGATTCCTAGGATCTAAAATATACAATTTACTACTAATAATTAAAAAGAACATGGCCCTTCTAGTCCATCAAAATCTAACAAAAAATATTTTACTACAGTGAATGGTTCTTTATTTTTTTAAAAAGATTGCAGTTCTTTTTGAACTACATTTTTATTGATACACGTAAAAGTATAATTTTTTGTAGGTACTGTCTTTGTTTTTTCAATGTAAATGTTAAAGGCGTGCGCGAAATAGATCCAAGAATCTAATCTGCTAATTATGAGAATAAGGTACACTTCTAGGTAAAATAAATAAAACGGTGTGGTCAAAAAACTTTTGTTTTTAATGTTACTATACAGTTTAAATATTATAATTTTTTTAAAATTAAATCGAATACATATATACTGTATCTGGACAACTACTGCGGTTGTCCTAAGTAGAAACACAGTAATTGAGTTTTACGGGTAGACCCGGCACGGGCCTAAATTGCCATTATATAAAGCTTTTATCGCAATTGACCACATATAAGTAAGACTTTAATGAGCAGGACAGGAATAAAAATAGAATTTCGGTTTGGTAACTCCGGACTCGTGCAACATCGCAAAAATATTTCTATTGGCTTGTCTTGGATAAATAAGGTCAGTGGCGGCGGAAAATAAAAATTTTGGTTGCCACTAGCATTTTTTTATCAACGTTTCTATCTGAATAATAAATAATTTATGAATACTTACTTAACTTTAAATCTATCTGTCTGTGTTTACAAAATTCTCTTCGTGGATGTATTAAAATTATTGTTTTCATCTTATAACTTTACAAATGTTGTACCTTCCAGGTAAAATATTTTCTTCTTCAACTCTTCTCTTCTTGGGTGGACTACAACTTATGCTGGATTCAGATGAAATTTCGGAACTAAAAATCAACTCAGCATCTGACTTAAGTTTGAGACAAATCGGTTTAAAAATGAAGATATCCACCATTTTGGATCCGCTATTCTTGTAATAAAAAACGTAAATGGTATTGTTACCAGGTTACCAGAACACTACACCTACCAAATTTCAACACTCGACTTAATAGATTTAAGTCTACTTCACAAAACCAAATTTCAAAAAAATTGCGTAAAGGATTTTTTAAAGATGTTTTAGTATAAATAACATATTTATTTTGTGTTTTATCTGCACATTTAATCGAAAAAAAATATTTTAGTCCGGCGCCCAGTTGGCGGTGCCGAGTTGGCCCGGCGCACCACATTACAGGACATAAATTTCTGAATTAAAATGTGTAAGGGTAAAATCGCACGGTCGCAGAAAAAACTATCTATCGTGCCGCTACTGAACTTTCTCGTTTTTTACTAAAAACTATCCGTCAAGACGACTAACCCATGAAATGTTGTTTTCTCATCTTTTATTTTTCTTTTGCACAAAAAACAATTTCGCACCATGGTTGAACTCAAATAGTTACTTCTAAACTTGTTTTTAAACGTTTTTAAGATTTCTTTTTGTAATATTTCCGCACGAGATTCAAAAAAATTCATTTCCGTAGTTAAACAACATTGTCCATCACAGAAAACAAGTTTTCTCTGTAAAAAAACGACAAGCATTTTTCAGGGCCTTATACAACTCGGGCAACTTTTCTTTGTCTATTTACTTAATGCATAGTTTTTATCAAGGCGCTGACCGAATAACTACCAAACATGAATGGCATAGAGTTACCTGGTCTATGCCTCGATAAAAGTTATATATTAAATAAATAGACAATGAAAAGTTTATACCATGATCTTTTCTTAATGTCAATTACTGTGTTTTTGAGACGGCATAAAAAAGTTGCACACAAGTTTGCCTGAAAAAATGTATGATATATGATAAGCTTAGTATGTGTCCAGCTTTATAAAACATAATCAACATATATGTTAGCAATATGAGATTAGAAGAATCGCAGGGTTCCCACGCGTCCTAAAAAAGCTGAAAACCTGAACCATCTCCAAATCAAATTCCAAGCCCGGAATTTAAATTTAAAAAAAAATTATTCTGCAATTTTTTACTTTTCTTGATTATAATAAAAAATATAAGTGTATGGATACGCGTAAATATAAATATTATGTAAAGATTAATCTGTAAGGGTGGTAATTAACCGATTTCCTTGTTTGATAAGATGGGACAAATAAGAGTTGAAAGACTTTTTACCCTATGATATTATGATAAAAAATATAGGTGGGCGAGAATTTATATATTATTATGGAAATATTAATCTGTAAGGGTATAGTTCATTCCATAAGTTTTGAGATAACTTTTTGATAGTAATCAGCTGTTACTATAACAAATAGCATAGGCCAGCGAAAAAAAGTCGTAAAAAGTTATCCCAAAAATAATGATATGGACTTTATAATAATGTAACACGTTTGTTTTTCTTCAAAATAGCTATATTTCAAACGCCAAAAAGTGACCTGAATTTTTTTTCATGTCCTGAAAAACACCTAGAGAAAACAATGTCACTGTGCGAACCTCATATACGTAATATTCCAATACTCCCGTTTACCGATTTACACAATGAGTGTCGTTTGATGCAAACATTCAGAAATAATGATACGAAAAATGCATAGATACCAAACTTGATTGGATAGAGGTTGTCAACTGTGCCCCGATGATTTGACGTGACGAATACACTAATAAATTATATGCATTATATGTTCCTTTTATATATTAATGCGCTGTGTAAGCTTGACGTGGAGGGGAGGATCATCGCGTATGGGGATGACACTGTTATAATATTTTTTGTCAGACATGGGAGGGAGTCAAAGATAAGGTTCAGTCTGGTTTAGCAAAAGTTTTGAATTACCTAGATACCTTTAAACTTCGCTTTAACATTGACAAAACGCATTACATGGCATTTTCACTAACAGAGGCAAATAGACCAGACTTTAATAATATATATCTAGAAAACTTTCCTAAACCTCTTACTCAGTGTGACAAGATTAAATACCTTGGAGTCTTTGTGGACAAGCATTTGAAATGGAAAGAACACATATTATATTGTACTAAAGAAATCACATGCTTAATACATAAGTTCTACATGCTTAGAGAAATTTTAAATAAAAAACTTTTGATAGCACTTTACAAAGCTCTAGTGGAGCCTTTGATAGGATACGGAATTCTAGTCTGGGGGGCGGCCTACAATGTTCATTTAGAACAATTAAAACGAATACAAAATTACATTGTTAAAATTACTTTGCGAAAACCACGATTGTACCCAAACTCATTTATTGTATTCCGAAATTTTAGATCTAAAAAGTCTTTATGTTTTGACTGTATGTAATTTTATTCACTTAAACATTAAGTACCAAGATAAATATATACATATCACATCCATATCAAACCAGCGGTAATGTTAATGGACTTTTTAATATGACTCTCTCCAAAAACAACATGGGACAGCATTTTGTTACCTACCTAGGCCTAAAAATATATAACAAGATTCCTATGGATATAAGGTTAATAAAAAACAAAAAACATTTTAAGCTAGCGTTAAAAACATTTTTCTCAAAAAATCCGCATACAATCCTTAATGTATACTAATCCCACTATTAACTTTTATTCGTCATGGTCGTTAATTTTTTGTATTTTAAAATTTACAATTTTTTTCTTAGATATTTAGGTTTTTTTTTATTATGATTTTACCTTATTGATCTGAAAAATAGGTATTGATAATTAAATATTTATGTAGGCGCGCAACAAGCACATACAGGTATTCCATACCTAGGTGCATGCTCAAAAGAACCATATAGTGACAAAATTTGTATTTTAGCTACTAGAAACAAACATATTGTAAATTTATAAAAAAAAATTTGAATAAAATTGAAAATTGAATTGCATGTGTAAAAGTATAACCAATCAGGACATTTTATCTAAAGAACCGCAAAAAGGATAGACGTATGCCCATTGATATTGTTATTTCAAATATCTTTGCATCATGCATCGTGAGATAATATACATATTATGATTGTGTTTGAAAGCAACCAATCAGAACATTTTTTCTTAAGGACCGCGAGAACTTATGTTTGCATCATGTATTGGCAATTACCGTGGTTATTGTATTATTATGTATATGGCGAATCTACATAAGTACTTTTGTAAATAAAATTATTTTTCGTGGGTTATTTAAAAGCTTTTTACCCACGGGTTTCCAAGATCTAATGGAACTTCTTTTTACGTGGGCAAAAAAAATGACAAAATACTTTTCTTTATAACTTTCGAACTTTACCACGATTTTAATGGAACAAACTGAACTTTCCAGGGAATTGACCATACTTTTAGGAAAAAGTTTTTGTCCGATATGTTGAAATCCAAAATGGCGACCAGAATCAAACTTGACCTTTCAAAGAGGTTATTCCTATGTTCCTTTTTTATTATTATTTTTTTGAATTCGTTAAGATGTTTGTTTCCGCCACGCACAACAATTTACCAATCAGTTTAGTAATTTTTAATTTTTTTTCTTTAATCATTCGCCTTGCCAATTCATCCTGCATTAATTTCCTTATAAATTAATTATTAGTAAACCGATTTCAATAAAATAAAAAGCAGCCTCAATAAAATCGATTGTTTTTTAAAGATCACTTTTGAATTTTGCCGCAATCTTAAAATCCAATATGGGTGACTAAATCAAATTTGACCGTCCATAAATAATCGCTTTTAATATGTGGTAAGAAATTTTTAAAATCTTTTTTAAATTTCTCTAAACGGTTTGGATCCGCCACATACAACGCGATACTAATCATTAAACTCGCTTTAGTAGTTCTTAAAAACAGAAATTGAAAAGTTGCTCCAAACATAACAACAAGCGAGGCTCTTTCAAGGGTTCAGTTTGATTCTGTCCACCATCTTGGATTTTAAGATGGCGGCCAGTTTCGTTGGTGATCTTTAAAGAACAATCAATTTTCACCATGATGCTTTTTATTTAATTAAAATTGGTTCAGTAAGAATTAGTTTATAAGGAAATAAATGCACATACTACTATGTCGGTTTAGAACGTTTTTCTACGTTGTCCGACGCCTATTCTCCACCTCCTTCGATCCTGACAATCATCCTCCAGATTTTTTTGACTCATTGATCTTTGGATTGACTGTTGCCATTCTAGTTTAGGACGCCCTCTTTTTCTGCGCCCTATTGGTTGCCATTCTAGGACCTGCTTTGGTAATCTTTCGTCGTTCATCCGTTGTACATGGCCGTACCATATCAGTTGCCTTCTAGTGATGTCATCCGTTATGCGTCCCTCGATTCCCATTCTTTCTTTTATGATCTCATTTCTTATGTGATCTATTCTAGATATTCTCATTGATCTTCTTATTGCATCCATTTCGACACTTTCCATTTTTGTTTTGTACTTTTCTGTTACGCGACAAGTCTCTATTCCATACAACAGCGTGCTTTTGACCATTGTTTCATATATGTTAAATTTTACATTCTTTTTTATCTCTCTGCTCCATAAAATACTGTTAAGACATCCAATAACTTTTTTTGCTTTTACTATTCTTTTTTTCCAATTCTTTACAGTCTGTACCTGTCTTATCAAATGTGACACCCAAGTATACATACTCATTGCATGGAGATATTGTTTGTCCATTTTCTAGTACTAACTCACTGGATTCGTTTCCAATACATAAGTACTGTGTCTTGTCCACGTTCACTGTTAATCCCCACTTTTGATATTCTTCTGTTAACTTTCTCATCATATACTCCATGTCTTCTTTATCATTAGCCACAATTACTTGGTCGTCAGCAAACTGTAGTGTGTATATGGTAAATCGGTCGTTTCCAGTTTTTTAGAGCTACTGCGATATATATTTTAAAAAGAGTTGGAGAGAGAGGAGGTCAGGAATTCTTTTGAAAGTCGATTTCCTATTTTAATTTTAGATTTTGACCCTTTGTTCTTTTATCGCTTTTATGTATGTATGATTGATATTAGTTTGCTCCAACACTGTCCATAATTTTTCTACTGGAACGGTATCATATGCTTTTTGTAGGTCTACAAAGGTAACATGAGTCTCTATATTTCTGGGGCTTCTTTTCTCAATTACTTGTTTAAGACAAAAAACATTATCACTCAAGATCTGCCTGCGCGAAACCCACTTTGCTCTTCTTCTTCTTGTTCATGAAAATCATTCTCTATTAGATCTCTAAGAATCCTACCGTACAATCTACTTAGAGTACTGGTTACTGAAATTCCTCTGTAATTGTTGCAATCCAGCTTGTTTCCTTTTTTATGTATTGAGGATATGAATGCAAGTTTCCAATCATTAGGTACTGGATGTCCGTTTATGTATTGGTTAATAATATATGTGAGATTTTCGACTAGTTTCTCTGATCCATATTTGAGCATTTCAAAATGCACATACAATTGAGAAAATCATTGAACCACTTAACAGATGATTATGAGTTAAATTTCGAAACATAATAATAAATGAATCTCTTTGAACTGTCAAGTATGATTATATCCGCCAAATTGGTTAAGAACAAAATAATAATTTTACTCAAAAGCTTGATTAATTCCCAACAAAGTGCAGGTCGTTCCATTAAAATCGGTGGTATAGTTCAAAAGTTATAGCGAAACACATTTTGTCCGTTTTTTTGGCCCACCTGTTACATTAAAGGATCCTTACATGTATTAGTAAGTATATTATAAGCCACTTTCTTACAGAAAAGTCAAGAAAAAGAAAGTCATTTCCGATTCCGAAGATTCTGATGGTGATAAGAAAAAAAAAGATGACAGCGAAAAAAGCTCTGATGATTCGGATAAAAGTGAGAACTCGGACAGCGATGAAGGTAGGGTAAATTGTCCACAGTTATATTGTCTCTAATATTAGATATGTTTTTACGTTACCATAACAAGTCTACTAATAGCAGAGAATATGGAATGCGGCAATGTGTTTTTTTGATATTACAATTTTGTTTTTTGTCTTTTCAACTACAGTAGGAATATATTTGCAAAGAATCGTTTGTACTGGAAACGGAAATTATCGTGTAGGCCCATTTTTCGATCGGTCAATCAACCAATTCTATTCTTTGGTAACGTTCAGGTGCCCGCAGACTGCCGTAAGCTAACGTAAATACGTAAGCTCCTAACGTGACCTTGACGACGGTGTGACGAAGAGCGCTTGCGTAACTGTCAAATCTCATGCTTACGTAAAAATACATAGCACAACTTAAACTATCTAATATTACATTAAATTATTACATACATAAGATCCACGCATACGCTTCAAAAAATACTTTTATATTACATTTCTAATTTCCGATCTCAATACGGAATAAAATACAAAATTTACTGTTCATAACTTTTTGGAGAAAAAAATGAATAAAGAAAAACTACTGTGTAAAGCCAAAAGGGGGTACTCGCAAAAAATTACCTAATTTTTAATTTTTGAAATTCTTCCTTTTCCTCTGAATAAATACACATTTTTATCATATTGATATCTTCAAAAATAAGAAAAGGCTTTACCAAGTTTAAAAAGAAAATCTGAAAAAATAAATGTAATGTATGACCCTAAAAGATTAATTATCTCGAAATTTTTGCGAGTACCTTCTTTTGTCTTGGCACGTTAGAAAAGTGTGTGTCAGAAAAAGTCTCACCTTAAGGACCATTTCCTATTTTTCAAAAAAAATATGTTAAAGTAAATTGAAATTGATCAATGGTTTTAACGCTATTAAAAAAGTTGTATCGATCTTTTTTTAGGTTAGTACCCAAGCAGCTCGAAGGTATAATTATGTAAAGACCTTTTCGGTACACCCTTAATTATCTTCTCGACAAATAATTGTTTTTTAAGCATTCAAAAGCAAATTACAACAAAAAATAGATTATTTTGTCAGCAAAGTGATGAGTTGAAATAATGTTTTAAACATTTTAATTTGATTTTAATAAGGTATAATACACAGAGTGTGCATGGGCAGTTATGAGCAATCAAAAGCTTGCTTTATTCCTACACCCCCCCCCCCCCTTCCCTTCTAACTTTTTAACCAAGAGATATCTACTTCGGGTAAATAGTTTATGATGATTTGTAATGCTTTTTTGTTTCATATTTATACATCTTAAATTAGTGACCACAACATCAAAATACTTAAATAAGATGGGGTGCCAAGTGACACATTTATCCAGTGCTGTTTTTTTTAAAACTTTTAATCCTAACAAAACATCAACTTTAGTAAACATTTTTCATAATAGGACAGTTTGTGATGCATTTTTAGATAAACATTATTTTTGTGACCCGAGAAGGTCTATGTACGCGTTCTATTATTAAACATTAGGTATTGGACCAATGGCATGCAGAGCTCATTAAAGCAGGGTAGGAAAAATTGACATTGTTTTGCCACCTAAACGTTAATGCACACACATACTGGACTGTTAAAAATTTTAAGAAAACATCGAAGCCCTTAAAAAAATCTAACAAATTTATTATATTGCGATTATGAAATCGAGATCCAAATATGGAAAAAGGCAGTAACTAGCAAAAAAAAAACAAAATACGTTTTTAATTTTATTAAAATTACATTTAATTTTGCGCCCAAATTCAACCTACAAACAGTAAGTAATTTATTTGTTGTAAATGTTTGAATCAAACATTTACTACCTTCTGGAAAAACTAAACCATTGTTAGTTAAAGTCGATTTGCGAATTTGTAGATTCCACCTTTCTCCATAGTTGGCAGAATTTCTATTAACCACGCAACGCTCACGCATGCAGGCATACGGCCAGTACGACAGACGAACAAACCACGCAATCGATGCCTCCTTGTTCTGTCTCTTTCATCGAAAATCAGGGGATCTAGCTCTACATAAAAGTAGTCGGTTCAGTTCGGACCCTTCTCAGGCACTGCAAGGAATTTATGAGTAGTTATTTTGCATTGTTTTTCGCAGAAGAGAACTCAAAAAGATCAAGGAAACGGATAAAACGAGCCAGTAGCAGCGACGATGACGACGACAAGTCTACCAGAAAGTCGATCCGAAAAGTGCTAGACAAAGATTCGTTGTCCGACACAACAAAGCAGGCTGAGGCCGAAGAAAAAGAGCGAAAAGCCAGGATTTCTGAAAAGCAGAAAAAGGTAAGCGTTGCTGTACAGGGTGTCCCAAATTCGATCCTTGTGAGGGGTTTCAAGCATTTCTAGGAATAGAAATTTTTTTGTGTCACCACGATATACTAGGTGGGCCAAAAAAAAACCGGAATTTTTTTTTTCTATATAGCTTTTGAACTATACAATCGATTTTAATGGGACAAACTGCACTTGATAGATAATTAATCAAAGTTTTGACTAAATGTATTTTTTTTGTCCGCCATCTCAAAATCCAAGATGGCGGACTAAATTAAAATGTACCCTTCAAAGATGCTCGTTTATTCTTGTGTTGCGAACATGTTTAAATTATTTTTTTAAATTAGTGAAAAGCTGCATTCTTGCCACGCACAACAAGTTATGAACTAGCAAAATCGGTTCAGTGGTTCTAAAAAAAATGTATTTTTGTTTCAACCCTTATTTTGCATATTATATGATTGCCTTGCCATCATGTCTGCATTTATTTCCTTATAATTTTATTACTACTGAACCGATTTTGATGAAATAAAAAACATCCTGGTGAAAATTGATTGCTTTTTTAAGATCATGGTCAAAATTTATCGCCGTCTTAAAATTTAATATGGCGGATAGAATCATACTTGATTCTTCAAAATGGCGTGTTTATTCATATTTTCCGAAAATATTTTAGTTTTTTTTTAATTTATAGAAAACCACTACTATTCCCTCACAACGACGTATAAATTATTAAAACCGGTGTGGTGGTTCTCAAAAAAATCTACTTTTATTTCAACCATTGTTTACAGATTATACGATTTTAGCGAAATAAAAGAATCCTGGGGAGAATTGATTGCTCTTTAAAGTATTTTATTGAAATTTTCCGCCATCTTGAAATTTAAGATGTCGGACAGAATCATACTTAATTCTTCAAAATGGCGTGTTTATTCTTATTTTGCGAAAATGTTTTAGTTTTTATTTATTTATAGAAAAACAATACTTTTCTTCCGCATAGAGGTACAAATTAATTAAATCGGTGTAATGGTTCTCACAAAATCGGATTTTGTTTTATACATTGTTTTACAAATAATACGATTGCATTCATAAATTCCTTATTACTGAACCGATTTTAGTGAAATAAAAAACATCATGGTGCAAAGGATTTAAAGATCAATCAGTTTGCGCCATGATGTTAATTTCACTAAAATCGGCTCAGTAATAATGAATTTATAAGGATCTTAATCCAGACAGGATTGGCAATGCAATCGTATAATTTGTAAAACAATGGTTAAAACAAAATCAGATTTTGTGAGAACCACTTAACCGATTTTATTACTTTGTACCTTGTTAAGCGGGAGAAAAGTAGTGCTTTTCTATAGATAAAAAAAACTAAAACATTTTTCAGAAAATAAGCATAAACACGCCATTTTGAAGAATCAAGTATGATTCTGTCCGCCATCTTAAATTTTAAGATGGCGGTAAATTTTGATCATGATCTATTAAAAGCAATCAATCCTCAACAGGATGTTTTTTATTTCATCAAAATCGGTTTAGTAGTAATGAATTTATAAGGAAATTAATGCAGACATGATTGGCAAGGCAATCGTATAATATGCAAAACAAGGGTAGAAACAAAATTTTTTTTTTTTAGAACCATTGAACCGATTTTGCTGATTCGTACCTTGTTGTGCGTGACAGGAATGCAGCTTTGTTAACGATTGAAATAAATTATTAAAACATGTTCGCAACACAAAAATAAACAGGCATCTTGGATTTTCAGATGGCGGACAAAAAAATATATTTAGTCAAAAGTCTGGTTAATTCTCTGTCAAGTGCAGTTTGTCCCATTAAAATTCATTGTATAGTTCAAAAGTTATAATGAAAAAAATATTGTCCGGCTTTTTTTGGCCCACCCGGTATATGTATATACTGCTTAAAATAAAAAACGAATTTTTCGACTCAACTTAAATTAGCCGTACTTGATTTGCCTACAGTAATTTTTAGAATATTCAAAAAAGGGGTGGACGGATGGTATGAGACAGGTATAAATATTATTTAAGTTTATATTTTAAAGGAGTAATTTTTTAAAAATAAAATGTTATAAGATGCCCTTTTCGAATAATTGGTGTGTTGTCAATCATTAAAAAACACAAAACAAAATTTTAAAAGAAAAAATATTTAAAGAATAATCCTTGACTTCGACGAGATAAAAACGAAAAATGTATTTTTTTAAATAAATTATATCTAATAACCTAAACGTGATTAGTTATCAAATCAAGGTACTGCTTATTTTTCAGTACAACCAAATCTTCGAAGTAAAGTACGATAAGATCGCCGACAAAATTATCCTCGACTTTGACGAGATAAAAACGAAAAATGTTTTTTTTTAAATAAATAAATTATTTATAATAACCTAAACGTTAAACCTTTGACAGTGGGAAGCAAGAATTATAGAAATCAATTTGATGACTTGGTCGAGTTAATACCCTGAGAGTCTCTCGTTCTTGTATTGAGACATCGCAGCCTGCATAGATGAAAGTTTTCCGAAAATTTATGTATGGCTTCGGTAGTTCAATGCTTAGAATGTTTGCCTAGAGAGCAAGAGATCCCGAGTTCGAGTCCCGGCCGAAGCAGAAAACTTTTTTCTTATTTTTCTTTCTTTAATTTCACTTGTTGTTTATAGTTTTAGGTCCTTGCATTATTTGCAATTTGGTATTTGAGAATTATATTGGCAATCGCCCATTGGGATCAGAAATTTTAACACACGAAAAGGTGATCTCATGTTTTCAGGCGTTGATAGTTTACGTCTAACTTTTGAGTTTTCATACCTTTGACAGTGGGAAGGAAGAATTATAGAAATCAGTTTAATGACTTGGTCGAGTTAATACCCTGAGAGTCTCTCGTTCTTTTATTGAGACATCCCAGCCTGCATAGATGAAAGTTTTCCCAAAATTTATGTATGGCTTCGGTAGTTCAATACTTAGAATGTTTGCCTAGAGAGCAAGAGATCCCGGGTTCGAGTCCGAAGCAGAAAACTTTTTTCTTTCTTTAATTTCACATTTAGGTCCTTACATTATTTGCAATTTGGTATTTCAGAACTTAAACGTTATTAGTTATCAAATCAAAGCACTGCTTATTTTTCAGTACAACCAAATCTTCGAAGTAAAGTCCGATAAGATCGCCGACAAAATTATCCTCGACTTCGACGAGAAAAAAGAAAAAGAACTTTTAACCGTTAGCAAAAAGATCGTCAAACATCTCAAACCTCATCAAGTGGATGGTGTCAAATTCATGTGGGATGCATGCTTCGAATCCTTAGAACGAGTTCAAAAGCCCAAAGAGAAAGGCAGCGGGTGTATTTTGGCACATTGTATGGGTCTTGGAAAAACCCTTCAGGTAAAATTAGTTTCTAGATGTACAGGGCGTCCGAAAACGTTTTTAAAAATGTTCAGTCGTTCAGTTTTAACTTTAGTAAACATTCTTTATTTATAAAATTAACTATAAAATTTGAAAATTATTTTTGAAAGAAAATTTCGGGAAACGTTTGGAGGAGACGCTACACGTGGGAGGACAGCATCTCGACGGCACAATTTTTCACAAATTAATTTCTACATTTCGTAGTTAATTTTAGAAATAAAAAGTGTTTACTAAATTTAAAACTGAATGAGTTATACTTTTTTTTAAATAGTTAAAACCTTTTTAGATACCCTGGATCGCACGCTAATAGCATTATAGCATAGCATTATCCGTTCTATTATAATACCCCTAGGCTTTTATCATGCAACTAGGGGTATATGAATACTACCTATCTATTTAGCCTTCTTCGATCCATCTTTGGACATACGCCTCCCCCAATATCTTCCACTCTTCTCTGTCTGTCGCGGTGTTCATCCATCTAGCCCCCGCATGTTTCTTCAAATCGTTTTTTCCCTACTTCTTTTATTTTCTTAAGGCCTCCAGTTTACAATACATGTGTTCCATCGATCGTCTTTCTGTCTGATATTATGAGCGGCAAATTTCCATTTTAATTTTGGTACCTCTCTTCTGACATTCCTTAATTTTGTTTTATTTCTTATCCATTCATTCCTTTTTCACTACTACTACTAATTTTAAAAAAAATTTAAATGAAATATTTTTTGTAATTTTTTTTAGGTGATTGCCCTGTCCCATACTTTATTAACCAATAGCAAGAAAACGAGAGTGGAAAAAGTAATGGTGGTGTCTCCTGTAAATACCGTCCTTAACTGGAAAAGCGAATATCACAAATGGTTGCCTAAGGGTACCGAGTTTGAGATTTACGACTTAGGTAATTTTTACATTTTACAAACCTCAATTACATGTATTTATGTATTTGTGGTGATCTTTATGTGCTGAACTGCGTAGGCCTTTAAATATATCGATGGTCTCAAATCAATAACTCCTAAGTGTAAATCTCATCGATGTGCAAAGTGAGGCAAAAATATTAGAGATTTTCTGTAGAGCACGCTGCACAGACAATGTAAGCTTTATCTTATTCTATCTACAAAATTTGATAGTTTGTGGAACTTTCTTTTTGATACAAATTGTCAAATAATCAAAACGATTTATCTACCTGAAAAAGACCAATACTTTTTAATGTTGTAAACACAGTTCTTATATATTATTTCACTAAACAAACACGATGGCATAAATACCCTGACTTACAATCGACATTGGTCAAGTAAATTTGTAGAGTATTTCAAGAAAGAGCAAAATGGATATAATTTATTATTTTTATAATTGGCGACGCTAAAGTTAAATTTGAAAATCCCCGATTTTCCGGCATCGAATTGAAGATGGCGAATATCAAAGTTAGTAAAATAAATTTCCCTGTTTTTTAGGAATTTGAATTAAATTTGGTGGATGTACAGCTGATTTTAAAAAAAACTGATATGACTTAGTACTTTTTCCAAAAATTGAGCGGTGTATTCTAAGCCAGCTTTAGTATTTTAACAATATCAAAACTGTCAAAGCCAAGTAAAAAAAATAATAATTCAGCGCGCACTCGTCGAAACCTATCTACTCCCCTCCCATGTCTCTGGGCTCATCGGGGAACTTTTCTTTTCGCAACCTGACTCAAAAACAATAGACTTCGTCGACTTACATAAGCCTATATTTCATAAACATAACCGTAAGTGTTTATGAAATATAGGCTTTTTCTTTTAATAGAAATTTGTATTCCGTTTGTTTTCAAAAATTGTGCCTACAAGAAAGCATTCTCAAGTTAACGTAAAAAACACTTAAAAATTTAGTTATAGAAATTGAGTGCATTTAATAATCATAAATGTTTACTTCTGTACACCAAAAGATACAATATGCAGTATTGAGAATAAATTTATTATATTAATAATTACTCTTCGTTTATTTGTTATTTTTTAGTGTCTTGCAAAACATCCTCTATAAACTACGAACGTTCAAGCATCGTACAAGATTGGCACGAAAATGGCGGAGTGCTGATCGTCGGGTACAACATGTTTAGGACTTTAAGTAATCCCGATAATAAGGGGATACCTAAGAAGTTGCGAACTATATTTTACGAGGGACTGGTCGATCCAGGTAATCTTCTATTTTTAATGAATTTGTGACTGATCTGAAAATCGCATAGAAAAAACAATGAGTACATTTTTCCCAAATTGATGTACGAGGTTTGTCGTTTAAATTTTGCATACAGGAACATAGAGGGCGGTACTGATCGAATGTCGGTACTAAAACTTAACCTCAATCTTTACCTAACCTAAATTTGAACCGTCAGTGCGATAAATATAGTTTTATAGCTACAGTGAATGTTTTAAGTTAACAAAAGAACATTTTCGGTCTATTTTTTACAACTGTCGAAGGAAATTATCTCAACAAGATTGCCTTGCCGAGTTGATTTCTGTTTTCGGTAATGAAGCACCACATCAGTTGACAGTTTCTAGTTGGTATAAAGAATTCAAGGGTGGGCGGATTAGCCTCAGCGACGATCCAAGGCCAGGTGCAC
The DNA here is from genome assembly GCA_963576565.1 of Aspidapion aeneum. NCBI lineage: Eukaryota > Metazoa > Arthropoda > Insecta > Coleoptera > Brentidae > Aspidapion > Aspidapion aeneum. Next base: position 77,151,100 of record OY755038.1, on the reverse strand, counting down.
CAAAAACGGCTGTCCAGGAACATATGACATATCGAAAGATTGAAAAAAAATTGCATGAAGAATTAGGGATAACAAAATTAGTTTCCCGCTGGATACTGCATCTGTTAACCAAAGAACCGAATGAAGCTAGGGTCAATTGGTGTCAGAAAACTCTAGACCGCTTTGAGGCAGGAAATTTGAAAAACGTGTACAGCATTGTCAGTGGTGATGAATCGTGGATTTACTCATACAAACCCGAAAATAAATGTCACTCGTCTGTTTGGTGTTCCAAGATGAAGAAAAGCCAACAAAAGTCATCCGTTCTCGAAGTGTATCCAAAAAGATGGTCTAGAAATTTGTCTCAAAAGCAGGTCATGTAGCAACAATTCCTGTGGAAGATCAAAGGACTGTTACTGCCGAAAGTCATCGCTAAGCTTCGAAAAACGACCCCTGAACGACGAATCATCCTCTACCAAGACAATGTAAGTTTGCACAAAGCACAAAAAACCATTGAATTTTTAACCGTTCATACAGTCCCGACTTAAGTCCCCAGCAATTTCTATACTTTTCCGAAAATCAAGAGTGGACTGTGTGGTCAAAGTTTTTCAGTCGCTAGAGGATGCAGTCGACGCCTTCAAGAATGCAATTTTGACAGTACCAACAAATGACTGGAATTACAGCTTTGAGAAAACAATAGTCTTTAAACCTTATCTACTGTTTTATTCTAGCTGTATATGCAAAACTTAAAAGACAACGCTCGTATTAACAATTATGTCAATAGCAGTAAATTATAGAAGTCAAATTTAAAAACGTTTTCCTGAACAATTACAGTTTTTTAACATGACAACTGACTAAGCAGTAAAAAGTACTACATTAATTTTGCATCGCACACTGTGGTATTAATAAATTGACGTAAGGTACTAAAAACCAGTTAAGCCATATCAAGAATGGGCTAAACATAAGTTGGCAACATTTTGTAAAATTGTGGATTAAATTAACGAAAAATACACTGAGAGCGTCGAATTGCTTACCTTTAAAGGTTTAACTCAGTTCAGTTTCATTAAGTATTGCCTTTGTCCTTTAAGGACAGTTGGTTAGCCACAATGCTGGTTAAAGGTTGCGATAATCGCAAATACTGTCATCTTGGATGCTTATTTTTAAATGGTAGGTTAATAGACGAGAGAAGTGGGTAGGGTTTACTAAGAATTTGGCGAGACTATTCTTGAAACACAGATGAGAGAGGGAACTGCCCCGACACAGCACCCGTGTTCTCTTAGTATGACCCAGTAGAAGAGGCCTATCCCCGAGTTTTATAACCATTTAAACCTCAATTTTTTTTTGACGTGTCTTGGCATTTTAAATTCTAGTGCTGAAATTTGCGTAAAATGAACGTTGAAGATTTTACGAACAACATTGTTTTAAATTTATATAGTATTCCTGACCGTTGAAATAGTAAATTATTTTAGTTCCTGGCAATCGGTCAATAAAAATCTCTCTTTAGTCTGTGACGTTTCTATTTATTTTACCATCATCAGACATATTCTTTTCTGTACGTACTTCTTCGTCACAAACTAAAAAGAGAGATTTTTATTGACCGATTCCCAGGATCTAAAATAATTTATTGTTTTAAATTATACAAAGCATAATTATGTAAGAATTAATTTATTACCCAACCCAAAAGCTTAAAAGGAAAACACTACAGTACGTCGGAACCGCTTCTTTTTATTGAAAAAGAATCGTAAAAACGGCACTAAACCTCATTTTATTTAGAAAAAAATGGGCGCCAGTAGGCATACACAGCCATTTATAAGACCTAGTCGTTCTGAGTGTTAAGTAAGCATTTCTTTTGCTTTAATGAAATTTTTAATCAATTCGTTAAATCTACATTGCTCTAGCTCCTGTCGTTTATGTGATATACAATTTTATTTTTTCACAAATTGTGACTGGCAAACTTTGACGCTATGACAAATTTTGTTAAAAATGTAATTCTAAATCTAAATTTGAAGACCGTGTTTCGCTGTGGTTCGTAAGATATATTGAAAATATAATTCTTAATCTAAAGTGGAAAACCTTTGTGGCCTTAAAAAAAGTTTAAAAAAATGTGGGCGCCAATTTGTGGCCTTAAAAAAAAATTGTATGACATTTGTGGCAGCTTAAAGACGTTGCCGCCATTTTGTGACACTGAAACCCACTGAATAATTAAACAAATATCTGGAAGCAGAACTGTATTTTCCAGCTAGGTAAAACATTGATATGCCCGGTAACTTTTATACAGTGGAGAAGGGGGGGGTTCAGAAATAAGGAAATTTTAAGTGCGCCACATTATTTAATACCAATGCTTTACTAAGAAGATCTTAAATAAAATACAGTTCAACCCAAACGTTGCAGCCAAACAATGAAATTCTACTTACTTCCGAGGCTTCCAGAGTATTTGTGTAATTAAGAATAACCAAAAAAAATAAACAGAATAAAATTCCAAAAGATTGAATTAAGATGACAAAGCTAGAAATACTTTACAGGTAGATGGACTCCTTTAACAGGTCATACTGTACCTACATCTGAGTCAGTAGCGTAGGACTCACTTACATAAATGATTGTAAAAAAAAAATACACATATACTTCCAAAATCGTTCCATCATAGGGGAGACCTAGACCAAATATCTGCTGTCATCATTCTACGCTGGGTAGAATGAGACAGACAGCAACCCAGTCCGAGATCCACCCCATGAGGTAAAAATGTGTAACGAAACCGCTAAAAAAAATAATATAATCTCATCTCTCTTTTGTCTCCGCAAAGTTGGTTCATTGGGTTGTACAAATAACACAAGAAAAATTAGTTCATCTTGTTTATTTTAAGGGTAAAATCAGATAAAATTACCGGAAACATAAAAAAAAATAAATGAAATGGATGAAAACAAGGGCCAAAATAGCAAGGCACTTTAAATAGGGCCAAAATAGCAAGGCACTTTAAATTTGACAGTAAAATTATCTTAAATAAATGAAATGAAGGAAAACAAGTCAATGTAGTAAATATGCCGCAAAACCAGGGTTATGACGTCATACCTTATCTTGCGTTTACAAGAAATGTTGAAATTATACTGTGAAAACTTATATATGAAAAGATTACGTCTAAATTATATTAAAAATTTATATATGAGGGAAAAAATTATGTTACGGCTTGCTCCTACCTTGGTCCTTGATTATTCTGTGTATGTTTTATTTTGTAAACCTGGAATCCTGTTGTCCAGTTGTATCACCACTGCTCTCGGGTCTCCTGCTCTGCTCGCGCCTTCCCTCGTGCTCGCTTAGCACATGATGTTAGGCCAGCACTTTGGTCTTAAAATGGTTGTGGGATTCTTGCCCGAGCGTAAAACCCTGTGGAAAATGAAATGTTTCAGTTTCCTGGAATTCGTCAATTTTGCACGAAGTTCCCCTACACAGTAACTTAAATCGAGAATCCCATGTCGACTCAATAAAACAAAGTAGATTTAAACAGATGAACTAAAATAATCCTAACGTACCTTTCTCAGGGTTATAACTGGCCCGTCCGGCTTCCCACCAGCGTCCAGCCCAACTGTCCCGTCGCTGGAATTGACAGGGCTGTAGACAAAGGAGAAAAACAATATATAGTTTTTATCCAACACGTGGTTAAAAGAAAAATATAAAAACGCCAACAATTCCCCACGTCCTTTGTCAAAAAAAGTACATTTCCCACGAAAAATAATTACAATTTGGGAGGCAAATATTATCTTGAAGAGTACTCAACTAATAAAAAAAAATTAAAAAAAATAAAATCGAACTTACCAATGCTCTTTCTTCCCCGTACAAATGGCGTAGGCCGACTTAAATTCCCCTCAACAGGGTGTGAGCGTCACTTCCGATTACGCCGAAAACACGACGGCTCACTCCTCACAGTCTCTGGGATATCTCCTACAATTCGCTGCAGTGCCAAACCAAAAACAATGGCGATCCCAGAGCCTGTTGCCGACCCAGCCAAAAGTTGTTAGCAAAAAGAGACCAAGCACTTCGTCGAGAATACCAGAATAATGAATTGGCCGGAAACCGTTTTGTAAATTTGGTGGGGAGTGGGGACGGTAAAACGCAATAGTACCAACCTAATCTTCCCGGTGAAATTCAAATAAAGGATGCAAACCTATTTATAAAAAACTTTTCCGCCAAAAATAAATCTCTACATTCAGTGGCCAGACTGGAAGAAAAAACCCGCTAACCAATGAGGAGATACCGCATAGTTCTATACAGGTATATAGGGGCAGCACCGACCAAGTGGACATTGCAATTAGGTAAAACGTACATTGAGGTGTTGTCGGATCTATTTCCACGGTTGGAATTTTTATAACAAGGACGTCGAGACACCCTCCATACACATTATTAATATTCGAACACTCAACCAATTCCCATATGAGTAAAGCTATACTGAGCGCAGAATTCAGTTGCACTCCAGTTACAGTCTCCGTCAAAAGTCTCCTTCGCTCTTTATAAATGTTTTCTCTAATATTCATATGGTTTAACGCCATTTTTGTAAAACGTTTCTACAGTAATAAAGTTGTTTCTGAACCTGAACCCAAAAATACACACTGAACTATTGCTTAAAGGCACAAGAGTGTTCAGATGTTAACTCACACGATTTCGTTTATTCTTTTAGTCTTGGTTTTTATCCCTCGTTTATCTCCCCTTTACCAAAGTGCATAACTCGTATTTATTTTATCCTTTCCCTATCAAATTAATAAAGATATCAAAGTGGCGGAGCCTCGGTTGTTCCTGGTCGACCCAAATATGTTTTCGTACTATCAAAACTAGTTAATCCGTGAAGGACATGAGGTTCGGATTGTCCCAATATCCTCGAAATAAACGTAAGGGAATGAAATGTTCATCTAAATGTTCCCTTCCTGTTACTGAATCCATTTGTGATGCGGCAACGCCGCCATTCCCCAGCATAACAGCTGTTTAACTTTATGAACGTCAAGTGAATCACAAAATTCCACAGATAAAAACAAAACAATCAAAATTTTTATGTGATTTTTCCCGAAGCCTGTGATCTTAAATTCCAATTACGATGTCCAGATAATGCGATGTGCGTAGTGTCCACAGTAATTCGATGGAATGTCTCCTTTATAAGGTAACTTTTTGGACACTATATAACCTCCAAACCTAGCTCTATAAAATACTATATATTTGTGTACAGAAAGACGAATCAAAGAGCCTTGATTATTTACCTAAATAAACAAATATGTAACGTTGTCTTAAACGTAAAAATGACACGTTACATAATCCCCCCCCAACTTCAAGACGATTAACCTAAAAAGGTTAATCGGAGAGGTCCGCTGCCGACTTAAGGTCTTTGGCATGCCAACTCCCTGGCAGTACTTTACCCGATGGTTCCTGAAGCTCAAATATCCATGGAGAAATTTTATTCCTAATCACATAAGGACCAACGAATTTCGGTGCTAACTTCTTCGAGAAAAACTTCGCAGCATCTGACAAAACATAATTTTTCTTCCAAACACGCTGACCCACAGCAAAGTTGGGTACCCTTGTACGCAAATTATACTGAACTACGTTTTTCTCTCCAGCCACCTCTAACCTTCTCTTAACATCAGCATAGAGCTTCCGGAAACCTTCGTTCTTACTTTCAGCTGCGGATTGTACACCGTTCTCTTCAGATAACAAAACTGGGTTGGAGTAATCTTTACCTGATAAACACATATTCCTACCAAAATTAACAAAGAAAGGAGACATCCTGGCTGTCTCATGGGTTGCAGTACGAATCGCGCAGGCAAGTTTATGTATTTGTTCGTCCCACTTCCTGTGGTTGTCTTTCACATAACAACATAACATGGTTTTTAACGTGCGATTCGTCCTTTCTGTTGGATTTGCTCTGGGGTGATAATACGGATTATACTGAATTTTAACCTGATAACTCTCAGCAAAACGCTTAAACTCATTACTTTTGTACTGAGGGCCATTATCACAAAGTATCAAACGGGGTACTCCGAAGACCATAAATACTTGCTCCTCAAGATGCTTGACAACAGCTTGAGTAGGGGCTGTTCGCATTGGAAAAACTAAGGAAAACTTACTCAAATAGTCCGTAACGACGAGAATCCAGCAATTACCCTTTGTTGAACGAGGTAGAGGTCCACATAAATCAGTCGAAATAATTTCCCAAGGACGAGTTGGTTTTGGGTGAGATATCATCTGATCAGATACACCTTGTGTATCACCCTTATGAGCTGCACAGACAAAGCATTTCTTTACAAAAGTTGCCACGTCCTGGCGCATTTTTGGCCAATAATATTTTTCTGCCAGTCTGTGGAAGGTTTTATACACACCCATATGTCCGGCGGTAGGAGGATCGTGAGCTTCTCCAATAATTCTACGCCTATGATCTTTGGGTACTACCTCTTTCCAATATTCGTTAGATGGTGAAAGTTGAGGGTATTCTTGTTTGACATATTTATACAACTTATTATCAGTGTATCTCCAATTCATAAATTTTAATGGTGATTCTACGACCCTCTTTACCATCTTTTGGTACCATCGATCTTTAATTGCTGTTGAAACATCTCTGGGCTGCGAAATTGTATCAATCATAGGTACTGCACGAGACAACATGTCCGGGACAACTAAATCTTTCCCTTTCCGATGGATTACTTCAAAATCATATTGCTGCAGTTTTACAGACCAACGAGCAAGCCTTCCACTGGGCTCTTTTAAGCTATGAAGCCATTTTAAGCTAAAATGATCTGTTATGACCTTAAATGAGATCCCCTCAATATAAGGCCGGAGCTTCTCTATCGCCCAAACCAATGCCAAACATTCTCGCTCGGTGGTCGTGTAAACACGTTCTTGCTTAGTCAAAGATCGACTCAAATAGCAAATGACTTTGTCTCCTTCAGGATAAGGTTGCGTTAAACATGCTCCTATTCCATAGCCTGATGCGTCTGTTTGAATGACAAATTCTTTGGTATAATCTGGACATGTAAGAATCGGTGCAGTCACTAAAAGTTCCTTAATCTTAATAAATGCTTTTTCGCAGTCTGGAGTCCAATCGAACTTTTGATTTTTCTTAGTTAGAGCTGTAATTGGAGCTATTATCGCTGAAAAATTCTCTATGAAACGTCTATACCAGGATATTGTACCTACAACTCTACGAACTTCTCTGACAGTTCTTGGCCTCTGGAGCTCTAACATGGCTCTAATTTTATTAGGGTCAACTCGGATGCCTCGACGGTCCACTACGAAACCTAAATAAGTCATTTCTGGCCTACACAGTTGGCATTTTTCCCAACTTACCGTTATCTTTGCATTCTGCAATCTTCGTAGGACTTCCTCAAGAATTCTAAGATGTTCAGAAAAGCTCTGTGTGACAATTACGAGGTCATCGAGATATACGTACACGTAGGGGTCTAAATCGTTTCCTATGATGCTATCTATGAGTCTCTGCCAAGTTGCAGGTGCATTATGAAGACCAAATGGTAACCGCTTAAATTGGAAGAGACCTCGTCTACAGATGAATGCTGTTAGTGGCTTCGATGATTCTTCCATTGGTACTTGCCAATAAGCACTCTTAATATCTAAAGTTGACAAGTACTTAGCATCTTTCAATTTGTCAAGAGTCTCGGATACGAGTGGTAAAGGATAACTATCACGCGCCGTCACTGAGTTCAATTTGCGGTAGTCTACACAGAAACGATATTTCTTTGTGTTTTTCTTTTGTACCATTACCACTGGTGAAGCCCATGGACTACTACTACGTTCTATTACATCCATTTTCAGCATTTCGTCGATCTCGTCATCAATAAGTTTTTGAATGACCGGTGAGACCTTATATGAACGTTGTCTTATCGGTGCTGCATCTGTTGTAATCTTATGCTCTACCCTGTCTGTACATCCTAGTGAGTCACCCATAATAGTCTTATATTTATCGACCAATTCCTCTAGTCGTTCTGATTCATAAGGCGAAAGAGTAGTTTGTTGGTCTGGTGTTTCTAAAGAACAAATCACATCTTTATTATCGGCAAAGTGCCACTCATTAGTACTTAAGTTCGGTACTATCCCCATCGAAATCCAAAAATCTAATCCCAAAATCAAAGTGTGCGGCAATTCAGGAACGACGACGACCTCTATTAACCTAAATTTATCCTGAACTCGCATAGGAAGCTGCACTGTCCCAATACTACTCGTGCTTTGACCATTTGCCACAATACAACTCGTCTTCTTTGTCGTATCAAGTGAAAAACCAAACCTCTCGATGATTGACCAACCATGATTCCCTAAAAAGGTACGTGAAGCCCCGGAATCCAACAAACCTAATAACTTATTTCCGAGCACATCCACTTCTAAATAAGGCCTTTCATCTTTACGAGCATGACTTATCACATAATCTAAAACGTACGTTAGCCTATCGGTCGATGCTTGTTCAGGCTGACTCGAAGGTCGACCACCTACGAGCGCCTGGGTCCGTTTCCCTGACGATTACAATTACGACATTCTCTTACTGTAACCCCTGCCTGTCCACACGAATAGCACTGTTTGCCTCTAGGTAATGCGCACCCGATTGCCATGTGCCCTGTTTGGTTGCATCTATAACATACCACGTCCCTATTCGCCCTACCAGGTCTAACACCTTGTGGTGGTTGTTCATCTCTGTCATTTACACTAGACTGACCACTAGCTGGTTGTTGTCTATCTCTATCAGCTCTAGCAGCGAAACTGCTTGCTGGCTGCTGCCTATTTCTGTCGAATCTATTAGCAGGATGATTTAAATTCTGTTGGTTCGATGTCCCAGCACCTGATATTTGAATTGCATCAACCCCTGTTGAAAAATCGTCACTGTCGCTCTCTACGTCAACGTAGGCCAAGTCAGGTTCAATAGATTGGTTTTTCCTAGGTGTAAAATTTTCCTCCTCTAAACCATATCTCTGGTCTATTCTACGACACAGATCCTTTAAATGTGATAGGCTATTGACCTCAGTAGCAATTAACCCATTTTTATAGATGTCCGCGATATTTCTGAAGACGATAGCTAATTTCGCCTCTTCGGAAACAGGACAGCCAAGTCTTTGGAAATATGTGTTCATGCCAGCAATATAGGTCCCTATAGACTCTCCAGGGCCTTGTTTACGTTTTTGAATCTCCTTCAATAGCTTCTCGCCATATGAAGAAGGAAGATATTCTGCCATGAACCTCTGTTCCAGCTGTTCCCACGTATGGACTTCTCTTCGAACATCTTTGTAAAAAGTATAAGCTGACTTTTCAAAAAGATCAATGCCCGAATTCAGTAAAACCTTTTTGCTGACTCCTCTCGCCTGACTTAACTCGTCCACTCTCTCAAAAAATGCGGTGACGGAGATTGTACCCCTCTCACCTGTAAACTTTAAGTTCCACTTATGCGGTGGTACAGGTGCAACATGATATGAGGTACCAGGATCACTTGACATTGGTACTGGCGACGAACATGAAAATGGTCGTGACTGAGCAATTGGTGCTATGCTACTTTGGAGGGCAGCTAGACTCAAAGGAACGGTAGACGGTTGTTGATAATGAAAAGCTGATGTACCGTAATTCTCAATCGGCATAGGGACTGGTGCCTGTATTGGTGCCTGAGTTGGGTTCGTTAGCACTTGCATTTGCACTGGAGCAATGACCGACGGTTGGTTCGTGGGCTGTTGTGTGCTCGGGTGCTGTGGTTGCGGTAGTTGAGACTGGCTGGGAATGTTGCCAACATTTGTCGAGTGATCTGAGCTTCGACTCGTTGATTGGGTTTCAGATGCTTCATCATCATCTGAGGTAACGCCAACTCTTAGTAAATCTGTTGCTTGGCTCTGCAACCTCCCAATCAAACTCAAGGTTTCCGCAACCAGTATGCCTTTGGTTTGACTTTCTTCAAAGTTAGACGGATTCATGTTATTTATCCTGGCTAACACATGTTCCAACCTTACAGCGATTTTCCTAAACTCTCCCCCTTTGCTCGTACCAGAGAACTTCTCTACCAGCGGTACCAGACTATCAAGCTTCTTCATGCAGCTAAAAGCATCTTGGCCAAACTTAAAGGGATACGGAGGGTATCTCATACTTCCATCAGTCCTTTCTCTCTGTCTAATCAATATGAGCTGTTGCTTCATCTCTTCCACCGATCCAATGGCTATGCCTCTCCATGTTAATTCGTAGATTAACTCGTCCTTGACTAAGTACCTTATGTCAGACAACCGACTCAAAGAAATAGCCATGGTGCCTTTTATATTGAAACTTTAAACTTCAAAACTCTTAATTATACCTCCCAATTATAAAAACTGAACAACGCAATAACAAACACAAAGTTCACTTTAAACTCACTAGTGAAAATCACTATAAATTTTCTCACAAATGTAGAAAATATAAAACTTAAATACGGGCAGACGCGAACAAAACCGAAAAACACCGGAGCAGTAAGAAAATAAAATTTATTTGCATTTAAAAATGTAATCATAATTTATGTTAAGTATTTGTACAACCAACTATGACGTCCAACCCTGCAGAGAGAAATAACTACTTAAATCCTAAATTAGAATTAACAAGTAGCCATAACGAGTTAAAAAAAATAAAAGAGAGACAAGAGTTTTGGCAGTGTTTAGGTCTTATGTTTCACTCCTGCGTGAGTAAAACACAAAAAAAAAATAATTGCGCTTATCCTAGCTGAACTGGATTAAAATTAAAGTTAAGTGATGTTTGTTTACCTCAGCAACCGAATAGGTAAATTTATCCCTAAATGGAACGTACAACAGACTACCTATAACAATAAATCCCAAAGCTGTTGTACACAGTTAAAGCTAGGGTATACTCCTGCTATTGCAGAACGGCTCCACAAATAAACTCCTCAAAAAAACCCAAATCGCCGTATACAATGATTTTTCTACAAAGAATAAATCAAAACCCACTTTAACCTGCTTACCTACTCTGAGTCTACACGAAACTTGCATTGCTTAAGGCAAAATCATCCCTTAATATATAAGAGAACGCAATAAACATCGGAACAGATGTTCATGTTATAGAAATCGTAAAATATGCTCAATTAAAAAAAAACCGCTCGCTGAAATTGCGTCGAATTAGACTAGTAAGGATGTTGTGTGTAATTAAAAAAAATTAAAAGAAAATTTTAAAAAAAAAATTTCCGATGGTAAAAAAAAATTACACAAATAACGTCTTGGTAGGACTGCAACTCTCTAATAATCGTTAAAATGAAATTCCCAAAATTTTAACTAAATTGATGCATCACCCATGGTCATGGTCAAAAAGACCCTAGGATCGTACCGAAAAGTGTCAAAAAAAAATAAAAATAATTTTTTTTTTTTTTTTTTGGTGTCGACCACAGTAGTCCAATAATAAGAAAAATGAATTGGCTCACTAAAATTTCCAAAATATTACTCCACTCTGATAGGTGGTTTGGAGTAGGGAGAAGAAAAAAAATTTAAAACAAATGATGATAGGTTGTTAAAACGTGAGGGTTCGAAATAAAATTCTATTTTAATTCAGAAAAAAAAATATTTAAATAAACTGGTAGAACCATTGTAGGGACAAGGTACTACTATGCACCAAGGAAAAAATGTCCAACAAGAAAATCAAGTCTCCCTTTTTAAAAAAAAATATAAAAAAAAAAAATATTAAAAAAAAATATTTTCAAAAAAAAATTAAAAATGTTTAAGTGGGGTTGCAGCTCCTATTAGTGAACCTTAAAAATTTTCTTTTTATAAAATCAACACCAGAAAAATCTTATTCGAGTTGTCATGCAACAGTTTTTGTTCCTTTCCTTTAAAAAAACAGTTGTCAATTCCCTTTCCTCTCCCAAAACTGTGTGAATGTGAAAAGTGAATGAGCTAGAAAAATTAATTTACTATAAAAAAAATGTTGAAAATTAAATTTACTTAAGAATCATAAGGTATAAAAATCGTGATTGAAAAAAAAACCAATCAGTTTAGGAAAAGTTTAAAAAAAATGTTTATGTTACAAAAAACAAACGATGTTAGTATATTTGTTTAAAATTATTACTAAAGGAAACAACCAACGTGAGTACTCATTTACTGTACCCCTATATTAATGTGAACCTAAGTCTTAAACTTTGCACTCAACCCCGTAAAGAATTATCCCGTGTGCCCTTTCAAAAAAACAAATATGGAAACAATTTCAAGGATCACCTATAAGAACGTTGTAAAACTAAATCTGCCTACTCAAGTGTCTTTACACACAACATCTAATCAAAAAAAATTTTTACTGCTTAATGCATTCTCAGATCCCTATTCCCGGTGTTTACGAGATATAAAATTAAGTTGGGCCCACTCCACAACTATCAGTCAAAGCAAATCTACCAAATGTCCAAGGGCTAATGAGACCCCATCACCTACAAATGATATTTAGAAATGAAACAGTTGGGAATAATCCTGCGTAAAAACCAGAGAACAAAATCAAGAACCAAAAACTATTACATTAATTTTAAAAGAGCATAATAAAACTCCCGGCCCCAATTAAACTTTTGTTATCTCAACAAGACTCGGCCTAAACCCAAAAAACTTTTTATTAGACATTTCCCCTATTCCCTAAGTATAATGTCAATAAACCCAAAACTTGTGATTTCCATTCCAATCCCATCTGTACTCTATATATTTTTAAAACGGTCAAACACCCACAGGCGAAACAATATCTTATTTCAAAGAAAGGGTGAAGATATTTTGAAGCACCCTGTGAAAATAGGACACTATTATGGAAAATTGTTCAGATCAGTGTTCTGACTACTTTTTAACCTAAATATAGTCCTCTCATGTGCATGTTACTATTTTAATTCCTATCATAACTAAACAGATCACAAAAATTGTCTTTCTCCGCAAATCTGCAAGGTCCTGGAAAATGTGAGATTCAGCCTGTAGGCCAAATTTGGATGTATTTTAATTTAGCGAAAACCGAAGTTGCGAAATCCTAAAAAGATTAGCAGGAAGTCCTCGTTCCTCGATTTCTACACTCCGAACCAAACATTTCTTCCATTTCCACCCAGCTCGCGGGAGGAAAACCCCTAATTATTGCAATACAACAGGTACTACTATCATATTATGCATAACAAAAAAAAAGTATATGCCCTCATCATTGTTTAGTCTCATCAAAGAAAACCTATTGTTTTTAAATTTATTCTTAGATTGAAATCGTTTTTTTAAAAATCAATCATCTTAAATTTATTGTTTAACCTGAACACTTTCCCATTTATTCCACAACAGTGTATTGTAATTTAAAAATTTGCTTCATTATTTGAGGTCACCAGTATGAAACTATTTTAAAATTAAAAAAAAATGAAATAAAAAAATTATTTCCCAATTGTCCACAACTTCCAAGTTTTCATCCCTAAATACCTAGGTACTTTCTCAGTCTAACACCATCCATCGTTATCCAACATAACGCTTTAATTTCAGAAGCAACAAAACGAAGATTAAGTGAAAGCTAAGCAAGTATGTTGGAAGTTGCTTTACAATGGGCGCAGATGTAAGGCCCCTTTAAGTCCACGCCACTGTCCTGAAATGCAAACTAACAAAAAAACCTGAAGACTAGCATATCTGCCGTCAACCAACCTTTGGCATGAAATTAAAATAATTCCATATCATACCAGTATCCTCAAAACAAAACGTTTTTTTTTCTATAAGACCCCAAACACTTTAACCAATAAATCTTGTTATTTAAAATTATGATTCGGAAGTAAAAAGATTTATTTATTCCTGCCTGATCAACTAAGACAAAAAAAAGTTCACCTTTTGTAACTCAAGAAGTTCCTGTTTGGTCCCCCAAAAAAATATAACCTGTCTGGTCACCCTTTAAAACTACGACCACTATACAAACCGTTTTGACCAAAACAAGAATTCGAGAAGTTATGCTTACAGAAAAAAAAATAATCTTTTACGAAAAATTAAACTATTTAAAAAAGAAGCAAAATTTGGAAATATTTTTACCAATTATCACCGCATAGCATTTATATTTAGTTGAAAGTCTCTCTTAAATTCACTGACTCAAAATGACATTACTTAAAAAAAATTACTGAACTTTACAAATGAACTAAAAAAAAAATCAAAAAAACTTATATCTATATCTGTCTCAGTTAAACATTTCTTTTGTGGTATTATATCTAGTTGGGCTTCAAATTCATTTTCTCTGTATTCAATCTGGAGCAGGCAAAACTTCTCAAGGCTCAAACATAAATGTTTGCTCTCCAATGGCCATGACCAAGCTATGCCCTGAACGTAGAAAAAATACAGAAAAAAAATAATTGTGAACCAGAAAAACTTTAATTGATAGAAATACACGTAGGTCATTTTTAAAAAATGCACTCCAAAGCCCAACGCTGTATTTTGTACCAAAAAAAATTGACCAGTCACAAAAACACAACTAGACAACTAAACCAAAGACCTAAAACTGTCTTTCAAAAAAAAATACCCCAAAAAAAAAATGTTAACTGGACCTCTGGCGTTGATCTTCAGCCAATATGTCGCTCTAGGGTTTTAGCCTTGTGTTTCCTAACTTCCCGAGCCGACACTAGTAGTAGTAGTACATGGGCTTCACCAGTGGTAATGGTACAAAAGAAAAACACAAAGAAATATCGTTTCTGTGTAGACTACCGCAAATTGAACTCAGTGACGGCGCGTGATAGTTATCCTTTACCACTCGTATCCGAGACTCTTGACAAATTGAAAGATGCTAAGTACTTGTCAACTTTAGATATTAAGAGTGCTTATTGGCAAGTACCAATGGAAGAATCATCGAAGCCACTAACAGCATTCATCTGTAGACGAGGTCTCTTCCAATTTAAGCGGTTACCATTTGGTCTTCATAATGCACCTGCAACTTGGCAGAGACTCATAGATAGCATCATAGGAAACGATTTAGACCCCTACGTGTACGTATATCTCGATGACCTCGTAATTGTCACACAGAGCTTTTCTGAACATCTTAGAATTCTTGAGGAAGTCCTACGAAGATTGCAGAATGCAAAGATAACGGTAAGTTGGGAAAAATGCCAACTGTGTAGGCCAGAAATGACTTATTTAGGTTTCGTAGTGGACCGTCGAGGCATCCGAGTTGACCCTAATAAAATTAGAGCCATGTTAGAGCTCCAGAGGCCAAGAACTGTCAGAGAAGTTCGTAGAGTTGTAGGTACAATATCCTGGTATAGACGTTTCATAGAGAATTTTTCAGCGATAATAGCTCCAATTACAGCTCTAACTAAGAAAAATCAAAAGTTCGATTGGACTCCAGACTGCGAAAAAGCATTTATTAAGATTAAGGAACTTTTAGTGACTGCACCGATTCTTACATGTCCAGATTATACCAAAGAATTTGTCATTCAAACAGACGCATCAGGCTATGGAATAGGAGCATGTTTAACGCAACCTTATCCTGAAGGAGACAAAGTCATTTGCTATTTGAGTCGATCTTTGACTAAGCAAGAACGTGTTTACACGACCACCGAGCGAGAATGTTTGGCATTGGTTTGGGCGATAGAGAAGCTCCGGCCTTATATTGAGGGGATCTCATTTAAGGTCATAACAGATCATTTTAGCTTAAAATGGCTTCATAGCTTAAAAGAGCCCAGTGGAAGGCTTGCTCGTTGGTCTGTAAAACTGCAGCAATATGATTTTGAAGTAATCCATCGGAAAGGGAAAGATTTAGTTGTCCCGGACATGTTGTCTCGTGCAGTACCTATGATTGATACAATTTCGCAGCCCAGAGATGTTTCAACAGCAATTAAAGATCGATGGTACCAAAAGATGGTAAAGAGGGTCGTAGAATCACCATTAAAATTTATGAATTGGAGATACACTGATAATAAGTTGTATAAATATGTCAAACAAGAATACCCTCAACTTTCACCATCTAACGAATATTGGAAAGAGGTAGTACCCAAAGATCATAGGCGTAGAATTATTGGAGAAGCTCACGATCCTCCTACCGCCGGACATATGGGTGTGTATAAAACCTTCCACAGACTGGCAGAAAAATATTATTGGCCAAAAATGCGCCAGGACGTGGCAACTTTTGTAAAGAAATGCTTTGTCTGTGCAGCTCATAAGGGTGATACACAAGGTGTATCTGATCAGATGATATCTCACCCAAAACCAACTCGTCCTTGGGAAATTATTTCGACTGATTTATGTGGACCTCTACCTCGTTCAACAAAGGGTAATTGCTGGATTCTCGTCGTTACGGACTATTTGAGTAAGTTTTCCTTAGTTTTTCCAATGCGAACAGCCCCTACTCAAGCTGTTGTCAAGCATCTTGAGGAGCAAGTATTTATGGTCTTCGGAGTACCCCGTTTGATACTTTGTGATAATGGCCCTCAGTACAAAAGTAATGAGTTTAAGCGTTTTGCTGAGAGTTATCAGGTTAAAATTCAGTATAATCCGTATTATCACCCCAGAGCAAATCCAACAGAAAGGACGAATCGCACGTTAAAAACCATGTTATGTTGTTATGTGAAAGACAACCACAGGAAGTGGGACGAACAAATACATAAACTTGCCTGCGCGATTCGTACTGCAACCCATGAGACAACCAGGATGTCTCCTTTCTTTGTTAATTTTGGTAGGAATATGTGTTTATCAGGTAAAGATTACTCCAACCCAGTTTTGTTATCTGAAGAGAACGGTGTACAATCCGCAGCTGAAAGTAAGAACGAAGGTTTCCGGAAGCTCTATGCTGATGTTAAGAGAAGGTTAGAGGTGGCTGGAGAGAAAAACGTAGTTCAGTATAATTTGCGTACAAGGGTACCCAACTTTGCTGTGGGTCAGCGTGTTTGGAAGAAAAATTATGTTTTGTCAGATGCTGCGAAGTTTTTCTCGAAGAAGTTAGCACCGAAATTCGTTGGTCCTTATGTGATTAGGAATAAAATTTCTCCATGGATATTTGAGCTTCAGGAACCATCGGGTAAAGTACTGCCAGGGAGTTGGCATGCCAAAGACCTTAAGTCGGCAGCGGACCTCTCCGATTAACCTTTTTAGGTTAATCGTCTTGAAGTTGGGGGGGATTATGTAACGTGTCATTTTTACGTTTGGCGCCAATTTGTGGCCTTAAAAAAAGTTTAAAAAAATGTGGGCGCCAATTTGTGGCCTTAAAAAAAAATTGTATGACATTTGTGGCAGCTTAAAGACGTTGCCGCCATTTTGTGACACTGAAACCCACTGAATAATTAAACAAATATCTGGAAGCAGAACTGTATTTTCCAGCTAGGTAAAACATTGATATGCCCGGTAACTTTTATACAGTGGAGAAGGGGGGGGTTCAGAAATAAGGAAATTTTAAGTGCGCCACATTATTTAATACCAATGCTTTACTAAGAAGATCTTAAATAAAATACAGTTCAACCCAAACGTTGCAGCCAAACAATGAAATTCTACTTACTTCCGAGGCTTCCAGAGTATTTGTGTAATTAAGAATAACCAAAAAAAATAAACAGAATAAAATTCCAAAAGATTGAATTAAGATGACAAAGCTAGAAATACTTTACAGGTAGATGGACTCCTTTAACAGGTCATACTGTACCTACATCTGAGTCAGTAGCGTAGGACTCACTTACATAAATGATTGTAAAAAAAAAATACACATATACTTCCAAAATCGTTCCATCATAGGGGAGACCTAGACCAAATATCTGCTGTCATCATTCTACGCTGGGTAGAATGAGACAGACAGCAACCCAGTCCGAGATCCACCCCATGAGGTAAAAATGTGTAACGAAACCGCTAAAAAAAATAATATAATCTCATCTCTCTTTTGTCTCCGCAAAGTTGGTTCATTGGGTTGTACAAATAACACAAGAAAAATTAGTTCATCTTGTTTATTTTAAGGGTAAAATCAGATAAAATTACCGGAAACATAAAAAAAAATAAATGAAATGGATGAAAACAAGGGCCAAAATAGCAAGGCACTTTAAATAGGGCCAAAATAGCAAGGCACTTTAAATTTGACAGTAAAATTATCTTAAATAAATGAAATGAAGGAAAACAAGTCAATGTAGTAAATATGCCGCAAAACCAGGGTTATGACGTCATACCTTATCTTGCGTTTACAAGAAATGTTGAAATTATACTGTGAAAACTTATATATGAAAAGATTACGTCTAAATTATATTAAAAATTTATATATGAGGGAAAAAATTATGTTACGGCTTGCTCCTACCTTGGTCCTTGATTATTCTGTGTGTTTTATTTTGTAAACCTGGAATCCTGTTGTCCAGTTGTATCACCACTGCTCTCGGGTCTCCTGCTCTGCTCGCGCCTTCCCTCGTGCTCGCTTAGCACATGATGTTAGGCCAGCACTTTGGTCTTAAAAGGGTTGTGGGATTCTTGCCCGAGCGTAAAACCCTGTGGAAAATGAAATGTTTCAGTTTCCTGGAATTCGTCAATTTTGCACGAAGTTCCCCTACACAGTAACTTAAATCGAGAATCCCATGTCGACTCAATAAAACAAAGTAGATTTAAACAGATGAACTAAAATAATCCTAACGTACCTTTCTCAGGGTTATAACTGGCCCGTCCGGCTTCCCACCAGCGTCCAGCCCAACTGTCCCGTCGCTGGAATTGACAGGGCTGTAGACAAAGGAGAAAAACAATATATAGTTTTTATCCAACACGTGGTTAAAAGAAAAATATAAAAACGCCAACAATTCCCCACGTCCTTTGTCAAAAAAAGTACATTTCCCACGAAAAATAATTACAATTTGGGAGGCAAATATTATCTTGAAGAGTACTCAACTAATAAAAAAAAATTAAAAAAAATAAAATCGAACTTACCAATGCTCTTTCTTCCCCGTACAAATGGCGTAGGCCGACTTAAATTCCCCTCAACAGGGTGTGAGCGTCACTTCCGATTACGCCGAAAACACGACGGCTCACTCCTCACAGTCTCTGGGATATCTCCTACAATTCGCTGCAGTGCCAAACCAAAAACAATGGCGATCCCAGAGCCTGTTGCCGACCCAGCCAAAAGTTGTTAGCAAAAAGAGACCAAGCACTTCGTCGAGAATACCAGAATAATGAATTGGCCGGAAACCGTTTTGTAAATTTGGTGGGGAGTGGGGACGGTAAAACGCAATAGTACCAACCTAATCTTCCCGGTGAAATTCAAATAAAGGATGCAAACCTATTTATAAAAAACTTTTCCGCCAAAAATAAATCTCTACATTCAGTGGCCAGACTGGAAGAAAAAACCCGCTAACCAATGAGGAGATACCGCATAGTTCTATACAGGTATATAGGGGCAGCACCGACCAAGTGGACATTGCAATTAGGTAAAACGTACATTGAGGTGTTGTCGGATCTATTTCCACGGTTGGAATTTTTATAACAAGGACGTCGAGACACCCTCCATACACATTATTAATATTCGAACACTCAACCAATTCCCATATGAGTAAAGCTATACTGAGCGCAGAATTCAGTTGCACTCCAGTTACAGTCTCCGTCAAAAGTCTCCTTCGCTCTTTATAAATGTTTTCTCTAATATTCATATGGTTTAACGCCATTTTTGTAAAACGTTTCTACAGTAATAAAGTTGTTTCTGAACCTGAACCCAAAAATACACACTGAACTATTGCTTAAAGGCACAAGAGTGTTCAGATGTTAACTCACACGATTTCGTTTATTCTTTTAGTCTTGGTTTTTATCCCTCGTTTATCTCCCCTTTACCAAAGTGCATAACTCGTATTTATTTTATCCTTTCCCTATCAAATTAATAAAGATATCAAAGTGGCGGAGCCTCGGTTGTTCCTGGTCGACCCAAATATGTTTTCGTACTATCAAAACTAGTTAATCCGTGAAGGACATGAGGTTCGGATTGTCCCAATATCCTCGAAATAAACGTAAGGGAATGAAATGTTCATCTAAATGTTCCCTTCCTGTTACTGAATCCATTTGTGATGCGGCAACGCCGCCATTCCCCAGCATAACAGCTGTTTAACTTTATGAACGTCAAGTGAATCACAAAATTCCACAGATAAAAACAAAACAATCAAAATTTTTATGTGATTTTTCCCGAAGCCTGTGATCTTAAATTCCAATTACGATGTCCAGATAATGCGATGTGCGTAGTGTCCACAGTAATTCGATGGAATGTCTCCTTTATAAGGTAACTTTTTGGACACTATATAACCTCCAAACCTAGCTCTATAAAATACTATATATTTGTGTACAGAAAGACGAATCAAAGAGCCTTGATTATTTACCTAAATAAACAAATATGTAACGTTGTCTTAAACGTAAAAATGACACGTTACACCTTGTTTTCCTAGCTGCTGTGATTCTCAAATTATGATTTTTTAAAGTATTTGAACCCCTCAGAGTAAGAAAAAAAAAGTGGTAAACTTATTTTGGGCGGTCAATTATTCATTTGTTGGTAAACAATGCATGCGTTACGCTGTTGTTGCCTCCTGTATCTTCTTCAAATTGTATAAATAATAAATCAGGTTCAACTTGTGACCAGTTGCAAAATATATAGTGCTTTAGTTTTGTTGACCTATTCAACCCACGCGATATTTTGTCCTACACTTATTAGTCCGCGTCGCGTCGTTTTGTACTGTGAATTTTTGATTACATCATTCGAGAACCTTTAATTACAAGAACATAATTTATAAACGGTCCCTTTCCCCACGACTTTCACAAAGCGTGGTAACAGCGGTATGACGTCATATTATGGATTTTGTCTTAGTGGGTTTGGTTTTGGGCTACGTGGACTACATTCCCATGGAAGAGGGGCTCTCTATCTTATTGTAGAGGACCCTAAACTACTAATCATTGATCAAACAAGTCCAACCGATATTAAGGATATTCTATGTTATTATTTAATAGGCGGCTTTATCTCTCTGTTTATAGAGTTTAAGCACTACTAATCATCGAAATAAAAATTTCAGTGTGCACTTAATGATAGACATATTATGTAGAAATATATTCAGGCTGACAATTTGAAAAGGTTTTCTCCTGTATATTTTGAAAAGCATTAGAAAGTAATTTTTAAACACATATATGGCACTCCGAGGCGTAAAGAGGACTTATAGCTTTGCAGACTTGGCCCCCTCGGAGCAAGTCCCGCCCCTCAGTTTTTCGTAAATTGGAACCTTTTAGTTACGAGATCTTGTTAGAATGCTTTTTATTTATCTTTTTTGAGATATTAGCTGTTAAATAAAATACTATTTTGATGACGTATTAATTCTATATAATTTTTTTTAGTTTAGCCAGTGGCGTCGTGTATTTACATTTAATCAAAATACTAAACATTTTGATTTATCACGGTATTTTCACAAACACAGCCCTTCTTCCTATTCATTGTTTTTTTCTATTCAATTCAACATTCTCTTTATTTAGCAAAAAGCTAGACCAACAAATTACAAATTTATATAAAAACCAAAGAAAACCAGCACAGCTGGTGCAAAAGAAAAGAAGTAGTAGTCCAATTCAATGATAAAAGGAATAAAATTACACGAACATCACGAACTATTTAAAATTTATCACAGCAATTTTTAACACACAATTTAATTCGATAAATTTAAAAGTCTGGCGTTAACCTGAAAAACTTTTTTAATTTGCTTTTAAAATGTAAAATCGTTCTACAGTTTTTAATGTCTGCGGGCAGTTTATTATAACAACTCATGCCTGCAAAAAATAGTGTCCGTTTTGTAGAAAATAACCTAGTTTGCTCAATATGGACGTCATTACGTTGTCTGGTATTATAAGAATGAATGTTGAACTTAAATTGTAAGTTCTTAGATAAATATAAAGGTAACATATTATTAATTAACTTAAAAATAATTAGAAGGGTTCTAAATTTTATATTTAATTTTACTGACATCCAGTTTAATCGCTCTTGCATGTATATTATGCTGGTATATCTATTGCACCCAAGACTAGTCGCATGCATCTATTTTGCAAAATCTGAAGTTTATACAGATCTGTCTCACTACACATAAACAATATAGTAGCACAATACTCGAAATGCGGTTTTATAATGCTGTTATAAATTAGACATTTTGTATTTTGCGACAGACTTTTACTAATTCGATAAGTAAATCCAATTTTTTTTGAAATCTTTTTACATATGTAGTCAACATGATCACTGAAAGTAAGTTTACAATCAATGATAATTCCCAAGTATTTCATTATGTAGACGCGCTCTAGGGTATTTCTCTTAAAATTATTTGATCAATATCATCTCCAGTTATATATATAATAAGATCATCTGCGAATAAATGCATGGTACAATCTGGGAAATCATCACTTATCTTTAAAATATCGTTAATAAAACAAATAAACAACAAACAACCCAAGACGCTTCCTTGAGGAACGCCATTACCGACCGGCGTTTTTCTAGATTTGGTTCCATTTATTTTTGTTTGTTGGTAACGTGCTTCTTTCATATATGACTTAAACCAAGCCAGGGTGTTATCGGATATACCAAAGTAAAATTCAAGTTTTTTGAGCAACAGTTCTCTGTCAACCACCTCAAAAGCTCTTTTTAAATCTAGAAATACAGCCACAATAGCTTTACCTCTATCTCTATAGAGTTTTTAAAATGACAAATGACTTTTTGGAGGGCAGTCTCACAAGAATAACCGCCTCTAAAGCCTGATTGATTGACAGATAACAATTTTTGCTTGTCAATATAGGACGTAACTTGTTTATAGGCTGCAAGCTCTAAAATTTTTTCGAGGCAAGGTAAGGTATTAACTGGCCTGAATTCTTCTATATTGTGAAGTACAAATAAGTTATTTTTTGTATTAACAAAATAAAAAACTCAAAAACACCGAACCATAGAACAGCCAACAGCACATTCCACAGAAAAAAATGTTTGATTGTGCTATTTTAAGCGTTGTTGCCATGTCGCGTCACCTCGCGTGTTGAACTTGCAAAAGAAATGAAGGGCAATTTATGTGTAGGGGCCATTCTTAAATAACATAATGCTCAAGGGGGAGGGGGGTGGTGGGTTTAGCATTGCGATACACTTAGTGAAATTTTGATGTATTTTTTATTGAAAATGCGTGAAGGAGGAAGGTGGGTCTCTCTACTTATTGCGTTACGTAATTAGTGAAATGTTGATGTATTTTTTATTGAAAATGCGTGAAGGAGGAAGGTGGGTCTCTCTACTTATTGCGTTACGTAATTTGCCCGAGAACATAGTTATTAACATTAAAAACTTCGTGACATTTTTAAGTAACCCTGTATGCTGACCCGAAAAGCAATAGCTTGGGAAGGCATTGTTTGCTTCGAGAAAATGTTTGTTCTTCGTTTTTCTTAGATAATATTTTTTTAAAAAGCGATGTTGTAACCTATATTTGATCTGATATAATATACAGTCAAACCTCTCTAACTCAAACCTCTATAACTCGAACCTTTTAAGTGGTCCCTGCACTTTTTATATGTATTTTAACCTCTTGAGCTCGAATTTCTATAACTCGAACTCTCCATAGCCCGAACTGTTTTGATTTTCCCTTTGAGTTCGAGTTATAGAGGTTCGACTGTATTTAAAAAATAGTTTTAGGGAATATGACAATTCGCAGCTGAACAATTCTCCCCCGACCCAACTTGCCACCGACCCAATTCGCCGCCGGAGCAATTCGCCGCCGTGGTTTAAGTTTGCAATTTTATTCATCTCCTATACTCTACAAATATTTTTTTAAAAATCTAATTTTTTTTTTAAAAGTACTTTTTCAAAAAACTACTTTTACAAAAAACATTTTTTCGAAAAAAAAATATTTTTGTGTAACATTTTTTTGTGTGGAAAGTGGTGGTGTCTCTACGGATAATAAGACGAATAGCCAAACACTAATAAGGAGTTTTGTAACTAAAACAAAACCAGAAAATCCCTCAAATATTAAGGAATGTATTTACCAAATCCCGTGTGAGTGTAGTAAATCATATGTAGATGAAACGAAACGTCCTTTTCATGTCAGAGTAAAGGAACATCTAAAAAGTACCCAATTGGGGGATATTGAAAAATCCGGTTTAGCGGATCATGCATGGTCAAATGATCACATGATTCAATGGTCTGACGCTAAAGTTTTGCATAAGAAGTCACACTGGCGAAAACGAAAGTTTATTGAAGCTGCGTTTATAATACAGAATGAAGAAGTTTTCAGTCAACCAAGCACGGATATACCAAGCATATGGAAACCACACCTTAAGGAAAACAAGCGTCTTAGAATTATAAAGGTGGCGGGCCGTCACACCCGACTGCACACCAAGTAGTATAAGTAGTAGCCTTTAGACTGGATTGTTTAGTTTACACTTGAAAACGGTTAGAGATACTTACTAACCAAAACGTCGTGTTTAAAATAAATAAAGACAATGAAAGTCCGAAGTTTTATTTTTACTCAATCATTGTCTACGAGTTTCAAACAAAAAAAGGTTAATGAGGTGGGTCCTCAAGTTGTGAAAGGTTAGCCCAGATTTTCCTAAGCTCTAAGGTCGACACTGACAGTAACATCTGTTTGTATTAAATGCAGTGTTGTCTTGGCCGTCGGACTCGGTGTATTGAATTTTTGGTGTTTTTTTACTGTGTTTTGAGTTTTATTTTTGTAAAAAAGAACTTAGTTGGACGTAAAAGTAAACAAGAAGTGCTATGTTTATGAAAATATTGTGAAAATTCAGCCCAGATTGGTTTTTGCGAGATGATTCCAGTGATGCAGCTATGTTGCCATCGCCGGGGATTCTGTAAATTCTAAATTTTCAGGAATGACCGCCACGAATAGGGAAAATTTACACGGGGCCGCGGTTGATTACTTCTCTTTATATTTTTCTTACTCTAAGGAACCCCTCTACTACCTCCTTGCAGCCCCCACCCCACCAATATTTAATGACCTTATCCACGGGTACCGCAATTTTTTTTAGGCAAATTTGGTTAAAATCGTTTTATTTGACAATCACAAAATTTGGCCTTTTTTAACCCAAATAACTTATTGTGAGTGAGAATAACAAAGTTTTATTTTTTGACGATCCCAATAACCTTCCGTACCTACGGACATATCAGAAGCTAAGCAACGAAAAATCATGGCCAACTATTTTAAAAAGATTAGGTTATTTATAATGGATTTTTTTCATGCATTAGATCTTGGAAC
The DNA here is from genome assembly GCA_963576565.1 of Aspidapion aeneum. Taxonomy (NCBI): domain Eukaryota; kingdom Metazoa; phylum Arthropoda; class Insecta; order Coleoptera; family Brentidae; genus Aspidapion; species Aspidapion aeneum. The sequence continues at coordinate 77,125,995 of OY755038.1, read as the reverse complement.
CTCGTGGGTGCTTTCGAGCTACTGCCCACCGAAAAATAGAAGAACCTGATTAGGTACAAAACTTTTTCGATTTTTTAATTTACGGGTACTAAAATGTGCGTTTATTATTGTAGCATTTGCTCTAGGTAAAACGTACCTTTAAATTGTCATAAAAAAATTGTAAGTGTTGGATACTAATTGTTATTGAAATTTTTATCCAGGTCCGGACCTTGTAGTGTGCGACGAAGGTCATCTGCTTAAAAACGAAAAAACAAATCTCAGTATTGCGATGAATCGTATTAAGACTTTACGACGGATAGTGCTGACCGGTACGCCGCTGCAGAACAATCTGAAAGAGTACTGGTGTATGGTGCAATTTATAAAACCCAATCTATTGGGTACTTACAAGGAGTATTTAAATAGGTAAGTGACACTAAATTAGTTTATACTAGAGGCCCTCGGTACCTTTGTCTGATGTGTTCCCCCACTTATATTGCCCTCTTTTTCTAGCATAATGCAGTTTTATATATCAAACGAATTTCTAGAGATAAATGAATGCACCTCTTCTCGTCTGTTTCCTTAGACAGCTTTTTGACGTTTCGACTAATTTAGGTTAGGTCCTTGGTATATCCCAAAACGAAAATACCCCGAAAATCTCTTCTTTGGGATTTCTATAAAAATGGTTAATTTGATGAACTTAAGTTAGCCCACGTTAAGACTTACCTTAAATTCGTTGCCGCATATATCTTTTTTAGATCAAGTTGGCCCTGGTCCCAAAAAGGTGCCAATAAAATCGCTTTCCCCAAAAAAGGATATCAAGAATTTTTAATAAACAAAAACAATTTTAATTAAAAATAAAAACAAACGGTTTTTCGCCATTAGGAAGTAGTTCAAATTTTCACAAAAAAACTACATTTTACTAACCACATAAATAAGTAGGAGGAACACGTAGATGTTAAGCTCTAATTTAATTTATTACCAGTGCCATCGCTTAGCTAGTGAGTTAAACCATTTTTGGCGCTCTACGCCTTGTATATAATTATACTTTCAGTCTAATTAAAATTATTGTATTCAGTGTCTTTGCTTAAATATTTGGCGACAAAGTTCGATTCCCTTTACTTTTATTGTTATTCTCTAAAGGTTGCTCCAGAGTAACAAATTTTGACAAAGATTAATAACAATTAATGCCAACCTGTACTAATAATTTTTTTATTTAAAACCAATCTTCTAACTTTTGCCAAAGAGACCTCTGGTGTAAAAAAACTCTCAAAATATATCAAGGGCTTTATACAACTGACTGAAAACATTGTATTTTTACGAGCATTTTTCCTAAAATGTGCAGTGTTTGCAAAACACATAATATTTATTGTAATTTTTAAAAATGTTCAAAAGTTTTTTGGTCGCCACTGGATTGTTACCCTCACTCTGGACTGCACAGAGTCATACATAGTTAAGTGTATAAGTTAAATGAAAACTTCCTTTTCTTCAAAATAGTATACGATACTACGTAAACTTTTTCCATAAGGCTTCGTTCCTAAGAAAATTGGTGTAATTAATTTGAATAAAATGTGCAAGAAGTCACCATATACGGGATGCTTGAGGGCATGTCTTTACACTTTACATATTTAGAACTTTCTAAGTAAAAGGCTAATAAAGAAAAATAGTCAAAAATCCAAGATGGCCGCGCGATTTTAACAATGTTTCTAAACGGAAAGGTGTTAAAGCTTTTACTATGTGTAATGGGACCCCCTATTGATTGCGCCTAGTCTTCGTTTTGTGTTTTTAAAAACTATTTTTTTAATCCTTAATTGGCCGCCAGAGTGACATCAACCGGATTCTTAAAGTAGAGTCAGTCGTCCTTGGACTAGCAAGATGCGCAATAAAAATGTTTTTGTTAATCGTAAATCCCACTTTTTGCGTTCCCTTTTCTAAGTAAGAATTCTGAAAATATAGAAAAAAGTTCAATAATGACAAGGTAAGTTTAAATTATCGGCTGTAGCAAAAAATAGAAGATAATAGGAAACACAAGGCTGACTTTGAATAAACTAAAATAAAAATATATTTTTTAACGTTCTATTGCATCTCCAGTAACCCAGTAAGCTTAAAATCCCCCAAATACCAAGCTTTAGACAATTTCGTGTTTGACTTTGATACTTGTAAAGTTTGCCACTTTGAATCCCTTATTTAATTTTTTATAGTTTAAGTCAATAATTTGGTAGAGTAGGGTGACCTTAAGCAACGCGAAGTTTTAAGTTTGAAGCAAATCGGTTTATAAATAGGAAAATCCATCATTTCATTCGATCCGCTATTTTGAATATTTTTGTAATAAAAAAATGTTAAATTTTATTATTACCAGGACACTATACACCTACCAAATTTCAAGGCTCCAGCTCTTCTCTCTAGCGCGAAGTATCTCAAATAATTGTCGCAATATTTGAAACAAAGATATCCAGGTATACAGAGTCAAATTAAATGAATCCGTTTAAAACAACTGTTTCTGTTCTAGGTTCGTCAACCCAATCATCAACGGCCAGTATACCGACTCCACTCTGCACGACATCGATTTAATGCGCAAGCGATCCCATGTGTTGCACAAACTCCTGGATGGCGTAGTTCAGCGGCAGGACTACTGCGTCTTGGCACCCTATTTGCCACCAAAATATGAATACGTGCTGTTTATAAATTTAACGGGCATACAAAAGAAGTTGTACAGGCATTACATGGAAAATTTGGCCAGGTGAGATCTAATTTTTGCCTTCCTAGCCCGCGCAGCAATGGCTAGAGAATGTTATGTTTTCGGATTTTTTTTTTTTTTTTTGAGATGGCGCCGAAAATGTCTTATGGGTGTATTCTGAACTATCCTAGCAAAATCCGAATGGGCTAGGAAGGAATCAGATCCATCATGAATCCATAAAACCTGAACTGTCAATAGGTACCTAATAGTTGAGAGGCCTGTGGTATCCCGTGGGACAGTTGTGGAAGATTTTTTTTAAACAACGCTAGATCGATTGATAGTAGATCACACAATTTTAAGTCATCGGCTGTTTGCCTCCAATTTGAGTAGGAAGGCCGGTGGGTCGTCAAATCCAAGATCGTGACTTTTTTCATGATTATTCACAAACTTTGGCTTAAAACTTTTGCAAAATTAGTTTTACAGAAAAACTGTTTTTTTTTTTGCAATGTTTGCAATAGAACAACAATTAAGATATTAGTAAATTAGCTTCAAAACTAACAAAGATATAGTTTTTTTTTTCAAAATTGTATCTCGTACTCCGAAATCTCCATGTAGTTACTTTTGTCTGGAACACCCTGTATAATTCGTCGCAGTGATTGTGAACTGTCTTAACTTATATAATTAAAACCTTGAGCTAGTGCACTAAAAAAGTTTTTATAGAGAAAGCGATGTTTTTTTAAATGTAAAACTGTAAACAAACGACGAAAAACATTATGTTTTATTCTCTGTTTACAGTTTTGGACAAAAAGAATATGAGTTTATTAATAAAAACTTTTTTTGAAAGCGCGCTAGCGAGTTTTTCTTTATGTAGGTTAGGCCAGTTAACAACTAGGGCGACAATATGTAGTCAATTATTATATTTTATGAATAAAGATTTCTTTACAAAGGCCTAGAAATAGTACTCCAGAACCACGGTATTTAAACTCTATATGGTAGTGGCATTGCTACAGAGCTTTCGTAAAGTTGCCATCCTGTGGAAGTGAAACATTTATTTCGGTTCTAACTGACTAAATTGGCGTTCTCTCTAACTCACAGACCAATTGGAAAAAAAGAGAGATATAGGACAGGTATACTTCCAAGCAGTGGATTCAGAACTACAAAACGGTAGTGTTTTTAGTGTAATGTATTTCAATAAATTAGTTTTGCAGAAAAACTGTTAAAACGTTTACCTTATTCGTGTTATTTATATATATATATATATATATATATATATATATATATATATATATATATATATATATATATATATATATATATATATATATATATATATATATATATATATATATATATATATATATATATCTTTCTATCATTGTTGCGTCCGTGTTAACGAAAATCCATATCATTATTGCTTCACCGACATTGTTGCGTCCGAATACCGGACGCAATAGTGCAATCCCATGTTATTTGCGAACAGAGAAGATTTTTACAATGACAATCAGACAGATTTTTAGCTCTTTTAGAGAGCTATAATATGCTATGTCTTATTTTTCTCTACTTCAAAATTTAAAGCATTGGCGCCAAAAAAACCCGCACAAAATCGGACGCAATAATGATAACTAAATAAAATCCGGTGTATATTTTTAGTTTGAGATAATTCCGGTAGAGGCGACACTCCTTTTTGTATATTTTTTTTGGTTTTACTTCTCTATCATTCTTGCTTCCACAGATTTGGCAACATTGCGTTTATTATTATTTAATATATTCCTGCATTTTATGAGTTTCCAATATCTAAATTCCTTGACCAGGATTGAAATTGTTTTCTTATTTTCATTTAACGCCAATATACAAAAAATGTATGTTTAATGTTTAAACTTTGAGTTTTCTGTCTATATATTTTCTCGGTACATTTTTGATACCGGATTGGCCAACATTCTTTTTGCGCCATTTCTTGGATATATACAGATATTTTGCGCCAAAATAATCAGTTGGATGTGTGAGTTCAAAGTGTCTAAATACTGATGGATAGAGACGACCCAGTGAAGATGGTAAACTGGTAGAGGATTACCTGTCACTTAGCATGAAACTGTCTGTGTCATCGTGTGCTTAGAAAATGCATACCTATACATAAAGACAATCCTCTTCCTGTTTCCGCAATAAACTGTCGCGATCATGGGATTGACAACTTGTGGAATGGAAGGCAAACCAAGCGATTTTGTAATGCTAACTCAAAAAAAATTCCAATGTGGAAACGATCTACCTTTCTGAATAAGAAAGAACTAATTTCGCTAAGAGGTTAATAGTGACGTATGTCTAAGTTATTTATCGTAGACAGCCTAGGATTAATTAGATAATAAAATAGAACTCCACTTAGTTTTTTCTTTAAAACATATCTAATTACAATGAACCTTCTGGAGTTTTTAAATAAAGACCAGGATTAAGTTGCCATTGGAAACAAAATTAGTAAATAACTCAAAGTATGTTATTAAATAAAATAAATAAAACCCCAAACAAAGCCTCGGAGCAATGGCCTGATATTCTCGAAGACAAAAAAGTAAAACCAAAGGACTATAGCTCAATGGAACGTACAGGGTGTCTCATTATAGTTTTCCCACCCTTTTACACCATTAATAATTGATATAGGAATATAAAAGAAATTGTGTTCAAATTCGCGAAATTTTTAGTTTTAAATTGCATCTTGACCTTATTCCTGATGCTTACCATATTTGACAGGCGCTCAAATTTATAGTTTTTGTAAATTGGATGCTGCTTATATTATTTAATTGATAGATTAGGCTTGGAACATATTTTCCAAAAATTCCCGATATGCCGTAGTTTAGAGCCATAGTTTCTGAGATATTAGCAATTATTTTTTAAAATGATAAAAAGATAACAGTACCGCTTTTGTGTTAATTTTAGTATCCTTATTCCAAATTATGTTAGTCCCCATGTATCAACAGTGACAATGACATTATGTGACACGACATATAAACTTTGTTGTCGTTACCGGTTGTCATTTTGAGCGTCATTTAAAAAAAACATTTGTCACTGTCACTGTTTATACATGGAGACTAACATCGTTGGAAATAAGGACACTGAAATTAACGCAAAAGTAGTGATGTTATTTTTTTATAATTTAAAAAATTGTGGCTAACATTTCAGAAACTATTTATCAAAACTGCGCTAATCTATTAATTAAACATTATAAGGAGCATTCAATTCACAAAAACTATAAATTTCAGCGCCTGTCAAATACGGTAAGCATCAAGAATAAAGTCAAGATGCAATTTAAAAGTCAAAATTTCGCGAATTCGAACACAATTTCTTTTATATTCCTATATCAATTATTAATGGTGTAAAAGGGTGGGAAAAATATAATGAGACACCCTGTACAGGGAGTGAACCAAAAGTTGGACATTATTGCAACCGAAGTGCAGAATAGTAAGATAGACATTATGGCACTCACAGAGATAAAAAAGAAAGGAACATGTACAAGTAGTGTCGGTAACTTTGTTCACAAAATAAAGGCCAAAGGGGTATCTTTATTAATCAAGAAAAATCTCAAAAATAAGATTATCGACTACGAGTGCATTAATGCTGAAGATGCTTGGACATAATATAAGCATAATAATAGCCTACGCACCATCAGACGACGAAAGATTAGCTACAAAACAAATGTTCTTCGACCAACTTGATGAGACTATCACCAAAATCGGCAATACCAGGGAAATAATTATAATAATATATTTTATTAGTCGAACTGATAGACAAACCCAATTGTGTGAACCCACAACTTAAAAATAAATAATGGTTTTTTTAAATATATGGATATTCATCTATATACCTGGATTCAGGCATCAACAAATCTAAAATCTAATTATGCTATAGGTGGACAACACTCGGAATGAAAGTGGTATGATGTGCGGTTACTTCGTGGTGATACCTGTGGATCTGACGACCATTCGGTAAAAGCAAAAATATTATTCCCTTTCAGAAAAAATAGAGGTGAGAGTAGTAAGAGTAAAGAAAATCAAAAATACAACTTTAGAAGTCTAGAAATCGAACTCGTATGCAAATATTGTATTAGAAGCGATTGGATGAAAAATTAATAACTACAGAACACTCATTTGAAGAAACATATACAAACATAGTAAAAAGCTTAATAGAAGCAAGCAAAGAAGCTGTTGTGTACATTGAGGGTCTTTCTCTGTTTGCAGGGTTTTGTTTCTGGACACAGCAGAAACATAAACTCCAATTTCTTCTTCAAGGGTTGAAAAATCCAGAGTCCTCGAGTGTTTGAAAAATCAGCCTTCATGATGAAGTAATAAACAAATTAAGAAGATAGAACTCAACTTAGTTTTTTCTTTAAAACATATCTAATTACAATGAACCTTCTGAAGTTTTCAAATAAAAAGTTGCCATTTGAAACAAAATTAGTAAATAACTTAAAGTTGTTATTAAATAAAATAAATAAAACCCCAAACAAAGCCTCGGAGCAATGGCCTGAAATTCTCGAAGACAAAAAAGTAAAACCAAAGGACTCTCAACATAGCTAAATGGAACGTCCAGGGTGTGAACCAAAAATTGGACAATAATGCAACCGAAGTGCAGAAAAGTAAAATAGACATTATTGCACTCACAGAGACAAAAAAGAAAGGACATGTACAAGTAGTGTCAGTAACTTTGTTCACATATTTACTGGAGTCCCAAAATAAAGGAGAGCAGCCAAAGGGGTATCTGTATTATTCAAGAAAAACCTCAAAAATAAGATTACAGACTACGAGTGCATTAATAAAAACCTACCTCGAGTTAACACGAAGATGCTTGGACATAATACAAGCATAATAATAGCCTACGCACCATCAGATGACGAAAGATTAGCTACAAAACAAATGTTCTTCGACCAACGTGATGAGACTATTACCAAAATCGGCACTACCAGGGAAATAATTATGGTTGGTGATTTTAATAATCGAACTGATAGACAAACCCAAAGCAAAATTGTAACACCATTTGGAGAGGAAGTAAAAAATGATGATCGCTTCAGACTGATGCAATTGTGTGAACCTACAACTTAAAAATAAATAATGGTTTTTTTAAAATATATGAGCATTCAGGTATCAAGAAATCTTAAGTCTAATTATGCTATAGGTGGACAACACTCGGATTGAAAGTGGTATGATGTGCGATTACTTCGTGGTGATACCTGTGGATCTGACGACCATTTGGTAAAAGCAAAAATATTATTCCCGTTCAGAAAAAATAAATAGAGGTGAGAGTAGTAAGAGTAAAGAAAATCAAAAATACAACTTTAGAAATCTAGAAATCGAACTCGTACGCAAATATTGTATCAGAAGCAATTAGATGAAAAATTAATAAATACAGAACACTTATTTGAAGAAACATATACAAACATAGTAAAAAGCTTAATAGAAGCAAGCAAATAAGCTGTTGTGTACCAAGATAAAAGAAAGCAATAAGATGTGGTGGACGGAGGAAATACAGGAAATGGTCAAGGAGGAAAAACGCCCATACTCGGAATGGCTCAGTACTAAAGACCAAAGAGACCTACGAATCTACAGGGAAATCAGAAGACAGCTAATAAAGTGAGGAAGGGAACGTTAGAGATTTAACCCTCTTTATTTTCTGGCGACGTTTCGACGGTTGTTTTCCGTCTTTTTCAAGCTATAAAACAAACACAATAAAAATGTAGAATGACGTTAGAAGACAATATAGCAGTATTATTATACATTCATAAATATTATAATTACATAAAGCTAATAGGTTTTTTTTTTAATTCAATTAATAAATAACATTAATACATAAGATATATTCTTCTGTTGTTTTTAAGTTTTTTTATCTATTTTAGCTCACACTACTACTATATAAGTAGTGTGAGCTATGGTGATCCTAATTTTTCCGAGAAAAAAAAAGTTGCTCCGATTTCAAAAATTTTTATATATCTTTGCGTTTCAGATGATTTTGAAACTTTTTTGTTTTGCTGTCTGTCTGTCTGTATGTCTGTCTGTAACGACCAACCCGCATAACTCAAAAACCGCTTGTCCGATTTTAATGAAATTTGGTACCTAAGTTGGGTCTTGGGCCGTGATGGTCCCATTTAAAAATGATCAAAATCCACCGCACGCAAGCCAAATAAAATGGTGGGGGTAGATTCCAAAAATTAGAGTTTATGTGAAAATATGGCGTGTGTGATATCAAACGAAAGGTAATTAAGTCTGGAGTTAAACAAAATGAATTTTAGTTTATTTAAAAAAAAAGGGTGGGGGTAGATGTCAAAAATTAGAATTTAAGTGAAAATATGGCGTGTGTGATATCAAATGAAAGGTAATTGAGTCTGGAGTTAAACAAAATACATTTTAGTTTTTTTTAAAGGGTGGGGGTAGATTTAAAAAATTTGAGTTTAAGTCAAAACATGGCTTGTGTGGTATCAAACGAAAGGTAATTGAGTCTGGAGTTGAATAAAATATATTTCAGTTTTTGATTATATTAGCTCACACTATAACTATAGTACCTAGTGTGAGCTTAGGTGCCCATAGATTGGCAGAGTATTTTTTGTTATTACCATTTTTTTTTATAATTTTTTTTAATTTTATTTTATAACTATTTATTAAGATCTACGTGTTAACCCATTAATTTTAAGGGTAAGTTATTAAAATTAAAATCCATACCAGTAGATCCATAAATAAAAAATAAAACTAATTAATGTCAATATTACCTAACAAACAATTACAATCGAATTGATTTTAATGTCATGGTGCTATTAAAAAAATTATAATAAGAATTTAAATAGATAAAATCTATAAAAATAGTTATAAAATAAAATAAAATAAAATAAAAAATTATAAAAAAAATGGTTATAACAAATAAAATAGATAAAAAAACTTAAAAACAACAAAAGAATATATCCTAATATAAACCTATTAGCTTTATATAATTATAATATTTATGAATGTATAATAATACTGCTATATTGTCTTCTAACGTCATTCTATATTTTTATTGTGTTTGTTTTATAGCTTGAAAAAGACGGAAAACAACCGTCGAAACGTCGCCAGAAAATAAAGAGGGTTAAATCTCTAACGTTGTCCTTATTTCCCGCTAACCCTTCCTCACTGTAAATTCTAAGGACGTCAACTTTCTTCAAACAGCTAATAAATTTGATACGCACGGAAAAAAATGCCACGATACAAATACACACGTAGGAGGTAGGCAAAGTATGGAAATTAATTTCTACGGTAAAAAACCCAACCAAAGAAAAAGTAAATCAGATCATCAAATCAGAACAATGGTACAAGAGACTGCTGCAGGAAACGAGACCGAAATATCTGTCAGCCTTTCCGATGAGAGACATAGAAGTACATGGAGAGGAAGTAATCATCAAAAAAGAAATGATAAAGAATAGTATTAAAAAGCTTAAATCCGGAAAAGCTAGCGGACCCGCGGGAATATACTGATTGGAAAATTGCATATCCTCAATACATAAAAAAGGAAACAAGCTGGATTCCAACAATTACATATAAATTTCCGTAACCATTATACTAAGTAGATTGTAGGGTAGGATTCTTAAGAATCTAACAGATAATGATTTTCATGAACAAGAAGAAGAGCAAAGTGGGTTTCGTGCAGGCAGATCTTGTAGTGATAAATGTTTTTGTCTTACACAGGTAATTGGGAAAAGAAGTGCCAGAAACATAGAGACTCATGTTACCTTTGTGGACCTACAAAAAGCATGATACCGTTCCAGTGGAAAAATTATGGACAGTGCAAGAGCAAACTAATATCAATCATACATACATAAAAGCAATAAAAGAACTATATAAAGGGTCAAAATCAAAAAAAAATTGGAAATCAACTTTCAAAAGAATTCCTGGTAACGAAAGGTTCAAGTAGTAGTAGTAGTAGTAGCTCTAAAAAACTGGAAACGTAAAGTACACGGTAACGGGAAAATAACAAAACTGTGGGTTAACCGTGAACGTAGACAAGACTCAGTATTTATGTATTAGAAACGAATCAAGTGAGTTAAAACCAGACTAGAGCAGAAAGATAAAAAATATTGTAAAATTTTACATTGATCGAAGGAGGTGGAGAATAGGCGTCGGACAACGTAGAAAAACGTTCTATACCGACATAGTAGTAGTAAAATTTTACATACATGAAACAATGGTGAAAAGCATGCTGCTGTATGGAATAGACTTGACGCGTAACAGAAAAATACAAAACAAAAATGGAAAGTGCCGAAATGGATGCAATAAGTAGATAAATTAAAATATCTAGAACAGATCATATAAGAAATGAGACCATAAAAGAACTAAAAGACAACTGATATGGTACGGCAATGTACAACGGATGAATGACGAAAGACTACCAAAGCAGGTTCTAGAATGGCAACCAATAGGGGCAGAAAAGAGGGCGTCCTAAACTGGAATGCCAACAGTCAATCCAAAGATCAATGAGTCAAAAGAACCTGACATATTGTCAGGATCGAAGGAGGTGTAGAATAGGCGTCGGACAACGTAGAAAAACGTTCTAGTATGTTATTAAATGTCAGTTTTGGCTAATAGTGTTTGTCAAGATGTATAAACTTAATATTCGGCAAATTATTTTACAACTTTTATATCAAAATTTTAACAAATTTCATGGAAACCATTTTTCCCATCCATTTATATGGTGCCTTTAAGCCAAATAAAAAAAAACAAAATAAATTTAATAAATATACACACTGTATATAGGAAACATACACACACGGGACAGTACCTAAATTTTAAGTCTAATCAGTCTGTTGCTACAAAACAAGGAGTTATAAGAAGTTTGTATTTAAGAGTCGTGAATATTTGTAGTAATAATGAAGAATTAACGCACAGAACTCTACAACATTTAAAAGGACTTAAAACAGAATGGTTATTCCAAAAAATTAATAAACTCAACTATCTCTAAATTTAAGAACAAACCAAATGTGGGAAATTCTCAAAATAATAATCTGTTGGGTGTTATTAACATTCCATATTATTATGTTAAAGGGATTTCAGTAAACATAAGACGAAAGCCAAACAGTATAATATAAAAACAGTTTTTTCATCGGGAAATATGATAAGGCAGTGGCGAGGCGTAAGGATTTTTTTAAGGTTGACAGAAGAAATAAAAAAAAAAAATACAAAAAAAAAATATTTTTATTTTGCATAAAAAGTACAACAAATATTTATATTAATAGTGTACAGTAACTCTCAAACTGTCTTAAAAATACTAGTCTGGGTATTTTACTAGTAGCAAAATGGTCAATAACACTTTCCTTAAAATTTGGATATTAGAAATTTTATGTACACAAAAGAAAAATTAAACAATTAATTTTGTCTGACGTCGACACCGACACATACGTATGGAAACCATATACGTAGTATTTCCATACTCCCTGTTACCATTTACACAATGGCTGGCATTTGATGCAAACATTCAGAAATAAAGATACGAAAAATGCACAGACACCAAATTTACATAGATAGAGTTTTTGTCAACTCTGAGCCGATGATTTGACGTGACGAATACAAGAATAAAATATGTATTCGTAAAAGTATAACCAATTAGGACATTTTATCTTAAGGACCGGAAAAAGGATAGACTTATACCCACTGACATTGCTATTTCAAATGTTTGCATTATGCATCATAAGGTACTGTAGGTATTGCCATAATACGTACTATAAGGAAATAATATGCATATATGTTTGAAAGCAACCAATCAGGTCATTTTTGCTTAAGGACCGCAACGACTCATATTTGCATCATGAATTGGCAATTACAGTGGGTATTGGAATATTATGTATATGATGGAAACCCTAACTGCAAAAAAAGACGTCGATTTAAATCAAAACAAAATATACATGCAGAGTCGAGTATACTTACGCTCAGCAAAATATTGCGCTTCGATATAAATTAATTATATGCGAAATGCACGCACTATCTAGCTGGCCGACTACAGCAGACAACTAGCCGAATGTCTTTTCCACTCGCTCTCTCCCCCGCCAAATTGTCGCGCTTTTGCGTTGAACTGTACCAATGTTTTCATTGACTGTACCCTATAGCAGTGATTTTAGAATACAATTTTTAATACGTCTACATCATCTACACCGTGTTTTTTTGAACCGCACTTTAGTTGAGAGGGGCGGGCCGTGCGGCGGGACCAGGATTGTCATTATTCTTGGTTTTTAGTTGTTAAATAATAAAAATAATAAATAATATACAAACAATAAATAGCATTAAGGAATATTTTTATGTAATAATAATATCCAAAATTTTGGGTAGGCACTGTCTACTTTGTCTACCCGTACGCTTCGCCACTGCGATAAAAAGTTTTGTAACTAAAATACAACCAGAAAATCCCTCAAATAATAAGAAATGTATTTACCAACTCCCGTGTGAGTGTGGTAAATCATATGTAGGTGAAACGAAACGCCATCCTCAGGTTAGAGTAAATGAACGTTTAAAAAGTACCCAATTAGGAGATATTGAAAAATCCTGTTTAGCGGATCATGCATGGTCAAATGATCACAGGATTCAATGGCCTGACGGTCAAGTTTTGCATAAGGAGTCGCTTTGGCGAAAATGGAAGTTATTGAAGCTGCGTTTATAATGCAGAATTAAGAAGTTTTCAGTCAACATGTGTACATAAGTAGTCAACAAGTGTACATATGGAAACCACTCCTTAAGGAAAACAAGCGCCTTAGGATAAAAAGGGGGCAGGCCATCACACCTGACTGCACACCAAGTAGTATAACTACTTTTATTCAAGACCGATATTAAAATTTAAAGAATTTAAACGGGTGCCCACGATCCATAAGAAATTGGCACGGTTCTTTGGTTCGGTTCAAACAAGTTCAAAGAAAAATAATCATATTTCGTAAACAAAAGACAAATTGACCAAAGAAATAATTAACTTTGTTTAGATGACTGTTAATTTAAGCCATTAAAAGGAAATGTAAAAAATCGTGCAAGATATGGGAGCGCAAGTTTTAACAATTTTGTCACACCTGTGTTTTGAGCCTTCTGTCAATATACCAATCCAATATCGGGCAAGAAAATATCGATAAATGAAAAGAGGGATGAAGAAGAAACAGCAGGGTAGGTAATAATTTTATTATTTGTTAACAAGGTGCTTATCAAACAAGGAAATTAATATTTTTAAAATAATACTTAAGCATTTAAAACGAAAATGTCGATTATAGCCTGGAATTATTAGTTGTTATTTGGAATTTTAGCTTTAAATTAAAACATTTGAAAGCAAAAATTGATTGAATTGAATTCTACGTAGCTCGAATTTCTAGAACTAATAAAACTAAAACTGATTTGTAATAAATATCTGGCCGTTGCGTTGACTCACACAATTTCCTTTGTTTCCTTATTAACATAAAATTTGGCAAACGCGCTGACGCAACAATGATACCAAGCTAAGCGAAAATTATACGATGTGGACGCAATTATGATAAGAAAGTGTCAAAAATTATACAAGGGACGCAACATTGAATGGCAAATAATTGGAAGCAATAATGTTTGTTTGTACAGTTTTTCGTATATTGCTATTTTTAGCCCAAAAATTACGAAAAATAGACGACTAATCTAGAAATTTCAAAAACTGAAATATATATGATTAAAACCTTTAAAAAACAGACGTTTTCTTGGAGACGCAATAACGATGCGTTTTAAATGGAAGCAATAATGATATAAGGATCTATATATATATATATATATATATATATATATATAAATAAACGTTGAAGCTCGCTAAAATTTAAATTTATGTAATAACGGACGTGCCCCAGAAAATTTTAAGAAAATGAGGACAAATATTCTAAAACGCAAATTAAGAGAACAAAAACCAGCTAAATTCTATAAAATGCGTCAAAACATAATAAAATTGAACATGCATCAACGTATTAAAATTCTAGTTATTATGTGGGTATATTTTGTATTTTCTTTTAAATATAGCGGTGAACATCTTAGATTCCGTCAAGCCGGTTCTCGGCCAACTATAACAAAACTAACTTAGAAACATTAATTATCTTTTACGTTGAATTGAAGTTCTTTGAGAAATGTAAAGGATCAAATTACATTTTTTAAGCTGATTCAGTGGCAAAAAATAAAATAAATAAATTTTTTTACTTAGCTTCATGCAAAAAGATTTTTTTAAACTACAATGTACCCGCATTTTTCTCACAAAAATAAATCAAATTGATTATGTTAGTGTCATGCTCTTATTTGTTTTAGGAAAGGCGCTGAAGGCTCGAATAGGACATCGTTCTTGTTTGTTGATTTCCAAGAATTGCAGAGGATATGTACCCATCCTCGAGTTTTGCTGGACAAAAGCAAGGAGAGTAAGGAAAAATTTGTAAGTATCTATTTTTTTTCTTAAACAAAGTTGATTAAGATAGGTTTAATTAACTTCCGACGTGAATGCAGCTTCTAGTAGAAATTGACTTACCGATTTCGGAAATAATTTGTATTATTCTTTAGGGTTTGTCTAGACATGAGATTAATCGCAGAAAATGTATCTCGACACTTTTAAGTCTCGTAAACTTGTGCTCTCCTGAGTGTTTCTTAGAGTAGTAGCTCTCTCAGTGCTTCTCGACTTCTGCTGTAACACTGTTGCAGTTCGAAATCAATTTGAAGTTTAATAATTTCTCTCTAACAATAAAATTCATGCTGTATAAATGTTGACGCTCGCTCAAATTTCAATTTATGTAATAACGGATGGGCCCCAGTCGTGCATCGTAAATGAAGAAATTTTTAAGGAAATAAGGAAAAATATTGTAAAACGCAAATTAGGAAAACAAAAACCAGCTAAATTCCAGCACAAACAATAAATGCGTCAAAATATAATAAAAAATGACCATGCATCAACGCATTAAAATTTTAGTTATTATGTGGGTAATAGCCGCTGTCCAAGCTGTCTGACAGTTACTCTGCAATATGAGAAATATAGAGTATTTCGCAGTTCTCGAGAATATTTCTGTCAAATAGTCATACGTGATGCAAGTTGAATTGATAAGAATGTAAATTCACAAACCACTAATTATCTAAATATATCTTGGTAAACTAAAATGCCTGTGAACTAGTCTAAAAAGGTAGAAACTTTTCTGTGATGGTTGAGATTTAGGTCCTTCTGCCGAAGAAACCTTGATAATGAAGCCAAACTCCGAAACGCGTCGGCGTTATTGACCACAATAATTAGAAAATAAAGCAGTTACGTTTGGTAAAAATTCACTTACCGGTTTCGGAAATAATTTGTATGATCCTTTGTTCGTATAGATATACTATTATAGTATTATCTCGATACTTACTTTTAAATCTCGTAAATTTGTGCTCTCCTGAGTGTTAGACTAGAATCTTATGATAGTAGCTCTCTCTGTGCTGTGCTGTACACTAGCTTTTTGACAGTTACTCTCCAATATGTGTCAATTTGCGAGAAATACTCTAAGCTCAGTTCGCGAAAATATTTCTATCAAATAGTCATATGTGATGCAATTTGAGATTTAATAAGAACATAAATATTACTTACTACTAATTATCTAAATAAATCTTGGCAAACTAAAATGCCTGTCAACTAGTCTAAAAAGGGTAGCAACTTTTCTGTGATAGTTGAGTTGTTGACTTCCTTTTGCCGAAGAAGCCTTGATAGTGAAGCCAAACTCAGAAAAGCGTCGGTGTAATTGACCACAATAATTAAAAAATAAAGAAGTTAAGAACCTGAAACAAAATGTTTTTCATTTCTTCAAAAAAATTGGAAAAAGTAAACTTCTTCATATAATTTTGAGAAATCAGGTATAAATAAATCAACCATAAAAAAATAGTTTTTCTTAAAACAAACGCCTGGCTTTGAAATAAATGTATTCCAATTCACGAGACCTTAGTGTATGTATATTTTAGCTCGACGACGAGAACGAAGACGACTCCGAAGGCTCTCTAAAAGACTTTATTGACGACGATGGGTCGGAGTCTGAAGCTTCCAGTACACCGAGTGGATCTGACGACTCGGGTAGTAATAGTGATAGCAGTCATAAGAAAAAGAAGAAAAATAAAAAGCAGAAAAAGGCTGCACCAACGTAAGTTATTTATTAACAATAATTTCTAGTTCCATTTCCGATTGTTATTTAGGGTCAATTCGGTTTATTTTGAGGCTTTTTTTTTGCATTGGCCGACGTCGTATCTCTATATCAAAACCGACGTTGTTAGACACAAGTCAATTTATTTAACGATCTATCGATATTGGATAACGCAACGTAGTAGTTTATTAGTTTCCCAACGTCATTCGTATGTTGGTTTGTTTGATGTATAAAACCTCTGACCAGTTCAACGACCAACCAACGCCGGCTTTGCATACCTCTGGTGATAGTCGATAGTCCCTCAACTCAAGCCTAAACTAGCATTTAGTTCGATGTATTTTACATACTTTTGCTTGACCTAATTCACGTTCGTTTATACGACCTACAAGTTCTTACTCAACTTTATTACTATAAATTACAAATGGACGGTAACGTCAAAATTTTTTAAGTCCATTTAAAAATGTAACCAAATACGTATTAAAAAAATTATTTAAAAAGTTAACCATTTTCAGTAAAATTAAAAGAATAATAATATTTCTCCATAAGAAAAGCTGTAACTTTAGTCATTTTAATCCTTGCTATAATCGTGCTACAAAGTTTATGCTTCAAGATAACAAATGTTCTCTACATTACTTAGTTTCTAATATACTTATATTTGTAAATTATTCTGAAGCTTTAAAATAAAATGAAAAGTTGGCTTTAAATAAAAATATGTTTTACGAGAGAGCGTGCCAGGGTTAAGTAAGGGGGTTGCACTTTTGTCAAAATGTAGATATGATCAACACTTGTTTATTGAATTTTTTTTTGAATTTACGCATTAAAGAAATAATTATTTTTGGCCGCTTCCGACACTATTTAGACCACTGTGCGACTGTGCCGCAATTTGTGTTCATGCTCATAAAATTCATTAAACATTAATCGTTTTCTGAAGACATCACAAATTTTACCTCTAATAAATTGCCTGTAAAATATCTCCGAAAACTTGGTGCTTTTCTGGGCGATGGGCGTCTAGTAAATTCAAAACTACATTATGACCAAAAACATCCTGCTATTTTACCGCGAGACCTCCGTCTAACTACCCTTATTATTGAATATTACCACAAAGTCTATCTGGATCAGCGGCGTAGCGTGCCTGAAGGGGCGGAGGGGGCCGACAGCTAAAAAGGGCGCCTCTCAAAAATCTTGCGACCAAAAACAAAAAACAAAAGGTTATCATGTCTTTAGTTTCCTTTTGCGCCCACTCAATTGGCCGTTGCCGGCCCGACTTAATAAAGCTGAGGGCGCTTGGGCCACCCATGGGGCGCCAGTACCTCGGGGCGGGGGGGGGCGACGAACCGAACCGAACCCCCCCCCCCCCCCCCCCGAACCGAACCGAACCGAACCTAACCCCCCCCCCCCCCACGCTACGTTACTGATCTGGATCCAGGAAAACAAACACATCCTTCTTTTACAGCGTTTCTGGATGCTTAACCCCAAGCCCTTTGAGCCTGGTCCCATGGGTGACTTATCTACTCTTCGCGTGTCTCAAGACTATGTAGGCGTTTTTACGACAGCTCTATCAAAAACCCGCGATTCCAAGACTACAGAGTCTTATGTCTGTGTTTTTAAATGTTTTGCAACCACTGCAACTCACATGAAAATAGTCTCGGATCTTACCTATAAAGCTTTCTTAGCACCTCTATGAAGATTCATTTTTCGTGTGGGTAAAATTGTCAGTTGAATCCCAACATATCGAATGCCATTTCCAGCCACCTTTCGAACCCACATTTTTCAGGCTTGCAAGAAGCAGGGGTAAAATTTTTTAAGACACATCTCCATAGGATTATCGGCGAACAAATTTTAACTTTTGAGGAGCTTTATACTTTCATTGTGCAGATCGAGGCACTTCTTAACAGTATACCGCTTTGTGAAGTATCTACAGTCCTTCACAACTTTTGTGCTTACGCTAGGGAACTTCTTGACCCTCGAACCTTCTTCTGCTTTACCAGATCATGATTTATCGCATCTTAAATTAAAGCGCTTAGATAGATGGCAGATGCTGCAGCGAATGCACCAGGATTTTTGGTCAAGGTGGAAAAAACTAGTACCTGAACACATTACAACAAAAGGGAAAGTGGTTAAAACCTTCTTCTTTACCCGAAGTTGGAATTCGAAATAAATCGGATAATGTTCGACCTTCTAATTGTTCATTGACTGGAATAATATTTGTCGTGTAGCGACTGTGGTAACTAGACTAGAGAATTATGTCCGCTACCTTTTACAAACTCTGAACGAAAAAAATTGCTTTCTTATGTTCGGTTTGGTGGAGCATGTTCGGATTTCATCCTTAATTTTTAGTTAAATAAGTTTTTTGTTCATTTTATTTATTTTTATTATTTACATTCTAAGTATAAAAACAAGTCTATTCTTATAATAAGAAACTTGTTTCTTATTATATTATTTCCCGCGCCGCGACTTTTTTTTTTAATTTCTTGCGTATCCAATGAAAGGATTAGACCGACCACAGGAAGAGCCCTCTGGTGGCCAAAAATGCATCGAGGGAACGGCGCAAGAAAGTGCGCATCAAAATGACGCTTCAGCAAGAAAGGTCAACTGACCCGCGCGCGGAATGTAATTATAAATTTAAAAAACTCTAAGCAAACTTCTTCTTGGAAGTGTTGAAACGTTTACCAAACTCAACCCGCCGTTTGTTCGACTTAGCATATGGACATTGCACGGCTGGTAAGTGTGTGCTCTATCCTAGCTATTTTTTTCGATAACCAAACGTTACACAAATTTTGATTGATACTTTTCAGTTGGTAGTGGGTGCTAGTTCAAAGTTTAACTGTTACACCCGGTTACCACCTACGACTTTCTCGTGGGTGACCGCTCACGCGTCACATGATCTCAATATGAAATGTTCTGACAATCATGTGACGTGTGCGCGGGCAAGCACGTGAAAGTCGTAGGTGGGAACCGGGTTTTATTATTATTTATTACCTAGCCAGGATTCGAACTCGGACTGCCCTGCGTTTGAAGCAAATACGCTACGGACAACGAACTTGGTATTGTACTGTGGCTGGTTATATTGCTTTTTGTTAAATGTTAGTACATATTTAAAGAAATAATTTTCTATTTTAAAATTTAATTAAAAATAGAATGTTATAAAACCTAAAATGACAAAAATCCTAAAATCACTATAGTTAAGTCGGGTAATATTTTGTTTTAAATCGAGCCCTTAAACGAGGGTACCGTAGGATCTCGCTTGTGTCGGACAAATCTTATGTTAAATATAAAAGGAATTTTCTTAGGTAAAGTCGAAGACTAAATAACCTTGTTAGGGTTCATCAGTACGGTTCAACCACAGTGAAAAATGAAATGTGGATACCCACCCACATGTTTCTTTAGTAACTTTTTTTATTTTAGAACTTAGAATATGACTACCGACTTGCCTCCTCAAAGTTTGGTTTTTTATTGGAGGACCTAATTAATCCATTATCCCTTCTTTAAAGAGCTTGGAGGAACCAAGTCAGTGGCGTTCTTAAAAATCCTAAAGTTTGCTTTACACTAAAGCTAATGATTTAAACAAGACAAAAACAGAGATAAAAAAGACATTTTCTGCACAATACTGCCTTATCTCATAGTTTTTCCATAGCCCTATCACGTTAAAGGGAAAACCCTCTATTTATTTGAGAGTTCCTCTCACTTAACTATTTCACCTCCCACTCTTAACTTTTCAGTAATTCTTCTCGCATTAACCACCTGCTGTGTGGTAGTCTGTAACTAGATGTTTACCATTCTGAATGAAGGCGAAACCAAGTTCTTATCTCTGCAGAACCATATTTTGCTCTTTTCGTTTTTCCAAGATGATTTCGCACAGTGGCACAGTCAGGGTATTTTGCCTTCCTGACAATACCATACCTTATCAGGCAGTAATACATATAATAATTGTATTATATAATATTTTCTTAATTTTTGTTAAGAAAGTGTTTATTTTAGACGTTTAACCCGCGCACAAAGAGCTCTAAAACGTAATAATGACGACAGTGACAGCGACATCGAAATATCGGAGCCAAAAGAGTGGTGGCAGCAATTTATCGATGGTGACGAATTGGAAAATATTAACCAGAGCGGCAAAATGCAGTTGTTGTTCCAGATTCTAAAGGAGTGCGATGATATCGGTGATAAAATGTGAGTAGAAATGTTTTTATCAATTTATTCTCTCTCCCTCTCAATAAGCAGATTTCTCACGCGTCCTTAAATACCTGGAATTCACCTTTGATTTTAGAAAAAAAATCTAATTTTGTGACATATACTAGAATTTTTCCGCTTTTTTGATTATGATAAATAATATGTGTGGATAAATAGTGTTTTTGTGAAGATGAGTTTTAAAGTTAAATAAATGTGTATATTCTTTTACATATTTGTTTTCAAATTGATTAAATTCTAATGTATTTTTATAAATATATCCCACTGACAAGATTTACTTCTTTGGTGGGTAACTTGGTTTATTTGTTAAACTAGATATTTATTAGTACTAAGAAATAACTTATTTATTTTTATTTTTCATATTTAGGTACTGGGTGTAATTTTTGTATGATGCATTCTATGTTGGCAAATAAACTCTACTTTACATTACTTTATTTCTTTATAGTTTTTAATTTAGAAAGCAGTCCTGGATTTTTTACAAATATCCTGAAATTGTCCTGGAAAACACTTTAAAATAAATCGATCCATGACGGATCTGATACCTTCCTAGCTAGCCTATTAGCATACTTTAAGTGAAGCGATGGTATATCAGCCTTGAAAATAACAGTTTTTTGTAAATATCTCAGAAACTAAAGCTCTGACGAAGTTTGTGGTTGTAACGCAAATTATTAAGCAAAATGTAGTCTACTATATTCCGAAAACCACCGCGTATTGATGCGATGCTCCGTTAAAAATTTAGAATTAAAAAAAAAATTAATTGTCATTAGCATTAATGGATTTTAACCAAAATCTAACTCGTGAGAGTGTCGAACAATATTTTACCGGAAAATTTTATGAAACTAACCGGTTCAACGGTTTAGGAGCTATCGTGTTACGCCACACACAGACAGACATCCCCACGATATTGCTAAGATAGGTCAAAATACACCCAAATAACACATTTTCCAAAAATGTAATGAAATTTTCTTGTGAACTAATCAGAATTACACCAATAAAGCAGTTTGAACTTGAACATATGTAGATGACATCTTTTGACGAAGTTGGCAATCATCATAGCGATGCTCTGGATGCAAGTGCTCAAAAAAGTTCTATCGAACCCGCTGCTTCAGATTAATCAGCCTCAATATTCTCCTTCCGACATTTCGCGTTCCTAGATTTTTGT
Organism: Aspidapion aeneum; assembly: GCA_963576565.1. Taxonomy (NCBI): domain Eukaryota; kingdom Metazoa; phylum Arthropoda; class Insecta; order Coleoptera; family Brentidae; genus Aspidapion; species Aspidapion aeneum. The sequence continues at coordinate 77,103,879 of OY755038.1, read as the reverse complement.
TGATCTACTCAGATGATTGAAATTTGGTTCTACATATTTAAGTTGATCTACAGATCTTCTAAGTTTTAAGCTCTTTCATTGTAAAACTTTTATTTAGCTGATCTTGCTTTGCTATAATCGATGAAAAATCCTTTGTAACTAATCCTTTACGAAAAACAAAAACAAACTAAATCAAGCTGTTGGAAAATGCTTATACACTAAAGAACAGCGTGACCCACGAAAAAGAGATTTTCTGGGTTATGCAGTGACGTAAAATTTTTAAAGATAAACAACACAAATAGGTTACTAATGTTAGTGAATATGTTATGTTTTTGGGTTTGTTGTGTTTTATATTGTATCTGTTTATATTTTTTGTTAGATTGATTTTGAATTTGTTAGTGAATATTGTTAGAAAACGTGCTGTTATATTTTTTTACCATAAAGTGTAAAATAATCAATAATGATAAATTGTTTTTATTAAAATTTTCTGTTTCAGTTTGGTATTTTCCCAGTCCCTGTACACTCTAAATTGTATTGAACACTTCCTACGGGCCGTCGACGAAGCTTCACAGTTGGATGATACGAAGAAAGTAGGCGGCTACACCGGATCGTGGGCCTTAGGATTAGACTATTTTAGGTTAGTATATTTATAGAATTTGACTAAATACACTGGTCTATTTTTTAAGTGATGAGTTACAGGCTGAATTTTTGTACATGGCTTTATTTTGATGCGGCGCTCAACTTTTTCCTCTGCGAAAATTCTTCAGTGATTCCTAACAGATGGCGCGCGCGCCCAAATCTTTTGAGTTTTGGATTGTCTAAACCAAGCCTGCGATTTTGGGGACAATGCTGCCACAGAAAAGAAATATCCGGTAACTAATTCTTTATGGTTACATTTTTCACCTCGTAATTTATGAGATGAAAAAGTAAACATTGTCCACAAAATCGCGAGCTTGTTTAGTCAATCCAATGCTCAAAACATTTCGGCGCTCGCGCAATCTGTTTGGAATCACTATTCACTATCAAGAATTTTCGCAGAGGAAAAAGTTGGACGTCGCGGCAAAATAAAGTTATGTACAAAAATTCAGCACATTTAAATAAACTTTCTAGACGGGGTGTAAAAATATACAGGAAATCCTGTACAGCTACTACTATAAACGGAATAAAATTGCAAAAATGGGTTGGTTGGGGTCACTAAATGCAAAATATAATAGTATATTTCAAAAGTAAGCGGCATCCTTTCGGGGGCCTAATCCTTTATTTTAAAGGAATGTAATATCCTAGTTTGGGACATTATTCCACATTTTCTCCAACCTTTTTGTGTATGTTTTTACTAAAAAAAACAATATTTTTTCTCATTATTTTTACGCAAAAATGGTATAACGGTCTATAAATGAATTGTTGAAATTTTCCTATTTTTAATGTATATTTTCAATTTGCAATGCGATGCATTAAATGATATTTTTAAATATTATAATTATCAATTTGAACCTAGTAATTTATATTTTTCATAATTTTTTAAATTATTGATCAACGAAACTTTAAAAAACTTAGTTAAAACTTAAAATGTTTGTAATCTGAATTGGGCACTAGACATTTAAACTGCAAAAAACTCAAAAAGTGTTGCTTGGACATATCCGTATCTTTTTGCGGTAGTTTGCCTAAAGTGGCATTTTTTTTACCCAGTACATAGAAAAGCTCTGCAGACTAAAACAATTAATGATTTAAGCTTACTTCACAGCATTAGGTCTTAGATAAATTAAAAAATAAAATAATTAAATAAAAAAAATACTACTTCCCATTGGTTTTTGCTTATTTTATTTGTTGTCTTTTAGGTTAGATGGTTCTTCCAGCTGTGATAATAGAGCCGCTTGGTGCGACTCTTTCAATAATCCTAGTAACACTAGGGCAAGGTAAGACTGTTTTTTGGAATTAAAAATACTCCTAAAGCACGGATATGCCATTATTCAGTTAGTATAGATATTTATAAGGTCTCATTTTCAATAAGAAGAAGAAACTCTGCTATTATTAAAAGTCTACTGTTTTTATTTAATTATTATATTTGGTTATTATTTGACCTAAAAATTCAGTGAATATGTATTTTGAAAACTATAGCTTCAGCGGACTCGAACAGTGTTAAATATGAAATCAATGGTTTTTAGAAAGATGTTTGTAACAAAAAGTTAAACCCTTATTCTCCCAAAAAATATTTTTTAAAAGTTGGTTTAAAGTCATTACTTTTCTGAAGACTGACTGACTATTCTGATGGTGAGTTCATTTCGTTCAACCCGTTTTCTTGTTCTTGGTTAATTCGTGAGTGAAGGACAGATGTTTGTTCGCACCGTTTTATGACAGAAACATTACAAATGTTCTAACAAAGATCGAGATAAAAAACTTGCAACTTTAAATTTTATTTTATTGATGACCTTTCTCAATAAGTAGGTGCATTTTTTTAATGCATAAGTAACATCCGCAACCTAAAGATATCAGATTCGTAGGATACAGAGACAAACAAGATAAACTTTTTATATTATTATGATAATGGAAAATCTGTAAAAAAAATTTCAAATTTCTTAACTATGTGTGTTGTTTTAAGTATTATCAGTTTAGATTGAGTTTTTTCAATAGGATCATTTAATAATTTTCTAACAAAATTTTGTATATAAATTCTGTTGTTTTAGGTAAAACATTTAAAAATTTTCCGAATCTTAAGGTTAGGTTTTGTACATGTTTCTGGTTGGTCGAGTAAGTTTTAAGTATTAAATTTGGTGTTAGCTCCGTTCGCAGTTTCAGAAACATGATGCTCTTTCGGCTTTAGTAATTACGCTTGTAAATGATTTGTTATAGATTTTGAACACTGTGAAACTTAAAATAGGTTTTATTAAAATGTAATTATTTTTTTTAGATTATTCTTAATATCAACTAAAGCAGGCGGTCTTGGCATCAACTTGGTGGCCGCCAATAGGGTAATAATTTTCGATGTGTCGTGGAATCCCAGTCACGACATTCAGAGCATTTACAGGGTATACCGGTTCGGGCAGACTAAGCCTTGCTACGTTTATCGGTTTGTCACTTATGTAAGTATCCTTTAAGTATTTGATACAAACTTTTTGAAACATACAGGCTCTAGCGTGTTAATATCAGGTCTGGAAAAAAGCAAAAACACCGATCAAACCAAACTCAGTTTTTTCAACGTGCTTTTTTCCTGACGCAAAATATTTTCTAACTTTGCGACAATGCAGTTTTGCACTGACATACATACACAGTGTGGCGACTTTAAATGGAACGGGGCCTCTAGCGAGTTATTATTTTGTTTTTAAAAAAAGAAAACAAAAATACGTCAAGTTTTATCACATGCTTTTTTCCTGACGCAAAATATTTTTGACAGGACCCCCGGAAAGGAGTCTATTCACATACAATTTTTTTTCAGAGGAGATGACCCACTTGTACCTCATTCGAAAACTTAAAAAAGCTAGAAAGTTGGGTTCCTTTGAAACAGCAAAATTTTGGATTGCGAATTTAAAGATCGAGAAACCAAACAAATAATAGATATAAAGGGTCTTCCAGTTTGCACCATGTGATTTTGAAATTATATATATACACAGTGTGTCCACGTAAGTTGGCGGCATATGGGAAACTTTTTTATTATTAGCTTTACAAAAAAAAGTTATTCTTCGTGAAAAGTTCTGCATGGTCCAAAACCTAAAATGCAACCATCAGATGTTAAATTTTTTCAGTCATATTACGAGGTTTGTCAAAAAATGTGATTTTTGTTCTAGAGTAAAGTACCTTTCTTTTTAACAATATCGAAAATTGTTATAAATAAAAGATGTTTAGAATTAAAAATAACTTTCAAATATTCAACATTGTTTATTTACGTTAAAAAAATATTTTTTTCTACATTTTCTCTGCGATTACGTTGGAAATTTAAGTTTGCACATTAAATAAAAAAAAATATTTTTTTAATGTAAATAAACAATGTTGAATATTTGAAAGCTATTTTTAATTCTAAACATCTTTTTTTTATAACAATTTTCGATATTGTCAAAAAGAAAGGTACTTTACTCTAGAGCAAAAATCACATTTTTTGACAAACCTCGTAATATGATTGAAAAAATTTAACATCTGATGGTTGCATTTTAGGTTTTGGACCATGCAGAACTTTTTATAAAGAATAACTTTTTTTCGTAAAGCTAATAATAAAAAAGTTTCCCATATGCCGCCAACTTACGTGGACACACTGTATATATATATATATATATATATATATATATATATATATATATATATATATATATATAATAAGATAAAAATTATTTCAGTTACTACGAAACTTTTTATATTAGGGAGTTAAAACGCTTATTTGGCACTTCGTTGTGGTAGTGGTAAGCACTGCGTTTGCGCACTAGCGAAATATCATTACGTAGTGGTAAGCACCACTAGAGTCCGATTGAAAGATGAAGAAGCCGTTGACGTCACAGATTCCGTCCCCGCTTCAGGTCGGGCTGATTGGTTAGGCTATCGACTTCCAGTGGCGTAGTCAATTTTAGAATAACTTTTAATAAAATAATTCGAAAATTAAAAAGTTATATATTTTAAAATATTAAGATTTTTAAAAATTTTATATTTTGTCTTGGTGGCGTCACTACATAAACGGTGCGAGCGAGTTCTTTTCTTTGAGATTCAAACTTATCGTAGAGTTTTGAAATTTGGCACACTTATAGGCACCGACAAACAAAATTAAAATGAATTCTTGCATTTTTTCGATTTGAGCTCCGCCTCCCCGCTATAGGGAAAATTTTTTTGTGAAAACAGTAAATTTGACATATTGTAGGTTTTTGCCGATTGTTTTCGACACAGTTTATTGGCGACCCTAGGAATTGACATAAGTTTCTATAGGCACTATAACGGCGCGTCTGCATAGGCAGTTTGTTCTTAATCAAGCCGAAACTTTCCAAGATATCATCCTTCAAATTAGCACTACTTTTGGCCAAATTTTAATGATTTTTTCTCATTAACGCGAAAACTATTGAACCGCTCAAAATTTTTGCTTTTTGATTTAATTAAGCTTAGTAAGCCTCATCAATTTGGTCATTACCAATTTTGCATTTTGACTCCTCCGTTCCGAGATATAACGTAAAAACTGAAATTGAAAAAAAATCCGTTTTTGCAAAACATAGAGGTAGTTTGCGCGCTTATTTGGAAACTGGGTAACATCTAAAACCACAGGTTTGGTTTTTTCTGATAGAGATAGGACCCTTACGACTCTATGGCCCTATCTTAAAAAAAATTTTCCGTCAGTTCTCGAGATATGACCCTTCAAAATTTTACATAAAAATGCTGATATTTGAAAAACGACTGAACCGATTCCGATTTGGTTTTTGATTTTCTCAATAAGACCAACTTTGCTATGATTCCTAGAGAAAAATTTTCGTTTTTCCCAACTTTGAAAAAAGTGGAGGGTGAGGTACCCTACAAACTTGATTTTAAAAAAAGGTTAGTCCACTTTTTCGATGCTGGGTATCTTCTTTTTAAAACGTCTATCTTGGTTTTTCTGTAAACCTACCACGACGGACTACTTGCTCGCACCGTTTATGGTGTATAAAGCGTAAAGTGAGAAAAAAAGGACCACCGGCATTGCCGCATATCATGTCCAATGCATTAATATCCATGTGAACCGGACCGTACCTTTTGTATTTCTGCCAAAGAACACGGGTCACAACTACAGCGTTGTCAGCTTATTGACCTCTTTTATTTACGTTGTTGAATATTCCAAATTAGCAAGGCACGACTCTGATGTCAATCGGACAGAGAGAGAAATAGAAAACAAAATTGGTATTCTTCGTCTGAGGTGATGCTCACGGCATGTTCAAGTTTGAATCAAACTCTACCACTGCTGTAAGCGTTTTCTTTGTGGTAGTGGTAATGTTTTAAAGATCTTTTGTGCGGTTTGTAATAAAAATGATAAAATATTACTAATCCAACATTTAAAACATTTATTTTGTAAAAAAAAACACAAACAAAGGTTAGGTTAATATTTTGACTTTTACAAGTAACAGCTTTTAACGTGTTCCAAAAACTCAGAAGAGTGGCCCAATGTGGTGGTAGTGGTTGTTAATAACTACCACAACGACTTAAAACTATTTGGTTTTCACTTTCTCCAACGTCGATCACGAGGATACGAGTGATCCCCGTCTGGAACACGTCCTGATAGTCAGGAACAAATGTTCCATGCCAATCCACGACCGGACCGGTTTCGACCTTTTGGGCCATCCTCAGGTGAATGTAGGCGATAGCTCCGTGTAGAGCATAAGTTGTGTGAAACCACCAGAAACAACTACTCCGAGGGAAAATACCCCTACCAGCATTGAATTATACTGATGATTTGAGGCTTTCGTTGGGAACTTGTTAAAACTATTTGGTTTTCACTTTCTCCAACGTCGATCACGAGGATACGAGTGATCCCCGTCTGGAACACGTCCTGATAGTCAGGAACAAATGTTCCATGCCAATCCACGACCGGACCGGTTTCGACCTTTTGGGCCATCCGCGGTCCGGTCGTGGATTGGCATGGAACATTTGTTCCTGACTATCAGGACGTGTTCCAGACGGGGATCACTCGTATCCTCGTGATCGACGTTGGAGAAAGTGAAAACCAAATAGTTTTAACAAGTTCCCAACGAAAGCCTCAAACCATCAGTATAATTCAATGCCGGTAGGGGTATTTTCCCTCGGAGTAGTTGTTTCTGGTGGTTTCACACAACTTATGCTCTACACGGAGCTATCGCCTACATTCACCTGAGGATGGCCCAAAAGGTCGAAACCGGTCCGGTCGTGGATTGGCATGGAACATTTGTTCCTGACTATCAGGACGTGTTCCAGACGGGGATAACTCGTATCCTCGTGATCGACGTTGGAGAAAGTGAAAACCAAATAGTTTTAACAAGTTCCCAACGAAAGCCTCAAACAATCAGTATAATTCAATGCCGGTAGGGGTACTTTCCCTCGGAGTAGTTGTTTCTGGTGGTTTCACACAACCACAACGACTGTCAAACTTGTCAAAATTTTAAATGTTCTAAATAAAAAACTCCCTAATATTTTAAGCCTTATGAATAACACATCGTTTAAAAGTCCACTTCGACTTTGTGTACACGAGTGAATTCGACCAATCCCATTTTCGTTTACTTTGTGCAATAAATCGAGCGTAATCTGACGAAGCAGCGTTCAATGTTCAATCTTAGTGTTTGTGGTCTGTTTGCATAAAAATTTTAATATAGTTAAATCACAGCTTCCTCGAAGCCAGGCAACATCACAAACCAATGTTTTCGCAAAGTGCGCAAAAATTGTTCACAAATGAACTTCTATTTTCATAAAATTTTTGGATAATACCACAATGTTCTTGAAGCGCGTATTTAGCCATTATAAATTAACTTTATTGTCATGTGTACTACATTGGAAAAAACTACATAAGCTTTAAGCTTCTTAAAGCTCCATTCACTATTAATTTGTTAGTATGGTTGTTTTGTTTATAGTTTGGCGGTTCCGTCAGAATTTGTGTTTGTGTGTGTTGTCAAGACATTATCATATTTTGTATTTCTCTGTTATTACACACAGTGTAAGGTAACTTTGGTTACGAATGTCTTCAAACACAAATTATTACATTTTTGATTGTCACAAAGGTTCAGACATAGGCGTCGTCAAACCTCTAATAACTGTTAACAAGTAGCGATCATTGTCATGCCGTTATCTTTAATAACCATAACGGACGTGGTGATTAAGGGAGGTTTAGCACTTGCGTATTTTTTAGGAGATATTATGGTAAAACTTCAATTGAATGTTTTAAACATTTGTGATTATTTTTATGAATGTTTTAGCAAGTTTAAAATTATATTACTTGTGAAATGATTTTCTTAAAAATTTGGAGAAAAACATTTAAAAAGATTGAGGTTTGCCTAACATAAATGGCAGATCGTTAACGCTCGTGGCGCTTCTCTAAAGTCTGTTTTTCGCGATAAAAACATCGTTATTAAGCACAGATAACCACGACTATAACGAATTTGACGTTTACAGTAACTGAACAAAAACATCGTATTATTAAGTATTAAAAAATTATGGAGTTATAGTTGGTTTCATTTATAACTGAACAATTCACAGAAAGCCACCGACAGTCTGTTTCTTTGATCCTCTTGGCAGAAGCTTTGATGTACGAGGCTGGTATGATATTTAATGAGCCTTGAGGCCATGTGGCAACATTGCATCATGTGTCTATTGTTTTTAACATTGAATGCCCTTGAGACAGAGCCGTTTACAATATGAACCAATTCCGTCGATTAGTTTGTGTGTGACCGAGTTTAGTATTTTTTGTGAATTGGAAAAAGAACAAAATCGATCGGTGATTCGCTTTTTGTTTTTAAAAAGGAAGTCGCGTGAGGAAATTAAAAACGAATTCGATGCCGTCTACGGTGATGCCTCGTCTTCATTTGCCACAATCAAGCGGGGGTATAACAAACTCAAAAATGGCCTTTTTTGATGAGGACCACCCAGGACGGCCCATTGCGGCCACCACAAAGGAAAACGTCAACAAAATCCATGACATGTTGCTTAACGACCGCAGATTAAAGTTAAGAGAGATAGCTGAGGCATGTGACTTGCCATTATAGCGTGTGCAAAATATCGTCCATGAACATTTAAGCATGAAAAAACTCTCGGCCTGATGGGTACCGCGTTTTGTTTCACCAAGACAATGCACCAGCTCATTCATCCCGAATCGTCGCTGCTATATTAATAGACTTGGGCCCAGATCTGGCCCCCTGTGATTTTTTTTGTTGCCAAATTTAAAAAAATGGCTCGGGAGGTAAGAGATTCACGTCGAATGAGGAGATTATAGCAGCCGCAAATGAACATTTTGCAAGCTTTCCGATTTCCTATTTTTCTGCAGGGCTAAAAAAGTTGGAGAATCGCTGGAAAAAGTGTATTGCCCTAAGAGGGGACTATGTTGAAAAATAAAACCATATAAACAATAAAAAACAATGCTTTCATTGGTAGGCTTATTAATTATCATACCACCCGCGTAGTTCATGGAAATATTTATTTAAAATTTTGTACCTGTGATAAAATGTCATTTAGATTGATTAATGTCATAATAAACTTGTACTGATGACGTAACTAGCTATTTATTAAAAAAATTAATTTATGTCCTTTATTGTGTAATATTTTGTGGTTTTAATGTAGGAGAAATTCTCAATCCCTTCAACTTTTTAATTTGAAAAAAAAATTTTACTCATTATATATTAATGTTGAACAAAATCAATAATACTAGTGTACATACCTCTCTTCACCCTGAACAATTTTTTGTGACGCAGGGTACAATGGAAATGAAAATCTACGAGAGGCAAGTTACAAAGCAGGCTATTTCAAAACGTGTCATCGACGAACAACAGATCGACAGGCATTACAGCCAAAATGACATTCAAGAGCTTTACAGGTAGGTTATTTAACTGGTTAGGTCACGTTTTTTTCATTTACGATACTTAAGTATTTTTCTTACTCGACGTAGTTTTATTCCTAATTCACCTGTATGTCATCCTCTTTTACATATATATGAGTTAAAACTAGAGACTAGTATGAACAAAGAATTAATCGCACAAGCATTCTCCACTCTTTAATAAAAAATTACCTTCATGTTTCAAGAATTTTAACATAAATTGCAATATCTACGTTTGATAAACGCTGTTTTGACCCTGAAGAAGAAAGTTTATACTGTTATAAAAACACTTTTTTCATTTTTAAAAATTAGTGTAAAGCGACCTATGTTTTGTATTTTTGATTTTAATATCTCCACATGCATTTTCCTATTTTAAAAATTTTTAGCAATACTTAAGTTTTACTGCAAACTGTATTTTTAATGTCACTAATTAGTAATAAAGCTTAAAACATAAAATAAAATGCGAATGCGCGGCCCCATGTGAATTTTCCCTATTGGGGGTCATTCGTTGATGCTTAGGACTTAAAGAGCGTCGTATTCGGCAACTTACTCTAAGGAAAAAATAAATAAATAATAAGTTCGAAAAAATCTATAAATATTTTTTTTTAATATTTAACATAATTTATCCAACTACGTCAACAAGGGTCATTGACATTGACGAACATAAGATAGATGAAGAAAAACGAAACGTAACTGGTGAGGTGAAACTCAGCAAATCTCAATTTGTATCTCCAAGCCTCAAGTTTTTTAATCAAGTCGTCTGTCTTAAACCGACAATTGTCACCTACCAATGCAAATTCTAACTTCTTAAACCTTTCTTAACCAGAATGGACCTTGATGACCAAGACCGACCCATTCCCTTAGTACCTAAAGATGTTCTCTTGGGAGAGATGCTTCAGAAATACGAGAAGACGATATTCAAGTACCACGAGCATCAGTCTCTTCTCGAAAACAAGGAAGAAGAGGGCTTAAATGAGGAAGAGAGAAAGGCAGCTTGGGAAGAGTTTGAAAATGAGAAGGTAAAGTGTTTTTGCTGGCTAAAGCTTTTTATGTTTTTAGACAATGTCCTATGACATAATTTTATTAACTTTGTGTTGTTCACCGTTAAAAATAGCAATGACTACAAGAAGCATTACATTTTTTTCTTAAAAATACTATGTTGTGATATGAATTTAGTTGCAAAATTAGTTTTTATGCAAACTGCGTTGACATTGACCAAATTAAAAAATACTCAAAAAGTCTCAGCGTTTTATTTTTGCACTATTATGGAATGTCTGGCGCATTTTTTGCTTATCTTTTTTTATTTATCTGTCTAAATTGCATTACTAATTTCTATTCTGCCGTCCTAAGCCTATATTTACGTTTCACTCATTTTAGTTTGATAGTTCATACTCTTTCAAAACGGTTTTGGAATAATAAAATTGACAGTCGGATTTTTTAATATTTATTAACAAGCACAACTATGTAATTAAACTAAATAAATATACAGGGTAGACTCTCTGGTGTAATTTAAATGATGTACCAATAGATGCGGGGAATGTCAAAAATAGACAAAAAGTTATGTTTATGTCAAAAGCTTTTTGCTTAGTTATAGCATTTACCAAGTTTGAGGTGTGAGGGAAGCTGTAAATTCTAAAAATTAAAAATTTTCCAACGGCAAATAATGTTGTGATTCATTATGATTATATATATTGCGTTTTTGTAAAAATTATGGGTTAATGAGAGACAGTGTGGACAAATAACCTTTACAACAGGTTTTACAAAAAAAAATAGAAAATATTTTTGTACTTATGTAAATGTTTCTTGATAAAAACATAAAACAGTAATATTAGCAGTACATTTATTTAAAAAAAAAAATATGTTTTGGATAAAACAAACAGTTTTTGGTAATAATTTTAGGTATTAAATTTTTTTTTAAAATCATTTTAACATTAAAGTATTACCTTTATTTATTGTAATGCATAATTCCACAAAATTTCTATTGTCTGCTATAATTTTTAAAGAAGTAATAACTAAGCATTGTGAAATTTGACACCCTTAATCTAAAAAACAAAGAGATTCAAAAAAATCTTTCTTTTGACATTTTCTACTACCCCCTAAAGTTTGGTCCATCATATAAATTACACCCTATACATTCGTTTTTATATTTTATTGCGTCGCAAGTATATACTAGATTTCTTCCTACTTTTCTGGTAAATGCAGTGTTTTTTGGCAAAAAATTTGGTTTTACAACTAAGGGATATAAATATTTCATAAGAATTTTTCGATTTTTGTACTAGGACTGCAGGAAAATAATAGGCGCATTATTAAAAATTCTTTTTATTTTTCAGGTTCTCAGACAAAATACAACTTCAGCTTACACGATGTTCAATACGAACATGTTAAATCTTCCTAATATGGGGGGCAACATGACTGCTGCGTCTCCCGCACTGATCCAAGGGGCGCTGTTTAATATCGTCAAAAAGGATAATCCAACATGGGCCGACACTCAAATCAGGGGTATTTTGCCTGCATTGGTCCAACAGTTACAGGTAAATTACTAATTTAAATTATATTAACAAGATATAGGATTGAATGTCAAACTTGTCAACCGCGACGCACAATGAATCCCTTAATGCTGGAATAGGGGGACATTGACTGAATTTTGAAAAGTGCCAATTTTAAACTTAAACTGCCATACATTTGAATTGAAGACATATTGCTGTCTTATAAGCCATTTGGATATGCTTTTGCTACCTTCTTATTGAGTACGGGAACATAATTTGAGGCAAAGTAAAAAAAAGTTTAAATAAGTGTCTATTGAAGTGAAAGATTCAGAGATGAATATATAGTATAGGATAAATATTGGATTATTCGATTTTAAAAAATGTCGCACCAGAAGTGAGGTACTCTATTTTTTTAATGTTAAGTTGGAAAAGTAAAAAGTGTATTTGCCTTAAAACAAACATTACATTAGATGTAAAAGATCAACTTTGCTAACACAAATCCAAAAAAAGTTGGCTGCTCCAAGGTGCCACTCTAAAAAATATCTGGTTTTAAATGTAAATAAATAAATAAATAAAATAAACTAACTTTAAAAAATTGTAGATCCCTTAACAAATGTTTTCGAAAAATTTAAATTTGGTCGCCATCTTATTTACAAATTTAATAAAATTTGGTAGTTTTGTATTGGCGACTACTGCCATTTGAATGAATTTGAGCTCACACTACTACTATACTATAGTAGTGCGAGCTATGGTGATTCTAATTTTTTCAAGAAAAAAAATTTGCTCCGATTTCATTTCGTTTTAGATGATTTTAAAACGTTTTTGTCACTCCGTCTGTCTGAATGTCTGTTTGTAACGACCAACCCGCATAACTCAAAAACCGCTTAGCCGATTTTAATTGAATTTGGTACCTAGGCTGGGCCTTAGGTCGAGATGGTCTTATTTGGCGTGTGTGATATCAAACCAAAGGTAATTGAGTTGGAGTTAAACAAAATACATTTTAGTTTTTTTTTTAAAGGCTGGCGGTAGATTTCAAAAAGTAGAGTTTAGGTAAATATTTGGCGTGTGTGGTATCAAACGAAAGGTAATTAAGTCTGGAGTTGAATAAAATGTATTTCAGTTTTTAGTTATATTAGCTCATACGTACACTATAACTATAGTACCTAGTTAGAGCTTAGGTGCCCATATATTGGCAGAATATTTTTCTGGGCCTACTACTGTTTGTTGTGGCCGCCATATTGGATTTATACGTCATTAAATAGAGCATAAAAAGAGCTTCTCGACCGTGTATAACGAGCCTATCTTTGGATGACGCAAAATGTGAATTTATTAAAAAGAAAACTGGTTTTCACTTGTTGACTATGAAATAAATGCCTTAATTGTTGTTTTCATGTGACCAAAATTGTATCTCTTACCATTTCCGAAATCCCTATTCAGTTACTTTTATCTTGGACACCCTTGCTGATAGAGAATGAAATTTACAACATTTCTTCTATATGTAACTTTTGACATCAGTCTGTCACCGTGTAGGAGATATCCTCGCCAAACCTAACTTTCATAAAATTAGGAGGATAGAAATACGCGAGCAATGTGTACTTTTGGTTTATAAAACTGTCGACTTTTCCAAGCAAATTAAGAAAAATTATTGGTAGATACTCTGTTTTTTGAGAAATTTCATTTCTTGCATTTTGCTTTTATTTGTTTATTTTTTAGGTTCAAATGTCAGAAAACGACTTTAGCATGTACAATCGCGTGCAACACGAAATCAAGCTTATTCAAGCGGCCTACCAACAGCAAGAGGCCGAGCGCATCCAGCGCGCCATGTACCAAAGGCAGATAGCCCTTATGCAACAGCAGGCCATGCAGAATAAGGTAAGAATTTAGAATTTCTTCATTGCGGCCCAGTTTTCTAACCGTTTGGTAGATGGGGTTCAATTCTTTCTTTATATTATACTGGATTCAGATAAAAGTAGACACTTTTTTGCGGGATTGTCGGCTAGTTTTGTGATATGGCAGATGTCAGTTAGGGTAAATGAAATTTTCCTAGCAATTTCTAAAAAATATTAAGAAAATTACCTGATTTATTTGTATTATTCACGGAAATTTTAGTTTGCACACATTTTTGATAATTTCTAAGTCAAACTATTGAAAAGAAACATATTAAAATTAAAGTATTGGCAAACACGGTAGATTTTTAAATGAGTAAGCCAAGATCAATTCAGTTTGAAGTGAACATTACTAAACCCCTGCAAAATCATCATCACTTGCCAGTGTGACAGGTTTCAAACTCACCCCAAATCAAGAAACGTCAATTATTTGACTGGTTCTGCATACCAGAGATGGTGCTCTTGTTTATGAAACAGGGGCGTCTTTCAATAACGAAGTTTAATTTATAACTTTGTTTCGAATCTGGCGATAGCTATTTCAACTACTTGCTTATGAGCCAGACACTTGAAATTTGGTAGGTTTATATGGCGTTTTGGATAAGCCAGACACTTGAAATTTGGTAGGTTTATATGGCGTTTTGGTGATAATACATTTCAACATGTTTTACTACAAAAATATCAAAATGGCGGTTATTTTTATTTATAAACCAACTTGCATTAATGGACTTGTCGATTTATAAATCGTTATGCATCAAATTCGGAACTTCTAGGGTGAGGTGTTTAAGGACCCTGATTATGATATTTAAATCAAAATTGAAAAAAAATTAACAAAATTGTCAAAATTTCGTGGTGCTTACGGTTACTCAATACAACTTTTTTACACTTATCTTAAAAGCTTAAAAAAATCAAATATTAATGGGATTTTTGGCGGACTTCTATTTCTAGCCGAGAAACATAGAAACGAGTAGAGATGTCCTGGGCTTGATTTTCAAATATCAAAACCTCAAAAAATCTTGTAGTTTTTAGCGACGAGGAAACTTTTAAAGTCTGCATTAATAAAGGTAGCCTATAACTTTTTATTTAATAAAAATTTGATTTTGCTTTTCTATAGATTTTTTAATAAAGATCCATCTGTAGAAGTAAATTTCATCGGTCACTTTTAGCATTTGAGATTACAGTGAAACCTCCTATAAGCGGACACTCACGGTTCCGTCGATTTTGTCCGCTTATTGGAGGTGTCCGCTTAAGAGAGGGAACTGCTAAATTTTGATATATATTTATTAACAATTTCCGCTGCTTAAGATTTTCCGATATTAAATTTTTCGGCGATCTTTCGTGCTGGTAGGTTCTTTCTCCGAAACGTTAACAACTTCCATTTTTTCACGTAAACTAATAATTTTTTTTACTAGGCGCCATTTCAAAGAGATCTATTACTACCCAACTGCACAATAAAAATAAACAGAGCAGTCCGGCCGAATAAAATAATGTTGCAAATACGACAATAGTATTTAGTCTCCGCATTAAAACTGAAAGAGGTAATTCCCCAGCTGCAGAGTGCATTGTTGCCAACATACTACATAATATTTATGCTCATGTCGTGCAGCGCTTCATCCCGCTGTCAGAGGTTCGCGTCCGGTTAAGGGAGGTTTCAGAGTTTTTTAACCAAAAAAATTGTCCGCGTCCGGTTACTAGTGTCCGGTTATAGGAGTGTATTTTACATGTAAACAAATAGGCAAAAGCTTGGTTTCAACAAATTTGTCCGCCTAATGGGAGTGTCCGCTTATTAGAAGTGTCCACAAGGAGAGGTTTTACTGTATACATAAAGTTAAAAATTTTCTTTTTAAGTTATTTTCTTTTTATTTGATTTTTGAAATCAGCGTAAAATTTCTTTGAAAATTAGTATTGTTTTTTATTTTTTTTAAATATTTTAAATCTTTTTGTTTAAAACTTGTAGACATTGATTGAGTAGAAACAACCGGACTTCCATTGTCTTTATTTATTTTAACCAATGAAAGTGTAAAATAAATAAAGATAATTTATAAAGAAATAAAGAAGTCATTTTATTATAATATACCGATTTTATGAATATCTCAAAAACTAAAAGTGACAGCTAAAATTTAGTTTGACAGTTGGATTTTCTATAAAAATAACTATAAAAGTGCATTTTACACCAAAATTAAATTATTATAAATTAAGGTTATAGGAATATCCCCTCGTACCTGAAAATCTAGGTGGTCTATCAAAAGATCGAGCCCAGGACATTCTTTTTTAATTTATCGGCTAGAAGTACCTACCCTCAAAAAATTTCGAAATTGCCCACTCTGTACTGTCCCATTTTTGATGGTATTGAATAAGAAACTCACTTATTATAAAAGATAAGAACATTGGGGATTTCACATTACTGTCCTCAAATTTAGAGACAAGAAAAAATAATGTGTCAAATGTTTTTTTCTAGCCCTTGCTTAAAGCTACGAGGAAAAATTAAAAAATTCGGAAACCCAGAAATTCATTGTTAGGGCAGATATTTCAATTCTGTTCATACTTCTTTACAGAAAGTTGATTCTGTCAATAAAATGATGTTATTAAATTTGTGGTCCGTCAAATTAAATCTGAGAGTTCAGAAAATTAAAAAAAAAACGGACCTGGATTAAAAAAAAATATAGCTGTTAATTGGGGACGTAATGAGAAGCAAAAAATTGAAAAAAAGATCTGTATTTATAACAAAGATATGACGGAATTTTATAATTCCGAATTTTTGAATTTTCCCTTGTAGCTCCAAAACTACAAGGGCCGGAAAAAAACTTTTGTCATAGGTATTTTTTAGGTCTTGAAATTTGAGGACAGTAATGTAAAACCCCAATCCTTTATCTTTTATATTAAGTGAGTTTGCCATTAATACCATCAAAAATGGGACACCCTGTACACGTACCAAATTTGAAACTTAAGGTGTTTAAGGAAACTGATTATAATTTTTAACTCAAACTTAAAAGGTCACTTAATACAATTTTTTACTAAAACTTAAAATATTAAAATGATATGAAATTTTGGGTGTTTGATTTTTTAAGGTGGCTAGTTTTTATTTTTAACTTAAACTAATCAACACAACTATCGTATTTTTGAACCGAGATTTCCCTTAAAGGTGGCACTTAGGTTTTTTTAAAATAAACAAGTAGTTTATATTAGTGTGTGTATATCAGTAAGTTGGTTCCAGTTAAAGTCTTCACCCTGAATATATAAATATGTGTATTTAAGATAAAGAATACCATTAAATATTATTTTAATTTACGCAAGATCTTTGCAATCTAGAGATTTGTTTTTAAAACCTAGCCAGTGAACGGGCTCCTAACAAAAGCAAAGAATAATAGTCGTCTTCATAAGCCAAGTATGTAAGGTATATTATAAAACCTAAGTACGGACAAAATTACCAAACTGTCACAAAGCAAATTTCAGTTGACAGCTAAATAAGTGTCATTTGTACATGGAAATTTTTGAATTTAGTATAAATATAGTTTGTTATATTTTCTTATATTAAATATAGTTTGTTATTCAGAAGCGAATAATTGATGCATTTATGGCTGCATGCATACCCCTCGACTCGTGTAAGCCACTTTTTTCTAGGTAAATCTATTGTAGTCGAGTAAAAATACGTTTTAACCTAAAACATAGTCTCACTTATCCACTGGAACATTTTTCAAATCAAAAAAGAATAGTAGGATTGGCTATCCAGATACAGGGCGTGTTTGTGATAGAAAAATAGCTAAACAATTATTTTAGTTGGGCCAAATCTATGCTTATATGTACTATTCCTTTCATAAAAACCGCATACATGCATTTTCCCTATCCCGCAAAATTTTGATTTCTAATAGTGTATGCATTCCATTCACCAGTTAAAAATAAATGACGTTTTGCGTGAAACTGATTTTCACAATAAGGAGGAGGCACTAATTACATTGTTTACCGGGATGCGTCAGATGAGCAGAATTTGAAATATGTTGAAGGCCAAACATTCCTGATATTTTTTCAAAAAAAGTTGGGCTCAAAGGATTTGTTTTCGAGCTATACTTATTCAAATGAAATATGGAAAACGTGACTTTTTATAGTTTTTTTGTAATAACTTATCGTCCAATAAAAATAAAAAACCGATATTAGTCTTATTTTATTGAAAAAAAGAGTCCTTTTACATACCTACAGAGTGGCTCAAAATAATTATTTAAAAAAATACAGGAAAAATATAAAAGAGAGGAAACTAAATACATGGACAAAATTAACTTTACTTGCTTTTATGTGAGTTTTTATTTTTAACTTAAACTAATCAACACAACTATCGTATTTTTGAACCGAGATTTCCCTTAAAGGTGGCACTTAGGTTTTTTTAAAATAAACAAGTAGTTTATATTAGTGTGTGTATATCAGTAAGTTGGTTCCAGTTAAAGTCTTCACCCTGAATATATAAATATGTGTATTTAAGATAAAGAATACCATTAAATATTATTTTAATTTACGCAAGATCTTTGCAATCTAGAGATTTGTTTTTAAAACCTAGCCAGTGAACGGGCTCCTAACAAAAGCAAAGAATAATAGTCGTCTTCATAAGCCAAGTATGTAAGGTATATTATAAAACCTAAGTACGGACAAAATTACCAAACTGTCACAAAGCAAATTTCAGTTGACAGCTAAATAAGTGTCATTTGTACATGGAAATTTTTGAATTTAGTATAAATATAGTTTGTTATATTTTCTTATATTAAATATAGTTTGTTATTCAGAAGCGAATAATTGATGCATTTATGGCTGCATGCATACCCCTCGACTCGTGTAAGCCACTTTTTTCTAGGTAAATCTATTGTAGTCGAGTAAAAATACGTTTTAACCTAAAACATAGTCTCACTTATCCACTGGAACATTTTTCAAATCAAAAAAGAATAGTAGGATTGGCTATCCAGATACAGGGCGTGTTTGTGATAGAAAAATAGCTAAACAATTATTTTAGTTGGGCCAAATCTATGCTTATATGTACTATTCCTTTCATAAAAACCGCATACATGCATTTTCCCTATCCCGCAAAATTTTGATTTCTAATAGTGTATGCATTCCATTCACCAGTTAAAAATAAATGACGTTTTGCGTGAAACTGATTTTCACAATAAGGAGGAGGCACTAATTACATTGTTTACCGGGATGCGTCAGATGAGCAGAATTTGAAATATGTTGAAGGCCAAACATTCCTGATATTTTTTCAAAAAAAGTTGGGCTCAAAGGATTTGTTTTCGAGCTATACTTATTCAAATGAAATATGGAAAACGTGACTTTTTATAGTTTTTTTGTAATAACTTATCGTCCAATAAAAATAAAAAACCGATATTAGTCTTATTTTATTGAAAAAAAGAGTCCTTTTACATACCTACAGAGTGGCTCAAAATAATTATTTAAAAAAATACAGGAAAAATATAAAAGAGAGGAAACTAAATACATGGACAAAATTAACTTTACTTGCTTTTATGTGAGTTGTTTTAACTATTCTAAAGTGATGTTTGCATAATAGGTTATGTGATAAACTTACAGGGCATTTCAAATTTTTTTTTAATTCAAGGCATGACATGTTTACTAATTGTTTACGGAATAGTGTGTTTACCGGGATGCGTCAAATGAGATGAATTTAAAATATGTTAAAGCCCGAACCGTTCTAATACTTACACAAAAATATTGGGGGGGTCATCGGTTTCGTTTTCGAGCTATAATTTTCTACACTTATTCTATGACTGAAGTTTCTTCAATGGGGAAAATATGAAAGTTTTTCTAAAAATATGAAGTCTGAAAAAAAATATGAACATTTTCATAAAATAAAAAGGTGTTGAGAGCCCTGTATTTCACACTTCTGTTTACGACTAACTTGATTTTTTTTAAAATTGGCGGAAGGGCCTATAATAATGGTTCCCGTCGAACAAATTTTTGGTCACTTCGAACAAATTTTTTTTTTTATGGGTCCAAGATATTATGTACACAATTTTAGAGCGCTACACAAAAGTGCAGTATCAGAATGATCTGGGTCGTGTAGTTACCCAACAATAAGGCAATAAATTGATCCAGTCCAGCCCTTATCGTAAATTCTTTTAACAATTTGCCGAGCTTTCGTGACACGTCGTCGTTTTTTGAAGGCTAGAAAGTGATTCTAATTCTAGAACCTAATATTATATATATATATATATATATATATATATATATATATATATATATATATATATATATCTTACCAGAATCTCTTGAATTATTGCACAATGATGTTCATTCGAATTTTTTTACAGCTATGGTAAAATATATATAAATCTTGTATAAAACTGTAAAATGTTGACAATATATATTTTTTTAAATGTTTTTCATGTTTCAAGTGCATTAAAATTACCCATAATTTTGGCATGAAACGTTTTCACTTAGCATTTTCGTCTATATTTCAGCTATTGGGAAATGCCTTAGCTGTCAACCCAGCCATCCTGGGGCGCATGTTCCAGCAACCTCAGATTCTAGACATCCAAGTCCTCAACAATCGAATGCCTACCACTTCAAAACAACCATCAGCTTCTGGGGAGCGCAAAAGGGGCCGACCTAATACTATATCCTCTGAAGGAAATAAATGACTGACTGTAAGGTAAGAAGAGTGTAAACGAGCTATAAAAAGGACACTACTACCTGAGTAAGGCCGAGAGAAGCACTCCGGACAGCCACTCCAAGCAATGTTTATTTTATAATAAGGAAATTATTATTAAAGAAAAAAACGTATATATGTACGTGCTTTCCAAATCGTGTGTCTTGGCGTGTATAGCAGTTTATGTTAAAGCCTTATGAAACGAATCAGCAGGAAAATTGTTTTTTATTAGTTCAGCCTTGGAAGTTAAAAATAATTTGTTACTGTTCTACTCTCATCTCTCGAGTTAAATATTAATTAATACCAAAGGGGATATTTAGCGTGGAATAGTTATTATTATCGGTTATTCTCTCGGCTGGCAAATTTGACACCTAAATGTGATTTCCCCAAAAATTACAACCAAAAAAACTAGTCGCCAATATGCAATCCACGCTAAAAATCAACTCAAGGAAAGTCAGACATGGAAAATGTAAACTACATAAGTATTTTTAAGCCCTCTGTTTTAAAATGTAAACAATTTTTTCTAAAAAAACATAAAACTTGGATTTCGGAACCATTTCGTAGCATTTTTGAAAGAAGAAGATGTTCTCCGAATCAGCTGATATTTTAATAGGAACAGAAATGTTAAACCTGTCAAATTGGGTCCAGCAAAAGGTCAACTTTGTTTAACCGTTTAAAAAGTTGTTTCCGTCAGACAGGTGTAGTAAATGAATATAATAAAAAATTGATTTTTTAAAAAATATTGATTTTTTCAGTTCTATGCTTTTGCTCGAAAAATCATAAGTTTCCCACAAAAAACCCATAAACAGAAAATTGAGAAATTATTCCTGAAAAATCAGAAATTAGTAATTTTGTAAATAAAAAAGGAATATGGTTACTGATGTTTTGTACGTTTTGTGTAAAGTTATTTTTTTTAACTAATTTAGGATATCTTAATTATTTATTAATGGTGCTTACATTTAGGATGCCCATCTATCCAATAGAGTGTACTCTATGGATACCACGTTAAAACCCCTTTCTGTCTAAACACACTTTTCTTTTATCAATGAAATTTTAGAGATCAACACTGAGCCTACAATGTGAAACTGTCAAAATAATGCCTGGCTTTATTCCAATATTTCCCTAATAAAATTTTCTTTCACCATTGGCTATGATCGCCGATTATACATGGGGACGAAATCATCGTTTAGCTACAGATCCTTCACTGAATAGTACAGGCATCCTAGTATGTAACAATGTGTTTTGTCATTAGCGCTATTCAACATTTTCGGTATATCATCTGTATCAAAACTGTGATTTTTTTTAAAATGATTACGTTGTTTTTGGTTTTGTTTTATGTTTTAAGCTTTGATAAATTATTAAGTATACACGGTGCGCTATTTAACTTAAGACATCCCAATATCTTAAAAACTGTGAGTTAAAAAACTTTAAATATGTTATTGGGTGCTGCGAAATAAAGATTGATTGATTGAAATTCTTTATTTAGCGCCAAAGCTAATTATTACAGGTCTTAATTCTTAAGGTGCATGCAGCTGCACCCCCCATAAAAGATAATAAAACAAAATCACTGTGGGATACAGGAATTTTGTACTATTTATGAACTAATTTTGTCCCCCTTTAATTTTTTCCCAGGTCCCTTATTACCCCTTTTTTTTAAACAAAAGGGGGGTGTAGCTTCCACTGGAAGCTACACCCCACCCATAGAACGAAGAGGACTAGACAAAAAATTTCAATGCAGGATTTTTGTACTATTTATGAACTAATTTTGTCCCTCTTTAATTTTTTTCCCAGGTCCCTTTTTACCCCTTTAAAAAAAAAACAAAAGGGGTACACCCCCCTTCCACTGGAAGCTACACCCCACCCATAGAACGAAGAGGGCTAGACAAAAAATTTTAATGTATGAATTTTGTACTATTTATGAACTAATTTTGTCCCTCTTTAATTTTTTTTCCCAGGTCCCTTTTTACCCCTTTAAAAAAAAACAAAAGGGGTACACCCCCCTTCCACTGGAAGCTACACCCCACCCATAGAACGAATAGGGCTAGACAAAAAATTTCAATGGTGGAATTTTGTACTATTTATGAACTAATTTTGTCCCCCTTCAATTTTTTTCCCAGGTCCCTTTTGTTTTTTTTTTAAAAAAGGGGTAAAAAGGGACCTGGGAAAAAAATTAAAGAGGGACAAAAATCCTGCATTGAAATTTTTTGTGTAGTCCTCTTCGTTCTATGGGTGGGGTGTAGCTTCCAGTGGAAGCTACACCCTTTTGTTTAAAAAAAAAGGGGTAATAAGGGACCTTGGAAAAAAATTAAACGGGGACAAAATTAGTTCATAAATACAGTACAAAATTCCTGCATTAAAATTTTTTGTCTAGTCCTCTTCGTTCTATGGGGGGGTGTAGCTTCCACTGGAAGCTACACCCCCCTTTTTCAAATCGAAAAAAAGGTGGAAGGAGAGAAGAAGAAAGTTGGGGACAAAATTAGTTCATAATTAGTACAAAATTCCCACAGTGATTTTTATTGATTATCTTAAGTCTAAGAGCGCCACTATTTAAATTCTTCGTGACTGTTGCAGTTCGACGGTGACTGTTGACATCTCTCAACTTTCTCATGCTTTTAAACGAGTTTATAAATCCCGGATAAGGTTGCACTTAATAATGTATGCCTAATACGTGTGTGTACCGTTAACCAACATTTGGCCAATTTTGATTTTTTGGTGCCGTCTTAATCACAACATTATTCTACATCCATTTTTATAAGCAAATCTTCTTTAGCTTTTATGGCTTTGAAGAAATAAAAAAACCTACAGTTATCAAGGAGCATCATTTGTTTAGTATTTTCAGGGTTTTTTAATCAAAATTAGGAAAATTTTATATTATTATAAAGAAAATTATGATATTTATTTTTAACTGGACAGTCCTTTTTTAAGATCAATTTTTTTAAACTAAAAAACGGTAAAAAATAAATAACTTGTTTTTGTTTTATGTTAATAAAAAACTGTTTTTGAGATGTCTGGCTGTTTAAAGTTACGTGGCGTATTTTGTGCTTCTTAAAATTATTTTATTAGGATTTCAAAATTTCGTAGATGTAGTTTGTAAATAATATTTTGTTAGTACTTCCCTCAGTTATATAAATTATAATTTTCATTAGTTAGTCTAAAAACTAATCATAAATATTTCTAAATTAAATTTTGGAAAAAATATGTTTGCTTTTTTTTACTCATTTGGTTAGCTTAGGTAATAGTCTATTCGCCTAGAGCCACTGTAATTGTAAGAAAAAAAAGGTTCAGTAGTTTTTTTTAGAGCTTTAAATTACCTTACCACTGATGTGCCTTTTAGGTTCCTCGAGGATAAAAAGGTTCCTCAAGGATAAAAAAAGATTAAAAAAAAGTAAACAAGTGAAATTAAAGAAAGAAGAAATATAAAAAAGTTTCTCTTTGGCCGGGACTTGAACCTGGATCTCTTGCTCTGTACGCAATACAAGAACAAGAAATCCTCAGGGTATTAACTCGACGAAGCCAATTCAGCTGACTTTTATAATTCTTCTTCCTTTGACAGTGGGCGCATAACGGAGTTCGGCCAGCAATCAAGTGCGGAAAAGAAACTTTCCGCAAGAGTTAGGAACACTATTTTTTCTCCGAGCGTGCGAAAAACATAAAAAAACAAAAATTATAAAAAAGGTTTATAGGTTTTGTATGCGAATCACATTAAGAAACTTTATGACTTTGTACTATTTACCAGAACGTTGTCATTCAGATAGAGCACTAACACCTTGACAATGCATTTATATTAAGGACACTCATCTTAAAGTGACGATGAGTGACCTTAATTCATATGGGCGGTTCTTGACAGCTATCTGCAAGTTGGGTTGTTAAAGACACCGAAAAAAAAATATTAAGGTACAGATTCTTAGGTTTTTCGGAGAGTGTGGAAAAGTGGCACTTTCAAAACTAAATATAACATTTTGCTGAAAAGAGACTTTAAATCTATGCAGGTTCTTCAAAATTTGACTTATCGGTGCGGAAAAACGGATTTTTTTTTTTAATTTTACCACCCTCGTAGGAAATATATAAAGGTTTGTTGAAATTAAGATATTCTCAAAAATAGCTTGTATTATAGAAAATCTAGGTATATCATATTTAAGGGCACAAAAAGAGCATAGTCAGGTGAATAAAATTTATTAATAACCGGTTTTCAAGTTTAATTCCATTGAAAATGGGATAGGGTGGCGCGGTCCCTTTGGCTTGGAAGTCTTCTTCGTAGAGTAAAAGTGTTAAAATAACATTTGTAGAAAAAAAAGTGCTTATGTTGGTGATCCTAAACAAAAACAATTTTACATAAAAATATAATAATTTTATTATGCAATTCAATATGTTGACATAATAACAATAAATATCTTGTTTTACAAAAAAAAACTAAAACATTCTATAAACTACTCTCTATTAACTTTTAATTGTCAAATTGATGAATTTGTTTGATCTCTATCTTTTTGTGGCCTGTTCTTTCTTGTTGTAGTCGTCCAACATGGACGCCACTTCCATTCGTTCAGCGGCGATATGTTGAATATTTGCGAGCAAATCTGGGTAGGGGTTTATTGCTTTTACAAAGTCCTTTTGATCCAACCTACAAAAAAGTTTTTATCAATTAACCGATTTCCGTTAACTAAGGCTGTATAGATTTATCTTTAAAAATGAATATTAGGCTAAATAAGCATCTCTGTTTATGTGTTCGCAAAAGTTCCAAGTGCGCATGTGCAGAATTGATACGAGACTTTCAATACTTTACGTGGTAGTAGGGTAAAAAGGCATCTCAATTTATTTGCCCGTATCAGTATTGAACTGCGCATGTGCGTGCGTGACGGAATACGTGGAACGTATAGCTGCGGCACCCATAGTAATAACATAACGTATCCAAACCAATTTCTGTGTTTTTTTATTTTTGAAGGTCAAGTTTTGCTGTACAATACACCCCTTTAAAGTAAAAATTCTGTAGTTTCGATTAAATGTAACACTGTCATTCTGACAGTTACAATAAATCTATATGGTTTTTTACTGTTAAGGAGACAAATAAATCAACTAGAAATCCAAAATGTCAATAACTAAACTTTCAATTTTGGCAGTTACTCCCATTTCGCTTTGGACGGCAGAGTTGCTTGCCGGTCTTCGATCCGTAATGTTTATACCTTTGCTTTTTAACTTTTTTTTACATAATAACCTATTAGAATTTGTTACGGATAAGGATAATGATAAGTGTGCAAAGGTGTAGTGCTGCTTCTTTACCCTGGTATACGAGCGAAACCGGTAAGGTATATCGCTGGTCCGAACGCATCCAAACCAATTTCTTTAAAGTTAGAATTTTGCAATTGCGGTAAAATGTAGCACTGTTATTTTGACAGTTAAAATAAGCCTATATGGGTTTTGAGTTTTAAAGAGACAGTTTGAGAGTTTTAAATAGATAGTTTGAGAGTTTTAAATAGATAGTTTGATCAATTAGAAGTCCAAATAAGTCAATTTTCAATTTTTTTGCAGCTACTGACATTTTACTTTGGACGGCAAGTTGGGTGCTGGTACTCGATGCGTAACGTTTATATCTTTATATCATTGCATTTGAACTTTTTTTAAATAACATAACGTATTAGAATTTAGCTGCGTTTTACCCTATTGTGGGTCCAGAACCTGGATTTACGTTTTCTTTTTATTTAAATTTTTTTTGGTCTATACTATATAGGAAAGAGATACTGGCCGTAGGGAAGCCTGTTAAGAACAACAAAACTAATTTAGCAGGTGTTTAGATAAGAATATAAACATAAGGATTTTCCCGAATCTCAACAAAGCACGGCGGCCCGTGAACTAATAATTAAAAAAAAGAGCAGAAACACCAGAGAAGAAATGGTACACCAGAGTTAGCGGGAGAATAAACGAGCTCGCTTTACGGCATTAAAATTGTAATTTATTTTAAATCTACGTAGTAGACAATGCAATGCAAGGCTGTTCAGGTAGCGGGGAAAAATAGTTTTTGGAAAAAATCCTCATGCTAATCATGTTACACCGCAAATCAAAAAGTTAAAGGGTCGACAACGATAAGAAGGCGTACGAAAAGAATGCAGACTGTCTTAGTGGGTGATCTACCCTCTCTTCTTGCTACAAAGTATGATCATTGTCCTCAAATAAAAACGCTGGATTCAATAGTAACGAGATAAAGTTCATCTCAATTTTTATTCGCGATCGCAATAGTGCAAAGATTACCTGTAAATTTCTGAAACTTCTACTGCAACCACAGAAGCGGTTCTTAAAGTCCCTTTGATAATCAAGGCGGTTTCACCGAAATGCGCACTATAATTATGTTACACCGCAAATCAAAAAGTTAAAGGGTCGACAACGATAACAAGGCTTACGAAAAGAATGCAGACTGTCTTAGTGGGTGATCTACCCTCTCTTCTTGCTACAACTTATGATCATTGTCCTCAAATAAAAACGCTGGATTCAATAGTAACGAGATAAAGTTCATCTCAATTTTTATTCGCGATCGCAATAGTGCAAAGATTACCTGTAAATTTCTGAAACTTCTACTGCAACCACAGAAGCGGTTCTTAAAGTCCCTTTGGTAATCAAGGCGGTTTCATCGAAATGCGCACTATAATTATGTTACACCGCAAATCAAAAAGTTAAAGGGTCGACAACGATAACAAGGCGTACGAAAAGAATGCAGACTGTCTTAGTGGGTGATCTACCCTTTCTTCTTGCTACAACTTATGATCATTGTTCTCAAATAAAAACGCTGGATTCAATAGTAACGAGATAAAGTTCATCTCAATTTTTATTCGCGATCGCAATAGTGAAAAGATTACCTGTAAATTTCTGAAACTTCTACTGCAACCACAGAAGCGGTTCTTAAAGTCCCTTTGATAATCAAGGCGATTTCACCGAAATGCGCACCATCTTCGAGGTGACAGATCTACAAAAAAGTGTCAGTATAGAGTATTAAACAAACCTATTTTACACATTTGTAAACGGTTTAATTTAACTTGATTCCGTATATTTGTTTATACTGGCCGATCTAAAATGGCGGACTTTTTTTTATTTATAAATCAATTTCCGTTAAACTTGAAACTTCGGGTTGCTTAAATTCACAATTAAATTACAATACAATTTTTCCTTCAAACTTAAAAAACCAAAATAGCGGATATGTATCAAATTTGCAACTTTGGGGTGTTTAAGGTCGCTGATTTTAATTTTTGACTCAAACTAAATATAAAAATAACGGCGGATTATCTCTTTTATGAACCGATTTGTTGATACTTGGGGCTTGTCAAAAAATAGGTAAAAAAAACTTTTAAGGAGGGAGCTCTGCGTATGGCCTATAATGAGCGTGTAAGGGTTTTGAAAAACAATTATACGAAAAGTATTTCATATTTTTCGATAAAACATTTCACAATTATTTAAATTTAAAGAATTAACATCGGAAATGTGAAACCAATTTGTTTTGAAAAAAATGTTTCACAAGTGACCACCTAATGCATTGCCTTGTCCCTTCTACACAGTGTGCCTGAACGAAGTATAGGTTACATAAAAATGGTTCCAAAAACTAATTGTACATTTTGAATATGGACTCTTTCCTGACTTCAGAGCGATATTCATATAAATCCTAGTTGATCCTCTTCTCGAAATTTTATCCATTTTTTGCCATTTTTCTAGTTAGTCTAGGCGCTGGCTCCTGCCATGTGTGACCTAATATGTGCGCTCAGTTTGACTGCGGTGCATTGTTAAGCACCCATAGGTGTATAAAAGAGTTTGGCCACGTGGTTGAACTCATGGTCGTTTGGCCGCCATTAAGCTTATCTCCCTACCCAGTCATGCGATTTTAATTTTTAAAGGCTTGTTATAATCCTTTTTTAAAGGCAAATAAATTTTGTAATTACACATTTTTTAATAAATCAAGTAGTCTTTGAGATATACCAAAATTATTAGTATTTCTGCTCGCAAAAGAATTTTTAAAGTTCGATGGATGGTACCCCTAAAGACTGCCTTAAAGAGGGTGGTTTCTAAAACTGTTCACAAGATTATACAAAAAGTGGATTTGTAGTGAAACGATGCATCGTAGCGAATATTCAAAATGTGCAATTAGTTTTTGGAACCATTTTTATGTAACCTATACTTCATTCAGGCACACTGTGTCTAGTTCATCCGTCAAATTTTGTTATGGAGTCGAAATTTTATCTAAAGTGAAATTAATAAACAAACACGGGGCATACGCATCAAAGACGTTACAAGCATATCTTACCTCTTTACCTGATTTTGTATAGATTGCAACCGTCCCAGTCGAAATAAAGTACATGCTATTGCCTGGAGTGTTAGCCCTTATGATAATGTCGTTGACTAAGTAAACTTCAATCCTAAGACAAGATATAATCCGCACTAAGAGATTCAAAGGCAGATTTCGGAAAAATATTACATTTTCCACGAGCTTTCTGCAAGCGTGCATGTTTATTTCCTAAAAAAGTAAAAATCCATAATATCTATAAGTACGCGTGTGTTTTTTAAAATACCATGACTTATTTTAAGACTAAAAGTGTATATGTAAGTGTAGCTTTAAAAAATTAATTCTGCTTTGTTAAGAAACTTTTTGATATCTGGTATTTTTTGTATCTGCTACTAGTCCAGTCACATTATAGAATTTTAGCTTGCAAAAGGTGGTGTAGTCGCGATTTTGAAATATGTTGTTGACATTGGAGTCCTAAAAACAAATTTGAGTTTTCGACCTTGGGGGAGGCCGGCTCCCCCCGCCATCTTGGAGTTAGTGTGCACAAAAAGGTTTTTTTTTAAATTACTTGGTTACTGTACGTTTTAGAAAAAAGTTTTAAACAAAAGTTGAAGACAATAAAATTCTCTACAAAAACGCTTTTGTACGTTTTTTTCTCAGACGAATGGTTTTTGAGTTATGACGCTAAACATTTCGCCGCCATTTTGGATTTTGACCAATATTTTTTTTTAGTGGCCGTTAACTTCGAAACTGTTTATTTTTGAGAAAATCTGTAATAACATAAAATAAAGATCAACTAATAGCCTATAAAACAAGACATCACTGAGTTCTCTGGGTAGTACCCTTGCTGAGATACGAGCCCTGAAGTGATAGAAGCACACCCGTTTCCTATGTATTTCCATAGTATAATAAGCAAAATAAGTTTTATGTAATTTTCTCAAAAGCATTTTGCAGAAAGTTTGTAATCAACTTTATTATAGAAATTTAAGTTATCTTTTAAACGATGTATTACTTAAGTGGCCACGGTTAGCACTTAATTGCCATCCATAAATTGGGATTATTTTTTAGGATCACAAAAACAAATCATGTTTTTTTAGGTTTTATTCAGTTTTCAAAAAATCGAAGCGTTTTAGGGAAAAATGTTAAAATACTTTTTTTAGAGAAAATAAAATGTTCTTTTAAACGGCGTATTACCAAGTTGTGGTAAATGTAATATCCAAGGATAGCGATAAATGAAAGAAATATTATGTTTCACAACTACCGATTATATTGTCGTTATTCAATCACAAAAACAGTTATCTTATATCTAATTTACATAGGCAATATATGGCGTCAGAAAGGAGTAGCGGGGACTGGCACATGTGTGCAGTTGAGAAGCGGTGGACGCTTATCAAGAGTGGTGGGGTAGCGTGCGCTCAATATAACACCTCCCCTCTAAGATTTGATCATATCTAATTTGATATATAAAAAAAAATCGATTACAATTATGTCACTTGTGTGATAACTTGATGGCAGTATTTTGTTGAAATGAACAATATGTTTTGGGTTTTATTACTATTTTTAGTTTGTTTATATATCTGTATATATTTACTTTATTTTGTGAAAGCAAAATTAAATTGCATATTTTGTATTTGTTTTTATACTTAAGATATATTGGTTGAGATTTATTTTTATTTATTTAGCTACTTTTTATTTGTGTAAACTAAATATTAAAACCGAATAGGTTTTGTAGGTAAACTTATCTTTCGATTAGAGATAAATAAATCGGCGAATTTTTTTGTAGTCTTATTTCTTACCTATGTAGGTATATACACAGATCAGCTGTGTTTGTTTTAAGAAAAGTAAATATTTATGTTTTGTATTCGTAAACAAGTGGAAAATCGATATTCAAGCAAAAACAGAACATTGTCTTATAGCATAAAGATATGTACTTTTTTTAAATATTTTATTTAGTCATCAAATTATCACGTATCTATAAAAGCACTATGTACCGGTCAACATAAAATTTTGTATTTGATTAATATTCAATTAGTAGGTATGGGTAATAATAATTTTTTTACATCTGTAAAATACTAGGGGAGATCTATAATAAAATCCTTAAATTTCAATGGAACATTTTTTATTCTTTGGCTTACTTTAGAGCTTATTCCAAGCTTAGTATTTTCTTTTTGTAAAGATCCCTTTATATATTTCTCCCCCCTACCAACTGTTTTAGATTGTTTTTGTTCAGATAAACATGGTTTTTCTGATTTTGATCCCTTTTTAAAGCTTTGTGAACTGCTTGCCATATCTGGCAATTCTTTAAAAATTTTTTGGCTGCTCCCTTTTTGAGATGCGTTGAGATTTTCTAAAGTTACAACTGATTCGAAGGACGACTCAGAAAAGTCACTCAACTTTTTACTATTATTGTCCGTGCCTTCGATACAGTCGTCGCTTGTAAACCCATGAAAACTACTATTTACCGATAAATTATCCAGTGTATTATTGCTTTCGTCATTTTGTGAGGTAGTTTGCCACTGGTTACTTAATTCTAATGTATACTTACAATTAAATTCCTGACTGTTTTTACTTAGGGTACAACAAGGTGGTGATGCAAGTACAGTTTGGTCATTAGATGAGGCGTTAAAATTCTGTGAAGAATTCGTGTCAATGGGCAAGGGCAAATACTTGACTTCGTGCTGTAAAACAGAGTTATTTTTAGAAACATCAACTTGTTCTGAAAATGAATAGTTTGATGTAAAAGATTCATCTGAAACCGTCGTGGAGCTATTGGTTGCGCTAAAAATAGTTATATCAGGGTTAAATTTTACACGTTTCTCATCCCACTGACATATTTTAATTTGGTTGGAGTGACGCTTCCAAATGTTACCTCCTGGAAGTTTGCAAAGGAAACTTGCTTCGCCGATTCTTTTGGTAATTATTGCTCTGGTCCATTCGACTTTATTGGTTCTGCGATAATCCTTTACTAAAACTTGATCTCCCACTTTAATTTTTCTATCCTTTCCCCCGTAATATTTAATTTGACGTTTTTGTGCTTTTTCCATGCTTTCTTTAACTTTTTCGTCTAAAATTTCTGAAAATTTCTTACGATCTGTAAGGGGATCCTCTCGAATTATTGAAAGTCTTGTCCTTAATTCTCTGCCAAGCATTAGTTTGGCCGGTGTTTCATTCGTGCTGGCATGAATTGTGGTTCTGTAGGTTAGTAAAACTCTGGAAATCAAAGTTGAAAGTGGCAGATTTTGGCTTTCAGGCTCCTGTAAAAGAATATTTAGTTTAGTTTTAGTGTATTTTACCGAATTTTCAGCCTGTCCATTGCTTTGTTGATTTCCTGGTGGCGATGTAATGTGCTTGATGGCATTTAATTTGCAGAAGTTTTCCATGAGGTCAGAGTTCAGGTTAATAGCATTATCGCTCACCATGGTTTTGGGGATTCCGTAACGTGCAAAAGTCTCTCGCAATCTATCTATGATTTGCTCTGATGTGGTGCTTTTCATGGGAAAAACTTCCAGCCATTTGGAATACGCATCTATAACTATTAATAACTGATGGTTTTTTATTGGGCCACATAAATCTATATGAATTCTTGAAAATGGTTTATTTTCCAAAGGCCATGGGTTTAATGGTACTTTTGCTGGGGATTGTTTGGTCATGTTGCAAGGGACGCAGTTCTTAGTGATTTCTTCAATTTCTTTATCCAGTGTTTCCCAGTATACAAATGTTCTAGCTGTTGCTTTCATTTTAACTATGCCGTTGTGACCTTCATGCAATAATGTCAGTACTTTTAATCTTAATATTTTTGGGATGCAGATTCTTAATCCTAGTTGAAGGATGCCATTTTCTACGAAAAGTTCTTCGTGTCTGTTAAAATAAGCTTTTAAATTATCTGGCATTTTATCTGGCCACTTATTTTCCCTAAGACAAGAAATAATTTGTGTGATTTGACTGTCTTTTTCTGATTCCAGTCTGATGTCATCATTATTTAAAGGCCAGTTGTCGATTTTGCTAGTAAAATTTAAGTAACTTACGTTCTGTTCGGGCTGCGTTTCCGTTTTGATTGGTTTTCTAGAAAAATAATCTGCTATGATATTGTCCTTGCCTTTTATATATTCTATCTTGTAGTTGAATCCTGATAAGAATGCTGCCCATCTTTGCAACCGGTTCTCATACATCTTGGGAATTCCCTTATGTTCCCCAAAGAGTGTTTGAGGGGTTTATGGTCTGTCCTGATCGTGAAGAATCTGCCTGCTAAAAATTGGTAATATTTAATTAACCCAAAGTAAATTGCACAACTTTCTTTGTGTAGGGTGCTATACTGCTGTTCAGCTTTCGTCAACGTTCTTGATACAAAGTTTATAGGCCTTTCTGATCCATCTATCATCTTATGGGATAACACAGCAGCTATCCCGTAGTCAGAACTATCTGTTGTTAGGAAAATCGGTAATTTAGGGTTAAAATGACAGAGTACCAGATCGGACTGCAGCAATTCTTTAATCTTATCAAACGCAGCCTGACATTTACTATTCCATTTAAATGTGACCTCTTTCTTTAGTAGGTCATAAATAGGTTTAAGGATACTAGATAAGTTAGGCAAAAATTTACTGTAATACACAATCATACCTATTAAAGACCTGGTTTCACTAACATTCTCTGGAGGGCTAGCTTCCATGATAGCTTTGATTTTGTCCTCTGATTTATGAAGTCCAAATCTGCTAATTTTATGGCCCAGGTAGTTTACTGAATCCTGGAAGAAGGAACATTTTTCTTTCCGTAGGGTCAACCCGGCATCTTTAAGTTTTTGAAGGACTTTCTCTAGCGTTTTAATATGGGCTTGTTTGTCGATTCCAGTATTTAGAAGATCATCCTGAAAAATAGAAACATTTTCCAACCCCTGGAATAGTTGTTCCATATATTTTTGACATTTTGCGCTACCTGGGGTAATTCCAAATGGCATGCGATTAATAGTGAAAATTCCTTTGTGCGTACTTAACCTAAGAATCTCTTTGGCCGCATTGTCCAATTCAAACTGATTATAAGCCTGGTTTAAGTCTAGTTTAGTAAAATGCTCACCATTGTGTAATCCAGCAAAGATGTCGGTTACCAGAGGCATTGGATGGTATTCTTCTTTAAGCCATTTGTTCACTGTGCTTTTGTAGTCACCACAAATGCGCAGGCGCCCATCTGATTTGATAACGATGACAACAGGTGTGGCCCATTCACTCGTCTCGGCTGGTGTCAAAATTTCATCTTTTACCATTGCGTCAATCATCTCGTCAACCTGCTCTCTATATGCCAGTGGGACGGGCCTAGGCTTTAAAAAAATCGGTTTAGCACCCTCCTTTAATTCTAAGGATATCTTGGAATGTTTAAATTTTCCTAATTTATTCGTGAAAACCTCCGGAAATTTATGTATAATTTTTTCTATGTCATTTTGGTATGATACTTTTACATTGTTAACATTTTGTACTATTTGATATTGCATATTAAAGTTATTTAAGAAATCACGCCCCAAGATACTGGCAGCACCACCCTTTACAACATACAACTTAATACATTTACATACATTTAAATATTCGACATCAACTTCTATAAAACCTTCTGGAGAAAATAATCCCCCATTATATGTGCATAGCCGCAAGTCATTTCTTTTTAATGTGTACATGTTTTGAAAATATTTATTAAAATACTCTATACTTATGCCCGATATCTCTGACCCTGAATCCAATTGAAAATCGTGAAATTTTT
The DNA here is from genome assembly GCA_963576565.1 of Aspidapion aeneum. Classification (NCBI taxonomy): domain Eukaryota; kingdom Metazoa; phylum Arthropoda; class Insecta; order Coleoptera; family Brentidae; genus Aspidapion; species Aspidapion aeneum. The sequence goes on along the minus strand of OY755038.1, from coordinate 77,069,408 downwards.
TATTAATTTTGACTTTAACCATAAAGGAATTTAAAGAATTAGAATTATTTTTTGTTACACAAAATATGCCATAATTTAAGACGTCTGATAAATTTTCTTTATTTTTGAGCTTATTACTACGGTTCTCTACATACCCTTGCTTGTTTACAAAATTTATTTCACTTGTGTTATCACAAACCCTTATCAAGTGGCCTTTTCGGCCGCATCCATCGCAAACTGAATTTGCAGGGTGGCAAGTGGTTGGCCCCACAACATTGACATTTAACCATTCTTGTCGGGGTTGGCCGACGTCTTGTTGTTGTTTTGGTTAATCTCATATGGTTTCGCTGAGATGGTCTGCGCATTGCTTGTGGACTGGGGCTAGCGCTCGATCGATAATGAGATGACGCTGGACTTCCCATTGGCCGGCTGCGTCGCGCGTCACCAGCGTCATCGCTTGTGTTAACTGGTGATTGGCTGTACTGACGGCGTGATCTTGTATGATTATTTTGGTAGGGTTTTCGTTTCCTTTCGTTGTTTGTTCTCACGTAATGGATTCCATTTTGAATATTTTCATTATCTTCCTTTTGCAGAGCTATTTTCTTAAGGTTTTCAACATTTTCATCTAACTTTTCTTCACATAGTCTGTCAAAGATTGGGCCTTTTTGCATGCCACAAACAAATTTGTCCCGCATATGTTTCTCCAAATCATTTTTAAAATCACAGTTAATGGCCAAGCTTCTTATTCTTGCGTAAAAATTCGATACTGATTCACCAGTCACTTGTTGAGCTTCAAAGAATTTTCTTCTCTCTCTCCACCCATTAACTTGTGGCCCAAACTGCGCGTTTAGCATAGCCACTAATTGATCGTAAGTTTTTGATTTCGGTAAATTTGGGTGGCATAAATTTCGAAGAAGTTTATAATTCTCCACTCCGATCACGCTAAGAAGGGTAGCCACTTTCTTTTCTTCTGACGAAATAGCATTCGCGATAAAATACTGATCAAGACGCTCTTGATATATTGCCCAACATGTTTCACTGTCTTTAAATTCATCGAACTTCGGCGCCATGTTGGCTTTTTTTTTACGGCACTTCACAGTTCTGCCCGAATATTTAGATTCGCATCAAGTTATCGTCGCCAGTTGTAATATCCAAGGATAGCGATAAATGAAAGAAATATTATGTTTCACAACTACCGATTATACTGTCGTTATTCAATCACAAAAAACAGTTATCTTATATCTAATTTACATAGGCAATATATGGCGTCAGAAAGGAGTAGCGGGGACTGGCACATGTGTGCAGTTGAGAAGCGGTGGACGCTGTACAACTTATCAAGAGTGGTGGGGTAGCGTGCGCTCAATATAACAGTAAAGCTATTATTGACACTCCAGGGGGTTCGCATAGTGAGGTTATTTTTTTCTAATTAATTTTGAAATTTTTTTTTAATTTAATTTTCTTAAAAGCTAAGCTTTCTAAAAAGTTTTGTTTTAAATATTTATTTTTATTTTGTTGAAAATGAAATTATCTTTAAAACGATATGTATCTAGTGGGTTTTTGGTAACGGAAACCACTTAAAGAATATACGCATGTTTGGTGATTTTTTTTCGCCCCTGGTTTATTAACGGTTCCCTAAATATTATAACTATACACATCGTTCGAAAGAAAATTTAATTGTTCATAAGACAGAGTGAAACGTTTTTTTCCGGTAAGGCTTGGTTTTTAAAACTGGTAAAATACATAATAGCAACTTTTTTTTGGTGATTAAAAGTAAACAAATCCCCGTTAACGAAAACCCACTAGATACATATCGTTTTAAAGATAATTTTATTTTCAACATTATAAAGTTAAACAAGATTTTTCAGAAAGATTAGTTTTAAAGAAAATTGAATAACATTAAAAAAATATTAACAAAAAAAATAACCTCAATATGCGGACGCCCCAGGAGTGTCAATAATTGTGCTTTAACACAACTCTGATACGCTGTTGGAAAGAACAGTTTATTTTCTCTATAAAAGGTATTTTAACATTTTTCCGTAAAATGCTTAGTGGTTTTGAAAACTGAACAAAAACATAATTTTTTTTTCGTGATCTTAAAAAATAACCCCAATTTATGGATGCTAACCGTGGATTTGGCTTACTTTGGTGATACATTGTTTAAAAGATAATTTAATTTTCTATAATAAAGTTAATTACTTACTTTCTGTAAAATGGATATATATATATATAATAATATTAATTTCGGTTTATTTTGCATGTACTATGAAAATACATACGAAACGGGTATCCCGCTAACACTTCAGGGTTCGTATCTCAGCAAGGGTACTACCCAGAGAACTCATTGATGTCTCATTTTATAGGCTATACCATTGTCTTTTTTTATGTTATTACAAATTTTCTCAAAAATAAGCAGTTTCGAATTTGAAGGCCACTAACTCGAAAACCATTTGTCTGACAAAAAAAAACGTACATAAGCGTTTCTGTAGGGAATTTTATTTTCTTCAACTTTTATCTAAAACTTTTTTTTCTAGAATGTAGTTTAACAAAAAACCTTTTTATGCACACTAAATCCAAGATGGCCCCCCCCCCCAGGGTCGAAAACCTTTTTTTTTTAGGACTCCAATGTGAACAACATATTGTCGGTTTTCTCACGCAAGGGCCTATGTCAGTCCCTAAAACTGATTTTTGTCATAAAATTTTATAGTGCCTTTTCTGATGGCCAAGGATGTACAAGGTATATTTCCTTAACATGAAAAATAAATAGAGGTAAATGGCACAAATATTCCATTGGAAAATACAAAATTTTTAACCCACAGCACCCTTGTTTTGCTTTACTGTGGAAACCATCCACTTACGTTTTATATTGTGGTTTATAAAACTTTAGGTGTACCTGTCTCAACTGTTCGGAAATCGTTTCCAAAATCTCGTTTTCACGAAAATAACTTTTTTGAAACCTAAACTCGTAATAGGTCAAAATTCGATTTCTCATCTGCATCGGAAGCTGCTTATGTCTCATGTAATCTTTTAGTTGTCTTTCCATTTCCACGTATTTGTGAGTAGCCGACGTTTTGCCTTTCATTATTTCCATAATCATTGCTTAAATTCAAAACGAGGCAATTATTTTTTTAATAGAATCTAGAAATGTCTAAAGCTTATGTTTTTAACCAAATTGGTACTATTTATAGTTTTTTGCTAACAAATAGTGGGTTTATCGGGTTGATAAATTAAAAAAAAAAATTATTAATTTTGCATATAAAAAAAAGCTGTATATTGTTCTTGAACAAAGATGTAATAACAAAAATTAAGATATAACAGCAGGGCAGTGAATTATAGCTTATTTACAAAGTCTTTAAAATCCTAAACAACAAAATTTAAAGAAAAAAATTTAAAAAGTGATTTTTACAAATATATTTTCTCAAATTTCAGGACAAAAAATTAATAGGTTTGTGTTGTTAAATTTATTTAAAAATATTAAATTGTATTTTTATTGTTATTTTTTTTTTAAAACTGCAAAAATATTTTGCTACATTCAAAAGGTATTTTGAATAAAGTTTTAATCACTGCTCTCTGTAAGTAGGTAGTTCTTGAGATATCTCTCAATTTCTTTTAGAACATGTTTGAACAAAATTGTTGTTTTGGTTAAAATTAATTAAAACATTTGTATTTACCCGAAAAATTTTAAATTTTTATACCTTTACCTTCTAATAATAATAAATTTTCCAAAATCATCAGAATAGGTAAGATAAAATATTATCATGTATAGAAATAATTATATATAAATTCTTAAGTTTGTCATACCACTTACCAAGAACGTAAATAAAAAACAAGCTTGAGGCATACCAACCCAACCAAATAAGCATAATTTCCATCTCAGTGGCTGGCAAATTTCTTCCATAACTCGAATTGTAAACGATCATCGAGTTTCGATAAAAGGCCGATATAAACCGACTCACGACGTCGTCTCCTTCTTTTTCTAGTCTAAACCAAATAAATATAAATTTATCATTTTCTTTCAAAGGCAAAACCAAGCAGACAATATTGCCAAATCCTTCGAAATTTTCTAAGGCCATAAGAGCAGTACGTACAAGAGTGCATTACAAATACAGTACAGTCCCGTTTATCCGAAAATGTGGACCAAAGTGATTCCGGATAATGGAAATTTCGGTTAATCCGATTTTTTTTTTGGAAAATAGGAGTTTATGATGCGTATATTATTAGATCGACTTAAAAACATTTATGAAATATTTTACTTGAATTTATGTATTAAGTAATTAAAAAAAAAAACATCAACAAATAATTTGTTTAATTTGTATTACTTAATTTTTTTAAAACTTAGTATGTACATAACTGCCTAAATATGTACATTTATAAAAGACATGTTAAATGCAACGTAAAATATAACATATATATCCCATTCTACACTTTACTGTTTTTAAAAATTAGTTAATTTTTAACTGCACTGCAACTGCATTTTAGACCGTCATATTACCGTGAAACCCCGAGGGAAACCACCTAGCAGTATAGGTAGGTGAATCCCAGACGCGTTTCGTATAATGCGAATTTTTTCGGTTAATCGGGATTTTTGTTTTTAAATAGTTTGTTTCGGATAAACCGGATTTCGGAAAATCGCGATTCGTATAATTTGGATTGTGCTGTATTTTATGAATGGAAAAATTAGTGCTTATATAATTTAGGTTCCCAAACTTATTGCTCCTATTGTTTCCGAGTTAGAGTGTGCACTGCTAATACTATAAAAGTGGTCTAGGAAGGCGGGGGAGAGTCGAAATGGTCGAGATAATTAAATTTCTTTTTGCACTGCTAATTTTATGTAGTACATACAGTCAGAGTTCCAAATATATTATAAGGCTATATAGCGAGTATCTCCTAACGCAACTAGAGGATTTTTGATCCGAGAAAGAGAGAAGGAAATATCCAATCTACCATAAGTCTATCGTAACTCATATCAAGCAGATGAGATAGACGTACATGTGCAGTTCGTATTATACTTCTAGCTAACTATGATGGCTTAAGGTATTGATTTTCAAGAAAAAAGGCCTATATAGTTCGACAAAGAAGTCAAGAGCATTTTGTCTTCTTTTCTGACCTTTTTTTCGGAGGTCTAAACCTAACGTTTGCCAATTAGTCGCCAACATATCCTAACCTTGACAGTGGAGACCCCTTATCATTTTGGTGTAAACGTTTTCATGCGCAGTCTCTGTGATGCGCGAAATTGTCCTGCGTGATTTTTATCCCGCACGTTCGTTGCCGCGAACCGATGTTTAATGATGCTGTGCTGTGCCATGCCATGCTGTTCATAATAATGGGTTTCCTAATTTACATACCTAATGCTTATTAGATTAACTTTTGACATCCTAAACAGTTTGTTGACACCTTTTGGACCGCTGAACTGCCTTCTCAGGAAGGTCATCATGCAACAAACTACATGCCAAAATATTAGCGTAAAAATGACAACCAACGTGATCATATAGGTGTAATAGTTATAATCCAAAATCTGAAAGTTAAATACGAGAGGCATTACAACGGGCACCAATTCAGATTGCCCACCCACTGCAGTCGCATTTTTTATTTATTTTTATGACCAGTTTTTCTAAAATGATCTTTCTTGGATAAAATTTTGACTTTATGACCTTACATAAAATTTTGACTAAGCTCTAGAAAAAAAAAAGTTTTTATACGATGATATTGTTGATATGAGTATTAGGCTCGACGATTTTCTCAGATAGTTTTTAAGGCTTTAAAATTTGATAAATAATGTAAAATTTTATTACTTTTTATGACCACCGATCAGCGTGAAGTTTTATGACCTATGTGAAATTTTATGACCAACTTCAAATTGTATGACTATATCAAATTCTAGAAAATCTAAGCTAAAATTTTATAGCTGGTGGCTGCACTGCTATTGTTTTATAGGTATAAGTAAGTAAGCTGTTGTTGTTTTAGTTTGTTTTTTTAAAATGTTTGACGTTTATGGCCAGTTTGTGTACAGTTGGTTAATGTCTATTTTACTCAAGAAATTAGCGGTTGAAATAAAATTTCGGACTTCCATTGTCTTTTTTATTTTAAAACACGACGTTTTGGTTAGTAAGTATCTCTAACCGTTATCAAGTGTAAACTAAACAATCTAGTCTCTAGGCTACTACTTATACTAGTTGGTGTGCAGTCAGGACCATGCAATCAACACAGCAAGAGTCAAACCAACCTACGATACATGGATTTATTATATGGCCGGAAAATGATGACGAACTACAGAATTTTCTACACCATTTAAGTATTCGACCAACAATCAAGTGCACCATGGAAATTGAAAAAGATTCGGCCTTACCTTTTTTGGATGTTCTTGTCAAACGATTAGACAGAAACATTCAAACCACTGTATATAGGAAACCTACACACGGGACAGTACCTAAATTTTAAGTCTAATCATTCTGTTGCTACAAAACAAGAAGCTATAAGAAGTTTGTATTTAAGAGCCGTAAATATTTCCACAATGAAATATCAGCAGTAAGTACATCTAGAGAAATTGTAATATTGGGAGATTTAAATAGTAGAACAGGTAACAGAGTAAATGATCTGACAGTTGGCCAATATGGAGAAGATGTTGTTAATGACAATGGAAACCGGCTTATCACAGTATGTGAGCAATTAGACCTAAAAATCCAAAACGGTTTTTTCCAACATAAGAAAATACACAAATATACCTGGACCAAACCCTCACAAAACCTGAAATCCGTCATTGATTATCTTATCACTAAACAAAAGACAAAACTAAAAATTCAAGATGTCAGAACAAAGCGTGGATCAACATGCGGAAGTGATCACTATTTTCTGGAGACCAAAATTCTCTTTCCGTATCAAGGCCGAAGCCTCCATCAACAAAATCTTGATGATACAGTGAATGAGGAAACTGATCACTGTCAATATAATCTACTAAACCTAGAACATGACAGCGTAAAAAACTTATACAAAAAGAGACTGAACGAAAAACTTAATTCAAGTTCAGGTGAAACCCCAGATGAGGAATACGAATGTATCACATTAAGCATCCATCAAGCTGCAAAAGAAGCACTAGGATTAGTGGAAGAAACTCCTAAAAGAACAAAACCATACTGGTGGGATGCTGAGATTGAAAGTGAAATAGAGGAAAAAAGGAAATTATATCACACGTACTTATCCCAAAAGACAGATAGAAGCAGAGAAGAATACAAAATCGCGCAATCAAAGGTGAGAAGAATGATCAGTGATAAGAAGAATCAATCATGGATGCAAAAGTGCCAGAAAATAGATTCTTACTTAGGAGGTAGGAGAAGTACCGAAAGCTGGAAAACTATAAGATCGATCAAAAAAGAAACATGCAGAGATATTATTTCACCAATACCAGACAAAGAATGGGATGAGCATTTTAAAAAACTTTTAACTGAAGATAGAGCAGAATTCAAGGAAGACGAAAGAGACAATATCATTAGAACGATGGGATCTCCAGTACCCCTCACAATATCTGAGGTCAAAAACGTGTGCAAAACCTTAAAAAGCGGTAAATTTGCCGGACCCGGAAATATCCCAGCTGAACTTATTAAATATGGCACTGAAGAATTGTTTTGTAGATTACGGAATCTTTTCCAAAGATATTTAAATGGAGCTGTAGTACCAACTGAGTGGAAAACGTCATATATATCCACAATACACAAAAAAGGAAGGAAAGATATATGTGACAATTATAGAGGTATATCTGTAACTAGTACGCTAAGCAGAATATATGGCAAAATAATAAGAAATAAAGTGGAGAGCGAATATAAAGATATGGAGGCAGAAGAACAAGCTGGTTTCAGGGCGGGTAGATCGACTTCAGATCATCTCTTTTGTATAACCCAAGTTATTGAAAAGAAAATGGCATACGGACAAGAGCTCCATCTGCTTTACGTAGATTTGCAGAAGGCATATGATAGTATACCACTAAATCTACTTTGGAAAGCGTTGGAAAAGACAAACATAAGCGTACAACTAATTAAAGCCATCAAAGAGTTATACCGCAATAGTAAGGCAAAAGTTAAAATAAAAGCAAAACTAACCAAAGGCTTTCTAGTAAATAAAGGTCTTAAACAAGGTTGCTGTATCTCGCCTACGCTCTTCAAGATATATTTGGAACAGGTCCTTAAAGTCTGGAAGAGAAAATGCCAAAACATGGGAATTCCGTTGAATGAAACCACCTTGTATACTTTATGTTTCGCCGATGATCAGATAGTGGTGGCTCAGGATTATGACGACCTCGAATATATGACACGAAAACTAATAGACGAGTACAATAAGTGGGGACTAGAGGTTAATATCAATAAGACAGAGTATATGTGTATTGGTGGAACGAAACAGGATCTAATCTTAAATACTGGGCAGCGAATTCAGTCCTGTGATGAGTATAAATACTTGGGTCTAAAAATTACAGCTGACGGAACACTAGACAAAGCTATAAAAGATAGAAACGTACAAGGAAGAAAAGCAATAACTTTATTAAATGGAATAATTTGGGACCAAAGTATATCAAAACATAACAAAAAGCTTATATATAACACCATTGTAAAAAGTATTATTACATACGGCTCAGAAGTATGGCCAATCAAAGATAGAACAGAAAAAATGCTTTCCGCTACGGAGATGGACTATTGGAGAAGAGCAGCAGGGAAATCAAAATGAGAAAGAGTTACCAATCAAAGAATAAGAGAAATTATGACAGTGGGTGAACGTACTCTAGTGGATGATATAAGAACAAAACAACTGGTGTGGTACGGACATGTACAAAGAATGGATGATGGAAGACTACCTAAACAAATATTACAATGGAAACCAACTGGCCGAAGAAAACGAGGAAGACCAAGGAGAAGCTGGAGAGAAGGAATAGATAGTGAAATAAGAATAAGAGGCCTAGATGATGAATTATGGGCAAACAGAAACGAGTGGAGATTGGGTATCGGAAGACGTAGAACGTTGTGAAACCGATAAATATATATATATAAATATTTGTAGTAATAATGAAGAATTAACCACAGAAATTAACAACATTAAAAATGACTTACAACAGAATGGTTATTCCCAGAAATTAGTAAACTCAACGATATTTAAAATTAAAAACAAACTAAATGTACCAAATTCTCAAAATAATAATCCGTTAGGTATTATTAACATTCCATATGTTCAAGGGATTTCAGAAAACATAAGACGAATACACTATAATATAAAAACAGTATTTTCTTCGGGAAATACGATAAGAAGTTTTGTAACTAAAACAAAACCAGACAATCCCTCAAATAATAAGGAATGTATTTACCAAATCCCGTGTGAGTGTGGTAAATCATATGTAGGTGAAACGAAACGCCCTCTTCAGGTTAAAGTAAATGAACATCTAAAAAGTACCCAATTAGGGGATATTGAAAAATCCGGTTTAGCAGATCATGCATGATCATATGATCACAGGATTCAGTGGTCAGAAGCTAAAGTTTTACATAAGGAGTCGAATTGGCGAAAACGAAAGTTTATTGAAGCTGCGTTTATAATGCAGAATAAAGAAGTTTTCAGTCAACCAAGCACGGACATACCAAACATATGGAAACCACTCCTTAAGGAAAACAGGCGTCTTAGGATTAAAAAGGGGGCGGGCCGTCACACCTGATAACGGTTAGAGATACTTACTAACCGAAACGTCGTGTTTTAAAATAAAAAAAAATTCCGAAATTTTATTTCTACACAATCATTGTCTACGAGTTTCAAACAAAAATAAGCGGTTGTTTCGCAGTATAATTAGATTTGCCAGTCATGATGTTCACCTCTTTACTCCACTCAAAAGTAAGTTGTTAAGATTTTTTGAAATTAAAGTGTTAAGACTGAGATGGCTTGCAATTTTTCTTGATAAAACCACAGAAGACCTTCTGTGATAAAACCTTTGAGCATATGACCCATATAGAGGTGCAACCGGCGAGCCTTGCAATTTTGAGGGGTAGATAGCGCTGAAATAAATTCGTCTGGTACGCAGGGACTACTAGTACGATTTAGTTGCATGTGCAAGTTCCGAAGCTTATGCCTATCATACAAATGCCATTAGATCATAGTAGTTGTCTCTGAATATTGCGTACTAGACGAATTTATTTCAGCGCCTGCAAGCCTCACCGCGTTGCACCTCTATATAGGTCATATACTTAAAGATAAAACCCAGGAATAAGATTACGCTTTTCTTGAAAGTCGTAACACATGCAAAATGCAATGAATCGAAGCAGCGTCATCGCGTTATAAACGTATCAAGGTCTGGGCACACATGACCGCACCGAATCCGTACCGGGCTCGCAACAAATCCGTTCCGTAGCACGGCAGTGTACCGTCCTATTTGCGTTAAACCACACATCTCCAACACACTGCCGCATTTACGGTAGTATTGCAAGTCCGGTTGGTAGTTTTGTCGGCTTCGCGAGGTCAGTCGTGTGACAAATCTTTTTATGGTCGTGTGGAAAATTTTGCGGTGAAATGTTAGCCAGCTTCAGCAACAGCGACTTGGCAATGGCAAGATCTGTTGTAGGCGAATTTTGCACGTTGCTTCCTCATCTGATGGCCGATGAGACCAAATTTAATGAATATTTTCGAGTGACACAATTCACCTTTTATCAGCTACTTACTAAACTGGAGGAGAGACTTAAAAACATGGAAAATGTATGTCTAGAGTCTTACTACAACACACCTTGCCCGTCAAAAAATTAAACAAAACCAATCTCACACGGTGCGGGCGCGCTGCGGTGTCACCACGGCGCGCGGATGTGAAGACTCCGCCATAAGAAAACATGGTACAATTCACCACCGAGGCACGGCCGTTTCTCGTTGCGGGCCCGGTAGCGTATTTACGTTTCCGTGCTGATTTCACGGCAGCGCTGTTTTGAAATAGACACGGAAATGTTGCAACATATTTGGTTACAAATGCGTGTTGATTTTAAGGCGCCGAGGCTCGAACAAGACACGGATTTGTATTGAATTACGCAGCGCAGAGGTTTACTTATTAGTGCACATTTGAAACTTAAATTGGATTCACGTTATTTATTAGCTTGTCTAACGAACTGTCACGATCAGCTGTTTTTCGATCCAAGATGGTCGCCATATGACAAACAAAGCGTTTTCCCATAAGCCGCAATGTTAACAAAAACGTAATTTTTAAAAAGAGTGAAACGATTTAATTTACAACAAAGATGCTGTTTTAAGTATTGAACCTTTGTACACATGGGAAAAATGCGTTTTTCTTAAAAAAAAATCAATTGAAGCCAGTAAATCTCAAATAAAAGGGACCATGTTTTGTTCAAAAGTCAGGTTATGTTTTTATTTACTTTTGTTTTTTTTTACTTTTTTTCCAGTTTTTTAGTCAGTTTGAATCATTATTATTAGTTTCTGTGCTGATATGAATTGTGGCAGCTGGGGAGAGCTTGATAATGTTAGTTTTGATGGAATGCCAAGTATTTTGACCTTAAAAAATCATCTTGATTTAAATGAACTAGGTATCAGCTCAAAGAAGGGAAAAGAAAGTGGATAAGTGCTCTATTACCTGACTTAACAGAGGATAAATTGAAATATTCGAAAGTTTTTTGTCAGGTTTCTTTTGGATAAATATGTAACTGCCATTTTGGCAACATTTTCCATTGGGATCTTTTTTTGTGCTCGAGTGGACCTTTTGCAGAAGTGTAACATAGAATTGTGTTAAACTGTAAGAAATACTTCACTATGATTTTTTTACTATTCTAGGCAAGCAACTTTCAAAACTAGAATACAGCAATGATCCTGAGTGGATCTCTCCTGAATGGATTGTTGTTTCAAAACGGTTGAAAAATTAAAAAAATTATGGTTGAAAAAAGGGTCTAGAGAAGAAAGAAAAGGAAAACAATATGAGGTTAAAGTGTGGGTAATGAGCTGAACCAAATTTGTACACCATCCTACAGAACTCTTAAATAAACTCTTGGTAGTGTAGCGTCCTGTATAGTGTCCAGTGGAGTCCTGTATCATCAAAGTTTTTTTTCTTTAATAAATATTTATTTTACAGACCTCAAAACAGTTTAGAATAAACTGGTGAATTTGACAATCTCCCTAACTCAAACCTCTTTTTATCTTAAACTATTTTGGTGCAAATTTTCCTTTATTTCCATGCTTTTTGACACCTGAAACTTGTACACCATAAAATTTGTACAGCATCTGACTGGACCTACTATGAGTCCTGTTGTGAAATTTCTACGGTACTGTTCTGAGCTTATTACCAAAAAAAAATTTTTATGGCATCAAAAAATAGATGGAAAAAAAAGTCATCTTTGTCGACTTTGATGACCACAAGAAAAACAAATAAGTTCTCTCAGATTTTTTTTTTAATTTCTCTCAAAAAAACTTGGGTCCTAATGGGTCATATGCTGTTACGCCCAATTGTAGAGTAGAGTATATATTTATTTGCATAAACTTTTAGATACATAATTGAGCAAATATTGTTACAAAAAAACAGTAATAAAAGTAATAGTAACAGTAGTAATACAACAGCGAATATTGTACTGTTGTAAAATTTGAACAGTACTGTTGTGAGCTGATGAACCTTAGGTTTGACTGTACTTAAGCCCTATGTATTATAGTTCATGGAAAATCATATGGTGATGTACAGTGTGTGAGGCCAATGACAAGGAAAAATTGTATTTTAATTTTGTAAGTTTTTTTTTATGTAATGTTTACTTATATTTTTTTAAATAAACATATTTTTTAAAGTACTTATTAGAAGTTTGCTTGACCAACCTCGGTTGGAACTCATATGTGCATATTGATCTGTTGGACTGACCTACCTATAAGTTGTGCCTCTTTTTCATGTCACTACCGGAGGGTTAACACAATTAAACTTTGTATAAACCGAAAAATCATAGTGAAATATTTTTCACAGTTTAACGCTATAGAAGGCCTATTACTTAGCAAAAGGTTTAGTCAAGTACAACAAAAGATCCTAATAGAAAACCTGAATCTGATGAGAAAAGTTTAGTCTATTTCAATTTCGTCTCTGTTAAGTGAGCCTTGAAGTGAGCTCTTTGAATAGAACTACTTATCCACTTTCCCCTACCTTGGGCTGATAGTTCATTGATTCATTGGTCAAAAAACTTCATATTCAATGAAAACTAACATTATCATTACTTCCTCCGCTGCCACAATTCACAACAGCAAAAAAACTTGACATAATAATCAGTGGTGCACCTAGAAATATGTCTTGGGGGGACCCGAAACCTTTGGAGGCCCGATATCTTTGGGGGGCCCCCAGAGGTCCCATGATGTTGTACTTTATGCTATTTTTTCTGTTTATTCATGAAATATATGGAAAATATCTAAAAAAATATGTGGTTTAGGGGGGTCTGGGCCCCTAGCCCCCACCCACCTTGGTGCGCCCATGTAATAATTCAAAATAAGTAAAAAAAAACTAGAAAAAAAGTTAAAAAAAAAAACAAAATAAACAAAAACATAACCTACTTTTTTGAAGAAAACATGGACCCTTTTATTTCAGATTTTATCGCTTTAGTTTAATATTTTTAAGAAAAACGCATTTTTCCCATATGCACAAAGGATCTGTTCTTAAAACTGATTAATTTTTGAGACTAAAGCTCTTGTCGTTTTTGTGAAATTTACGTTTTTGTTAACATTACGGCTTATGGGAAATCGGTTTGTTTGTCCTATGGAAGACATCTTGGATTTGATCATATGTTTTGTTAGACAGCCCTATTAGTTTGATTTTGAGGTTATATGTTTGTTAATATGAAAATTATGGAACAGTTTAAAAGTATTTGTGCTAATATTACTCAAGATTTTGAAATTCTTTAAAGTTTGAAGAACACTCTTCCATTAACTATACCTGCAAAGTTCAGTGTTCATTGTCTTACACCTTCAACTACGACGACAGATGTTGTTCTGTTATTAATAAATTTTAATGATTTAAATAATTTTCACTTGATTTCTAACCACATGAAAATAGAAAGTTTCAAAAACCTAACCTAACGAAAGCTAATCAATCAAATCTAACCGAACAGAACCAAAGCAAACTGAACCAATAATTTTAAAAAAAACTTTCCTGAGTTCCTACCCGGGATCCTAGAGGATGTGAATCCGAACCGAACCAAACCTAACCTAAGCAAACTAAACTACAACACTATTCACACCCTCTAGGATCCCGGGAAAGAAGTCAGGAAAGTTTTTTTTTTAATTTTTGGTTCAGTTTGCTTTGGTTCGGTTTGGTTCAATTCGGTTCGGATTCACATCCTCTAGGATCCCGGGTAGGAAGTCAGGAAATTTTTTTTTTTTCAAAAAAATTATTGGTTCAGTTTGCTTTGATTCGGTTCGGTTAGATTTGATTGATTAGCTTTCGTTATGTTAGCGTTTTAGCCTGACAGTTGAATACGCTTTTGTAATAGTTTAATGAGCGATGTTCTCTTACAGATCTGTGCTCATTTCGAGATCAAAACTCTTAAAATCAACACGTATTTGAACCCAAATATATTGTAACATTTCCGTGTCTATTTCAAAACCGCGCCGACGTGAAATGAGCACGGAAACGTAAATACACGGCCCGGTACGGATTCGGTGCGGTCATGTATGCCCAGACCTTGGTGGTCTGGCAGTATAAAGGCGCGAGCCCGGCAAACAGCATGCGGTTCGGACCTGAAGCATGTGACGCCGTCCGATCGGATCGGATATCGACGGCATTTGTTGGTCTCAATGCGATTCGGTTGAGCATGAATGCAAAAAGCTGGGTACGCATATGAGCATGAACGGGAATGAGGCAGCCCGAGGACGCATGAGCATACGTATGTGTACGTCTGAACGAGGCGTGCAAATTTGTTTGAACCCGCCTCAGAGTATTTCTTACTCTAAGGAACCCGCATGCATTTGGCCTCGACCAGATCCAACTGTTGGCGGTATATCAAAGTGAGGCATTAGTGCAGGCGCTGTAGGTAGTTTAGTATGCAAAATATAAGGACCGCACTTTGATAGTGAATTCTAGCTGAGAATAGGTCACAGATTAACGATCTGGATATTGCCAAGCCAGGTTTTGGTCCAATTTTTTTTTATCCTCCCTCCTCTTAGAGTCGTGTTCGAATTTCTGAAAATTTACCTATGTTGATGCGCTAAATTCACAATGACAGAAATAAATCAAAAATGTGTAAGACCTAACCTAAAAATAAAATTATATTAGTTTTTTTAAATTTTAGCTGTAAAAACCCCCCAGACCCCCCAAAATCTAAAATGTTTAGGTTTTCTTCAAATTTTCTCAAAAACTAAGCTACTTACGGAAAAATATGTTATTACCTTTATTGTAGACAATAAAATTTCCTCTTCAACGATATACAAGTAAGTGGGGTATGACCAAAGACAATCTCTCCAGCGGCGTCCGTTTATTGAGGTAATTAAAGGTAATTTTCTTGAAAACCAAGCTCTCTATCAAAAATTGTATTCTATAGTCGGTTGTAGACAATAAAATTTCTTTTGAAACGGTGTATAATAAGGCAGGATTAGTTTTATTTGTAAAAATTTAGGGGCCTTCGTAAAAATCACTAAACTTACCAATTTTTCTACAAGTTTTATTCAATTTCCTCAAAAACTAAGCTTTTTAGTAAAAAAAGTATTCTACACTTTATTGTAGGAAATGAAATTCCCTTTTTAACAGTGTATAAGTTAGTGCAATCAGACTAACAGCAAACTCTCCAGCGGCGTCACATGTTCTGCCCGATTATCTGAAAAACCAATCTATCAAAAATTGTGCCCTACAGTCGATTATAGACAATAAAAATTCCTTTTCAACGTTGTACCACAAGGTAAGATTACAGACAGGTGTCCGAATATAAAATCAATTTTTACAAATCACCAAACAAATTAATTTTGTTACAGGTTTTATCCAATTTTCTTAAAAACTAAGCTCAATAAAAAAAAAGTGTTCTTAACTTTATTGTATAAAATAAAATTACCTTTCTACCGATGTATAAGTTAGTAGGGTTTGATTGATGACAAACTCTCCAGCGAGGTCCGTAAATGGGGCTCATTTAAAAAATAAATAAATAAAAACATTTTTGTTACATATTTTACCCGATTTTCCAAAAAACCAAGCTCTTTATCAAATAAATTGGTAATTTTTTTTTTAAGTCACAAGCTTTTATAAAATGCACTAAAAATTAAAAAATATTTATAGGATATTTTTTTCTTATTGTTGTATTATCGTCGGACCACTATGTGTATACCAAATTTTATCCAAATCGGATAACGGGAAGTGTGTCAAAAACACATTTTTCTATAGAAGGGGTGGGGGTAGGGGTGGGATTGATATTTTTTTCTTAGTGTTGTATTGTCATGGGACCACTGTGTGTGTCAAAAACGCTTCACAAGATTTGATAGATACTTAGTTAGATAGTTAGTTATAAAAGCTTGTAAAAATACTTATACTTGATTGTAGAAATCAACATTTCCTTTTAAACGATGTGTAAAACTATGGGGACGTCCGTAAATTAAATCAATGTTTTTAAAGATCCTTAAAATTTAAATCAATGGCGGTAGTAGGCCAACCCCCTCCTTACTTATCTAATCGTACCTACAAAATTATGGCGCAGGATGTGGAGAAAAGGTGAGTAGGAGGGATCACCTTTGCTGCTAAAGCATCTTTTTTCGGGGGGAGTTTCATCTTTTATTTGTGGAGAGGGGATAGGAGGGAGGGTGGGGAGGTACGAGGTTTGTAAAGACTATCAATGCAGATGGCGACTAAAGTGTAGTGCTTTATTTAGTAATTTTTAAGAATTTATTTTATATACGGATGCCCCTGAAGTTTTAAAAATGAAATTAATCTTACCAAGTTATACATCATTTAAAAGGAAATTTTATTTTCTACAAATCAGCTTTTAGGCATATTTTTTATAAAATATATTGGAAAATCGGGTGAAACATGTGAAAAAAATGTTTTGATTTTTTGTTTGTTTTATATGACCCTTATATACGAACGTCGCTGGAGAGTTTGTCATTAACCAAACCTCACTGACTTGTAAATCGGTAAAAAGGAAATTTTATTTTCTACAATAAAGTTTAAAATACGTTTTTCCAGTTGGGCTTAGTTTCTGAGGAAATTGGATAAAACGTTTAAAAAAATTAACTTGTTTGGTGATTTGTAAAAATTGATTTGTTTACGGACGCCTGTGAAGTTTTAATTTAACGCTAAATCTTACTGTGTGATACAGCATTTAAAAGAAAATTTTATTGTCTACAATCGACTATAAAACATGATTTTTGATAAAAGGCTTGGTTTTTATGATAATCGGGTAAAACATGTGACAAATATGTGGTTTAAATTTTTTTTTTACATATTCTCAATAAACGGACGCCGCTGGAAAGTTTGATATTAGTCTGACCGCACTAGCTTGTACATTATTAAAAAGATAATATAATTTAATTTTCTACAATAAAGTGTAAAATATTTTTTTTTCCAAAAAGCTTAGTTTCTGAGAAAATTGGACAAAACTTATAAAAAAATTGGTTTAGTGATTTTTCAAAATTGATGTAATTTACGAACGACTCTAAATTTTATAAATAAGCAAAATATTACCTTGTTACACACCATTTCAAGAGCAATTTCATTCTCTACAATTGACTATATGATACAATTTTTAAAAAAGAGCTTTGTTTTCAAGAAGATCTGGTAAATCGTGTAATTAACTTGTTTCTTTTTTTAATTTTTTTTACATCACCTCAATAAACGGACGCCGCTGAAGAGTTTGTCATTGGTCGTACCCCACTGACTAATACATCGTTCAAAAGCAAATTTTATTGTCTATAATAAAGATAACTACATATTTTTCTCTAAGAAGCTTAGTTTTTGAGAAAATTTGAGGAAAACCTCAAAATCTCAGGTTGTGGGGGGTCTGGGGGGTTTTTGCAGCTAACATTGGCTCGGCAACATCTGGATCGGTAATCTGTGAGCTTTTGTCAGCTAGAATCCATTGTCAAACTGCGGTTCTCATATTTTGCATACTCCACTACCTACAGCGCCTGGGAGGATATTTTTTTCTTATTGTTGTATTATCGTCGGACCACTATGTGTATACCAAATTTTATCCAAATCCGATAACGGGAAGTGTGTCAAAAACACATTTTTCTATAGAAGGGGTGGGGGTAGGGATGGGAGGATATTTTTTTCTACAGCGCCTGCACTACATCTGCTCGTGCGCTGATCATATTTATGGATCGATTCCGTACAACGCCTCGTGTGTCCACTATTCAGGTCACCCACAAATTTATTTCTTCCCGAATCCGAGGCAAATGGTTCGGCCTCGGATTGCCTCATTCGCGTTCATGCTCATATGCGTACCCAACTAAAGGGGCATTCGTTTGGCCTCGCAGCAAACTATGTGTTTTCGTGCTCAAGTGAATACGCGGCTTAAAACGTATTATTTTCGTGCGCATAATTGGCTATTTATTGAAATACTATTACACATTGCTGTTTGAAAAAAAAAATGGATCCATGACGGACTTGAGACCTTCCTAGCTAGCCTATTATCACACTTCAAGTGAAGCCATGATAATATATTAGCCTTGAAAACAGTTTTTTGTTGTAACACGAATTATTAAGCCAAATATAGTCTACCATATTCCGAAAAATGCTCCGTTAAAAAGTTAGCATTTTTTAAAGTTTTTAATTGTCCAAAAACTGTCATTAGCATTAATGGATTTTGATCAAAACATAATTAGCTCGTAAAAGTGTCGAACACTATTTTATCTGAAAATTTTATGAAAATTGGTTCAGCGGTTTAGGAGCTATCGTGTTACGGACAGAAATAATATACACACACACACACACACACATCACGACGATATTGCTAGGATAGGTCAAAATACAATAACACATTTTTGGTGTTATCTCAAAAAAAAATTTCTCGTCGAAAATAATACCTTCTCTAGCCATTGCTA
The DNA here is from genome assembly GCA_963576565.1 of Aspidapion aeneum. NCBI lineage: Eukaryota > Metazoa > Arthropoda > Insecta > Coleoptera > Brentidae > Aspidapion > Aspidapion aeneum. Next base: position 77,050,442 of record OY755038.1, on the reverse strand, counting down.
CACGGGCTAGGAAGGTAATAATTAAAATTAAGTGATAGTAGTCATAAAATATTTATTTTCAAGATTTTTAACAGTTACCAATGGTAACGTCCTTGTACGCTTCGCCACTGCAAGTATGTTCTATGTAATTCATGTTTTAACAATGTCAAAAATGATGACTTTTTTATGCATACAGGGTGTTTCCTAATTGAATGTCAATATTTATGGGGGTAATTTTTGGTCCCATTTTAAGAAAAAAATTCATATGAACATATGTCCTAAACGTTTTATTTATTTTTTTAAGCGAAAACCGTGCATCGAATTAAAAAAAATCAAGTGATCAACTTTGGTTAGAAATAATTAGGGATTTCAAAAATAATTTTTATTTCAGGAAAAATCAATGTCTGCCAAAATAGGCATGTCAAGCAGAATGAACTGATGGAAATTAAAAAAAAAAGTAATACACACAAGTATATGTATGACAAATTTCATTAAAATATCTGAAGTGGTATTGTAGATATTAATAATAAATGATTTATTTTTGAAAACTTTACCGCCCTGTATCTCAAACGGTAAGACGTTTAGGCCATATGTTCATATAAAGTTTTTTTCTTAAAATGGGCCCAAAAATCACCCCCATTAATATTGACATTCAATTAGGAAACACCCTGTATACAAGTATGGGTGTCCAAATTTTGATTGGCAGTAAATTGTTTATGGTCAGTGATATACAGGGTGTCCCAAAAGTCCGAGTCCACCCAAATGTTTTCTGAACTATTGAATAGAACTGAACCATATTTCACAGTGATCAACAAGATCAAGTGATCTATTTTATGAAAGGGCGGGTGTATTACCCCTACATTAGGGGGCGGCATAGGGGCGGTCAACGGTTTTTTAAATTGAAACCCGGCCTAGTCATACCTCGTTTTAAAGGTCTTTGAAAAACTAATATTTTGACATAACTGTCAATACGACAAATCTGCCAAAAGCTATGGACTGCCAATTCTAATTTTTTCAGTTTTTCTCAAAATTAACTAGTTTGTTTTTAAACAGAAACCCTATTAAGTGATACCTTGTTGGAAAGGTCTTTGAAAAGCCAATATTTTCACGTACCTGCCCCTTCTCTATGTTAAACGTCATAATCTATCGTCTGTCAAATTCTTTTACCATTTTATATTATCTAAAATTCCACAAGTTTTGTATTACCGTAGCTTTTTCGAAACGTCTTTTAAAAAGTAACTTGTTGTTTTATATAACTATCTCGTAAATGACGATGAAACTTTTGAGGTTTTGTTTATTACAAGGGGTGAACAACTATAATAGGCAGAAAGGTGTACACATTTTTAGGCAGGACTAGGGAGTACCTCTAAATGCAGGATTAGCCAGTGCACATGCAGGCTAAATGTAGAACTGAGCAGTGCATATGCAAGACTAGGCAGTGCATATTTGTTATGAAGGGTCATAAGAATTCTTTGAAACAAAATGTATTTAGAAAATATTGTTTTAAAAAGTAATTTTGGATTGTTTCTTAATGCTTATAATAATAATGATTAGGTATTTAATTGAATCTGTACAGTAGGTGTTTCATAAACCACTTTTATTTATGATTCCAAGATTATTGTCAAATGATCAGCTGTTATGTTTTGGGAAAGACATTGTTCTTTGGGTCTTATAAAATACACATTTAGTTTAAAACGCTCTTGAGTTTTTATTAAATTAAAGTTACTTAAAACTATATACTATAATATAAAAGGCTTAATAGAGACAATCGTACAGAATCTATTGTAAGTGGCATATTAAACAAAAAAGCTAAACATATAACCTAACCTCAAAATCTAAATAAGTAAAAGTAGGCGAAGAATATCGTAAAAAAACTTTCAGTTATATACAAAACAACTCATCGAATACTTACATCAACATTTTAACGTTTCTAAATTCCGCAGTACAAAAATCACTGTTGTTGGCAAAGAAGCCTGCCACCATAAAGGAATTCAGCATTGGCAAGTTGGAGCTATCGGCTTTGGAGAATCCGTTTTCCATTGAAAATTCTTTTTATAAGCAAAACACAAAATAAAATCTAATTTAGGACGATAATTCGCACTTTAAACCAAAGCAAACATTTACCATCCATAAGAAAACAACACAGAAAATAAGTTCGTTCGAGGCGTTTACTGTTTTGTGACTTCACTCGCAGCTGATTGGTAGACCGCCTGTTTTGAATCACGTGGCTAATTGTTTGAATTCAATGAATTTATTTAATTAAAAGAACTATGAATTTGAGAAAAAATTAAACAAAAAAGTTTGTTTTTAGCATTCCAAGAGCTAAAGAGATATCTAAAAATAAATATATATTTATTTTTTACTACTGTCAAACACCCTATTCATTGGATATCTCCGATTAAAGAGTCAATACGAAAATCTCAAAAGCGTAGGAGCATTTGTCCTCGATAGGAGCAGTTAGTGTGCAAAATTGGGTTAAAATTGGTTAATGCGTTTTAAAGGTATTGACTTCATTGGAAATAAACTTCTTTTGAGGATCTCCTTAAGGAGTAACTCAGCAAAGCTGAAAAGCGGCCCAGTGACTTCCAACAAAAAAAACCCGGGGAAAAGGCGACATGACTCCAGAAAAAGTTTCACCCTGTAGATTTATACTATCATTTGGTATGCCTAATAGTGTCTAAAGCTAAACATACTCGCCAAATTTGAGCTAAATATCTGAAAAAATGCACGAGCTATAAACAAAAAACTAAAAAATTTATTATATATAAACTTTAACACCCTGCATCTCGAAAACTAAGCGTTTGCGGGCCTATGTTTATATAAACTTTTTATCTTAAAATCACATAAGGAGTTCAACACCCTGCATAAACAACGGATAAGACCACTTACCTCGGCAGACGTCTTGTAATATCGGTAGAATCGGATGACCAATAAATATTTTAGACATGAAACCATTTTTAAAACGAAATCTACTTTCTGGCTTACGCCATCCATCAAGATCCCTGGTCTGTGGAATGGCCAACAGGCCAATAAGTCGATTAAGAGGAAAGTTTTAAGGTATCTTCTAAAAATAGTTAAAAAACCACATAACTAATAAATATACTATGGATCAGAGGCAATCTTTGCTTTTAGCCCGAGCTGTACACCCTGGACACGTGGGAAATGGGTTTATAAGCATGAAAATTTGTAGATATATTTTGTGGAAAAATACAAAATGTTTGACCCGCAGCACCCTTATTTTGTTTTACCGTAGAAGGGGTAGGGGAAATTAAAAAAAATGGCGGAAGAAAATTGTCAAAAATTTTCAATAATAATATATTCAGTGATTTAAAAAAAAATGTTTCAAGATCATTTGACTTTACACGACCTTGAAAAGTTAAGATTTAATCGAAAAAACACGATTCTTGAATATTTTGATTTAAAATATTACCAAAATTCGACGTTTATCAAAAGCAAAGCAAAGAAACTTTTAAACTACAAACAAGACCTGTAGAAATTCGCTGTAAAATTTTTGTGACGTTCAATGTTTTTGGCTTTAAAAAATACCCCCAGGAAATGACATATTTTGAGAACCCAACATTACCATACCACCAATTAAGTGAAAATTACTGAATTTAAAACAAACATTAAGGACAGCTCTATTATTTTCAAAGAAAAGATTGACTTACCTGTCATTGTTTCCAAGATGGCGGCAAATTTAATGTTAAAGTTTTGATAGCTTTCAAAATAAAATATTTTTATAAAATTTAAATCTGCTGTCTACTTGCGCTAATTTAGCAATACGATTTTATAAATATTCCAAGAAGCAGTTATACAGCCATTTATTTTTTTCAATGTCAGTCAAGGTCAAATAGTATTTAGAAAATATTATTAAAAAACCTATATTTAGTTACTACTTACATGATATCGGGAATATTTTGATCATAATCGTCTACATATATTTTTACACCTAATTAAAATATGCCAATAAAAAAATTCTTCCCCTCCACCCTCGAAGTGAAAAATCAATTTAGGTCAATATTTGCAATGCGAAACCAAGGAAAATATGTCAAATATTATAACCAAAAAAATAGAAAATCAATGTCAGGCTTCGCTACCTATAAAGCTTGCTTTACGGTGACTGACCTTAAGTAGCACGCACCAATTTTTCAAAGTCAAGAAGCTTAAAATTTTACAGCAAATTTCTTCAGGTTTTGTTTATAGTTTAAAAGTTTTTTGCTTTGCTTTTAATAAAGCTCGAATTTCGGTGATTTTTTAATAATAACTCCAAAAATTCTTAACTTTTTAAGGTCGTGTAAGGTCAAATGACCCTGAAACCATTTTTTTTAAATGAGTGAATACAATTTATATAAAAACGAGTCTCAAAATCAATGGGTATAACCTTTTTTTTGTCAATTTGTTAGCAACATTTTTTTCAATATTTCCCATTCCTTCCACGTCTAAGCAAAATAAGGGTGCTGCATGTCAAAAATTTTGTATTTTTCCACAGAATATGTGTACAAATGTTCATGCTTTTACCCCCATTTCTCACGTAGCTGGGGAAATAGGGCTTGTACGGCTTGGGCTATTTATATCGTAGTAAAATAGTTTAATAGGTATAGTATAAAAGTATACACTGCCGTATGTCAGCGAAATTGCACCAAAATTAAGAGTTATAGTAGGGGAGGCCGTGACCATTTTGGAAACCTTTTTTCTTAGTCAGCAAACATCGATAAAACTGTTCCTTGATAATTCTAAGCAAAATTTGTTGTATGAATAGGGGGGGGGGGGGGGGGTTCCGATGGGTTTAGGCGCAAAATGCAAAAAGTTATAAATTCGAGGAACTTTTTTTCTTACCAATTCATATATGTTTATTAGTAAAAGCTATACTTAAACTAAGTATAAACAATAGTATGAAAATATCTCTGGCAAAATTTGAAAAAAATTAAATATTCAATTTTTGACAATTTTGCCAGAGATATTTCCCATATTTAAAGCTAAGTCATTCTATTTTTTATACTTAGTTTAAGTATAGCTTTCACCAATAAACGTATATGCATTACTAAGAATAAAAGTATCTTGAATTCATATATTCTTTTGAAATTTGCGACTAAACCCATCGGAAAATAGGATGAGTTTATAAAGACATTTTTTCTTAGAATTGTTGACTGAACAATTCTATTAGTTTGCTGACTAAGAAAATAAGTTCCAAAAAATTTCACGGCCTCCCCTACTATTACCAGGAAATGGTGTTTTTCCAATTATTCTATTCTCAAGAGTATTTTTGTCAAATACACATGCATCCCTATAATCAAGGCTAGAAGCATTTCGTATTACTTTGTGGCAAATGGAATTTTGGACCCCCCCCCTTATATATTAACAGGGACTGAGAAAACCCCTTGTGAACGCTCCAAATTATGGATTTTTTAGGTTTTATTCGATTTCCTCCAAAACTAACCGTTTTAGAAAAAATTGCAATAAATACTTTTCTGGAAAGAACACAATTATCTTTCCAAAAATGTATTGGTCGATACGCCTAGGAGATGGAAGTAGCTCTTCCGTGGCATCCGTAAGTTGGCATTATTTGGAAAAAAACATGTTTAATATGAGTTATAAAATTTTCTCAAAAACTACTTCTTGGGAAAGAATGTATACCTTATTGTAGATTAAATTTTCTTTTAAACGCTGTATTTTAATGAAGGGTGTATGTTACATTTAATAGTCCATGGGCGTACTTATATAAATAAATTTTCTAAAATAACCAAAATCCATTTTAATTATAAATTTTATATATTTTTCTTAACTAAGCTTCTTATTTAAAAAAATTACTTTTTACCTTATTCTATCCTACTGACCTTACTTTTAAGTAAATTTTCTTTGGTCATATTTGAAAGCCACCAAAGATGCATACATTTATGCATTTTTAAAGTGACCCAAATTTACGGACGCCCTTCGACTCTGCGATAGCTTTTAAAAAGAAAATGTTATTATCCACCGTAAACATTTTACCGTTTTTAAGACAATCGGATAAAATATGTAAATTAAGGCCATCACTGGATCGGTAAAGATCAAATAACTTCCACCCTCTTATATAACGTTTGAAAGGAAATTTTATTTTTACGACGAAGTAATTACAACAAAGCTAATATGTTATTATTTTTTGGTTTTATAATTATTATACATTTTGAAAGCGTCAAATGGGGCTTTACAGCGTCAATTTAAAATATCGGCGCTATGTTGGTCGCCATCGAAAATCTCAGCCCCTCAACATTTGGGGAAGGGGAGGGGGTTAACCGGGACATTCGCATTCAGCTGAGTTGAAATCGACCATTTGCCAAAAAGTAATATAAAATACTTCGAAACGTCGACTATTCGAAATCTTGACTATTACTCTGATAACCATCCAGGCTCGTTTGGAGTAAAGGTTGATTCTAAGTGGCTAGCAAATATTTCTGTTTTTTTCCAACAGTTCTTTTGCTCATTTTCTATCTGACATACAAATCTGCAAGATTTGGTTAAATGGTCTTTTGGCCTTTTTTGTTGCTTTCGATAAAGGAGTGCTACTGTCATCTGTGTCAGTATTAGTGAAAGTCAAACTGCGCATGCGATGTCACTTGATTTCCGCATCTCTATTGGTCCTTGGTCGAATTTCGAGGACTACGCGCTCAGGGAGATTTTAAGAATAACGACACTGATATCACATGCGTTGATAATAATAATAGATATAATTTTTAATTTACTGCGTTTTTTGTGTTACTAGCTAAAGGTAATAGGCATCGTTAAAAAATACTAGATGCTATAGTGACTGTTTATAATGGTGATAAATTATAGGTTAAAGAAATGAAGGACCACCCTATTATTCGGTCAGGAGGGAAACTAAAACACTAATTAATAAATGGAATAATTATTACAACAACATATAGATCGTGTGGCGTCAAAATTGACCCTGCTTACCTTGATATTTGTTGGATTCAAACAGATATCATCGAAACTTTGACGGCCATTTTGCGCGCGTTATTCAAATTTTAAATTGAACAAAGATAAGAAATTTTTTCTCAAACTTTATCAAAATTGTTAAAAGAAAAATAATCAAAAAAAATATTAAAAAATCAAACCAAAATAGTATTGTGGAAATATCTTTCCCCAAATCCAAACAATTACAAAATTCTGAAATACTAAAGTGAATGCTGTTGTAACTTAGTGGTGTTACTAAGAATTATTTTATCTTGCGGATCTATGGCTGGGTGCCATTTACGCCTTATTTTAAATAAATATTAATTTTTATTCTTTTTTTTTATTTTGTTACTATTTTCTCAAACTGACTGTTGTATTTGTTTAATTAATTGTTCCACTTTGTCGATTATTTATTGCGGAGTGTGAAATGGTACAGATTGATTTTGTACGGGTGTATTATAACCGATACACCAAACTTTAAGGGGTGGTAAGGAAGGTCCAAAGAAGAAACATTCCTATTATATTTCGCAGAAACCCCCTTTATTTTTAGGATTTTTTTTGCTTTTTATTTTCACTTCCTTAAAGTTACAAATTTTGTCGAGTTATGCATACATTAAAGACAATAATGATTGACTGTTAAAAATTTTAAGCAAATGAGTAAGAACTTTACTAAATAATATATTTAATATACTAATACTAATTACTATTTTATGTAGTTATTATGGGGCGCTCGTATCAAGACGAATGGAAACTCTAAACCTGAACAATCCATACTTACAATGCAATGTTTCTAAAATCCATCACCACTTCTTGCCTTGGTTCGTCGTAGTACCCGGTCATGAAACAAATGATGACATTCAGAAAAAATATGAAGTTTAAAAAAAATGTACAGCATTTCCACTTCACCGAATATATAAAGGAATGTTTTTTATCTTCAAGCAGATAGTCAATGGGACATCGAAATAATTCTAAAAAAATTACGGCCACCATCAGAAGGGACCAGATCAGGCTAAAAATTGAAAAAAATACTATAATAAATATTGATTTTATTTCTTTTCTGACAAGATTTCCCTTTAATTTTTTAATATTTTGTTCTTTTATTCAGAGTTTCATAAAACAAATATTGTACTTAATAATTTTTTTTTTACCTTAACAAAACAGCTTTTTAAAAAAAATATGTCTGATTTTTTTAAATTTTCTTTATTGGATTTTTCTCAATATATTTTATAATAAGGTTTTTAAAGTACCAACTATATTTTAAAAATTAAGACCACAATGTAGAAAAATTTTAAACACAAAAAATTGAGCAAATTCGTTTTAAACAAAATCCTCACTAGATAATCAAGGATTTATTTATTAATTTCCAGAGGTTTTTGAGATATTTAAATGGGGTTTATACAGAGTGGTACAAAAGCTTTTCGATCTTGAGAGTGATTTATTTAAGCTTTAAAGCAAATTTTGTTTAAACAAAGTCCTCACTAGATAGTCAAGGTTTTATTAATGGATTTCCAGAAATGTTATTTAAATGAATCATTATACAGACTGGTAAAAAAACTTCCCGATCTTAAGACACATACGGTCGTGATTTATTTAAGCTTAATATAAATGCAGATCAAAGAACCTATCACAAAATACATAGGACCATGGACCTCCCCCGATTTTAATAAAAACAATTTATAGTGTTGAACACTACTAAAAAAATGTGAAAGTGTTATTAAGTTACTATGCCTAGTTTTTAGTTATTAGCTATCAAGGTATAAGAATGTGTAGTTTTGCCAACGAAAAAAACATACTCATTAAGCAAAATATCGCGAAGTTGACATGTAGTTGATCCGAGGGGTCATCGGCACCCTAAAATTTTGTACAGCGTCCAACAGGACTTGGGTCCTGACGTGTACTGTTGGGTCCTGTTGAGTACTGTTGGGTACTATCGTGTACTGTCGAGTACTGTTGGGTACTGTCGTGTATTGTCGAGTACTGCTGGGTCCTGTCGGTGTACTGTTGGGTACTGTCGTGTACTGTCGAGTACTGTTGGGTCCTGTTGAGTACTGTCGTCGTGCCTTGGGGTCCGACAAGGACAAAGCGGGCCCTCAAAAATGCGAGCAAAAAAAAAAAAGCTCATCATCTTTGGGGAACCGCACCGCGCTCGCAAATCTTGCGACCAAAAAAAACAAAAAAAAAAAAAGTCATCCTGTCTTTTCGCATCTACGCCACTGTTTCGGGTTAGACGGTTGTATCGAGTACTGTTGGCTTCTATCGTACTGTTACGTCCTGTCGTGTACTGTTGGGTACTGTCGAGTACTATTGGGTCCTGTCGTGTACTGTCGAGTACTGTTGGGTACTGTCGTGTACTGTTGGGTCCTGTCGTGTACTGTCTGGTACTGTTGGGTCCTGTCGAGTACTGTTGGGTACTGTCGAGTACTGTTGGGTCCTGTCGTGGTACTGTCGAGTACTGTTGGGTACTGTCGAGTACTGTTGGATCCTGTCGTGGTACTGTCGGGTCCTGTTGTTTATTTATTTATTTATTTATTTATTCATAAGGATATCAACAGCTTACGCCAATGACAGATATCCACTTCAGTACAAAAGATATAAAATATAAAAATACAATCTTACACACTTAAAAAATATATCAAGTAGTAATACATACCGCACCCCCAAAACCAAAACGGCATAACTAAAAACCCCCTAAAATAAGTTGCTACAACAAAAATATGTAAAGCCTTTTTAGCTCATAAATAAACTTTTCTTACTTATAAACCAAAGTTTTCCAGAAATAGCGGAAAAAATTGTGGAAAAGGTCAATCCTTGTTATCTTTGGTGAAAAGGCAGGTTTTAAAGCATGTTTGCTTCATAAACCCATTCCCAAAACTTCCAAGCCGCGCCTCTCCAGTTCTAAGGGTGCGATACAGGAAACAAGAAATTTTTAATATAACAAAACGGAACACAGATAAAATTAGTTTAAAAATAACATACATAACAAAAAGGTTAGGTAAGTAATTATTTGTTTGAAACCTAAATCAATTTTACTATAACTTAAAAATTTATAGTGCTGAATAAGTTTTACTTGAATAAACAAAGTCTAAAAAAAAAAACAAAAAAAAAAAAAACCAAACAAAAAAAAAACATAATTATTATCTAAATGTTTTGTCTAAGTTTTCCGTCAACAATTTGTTTAAATTTTTTCAGATTAATCGTATCTATGTCAATATCCGAAGCATATAAGTTAAAAATTGAACACATCTTATATATTGGAGAATTTTTGTATAAATTAGTCCTTGGAAATGCCAAATAAAAAGTGTTTGAATTACGTGAATTAATTCTATTAATTGCAAATGGTAACTGACCAAGAATATCCGGACTATCCATATCACCCTTTAACAACTTAAACATGGTGCAAAGAATTATTTTAAATCTCCGTTTTTCCAAAGAAAGTCTATCAAAGACACCCAACAGATACTCATTATCACAGCCTCTTTGTGGGTACGAGCCATATTTTCTAAAATATAGACATTTTAAAAATTTTCTTTGGACTCTTTCGATAATTGTAATCCATACATCATATTGGGGAGACCAGATCACTGAGCCATACTCCAATACAGGCAAAACCAAACTATCAAAAAGATGCAAACTTATCTCAATATCAAAATTCTTGGTGTTTCTTACAATAAACCCTGCAATTTTTTGGGCGGTTTCCACTTTTGCAATTATGTGATTAGAAAAACTAAGATTTACATCCAAAATTACACCTAAATCTTTTTGATTGTCAACCCTTTGTATTATCGAGTTATTATAAGTATAGTCAAAATGGTATGGATTCCTATTTAAAGTAAATGACATACACATACACTTACTTACATTAAGATTAAAACTGTTGGTAGTGCACCAATTAGCAACATTGCAAAAGTCATTTTGTAGAGTTACACAATCCTCAACTGAGTTGATAATGTGATAACATTTAAAATCATCAGCAAATAACAATCCTTTCACATTTTCAACGTTAACGATAATATTATTGATTGCAGTTAGAAAAAGAAGCGGCCCAAGGTTAGAACCCTGCGGTATCCCTGAGGAACTTTTGTACACAACTGATTTGCATCCCTTTATTTCTATATACTGAAATCGATGACTAAGATAAGATTGTATTAAGTAAATTAAATATGATGAAACATCCATATCGCTTAATGCTTTTAAAATTACGCAGTGTCTTACTCTATCAAACGCTTTTTCCATATCTGTGTAGATTACGTCTACTTGTGACTTATTGTTAATTGCGTCGTGTATATATTGACAAAACGTAATTAGATTGGTAAAGGTTGATCTTTCAGGAAAAAACCCATGCTGACATGATGTTATTTTGCCTGAGATTTCACTGAATAGGCGTTCAAAAATAATTACCTCAAACACTTTAGAGATCGCGCATACAATGCTTATAGGACGATAGTTTTTTATGTCTTGCTTGGAGCCAGACTTGTAGACAGGTATGACTTTACTGGTCTTCCATTTGTCAGGGTACAACAATGTCTTTAAGATTAGGTTAAACAAAAATTGTAGAGGTTGCAATAAATATTCACTACAGCCCTTAATGATATATGCAGGTATGCCATCTGGACCTATCGCTTTGTTACCTTTTATTTGTTTAACAGCAGCCTCAATTTCGCTCTTGCTTATTAAATTATCGCAGAAGTGCGATCCTATTGTAAATTTGTTGCAGGTTACCTCAACATCATTTATGAAAACTGACTTAAAAAACTCAGCAAAGCCATTTGCAATATTTTGGGGCCCAGCATATGTTTTGTCATCAAAAAGCATTTCCTGAAGGACATCTGAGTGCTCTTTGAGTCCTTTTACATAGGACCAAAAGAATTTAGGGTTAGTTTTTAAGCTAGACTTAACATCATGCAGATATTTTGAGTAAGCCAACCTGATTTTTTCTTTGATTTCGTGACGTAAATATACATATTTTGACCTCCAGTAATTTGATCTTATTTTTTTGATTTTTTAAAACAGTTATGTTTCTTTTTGAGAAGTAAAATAATCTTTTTGTTAAACCATACAGGGTATTTTTTATCAATCTGGGTTGACTTAGGAACACAATTTTCAAAGATTTCATTGAGGATATTGTAAAAAGTGCCTAAAGCAGCATTAACATCATTAGATTGGATTAGAGTATCCCAGTGTTGGTTTTTGAAAAGGGTGTGCATTAGGAAGAAATCAGCTTTCTTAAAGTTATATTTGGTTGTAGACACAAGTTTACAAGACTGAATTGGAGATTTAGTTGTTATACAGACACCAAGACAAGGATGCTGATTATCTATAGGTAAAAGGGAATCATCTATTTGATCAACACAAATATTGTCAAATGAAGATATTACTAAGTCCAGTATAACATTATTACTGTTTTTTACTTGGTTAACTTGGGACAAGCTATTAAATGCTAAAAATGATTTAAGAATATTAACATTTATGCATGACGATACGGGGCTAACATAGGCGGGTATATTAAAATCACCTATTATGACAATTTCAGAACTTTTATTATTCTCAAACACACCAAATTCAATCTTTTCAAAAAACTGCTCATATATGCTACTAGGACTATTAGGAACAATATACACTAAAACTACATACAAAAAAGTGTTATTGTTGAATTTAATTTTAACACACAATGCCTCTTGATCCTCATCAAAGATCTTACACTCTGTCACCAAAAAACAATCCCTAACAGCAAGCAAAACTCCCCCACCTTGTGTTTTGCCTGTAATTAATTTATTTCTGTCTTTTCTAAAACATATTCTATCACAAAGACTTACTTCAGCAGTAGTTACTGACTCATTGAGCCATGTTTCTGATAGAGCTATAATATCATAATCACTATTGACTAAACTAAATCTAAGTTTATCCAACTTGGTTTTTACACCCCTACAATTTTGATAATAAATGGAGATACCATGGGTTTTTAAGTGTTTACTATCTCCGATACTGTTAGACAAAAATTTTCCTCAGATTCAAGAGATGGTGATGAAATGTTAATAAGAGTGTCGTCCAAAATAACAATGTTATTCGCAACTATTGATTCATAATTAAAATTAGTGTTTTCTATATTGTTGCGAATATGAGTATCAGGGTCAGGTGTCAACGAAAGACGATCATATTTGTTAATTTGTATTAAATTACAGTTTATGTTACTCACCATATTGTGTCCAGCGATAGCATTTTTGATACTCTTTATATTTAACCCTAATTTGTTGAGAGGAGAATTTTTTATAAAACATTTGGTAGATAAATTTGTATTTGAAGTTAACATTTGAATATTATTATTAAACTTTGACAAATTAAGCATAATATCATAAAGTTCTTTGTTTGTAGAGGAATAATTTTGATTTAAAATATAACTATTTATTGGTGTTGTGCAGACAATTAAATTTGTAAGAAAACATTTATTTGCTAAAAGTGAAATAAACTTATTTGTAAATTTTTTTATTTTGGGTCCTACAAGAACAACTATGAAATCCTTATCTGTAAAGTTTTTAACATAACAATCAAGATCCTTCACCAGTACATCAAAGGGCGCATTTGGTTTACATGCAACTTGAACTGCAAAGTCACTGGTTATATTTTGTCTTAAATAATCATACATAAATTTACCATATCCATCAGTTAAGAAAAGAACTTTTTTAGTGCATCTGACTTCACTCCAAAGCTTTTCATTTGAATCAGTTGTTACTTGGTTTGAACTAGTTCTATTTTTATTTTTATTTAGTTTACCGACAATGCTATGACTCTCCGATTTCTTTAATTCTTCCATTAGCGTCGTTCCATTATTTTTGTTTTCATTTGCATGTCTTAGTTCTTTTGCATATATTTTATTGTCATTCTGAAGCATTTCCAATGCGGATACCATATTATTTTTTACTTCCTTTAACTCCAGCAGCTCAATATTTAATTTATTTATTGTTGAAATACTTGTTTCTATGTCCTGATGAAGATTAGCATTAAGAGTTTCTAGCTGTCTTATTTTATTTAACAAATCTGAGTGGGATAAAAGAGGTGAACTTATGTCAGTAGAAATTAATGAGTTTATGTCAGTTTGTATAATAACACTTTTATTTAATATTTGTTTAGAAGTAAAATCCGTTTGAGTCATAGTTGACTGTTTTTCAATGGTAGTAGTTTGAGTAAAGTTTTTCATAACCATAGGTTGCACTTGAATCCCTTTCGAAGTTACCTCTTTGTTACTAAGTTCAGTTTTTTTTTGTAGTTCTTCAATTTTTTTATTTAAAGTCTCAATTTTCTTGTCCTTTTCCTCAATTTCTTTTAAGAACTCAGTTTCATATCGGGAGGCATCTTCGACCACCGATAACGAGTTACGTTTTAACCTTTGAATATAGGCATCTTTTTCCGAAACTTCTTGTTTAAGTTCATTAATAACTGCCTTGAGAATATCAAAAGTGTCCGGATCCTGATCCGTCGCTTGCTCTCCACAGTTTCGAGAACAAATAATAAAGCTGTCCTTAATAATTATAAATTGCTTGTTAGCTCTATTGCAGCAGCTTTTGTGGAATGCATTTTTGCACACTACGCAAAAGAATAAGGTAGATTCCTTGTTCTTACAGCACTTGAATGTAGACATAATTATTTATTTATATTTTAATTTTTAGAGGTATCTATATTCATTTTGAGACACCCGGTATTATATTTTATAGTTTTCTACAGATTTTGCACATAAACGGTTTAAATAGAAACTTAAATCCCATTATTAATAAATAAATAAAAGAGCGCACTTTTTTATGTTAATTGTTCTCGGTGAATATATTTTTTGTCGTTTGAGACCAGTTAAAAGATAAGAACAAAAGTATGAAAATTCGCAAATAAAGATGCACTAATTAAACAAAAACAGCTTTAGTCCTTAATCACCTTTACTTCTTACTAATATTTTACATAATAAACATAAAACAAACTTCACACTACATTTTGATACAAGTCCGAACTTTTTTTGTATTGTTTATCTGGCACTAATACTCAATTTTCCGGGAGCACAAATTAATCTTGATTTGAAGTGTGTATGTACAAAGAATAGTTGTGAAATTTGTACAGTACTGTTGAAAGCTGATGACCCCTCGAGTTGATCACATGTATCTGTCACCCTCAAAATCTTAACAGTTTCTATACGGGATCTAAACTCGATATCATACTTTTTGAGATAACTTTTTGACAGTTATCAGCTGTTTACCACAACAAATAGCAACGGAAAAAAGTTGTCTCAAAAATAATGCTATGAACTGTAGTAAAAAATTATGATTTTTTCAAACTTTTCTTTGACGTCGTTCCAAAACTAAAATAAATGGATTCATCACGGATCTGATACATTCCTCGCTAGCCTATTAGCACAATTCAAGTGAAGCCATGAAGCCTTAAAAACAGTTTTTTGTAAATATCTCAGAAACTAAAGCTCCAACAAAGTTTTTGGTGAGACCATGAATTATTATTGAGCAAAATGTAATCTACTATATTCCGAAAACCGCATATTTATGCGATGCTCTGGTAAAAAGTTATCATTTTTTAATTGTCAAAAAACTGTCATTAGCAATAATAGATTTTGGCCAAAATCTAATCAGCACGTTAGAGTGTCGAACACTATTTTACCTGAAAATTTTATGAAAATCGGTTCAGTGGTTTAGGAGCTATTGTGTTACGGACAGACATACATACACACAGACATCACGACGATGTTGCTAATATAGGTCAAAATACATCCAAATATCTCAAAAAATTAATTTTCGTCGAAAATAATACTTTCTTCAGGCATTGCTGCGCGGGCTAGGAAGGTAAAAACTAAAAATGAGTCGAAAAATTTCTCGTTGCATCTGTTTAAGGCAATTAAGGATTGTTTTTATGAAGAAACCACTGCAATTCTTCTAGAAAAAGAAAAATGACTAATTTGCCAATGGTTTATAAAAAAAACATTCGGTCTCTTCTGTTAGTCCCATTCTGTGCATGGGTACTCTCAGTCGACAGTGACCCGTAAAAAGACCAGTCACTATACGTATCTCCTGTCTGGTAAGTCCAATAATGTTCCTGGCTCTGTTTCTACAAGGTCCTTTAATGAACTCTTTAGAGTGAGCCAGTTCTGGTATATCCTGTATTGTTGGAAGCTATTCTCCATCCATTTTAATATGGTTGATTTAGCAGCATTGTATGATATCCCCAGGGCTGGCTCGGGGCCGAAAAATTCGGCAGATGCCGCTTCCCTCGCTGCTAGGTCTGCGGCCTCATTTCCCTCGTACCCACGGTCTCTAAATATTTATTCATTTAGAGACCGTGCCTCGTGCCCAGAATGCCCTGGTATCCATACTAATGATACATTGTTAGCGCTACCAAAAGCGAATCTTTACAGCTCCTCACGGTTCTCGATGAGACCGTATAGGAATCAAGCGCTCTTAAGGCTGCTTGACTGTCATCTCAATACTATTTACTCTGCTTTATGTTTGTTATTTATTTATTTTTATTTCAAAAAGATACGAAGTTTTAAACCTTAAAGTTTTTATTATTTCGAAGAAACCGACATCATAACGGTTTCTAAGATGTTTGCGTTTAATTTAGAAAAATCTATAAAATATAGTTTTCTTTTTGCTTAAAGTAAGTTAATGTAGTAAGTATTAGTAGTGAAACTTAAAAAAAACTATATCATATATTTTTCTAAAATAAACGCAGACCTGTTAAAAAGCGTGATGATGTCGGTTTTTTCGGAGAAACTCCTTTGGATACATAACATTATTGCCAGATCATAAACAACAAGTGAAATTAAAGAAATAAAAATAAGAAAAAAGTTTTTGCTTCGGCCGGGGATCCACACATAAATTTTTCGGAAAACTTCTATCTATGCAGGCTGCAGTGTCTCAATATAAGAACGACTTTTGAGACACTGCAGCCTGCATAGATGGAAGTTTTCCGAAAAATTTATGTGTGGCTTCGGTGGTTCAGTGGTAGAATGTTTGCCTAGATAGCAAGAGATCCCGGGTTCGATCCCCGGCCGAAGCAGAAAACTTTTTTCTTATTTTTTTTCTTTCTTTAATTTCACTTGTTGTTTGTAGTTTTAGGTCCTTGCATTATCTGCAATTTGGTATTTGATAATTATTGGCAGATATCCTTAACAAGTAGATATGTTTTCTACGTTGGTACGAATATTATTCGTGTGGACAAAGCTACCCATGTAAAGCCATTTTTTAAACTTTTCAGTTAACATCTCAAAAACTGGAGACAGAAACTTAATAAAACAAACAGATTTGTTAATATTAGCAAATACTATAACATACTAAAACTTACTACTAAAACATACTAAAACTTTATTTCTTAATCATGAATTGCAAAAAAATCTAATCTAGTGGGATACTAGATTATATTGCCACTGTATTGCCAGTATCAAATGTAGGACAAATAAGCTTTGGGCCTGCTTTTTAAAAATATAGGACCCAAAATTTTCTTTTATCTTTTATACATGCCAAAAAGTTAATAAAACATTTTTGCACAAAAAATTCCCATATATAGTGTCTTGTAATTGTAATTATTTAATAATATATGTACAGTGAAACCTCGGACACTCACGGACACTTACGGTTCCGTCGATTTTGTCCGCTTATTGGAGGTGTCCGCTTATGAAAGGGAACTACGAAATTTCAATATATATTTATTAACAATTTCCGCTGCTTGAGTTTTCCGATATTAAATTGTTCAGCGATGTTTCGTGCTGATAGATGTTCCTTCTCCGAAACGTTAACAACTTCCATTTTTTCACGTAAACTAAGAAGTTTTTACTAGGCACTATTTCAAAGAGATCTATTACTACCGAATAAAATATGTTGTAAATACGACAGAAGTATTTAGTGTCCGCATTAAAACGGAAAGAGGTAATTCCCCGGATGCAGAGTGCGTTCTTGCCAACATACTACAAAATATTTGTGCCCATGTTGTGCAGCGCTCCATCCCGTTGTCAGAGGTTCGCGTCCGATTAAGGGTGGTTTCAAAATTTTTTTACCAAAAAAAATTGTCCGCGTCCGGTTATTAGAGTGTCCGGTTATAGGAGTGAATTTTACATGTAAAGAAATAAGTAAAAGCGTGGTTCCAAAAAATTTGTCTGCCTAAAGGGGTGTCCGCTTAATAGAGGTGTCCGCAAGGAGAGGTTTCACTGTAGTTTGTAAAAAACTGTCAAAATTATGGCGTAAACCATCTTTGGAAAATACCCGTTAGAGTTCAGTTCCTTCTGAACTTCTCCAATGCTCTAAGGCCGTATTCTTGACGGTCCGTGAGTCGAGTGCAGGGTGAGTGCAGCTATCCTCTCTCACAATCACCGGGGTTAAAGTAATTGAGAAGCTACTCACTCACGGGTACGGGATTTAAGAATACAGCACATGAGGTCGAACCCGAAGTCACGCTGTAAAGCCAAGCAGGATTCCTAAAGTCTAGTTTCCACCTATGCGTGCCCACCCTGATTCAAAAAACGCATTACGTGACGGGACATGGCTTTGCACCGGTTTTAAATGCAGCGTCACATGATGCCTTTTTTGAATCAGGGTGAGCACGCATAGGTGGAAACCGGGTATAAGATAACTATTATTAATTAAATATGTTTTTCTATCATCTTAAAAAAATTCTTTTTAAAGTTGTTTTCCTATAGAAATTAGAACGAGACACTTAATTAGAACGAGACACTACAACACCTGAAAACTATATACGTTCGGTTCGGTTTGATGCGTGTCCCGAAATCGATGTTTTTGGGGGCTTTCAGGTGTTTCTCGGGGTAATCGAAAAAAACTGACACACACTTTTTCAAGAGAAGCTTAAAGGTCAAAAACGCATTTTAATATAGCAAGCTGTTTTTAAGCTACGGGGGGGGGGGGGGGGTTCAGAAGTTTACATTTTGAGTCCATAAGGAACTATTCTTAAGTTAAAAAAAAACAATAAAAAAATAAAAATAAATAAATCTTAAGTGTATACCGGGGGATACGGTTCAGGTTAAATTTTTCGAAAAGAAAAACAACAATTAATTTTGGCTTGGTCTTTTGAAAACCTCTGTATATATTTTTATTACAGCATCTGATTGGGCTTGGAATAGCGCAACTTTTTTCTCGTTTAGCCAAACTTGTATCTCTTGCTGTTTTTTTTTTATCTGGGACACCCTGTAAACATAATTTTTGAAGAAATTTCAGGCTGATTTTACCAATCGAATAAATAGAAAAAATACCGACTTAATGTAATATGTTAAACACTAAAAGTAACAGATATAATTCAATTTGGCAGAACTTGGATTCTTTATTAAATAAAATAAGCTATAAAAGTTATTTAGCTCTATAGGAATTTGTTATAAATAAAAAGACCTCTTAAAATACAGACTTTTCAAAAACTGTAGCTCAAAACTTAATTAGCTTTTTTCAGAAAAACTTACTCTACCCTCTTTAAATCTAGAGCTATTGCAGTTGATGAAAAAAGTGTCGAGATGTTGTTACAATGTTGCCCTTTTATACTGCCAGTCAAAAATCAAATTTGAACTGCTAACCAAAAACAAATACTCCCGAGAAATATAAGGACTTGAGACAGTTTTTGTGCTATTTCAAAAGTGTAAGAAACATTAGAGAATTTTTTTGTTTAAAACTCGTAGACAATGATTGTGTGGAAATAAAATTTCGGACTTCCATTGTCTTTATTTATTTTAAAACACGACGTTTCGGTTAGTAAGTATCTCTAACCGTTTTCAAGTGTAAACTTAAACAATCTAGTCCCTAGGCTACTACTTATACTACTTGGTGTGCAGTCAGGTGTGACGGCCCGCCCCCCTTTTAATCCTAAGACGCCTGTTTTCCTTAAGGAGTGCACCAAGCACGATAGTGAACATCTCCAAAAGGACTCTGAGCACCAACGAAGAATTGGTACTCAGTAATGGACTTGAGTTCGCCATTGCACCGGCACAGACACCGACACTGGAAATTATTGCGGCAATAGAGACCGTTAGTCTACCTCAACCCGAAGCTGATGAGTTTCGCCATAAAGTAAAAACAACGTTGGACAGGAAGAAGCAAAAAAAGACAAACATCACCAGTTAAGAACAACGGGCAATCAAGAACCTGCAGGCTGACAAATCAATCAAGATTCTACGGGCGACGGTGATCATGGATGTCGAGACTTACGACAAAAAGATCCAAGAAGTTCTGGAGAAAGGAGACCACAAACAAGTACCTAAAGATCCAACCACCACCATAGAAGGACGCATCTACAGGACTTTAGGAAGTATGCTGAAAATATCCCGGACGCTGTTAGATCCCGCCTGACTCCACACCACAGTAAGGCACCACATTTTTATGGATTACCAAAGATCCATAAGAAGGATATACCACTGCGACCAATTACCAGCTCCATGGACTCACCGACCAGCACTTTGTCGAGGTTTTTGTTGGACATAATTCAACCACTACAGGGTAAGTCCGAATCTTTTGTCAAAAACTCGGAAAATTTTGTCGAGGTTTTAAAAGGTATTAGATCCGGGCTATAGATTTGTAAGTTTTGATGTAGAAAGTCTCTGCACCAACAAATTACAAAACTGATGATTCACTTCACGAGAGAACAACGCTATCGGTGGAGGGGGTGATGGATCTTTTGGAGCTCTGTCTCCGTAACTCTTACTTTCAAGTGAAAGATAAGTTTTACGCGCAAAATGATGGACTCCCAATGGGTTCATCTCTTTCGCCAGTGGTAGCAAACATCTACATGGAGTGGTCGAGGACCATGCGATCAACACAGCAAGAGTCAAACCAAAACTATGGCTACGATAAATGTATGACACATTTATTATATGGCCGGAAAATGATGACGAACTACAGAATTTTCTACACCATTTAAACGGTATTCGACCAACAATCAAGTGCACCATGGAAATTGAAAAAGATTCGGCCTTAACTTTTTTGGATGTTCTTGTCAAACGATTAGACAGAAACATTCAAACCACTGTATATAGGAAACCTACACACACGGGACAGTACCTAAATTTTAAGTCTAATCATTCTGTTGCTACAAAACAAGGAGTTATAAGAAGTTTGTATTTAGGAGCCGTAAATATTTGTAGTAATAATGAAGAATTAACCACAGAAATTAACAACATTAAAAAGGACTTACAACAGAATGGTTATTCCGAGAAATTAATAAACTCAACGATATTTAAAATTAAAAAAAACTAAATGTACCAAATTCTCAAAATAATAATCCGTTAGGTGTTATTAACATTCCATATGTTCAATGGATTTAAGAAAACATAAGACGAATAGCTAAACACTATAATATAAAAACAGTATTTTCTTCGGGAAATACGATAAGAAGTTTTATAACTAAAACAAAACCAGAGAAGGAATGTATGTAATGTAATGTAAACGCCCTCTTCAGCTTAGAGTAAATGAACATCTAAAAAGTACCCAATTAGGGGATATTGAAAAATCCGGTTTAGCCGATCATGCATGGTCAAATGATCACAGGATTCAGTGGTCAGAAGCTAAAGTTTTACACAAGGAGTCGCATTGGCGAAAACGAAAGGTTATTGAAGCTGCGTTTATAATGCAGAATAAAGAAGTTTTCAGTCAACCAAGCACGGACATACCAAACATATGAAAACCACTCCTTAAGGAAAACAGGCGTCTTAGGATTAAAAAGGGGGCGGGCCTTCACACCTAACTGCACACCAAGTAGTATAAGTAGTAGCCTAGGGACTAGATTGTTTAAGTTTACACTTGATAACGGTTAGAGATACTTACTAACTGAAACGACGTGTTCTAAAATAAATAAAGACAATGGAAGTCCGAAATTTTATTTATATTAGAAAATTTGTTAACAAACGCAATCGGGCTTCCGAAAAACCACAGTTGCACTAGTGCATTAGTATCTAATAAGAACTGTTAACGAAAATAAAATGGCAATGTTGGTGCTGTTAGATTATTCGAACGCGTTTGATAGGATTAATCATTTGTTATTACTAGCGTTGTGTAATTTTTTAGGATTTTCAAGCGAGGCCATTGATTCTGTCCGAAGCTATTTGTTCGAGCGTACTCAGGCAGTCAAAATTAATAAACAAAATTATTCCACCTATCAATACGTTCTCTGTGGAGTTCCACAGGGCTCTGTTTTGGGTTCTGGGTTTTTCACGTTGTATACATCACAATTTAGCAGCAGAACTCGGTAATATACGATAGACTTATTTCCTTTTCAGCTCAGCAGTCGTGGTCGTCGTGAGTTGACTGTAGGAGATTTATGCTGGTACCATCCTGGTACCGACTATATAGCACTTATAGCAGGCTCCTGGATTATTATTCCTGGTTCCTCCTGCGTTGCGTGTCGGCTCCTGGACTACACCTGCGTATATTCTCGATGTTCAAGGTCAACTTATATTTTGCGTGCATCGCATCACACGCTAATTCAATGACGTCTGTCGAATGCTGAAAAGGAAGTGGTCCATGTATAGCACAACGTACTAAAAAAAGATTGCAACTCTTGCAGAACTCTTGCGTACGATTGATTACGGGATTAAATAGACCTCGGAAACAGCTTGAATGCCATATTTTACTATAAAATTATTAAGAGGAAAGAACCTAGCCATCTTCGTAAAAAAATTATATACATTTCCAAAATACTCGTTTCAAAAATATGATTTCTATACCGCAGCAAAAGACCAACATTTTTAAAGATTCGTTTTCTTATTGTGTGGCCGAAAAATAAAAAGTACCTTTGAACATATAACATCTTATGTTCGATGGTATTATTCTTAAAAGAGTATATGAATGCAGGCTTTTGGAATAACTTTGGTCTTTATTACTTGTTTTTTTACGAGGTTGAGTGGAAGAGCGCCACCCCTCATTGGGGCCTAACGGTTCTTTTGAGTTGGTGCGAACTTTGATTTTTGTCTTTTGTTTCTTTTTCTTTCTAGGGTAAGATTTTAGATGCAAGTTGTAATGTATTATTCTTAGAAACGACCTTAGAAAATTGAACTTGTTCGAAGAAAACGACAATAGAAGCATTAAATAAATAAATAAAAAAATTAAAAACGACTTGGTATATCAAAATGCGGTTTTTCCCTTTAATCTTTTGTTAAAAATCAAGGCTCGTATGTATAGGTCAGCTTTTTTCGATATGACCTAGAAATACCTACCTAAAACCCCCAAAAACATTTAATTTGGGACACCCTGTACACATACTAAGCCTGACTATAAGGATGAAGCCTGCAAGGATAGTTCATAACTTGTCTTCTCCTCTCTTTTACAATGGCGCCAAAACTCCTTAAATGATGAGTGTACATTTTGCTTGATTCCGAGACTACGCACATTCGAATTAACCATCTTCGAAACTTGTTCCAGCACCCTTGGTTTGGTATTTCGAGGTAGTCGAACTCTCTAGGTAGGTCCTGAAGAGTGCATTCGTGGCCGTAGTTTGAAAACTATACAAAAGCAAAAAAGTCTTTATAGTTGATGATAGTGGCCTCTCTGGTATCCCGTGGGATAGTTTAGAAAGATTTTTTTAAAATTACCCTAGATCGATCGGTAATAATCACACAATTTTTAGTCAGTGTTTGTCTCAAATTTGTATAACGTCATAAATCCAAGATTTGGTAAACTTATCACGTCCTTGCAATGCAACTATAGGTAAATTTAGTGGGAATAAGGACACTGTTGTTCTGGTAAATATACGTTTTAATCCATCGGTAACGTTTCGACAATGGTTTTTGTCTTCATCAGACTAAAAAGGTTACAACTCATTAGTAAGATAATACAAAATACGGCACATTAATACATCACCAATTAAAAATTATTATTCTTTTCCCAATAAATAACATTTAAAATGACCTTATTGACAATATATTATTTTTTTCCTAAATATTTTTTTCCCTTTTAATGTATATGTAACTGATTTTTTTATTTATTTATATAAAGAAATAATTATGGTTTATTTTTCTTCCTTTTTTTTTTTTTAATATACATATATAAAAATTTTTATACAAAGGTTCAAAAAAATTTTTGTCACTATAGTAACTGATGGGTGGCTCAATAAAATACGCACAAAGAGATCAATCAGCTATTCATATAAAAACAACAATAACAAATAAAACCTGTAGCAAGCCATAATACCATGTAGAAAATAACAACAATGTACACATTATAAACCTATGTTAAAATTTAAAAAGGACTGTTAAAATATTTAAAATTCCGTACTCACCCTTCAGACTAGATCGTACATTGGAACAACAAAAAACAAGAATTCAAGCACATCAGAAAAACAAACGGCACAAAATTAATTACTTTTAATTTTGTGCCGTTTGTTTTCCTTAATTAATTTTAATTTTGTGCCGTTTGTTTTCCTGATGTGCTTGAATTCTTGTTTTTTGTTGTTCCAATGTACGATCTAGTCTGAAGGGTGAGTACGGAATTTTAAATATTTTAACAGTCCTTTTTAAATTTTAACATAGGTTTATAATGTGCATTGTTGTTATTTTCTACATGGTATTATGGCTTGCTACAGGTTTTATTTGTTATTGTTGTTTTTATATGAATAGCTGATTGATCTCTATGTGCGTATTTTATTGAGCCACCCATCAGTTACTATAGTGACAAAAAAATTTTTGAACCTTTGTATAAAAAATTTTATATATGTATATTAAAAAAAAAAAGAAAAATAAACCATAATTATTTCTTTATATAAATAAATAAAAAAATCAGTTACATATACATTAAAAGGGAAAAAAATATTTAGGAAAAAAATAATATATTGTCAATAAGGTCATTTTAAATGTTATTTATTGGGAAAAGAATAATAATTTTGAATTGGTGATGTATTAATGTGCCGTATTTTGTATTATCTTACTAATGAGTTGTAACCTTTTTAGTCTGATAAAGACAAAAACCATTGTCGAAACGTTACCGATGGATTAAAACGTATATTTACCAGAACAACAGTGTCCTTATTCCCACTAAATTTACCTATAATAAATCCAAGATGTTGTCTCACAAACTTTGGCTTATAACTTTAGCTAAATTCGTTTTACAGAAAAACTGCAAAAACGGGTTCTGTTCGCAATAGAACATCAGTTATTAACATAGTATAGAAATTAGATTTATTAAATAGTGACTTTATTTACCTAAAAAAAAATATAGAAGGAAGTTTTAGACTATACCCTAGATCGATTGGTTATGGATCACTCAATTTTAAGAGCGCCTGTGTATAAAAAATTATGTAGTACATAATTTGTTCGCAATAGAACAACAATTTAACGGTCGTTTAAATGAGGTTTATATCTGAATATCTAAAAAAGATATTGTTATTTTTTTAACATTAAAAAAATGATAAACATTTATTGATGATTAATTTTAAGTCGCCAAGAGTTGCCTTAAATTTTTGAAAGAGTGCCTACATGATCCAAAATTGTGGCTTTTTTCATATTTTTAACAATTTAACAAAAAAAAACTGTTTTCTGCTCAAAATAGAATAGCAATTAAAATAATGTATAAATTATAAACCCCGAAAAACTTGACACAACAAAACTAACGGATTGTCTCCAAGAAATATATTCTGCATGTCACATTTAAAACCGAGAATATTTGATTTTTCAAAGAAAGACAATTAGCATCACACCACTTTTTTATCTTCGCTAGGTCTTGAGAAATGACCAATTTTCAACATTAATAATTAACTAATACCTTAACATTTATGCCATAAAACTGATGTATTATCAGCGAACAAAGTAAAATGGCTTAAAAGAGCGTATACCACACTCGCGCTCCTCTTACGCTCTGTATGTGCGCCGCTCGCCGAATTCGTTTCAACGAACTTTCTACGATCCACGGAAAAACAGCAAACACGCATTGAAATGAAATATCGACAGCAAGTTGCCGATGCCGTCTTAAAGGATCTGCGAACACACAAAGAGGAGCCGAAGAAAGCCGATTTGCGGCAAACGGCTTGCAAGCGGCGCGCGCGCAACTTAAAAACACGTTTGGTGTATACGGACTTTAATATGTCTAAGATCGTTAATGGAAATCAGAAATAGACGGGGCTCCAAAACAGATCCTTGTGGAACACCATAATTAACATTCAAGGACGAGGAACATTAGCCTGACACAATGCTACGGTGACCTATGTAAGACTTAAACCAGAAAATAACAGAACTCCTAAAACCATACCCTTCGAGCTTCCGCAACAGTATTTCATGGTTGACGCCATTAACGTATTAACCGGTTAATACGTTAATGGTTGACGCAATCGAATGCCTTCGACAGATTACAAGACACTGCAGCAGCACCCTCTAGCCCTTATTAATTAATAAACAATAGACTCCATCCATGAAATCAAAAATGGCGTCATGAGTGCTCGTGGAAGATTGAAAATCCATACTGTTTTAAAGTGATAATATTAAACCTTTTAAGATAATCCCATATTCCCTTTTGAAAGTCTTGAAAGAAGGAAGATAGGCCTAAAGTTTGATGGCATATACGTGGCTCCACCCTTATGAAGCAGAACTACTATGGAAGATTTCAGACATTCAGAAAATGTTCCCTTCTCAAACGAGTCATTAATTGTAAAACAAAGAGAAGAAATTGCGTTATCAGGTAGATGCATTAAGAAGATATTTCGTCCTCCCCACAAAATTTTATTTATTTTTCTTTAAAAAGCTAAAAATAAAACTTTTTTCTGTGTAATTTTACGCCATAATGGCAAGTACCATTCGAAAGAGACGTACAAGTTATATAACTGAAAATTTCACAACAATTGGACAAAGATCGAATAAAGTCTATATACAGATTTTTTTTTTAAATCTTGAAATATTGGTCATTTTTAGCACTTTTCATTTCATATCTGACTATCCTTTGTACAATTGTTTTTTACGACACATAATTATTACTTTTAGGTCTCTTCTGAATGGTTTGCCATTTTTGCGTAAAATGACACAGAAAAAAAAATTATAATTTTTTTTCAAATTGACAAAAAGGCACAAAATGATTTTATATGAAAAATGGCCGAAACGCGTAAACTGAGAAAACTGAATTTTTCAAATGTACCACTTATTCTTTGACAGTTGGATCAGATTTATATACAATTTTAGGTGGTTTCTCCACTTTTGGCAAAAATTGTAGGAATATAAATATAAATCAGTCCTTATTAAAGGTTCTACAGCGAGTTTTGCCCTACGTTTCAAAAAATGCTACGTATACGCTTCGAACATTGAACCCCGGGTATATCTATAAGAAAAAATTCCGCGTAATTTAAGGCAAAAATGGAAAGTACCATATAGAGAAATTATTATTAGAGTTATTTATTTTCATTGGACAAATAAGGGTCTACATCATATATTTTTTTTATTAACAAGAATATGATCAATATATTATAAATCTTGAAAGATTGGTTATTTTTGCAATTTTAAAGTTTCATATCTGGACTATCCTTTGTTAAATTGTTGTGAAATTTTTAGAAAATACCTATATAATTTTTACATTTCATTCGAATGGTAGGTAGGCAGGGTTGCCAGGCGTCCCAAATTTGGCGGGATTGTCCTGCTTTTGATTAATGCGTCCCGCCAAATGTATGTATATGTGTATATAATTTCCACGGGCAAGGGCCTGATTGATAATATGTTATAATACCTTATGTTCCATCTTTCACTTATCGTTTATTTGAGGCATGCGCAGTTACCTGGTTTGAACTTTATTCCTTACTAAAGGATAATGTTTGACCTTACTTGTGTTCGAATAACGCAGACTACTAGTTCCTTTATTTAGAGACAGTGTTGCCGTGCATATAACGTTATGACAAAACGTGATTTAAATGTCGTAGATTTAATTATATACCAATTATTGAAAATTAGTTTTTATAAAAACTGGTAGATATGTATTGTTTGGCCAGAGTATTCACTAACTAACGAAAAGTCATCAATGTTCTGTGAAGTGTGTAAAAAAAGGAAAAGTACACAGTACACAGACCTAATCTTATATTTTCCAGGCGGATTTTTGTATTGGTTTTTCTCTAGTTGATTTCGGAGCTTTTTAATTAATTTGGCCTACCGAACACAAAACAGGCTATTGAAAGATAAATAAATGATAACAAAACGTAAAAATTGAACTTCTAAATATCATGTAACTAACATCTGTCGTTTAATGTCACATTAATAAAGGATAAAGTTAGCTAATGGAGTGCCTGCAAAATGTCCCCAATAATATTCCATCACGCGTCTCTGAAACGATTGTTCCGCTTTCAGTTAAAGAAAAACTGGCAACCCTGTAGGAAGGTACTTGCAATTTTTCAATAACACAGGTACAGAAAAAGTTTTTTTAATATTGCTTTTTTTTTAACGTGACAAAAAGGCTCTGCAGGATTTAGTGTGGAAAATCACCTAAACAAATGAACTGAAGACTGGATTGAAGTTTTCAAATGTTATGCCAACTTAGGTATTCTTTGAAAGTTGGTACAGGATCAGATTTAAAAGATTTCACCTATTTTTTCATTCCTTTTGATTTATTTATCTATAGTTTTCTCTTTATTTTAGTTAATTAATGTATTACGTAATTTGTGAACAGTCCCTTAGTATATTGGCGCGGCGTCCCAAATTTTTCAGAAAAAATTATTTCAAGGACACTAATCTTGCATGCAACTGCAAGGGATTGCAGCAATAAAAGCGTTTTCTTTGCGAGAATTTTAAGACCAATCGTGGTTACTAGTCCTCTCTTTTGCTTAATACATTTATATAAGTGAGAAGCAGCATACCGCATCAAACCAGAAAATGCTTCCCCTTTACCGCTCTCTGCACTATCTTCTCAAGATATTTACTGAAGTATGTTGTTTCTCACTTACACAAATGCATTAAGAGCCGGAACTATTACCCGAGAAGAGCCAACGATTATAGTTTATAATCGTTGGAGAAGAGCCACCCTATTACTGCCGCCATTATTATTGGAAAATAAACGGCTGGATTTATAAATTTGACTTTGGTATGTTAATTTTGAAAGACCAACTGTCAGTTTTCAATGGAAACTATCAGAATAGTGCCCGGTACTGTTACTGCCTGGCTTTATTGCAATTAGTGTCGCCTGTATTAAAGGAAAATAAAGAACTGGATTTATAAATTCAACTTTAGTATGTCAATTTTGAAAGATCAACTATCAGTTATCAATGGAAAACTTTCAGAATACTGCCCGGCACTATTACTGCCTGGCTTTATTGCATTATAAGTCCCTATACCCGAGAAGGTCGAACACTATTCCTGCTCCATGTCAAGCGGCCTTTAAGCACTAATTTTAATTAACCTAATATGTGCCTTTTAACGCCTCGTCCAAACCAACATGCAACAAAATCCGTTTCGCCGGCCAACAATTAAGTTGCTCTCTCGAAGAGGTGTGCTTTTGCAGGGCTCTGGAACGAAATAGCGATGTACAAAATAGCGACTATTAAAATAGCGGTATCGAAATAGCGACAATCAAAATAGCGATGTAATGAAAAGGCGACTATCAAAATAGCGATGTAACAAAATAGCGATGTAACAAAATAGCGATTGTAACGAAATAGCGATGTAACAAAAAAGCAATGTAACAAAATAACGACTATCAAAATAGCGATGTAACAAAATAGCGACTATCAAAATAGCGATGTAACAAAATAGCGACTATCAAAATAGCGATGTAACAAAATAGCGACTATCAAAATAGCGATATTTCGGTTCCTTTTTGGCATATGGCTCGACTAAAGGGTTTCTTTCTAAGAAATGTTTTAAAAAAAAAATTTTCCTGACTTCTTTCCCGGGATCCTAAAGGGTGTGAATCCGAAACGAACCGACGCAAACTGAACCGAACCGAACCGAACCAGCATATTTAAAAAAAAAACTCTCCAGACTTCTTTTCCGGAATCCTAGAGAGTATGAATCCGAACCGAACAGAATTCGGTTCAGATCGGTTCGGTTCGGTTCGGTTCGGATTCACACCCTCTAGGATCCCGGAAAAGAATCAGGAAAGTTTTTTTTTAATAAGCTGATATAGTCAAAATAGGATATAATAGCGCATTTCGGTTCTTTTCGGTTTGGATTGATTTGATTCGATTCGGTTTGGTTTGATTCGGTATTTTGATACATCGCCATTTTCATACATCGCTATTTTGATACATCGCTATTTTGATACATCGCTATTTTGATACATCGCTATTTTGATTGTCGCTATTTTGATTGTCGCTATTTTGATATATCGCTATTTTGATTGTCGCTATTTTGATACATCGCTATTTTGATATGTCGCTGTTTTGTTACAAACGCTATTTTGATACATCGCTATTTTGATAGTCGCTCTTTCATTACATCGCTATTTTGATAGTCGCTATTTCATTACTCGCTATTTTGAACGTCGCTATTTTGTACATCGCTATTTCGTTCCAGAGCCCTTTTGCAGCACGCAACACCATAGTTTTGTTAAATGTTGGTTGGTTTGGACGTACCTTTAATAAGAAATGTGCCCTAATATAAATATAACTAACCCAATATAACCCAATAATTCTGCACAATATACCAAGTGGGCCAAAAAAAACCGGACAATTTTTTTCCTTATAACTTTTGAACAATTAGATCGATTTTAATGGGACAAACTACATTTGGCAGATAATTAATCAGTGTTTCGACTAAATATATTTTTTGTCCCCCATTTTAAAATCCAAGATGGCGGACGAAATTAAATTGTACCCTTCAAAGGTGCTCGTTTATTCTTGTGTTGTGAACATGTTTTAATTATTTTTTTAAATAAAAAATCTGCACTCTTGCCACGCACAACGAGGTACGAACCAGCAATATCGGTTTGGTGGTTCTAAAAAAAGTATTTTTATTTCAACCAATGTTTTGAATATTATACGATTGCCTTACCAATCATGTCTGCATTTATTTCCTTATAAATTCATTACTACTGAACCGATTTTAATAAAATAAAAAACATTCTGGTGACAATTGATTGCTTTTTAAAGATCATGATCAAAATTTATCGCTATCTTAAAATTGAAGATGGCGGACAGAATCATACTTGATCCTTCAAAATGACGTGTTTATTCTTATTTTCTGAAAATGTTTTAGTTGTTTTTTTAATTTATTGAAAAGCACTACTTTTCCCCGCACAAGGAGGTACAAATTAGTTAAATCGGTATGGCGGTTCTCAGAAAATCTATTTTTGTTTCAGCCATTGTTTTAGAGATTATACTATTTCATTGCCAATCCTGTCTGTATTCATTTCCTTATAAACTCATTATTAAAAAAATCATGGTGAGAATTGACTGTTCTTTAAAAATTATAATTGACATTTGCCACCATCTTAAAAGTTAAGATGTCGGACAGAATCATGCTTGACCCTTCAAAGAGAATTTATAGAAAAACACTACTTTTCTCCCGCATAAAGAGCTACAAATTAATAAAATCGGTAAAGTGGTTTTCAAAAAATCTTATTTTGTTTTAACCATTGTTTTACAAATTATACGATTGCATTGCCAATAATCCTGTCTGCATTCATTTCCTTATAAATTAATTATTACTGAACCGACTTTAGTGAAATAAAAAACTGCACTGATCTTTGGATCATGATGTTTTTTATTTCACTAAAATTGGATCAGTAATAATGAATTTATAAGAAATAAAATGCATCAGGCAGGATTGGCAATGCAATCGTATAATTTGTAAAACAATGGTTAAAACAAAATCAGATTTTGTGAGAACCACTTTACCGATTTTATTACTTTGTACCTTTTTAAGCGGGAGAAAAGTAGTGCTTTTCTATAAATTTAAAAATAAACTTAAACATTTTCGGAAAGTTAGAATAAACACGCCATTTTGAAGAGTATGATTCTGTCCGCTATTTTAAATTCTAAGATGGCGGCAAATTTTGATTTAAATCTATAAAGGGCAATCAATTTTTTTTATTTCACTAAAATCGGTTTAGTAATAACAAATTTAGAAGGAAATAAATGCTGACACGATTGACAATGCAATCGTATAATCTGTAAAATAATGGTTGAAAGAAAAATAGATTTCTTAAGAACCATCGCACCGATTTGACTAATTGGTAGCTCGTTGTGTGGGGAAAGGGCTTTTCTATAAATTAAAAAAAAAACTAAAATATTTTTGAAAAATAAGAATAAACACGCCATTTTAAACAATCAAATATAATTCTGTCCGTCATCTTTAATTTTAAGATTGCGATAAACTTTGATCATGATCATGCATGATCTTAAATAAGTAATCAATGAACCAGAATATTTTTTATTTCATTAAAATCGCGGTTCAGTAGTAATGAATTTATAAGGAAATAAATGCAGACATGAATTGGCAAGGCAATCGTATAATATGCAAAACAATGGTTGAAACAAAAATATTTTTTTTAGAACCACTGAACCGATTACGTAGGGTGACCATACGTCCGGATAAAGCCGGACATGTCCGGCTTTTTGGGCAAAATGAAAATGTCCGGCCGGCTTTTTTTTGCGTCCGGCTTTTTGGCGACCAAAGACTTTTGTTCTTGGTCATCCAAGAGCGCAACCTAGGAGGGTAGGGCTTAGGCTGTTGAGCCCCCTAAACCTGAAATATAGCCCCCTCCTAAACTAAATGAGCATAAATTATCAGGAGCGAACTGATCATGTCCCGTGAAAATTTCCAGCGCGGGGCCGGCGCCTATACTTTTAAAATTTTTCCCGAAAATTTTTGACACCATTTTAATATTTTGAAAAATTTTATTATTAATTCCTTTTTATTATACCAAAATTTTTTTTCTGCGGTATAACTTTTTTCGAAAAGTACCTACCTAATTTATCGATTTTTTTTTAAATTTTCTAATAGATTTTTTTCAACAATTTTTTTACTCCGCAATTTTTTTCAAAAATTAAAAAATAATTTCGCCTGCCTTGCTGCGTTTGCAAATGTTTCAGCATGCGAAAATTGTTTTCTATATGTTTACGAAATGCTTACTTTTTTTCGCCTCTTTTTTACAAATATGTTTCTGGGGTGTAAACATTTTTTCGAAATTTTTGTCTGCGGTGCCTTTTTTTATTTTTTAGTATTTTTTAATTATTACAAAAACTATCTGTATGAAGAGTGCCTAAATCTTTTTCAAAATTTCACATGCGTCGCCATTTTTACCTTCCTAGCCCGCGCAGCAATGGCTAGGGAAGGTATTGTTTTCGACGAAAAATTTTTTTTTCAAATAACGCCGATAATGTGTTATTTGGGTGTATTTGGACCTATCCTAGCAATATCGTCGTGATGTCTGTGTGTGTGTGTGTGTGTATTTGTGTGTGTATTTTTTTTCTGTCCGTAACACGATAGCTCCTAAACCGCTAAACCGATTTTCATAAAAATTTTCAGGTAAAATTGTGTTCGACACTGTAACGAGCTGATTAGATTTTGGTCAAAATCCATTAATGCTACTGACAGGTTTTTGACAATTAAAAAATTTACAAACTGGGAACTTTTTAACAGAGCATCGCATCGATATGCGGTTTTTGAAATATATAGAACACTGGCTCAATAATTTTTGTTATAGCCAAAAACTTCGTAGGAGCTTTAGTTTCTGAGATATTTACAAAAAACTGTTTTCCGGGCTGATTATCATAGCTTAACTTGAACTGTGCTAATAGGCTAGCTAGGAAGGTATCAGATCTGTCATGCATCCATTTATTTCCTTTTTGTGTGGTGCATTTTTTCTTCATCGTGAGATGTGACCCCCCCCACATTTCTTTTGTTTGCTTCGTTTTTTTTTTTGCAAATGGCTAGTTGCGCCCCTTTGTCAAAGTTTTTTCAAGGTGGTTTTTCATATTGGTTTTTTTGCAAATTCAGGTTTTTCGGCCCAAGATACGTTTTTTGGTCATCAAGTTTTTTTAGGACGGTTTTTTAAACTGACCGTTTTTGTCCGGCTTTTTTATCGAAAATCCGGCTTTTTTTTCTTAAACGTCCTCCTTTTGTGTTAAACACATATGGTCACCCTAGATTACGCGGATTCATAACTTGTTAGGCGTGGCAAGAATGCAGCTTTTTTAATAATTTAAAAAAACAATTAAAAGATGTTCGCAACATAAGAATAAACGAGCATCTTTAAAGGGACAATTTAATTTCGTCCGCCAATATCTTGGATTTTGAGATGTCGGACAAAAAATATATTTAGTCTAAACTCTGGTTAATTCTCTGCCAAGTGCAGTTGGTCCCATGAAAATCAATTGTATAGTTCAACATTTATAATAAAACAAAAATTGTCCGGCTTTTTTTGGCCCACCCGGTATATGTTCAAAAAAATTTCAACCACAGACTCATTAGAGCGAAAAAAACACCAGCTTGCTAAATAAGGTGGTGTAGTCGTGATTTGACATAATGATGTCCTGTGCGCTTTTATACGCTTTTTGTTAGATGAATGATATTATAATCTATAATCTTTGGATGAATGGTTTTCGAGTTATAAGGCTAGTCATTTTGTCGCGGTTTTGGATTTTGACCAAATTTTTTTATATTTTTTGTGGCCCTAACTTAGTAACAGCTTATTTTTGGGACTAACTATTAATAATAACCTATAAAATGAGATGCTAAGTTGTTGTGGTAGTACCACGTACGTCTTAGACATATCTTTAAGACGCAGGTGGGTAGTACGCTTGCTGACATACGAACCCTGAATCTGAGTCTTGATGTTCTGTGATCTGAGTGTTAGCCTTAGAAAAAGAAGCTTCATTTTCATTGATGTTAGCAGCACGGATCAAGGTGATCTGTGGTTAGCAGTACACCAGTTTCCTATTTAATTCCATATTATATGTAAAATTAACCGAATATATGAAGTTATATGTAATTTTCTCAAAAGGTAAGCCATATTCAGAAAATTTGTAATTTAACCACCTTTTGCAAGCTAAAATTCTATAATGACGACTAATAGAGGATCTCTATCAAACAACGATTTTTGATACAAACTTACCGGATTTTTCGCAGATTTTTTTTTCATTTTGTTTAAAGGTATCAAAATACAACTCAGCTTATTTAGTTAAACTCAAACTTTTTTGTTTTGACATTTTTACCAAATGGGTTTTAAAAATTATTATTAAGGTCACTATTACTGTTTTTTCGGCCTATTTACTACCTTCTTTTAAGGACTGGCCGACTGTAAATTACCTAATTATTAATTGACTGCTAACTTCTATTTATTTTGTTTTTGTCAGCTGTTCCAAAACATAACCTCAGAAAATAAAAAATGTCAAAATCCTCTTAAAAATTTGATATTTTATTTTGTGCCATGTTTATTTAAATTGATTTAAGCGAACTTTTGAGGTACATAGAGTGTGTCCCAACATGGATAACCATTCTGATATTGAAATAAAATATCAAAAATTGGCTACAGAATATTCAAAGGTGAGAAAAGAAACAGTTGTAAACCCATTGACATTATCTGTTTTAGAACTTGCCCTATAGATTTTAATGAGGGGCTTTTTACTTCCAGTTACATGAACAGAAATACCTACTTCTTATTACATGCATGGGCGCACCCAGGGGGGGGCTTGAGGCTGCCCCCCCCAAGCCTAAAATATTTTTAGATGGTTTCCACATATTTGATGAATAAACACAAGAAAAGGACATCATGAGGTCTTGGGCTCCCCTCAAAACATATTCCTGGGTGCGCCACTGCTACATGGTTGGAAATACCTGGAAATTTGCAGGGAAAACTGTCACATAATGTCATTAACCCTGTAGGCCAGACACCTCTTATTGAAACATTTGAAACTAATGGGGCCTGGGTTTCACAGCCCTTGCTGCAGGGTTAAAAGTCAACTGTATTTTGAATTTTAAGTTTGTTGTCTTGTATTCTGACTGAAGGACTCCTAGTAGTGTAATCAAAATGAGCAATTTTTAATTATTGACAAATGTAAAATAATGATTTTGACTTTACTATAAAAATAATCCAATTGAGTCCAATGAATATGGTCTTGCAATTTGCAACAACTATTAAAGATTAGGAAGTTATTTTTGATCATACAATAAATTTTATGAAACATTACATCATTGGCATCCCCAAAACTGCCTTTGGATGTGCCGTCAGGGGGTTAAAAATATTGTAAAAGGGTTAAAATATGTATTAGTGAATTTCTCAAAAACGGCTTGTCCAAACAGGCTGAAATTTTTACCATGGCACAGGCAAGTCATTTGCAACCTCAAACTACTTTTTGTTGACTTGGATGAGCTGTCAAGAGGTTAAAAATATGGGTTGCAATATTTAACTTCGAATTTCTCGAAAACGGCAAGTCCTAACAGAATAAAGTTTTTATCATGACACAAGCAAGTCATTTGCAACCCCAAACTACATTTCGTTTGTTCAGATGAGTCATCAGGGGGTTAAAAATAGGGTAAAAGTGTTGAAATTTGTAATAGTGAATTTCTCAAAATGGCTCGTCCTAACAGGCTGAAGTTTTTATCATTTCACAAGCAAGTTATTTGCAGCCCCAAACTATCTTTCAGTTGTTCAGATATGCCATCAGGGGGTTAAAAACAGGGGTTGCAATATTCAACTGTGAAATTCTCGAAAACGGCTCATCCTAACAGGCTGAAATTTTTACCATCATACAAGCAAGTCATTTGCAACCCCAAACTACATTTCATTTGTTTGGATGAGCCGTTAGGTTGTTAAAAATAGGGTAAAAGGGTTGAAATATGTATTAGTGAATTTCTCAAAAACGGCTCGTCCTAACAGGAA
The DNA here is from genome assembly GCA_963576565.1 of Aspidapion aeneum. NCBI lineage: Eukaryota > Metazoa > Arthropoda > Insecta > Coleoptera > Brentidae > Aspidapion > Aspidapion aeneum. Next base: position 77,013,789 of record OY755038.1, on the reverse strand, counting down.
TAAAAGGGCTTTAAAAATGCTAGATTTCGTTAAGTGTAATGACGAGGGGTGAACAGTTCTCACAATCGGTGTACACATTTCTCACAATCTGTTTTTTGGCACAGGCTTACTTCTTGATAAAAAAATTTAGTTATATCCACTGGACACAAACTGGAAAAAAGAGTGGGGGTAAGTTAAAAAAATTAGAATTTTGATAAAAATATTGCTTGTGTGGTAGTATATTAATAGTAACTGTGCATGAAAATCAAAAAATATTATTATAATATTATCTTCGCGGAGCAAAATGGGTAAAAATTACAGTATACATTAATTGTGTGAGCTTAGGTGGCCATAAATTAAAAGAGTATTTTTCCATGTGTTTTCACAAACTTGTTTTTTAATTTTGTCACATCAACTTTACAGAAAAATGGTATAGGTTATAATTTGTTCGCAATAGAACAGCAATTTAACTGTCGTTATAATAGGCTTTATATCTTAAGAACTAAAAAAGATATTGTTACTTTTTTAAATACTAAAAAGTTATAAAAATTCAATGTTGGTCAAGAAAGTTTTAGACAAAGAAGTTTAATGAATGTTTATGATTTTAGACTACTCTCGATCGATCGGTGATGGATCACTCAATATTAGGTTGTCAGGTGTCTGTCTCGAAGTTAGGTGGGCCACGTCATAAATCCAAGATGGCGGCTTTTTAAATTTTTTTCAGAAACTTTGGCTTTTAACTTTTGCTAAGCTAGTTTTACAGAAAAACTGTAAATACGTTTTTTGTTTGAAAAAGAACATTAATTAATATAGTAAAGAAATTAGCTGTATATCTCAACAACTAACAGAAATGTAATAAAAAAAATTTGTATTTTGAAAAATGTTATCTTTATTAGTTTTTAAGATATAAACCTATTTTTTAATTTGTTCTCTTGCAAACAAAAAATGTATTTACAGTTTCTCTGCAAAATTAATTTATCGAAAGTTAAGCCAAAGTTTGTAAAAACATGGAAAATGCCGTTATTTTGGAATTATGACGTCATAAAGGCCCTTCTACTTAAATTTGAGGCAAACACCTGGTGACTTTAAATTGAGTGATCCACTCTTTCTTGAGCAATCTTGAACTTTTATGATTTTTTTTAATATTAAAAAAATAACAATATCTTTTTTAGTTCTTGAGATACGAAGCTTCATAAAACGACAGTTAAATTGTTGTTCTATTGCAAACAAATCATAACTCATACAATTTTTCTGTAATGTTGATGTGCCAAAAGTTAAAAGCAAAAGTTTGTGAAAAAACATCGCAAAAATCGCAATCTTGGATTTATGAGGTCACGCAGGGGCTCTTACGCAAATTTGAGGCAAACACCCGGCGACTTAAAATTGAGTGATGAATAACCGATTGATTTAAAGTAGTGTATAACTTCCATCCGAAAAAAAATTTCTTTTTTTGGATAAAAAAAATTTCTTTTTTTTAGTATTTTACTTTACTTTCGTAATTGGTGTTCCATTGAAAACAAAAAAAGTATTAACAGTTGTTGTTTAAAACTAATTTTGCAAAAGTTATAAGCGAAAGTTTGTGAAAAAATATGAAAAAAGCCGCCATCTTGGATTTATGACGTCATACATGCCCTCGTACTCACATTGGAGGCAAACACCCGGTGACTTAAAATTGTGTGATCTATTACCAATCCACAACTATCCCACGGGATACGATAGACCTCGATACTGTTACCTAAAAGCACAAATCGCTTCACTTACTCATTTTTAAAACTTAATTTTTGGTTACAAACGACTCAATTAGGCGCTGACTCGTGACGTAGGTTGACATTAGCACCCCATTGGCACCCCGACATAAATTGTAATTTTGGAACATACTCATTTGCATCTCTTTTTAATGCACAGTATATTCATTTTATTGCTATCTAACTCATAGCGCTGCTGGAAGACGGGTTGTCAAAAATTTGGCAAAATGGATGCCTAGACGTCTGAGCCCTGAAGGGGAGAAAAACTAGAGATATCCCAAAAAAATAACCCCAAAGTTATATTCGCCCCGCCTGAGAAAACACAGTCTATTTAACTAAAAAACAAAGGAAAAAATCGGCAACACGCTAGAAGCTTACCTTCTGTAGCAGTCTCAAAATTTCACTGGCGACCGCGGCCCTTTGTTGCGACTGGAATTTTGGTCTTCAACCCAGAAACACGTGTGACTTCTTTTAGTTTTTTGGCGGAAGTGATTTCTTCATTCCCCTGTCACACACAGGGTGGCGCTTCAAAACTCCCAGCGTGAGCAAAAATCGCGCTTGATTTTACCAAAATGATCAGGTGATCAAAAAGAAAATAACTTTCAACAAAGAGAGAAATTATCACCTGATCGGAATTTTTCCCAAACAGGACTTTTTTTTTTGAAGGTTTTTGCAGAAAGCCCAAAAATATCAAAACAAATTTTAAGGTTAGATTTTCCAAAAATTCAAAATAAAACAATAAAGAAAAATAACTGGCAGCATTAAACAATGCCATTAGATAATTTTTGTTCAATACAGAATGTTTTTAAAAGTTTATTTCGACTGTGTTAATTGTGAAAACGATCTTTTAGTATCTTGATGCAAAGCGGATTTCCCGCTATATAGAAAGGTAAGCTTTATTTAGTTTATAGTATTAAAAGGGTGAGATTGACAAAAAAACTTTGCTCTAAATTTTAAAGCCATAATGTAAGCAAATAAAAACATTAATTTTTTGCCTAAAATCACACTAAAGGAAGCGAAAACATGACAAAATACTAAAAATATAAAAAATGAGGAATTTTAAATAATAGTTTGTGTCATCTAGTATAAGTAAAGGCTGATTTATTTAGAAATGCAATGGACATAATATAAGCTTGTTGCTTAATTTTCGTAGGTATAATCTATCTTTTTTCCACCTATGTAGTAATGGTACTTAAGACCTTCATATTTCATCAAAATGTTCATATTTTTTTTCAGACTTCATAAAACTCCATATTTTTAGAAAAACCTTCATATTTTTCATATTTTCCCCAATGAAGAAACTTCAGTCATAGAATAAGTGTGGAAATTTTCAATATTTTTCCTAGTCTTGAATTTTGAGTTCCTTTTAGTTTGTTATTAGTTTGTTGCCTTTGAGAAAGTCTGAATAAAGTAGGGCTTTTTTGCCTTTTGTTTTATTATTGTTATGGTTGTTGCATTTTTTATGTTAATTAGTTGTTTTGGACATCCGTGGTTAGTTCTAAAAAAGTCTAATTGTAATGTTTAGTTTTTTTTTAAATGTTTGAGCTCGGAATAGGTGTTTAAAGTATACCAAGTATATCATCAAGTATACTTAAGTGTTTTGTGTTACTAGATGTACAGGGTGTTTTAATATATTTCCAAAAAGGTCTACTGCACTTATTTCAAGAGATAGAAAATAGGGTACCTATTTTCAAGAAATGTAGAGTAGGTCCCAAACTGCTAGAAATTGTAGATGCTAATATTTTAACAGTGGCTTTACCAAATGGCAGTTTATCATATGTTTTTGAGTTTAGAAAGAAAATATCTATTTTTTTTAAGTTAAATCATAAACATATTAATTTGTAGGATATTCCGTAAGAGATTTACAATGTTTGTGGTTTTTTATAACTTTTTTTGATGGTATAGGATAAAGCCTACAACTTTTGCATTTATAATTTTGTTCTATTTCTTTGAATAATTCCCGTAAACCTTGGTTTAAAAATACGGAAACACCTTATACCTTGTCGTAAAATATGCTTTAAAAAATGTGCCTTGTTTTTGTTTGGCCATACCCCATCCAGGCCTAATTCAACTTGAAAATGTTTTTTATAACTTTTCTTAATAAATGAAATTAAGAAATATATATTTTTGCTTAATAATTGAGTTTTCCTAAAAAAAAGTTGGGTTTGACATAACAAGCCATTTGGTAGAGGACCCAAAAAAAAACTAAATTTTTTATTCATAATTCCTTCATATTTTGTTTTCTTAATTTCATATTTTACATAATTTTATTAAAAAGTTCATATTTATCATATTATTTTGCTGTTTATCTGTTGAGAGCCCTGGAAGTTCACTGGGTAAAACATGAAAGCACTTAAATTAGGGCACATCCTTAAATTATTTAACTCAAAAATTCAGTATTTTCGACCTCCTTCCCCTCCCCCCTGATAAGGTATTTTTGTAACACAAGGTTAGGTTAAACCTCCCTCCCTGTGGCATTACATAATTTAAGAATGGTCCCTTACATTGTTGAGTAAATTAGGCATAAGGCGTAGATATTTACATACTGAGGCTATCAATATAATCTAGAAAATTATAAAAAAGACATGATCATACTACAGAGACAATACATATGCTCAAATTTTGGTTAGTGAAAAGCTTAGACTAAATTATTATTTTGATGGCTTCAGTGAAAAGGTTCTTATTAATTGTTTGGATGTATTCCAGAGAAGAAAGCTTTTCTTCAATCGCTGTGGTAGTTTGTGTATTCCCATATTATGTTTCACAAAGACTAATTATTATTTTGATGGCCTCAATGTAAAAGTTCTTACTTGGAATATTTTCATCCCTTTTATTATGTACACATTGAAAACTAAGAAACAAAATTTGTTTCTAGGTTTTTGCCTAATAATGTATAACTTACATAATATAACTAATTTTATTCTTACTTATTTTAAATTATACTTACCGCAATGTTATAAGAACTATGTTTATTTTTCTCTTTTTGTTATGTACAAAAGTATAGTTTTATACAAATCCACTATTTTATGCTTTTAGGGTTTCCGGCACAGTTTCCTGATATATGTGACATAAATACTAAAAAGAAATCTACTGAATTTAGGGAAGAAAAAAACATGTATTGACAAAACTTTGATGAGCACTTGGACAAAAAAGGCTGGAAAACCACCAAACTCATACATACTTTAGCAACTGGAACATTTACATGATACTATAGATTAACTGGACTGGTTTAAGCAGGAAAAAAAGGTAGATTTTATCAATCAGTAATAAAAATTAATAGTTAAGGTAGTTTGGTTTATACTTTTTTTAAACTTTTTATGAAGTTTTGTTCTTATATACAATATTTTATATTTATAATTGGTAAATCTAACCAGAACTACAAAAACTATTTCCAATCACTTAGTATAATAAGCCCCTGGGTGGTTGAGGGGTTCAAATTAAAATTCGTACCTATAGATAATTAATCCTAGTAACTTCTATATACAAATTTTAATATTAGCATCTATGCCATTTCCCCTTTCAAAGACCTTTTAAATGATGTATAGCATGACACATTTTAAAAATAAATATATTTTTTTTAAAATTTAAAAAATTAAAAAAAAAAATTGATTTCTTTGGAAAAATACCATTTTTAAATTTTTTCAAAAAAATATATAATTTTTTACAATGTTTTACTAAGACACTCACCAAATTTCATGATGGAGAAATGATGGGTTCCATATGAAAAAATAAAACAATAAGAATCAAAGATAAATGCTATAATATAGAAAAAAATAATATTTTATAAGTAATAAGCACGCCTCTCAAAATTTCAAGTAAATTAAATATTTTTTAAATTATTTTTATTTCCAAAATTTGTAGGTCTAACCTGTAGCGGTAATGGGTTAAACTTTTCTTAAAATCATTTTTCTTTCAATAAAAATATCTGCTTTAGGTTTAGGGTAATAAAAAGAGGGGGCTGACCCGTTTGGGTGCAAAAAACTCACATTTACTCATTTGTCTAAAATAATTTGAATATTGAATAAAAAATGATTTTTGTAATCAATGAGATATGACCCATATAGAGTGGCAACTGGCAAGCTTCGCAACAGTGAAGGGTAGATGGCGCTGAATTAAATTCGTCTAGTACGGTATTGGTAATATTTAAAACTTTCTTTTGTAAAAAAAGTAAAAATTAAAACTTACCCAGCTTCAGGGGATTCAGCATTTTTTAAAGTCTTCATGTACTTTAGCCTACACCCAGTGACGGACCCACGAATATGTCTTGGGGGGTCCCGAGGCCTCGTAGAGGGGGAGGCGAAGCCTTATGATGTCGAATTTTAAGCTATTTTTTGTGTTTTTTTATGAAATATGTGGAAAATATGTTAAAAAATCTAAGGCTTGGGGAGGCCCGGTTCGGTTGTTTGTTTTTATTTTTAAAATGTGTCATGTGACACATTATTTAAAAGGTCTTTCAAATACCTTTTTGACAAGGTATGACATATAGATTGCTGTAAAGTAGTTTTATAGATATTCCTATTTTTCTTTACCTATGTAGGAACAAAACTTGGTAATCTTTTAAATTTTAAAAATTATTTTAAAAATAAACTACTGGGCCAAAAATTTTCAAGATTTAATTTGAAATGACCCAATGGGTAACATCATTTTTAGTTATTAAATTTTTTGCACCTTTACAATAAAAAGTGCACTTTTCCACTTAAAATCCTCAGAATGAAAAGTAATGGCTAGACATGGCTACGCTCGTGGTACAAAATTTTCGTCTCGGGATAAAAAGTGTCACTTTTATTTAAAGTTTTTAATCCTTGTAGGATTAAAAGTACAAAAATTTAAGGCATTTCCCATGTCAAAAGGTATAAGGTATTTATTTTTTGTCAAAACTCTTGGCAATAATACCAGGGAATGGGACAATTCGCCGCGGCCGATTCGCCGCGGGCCGATTCGCCGCGGGCCGATTTGCCGCGGGGACAATTCGCCGCCGGCCGATTCGCCGCGGGGACAATTCGCCGCGAGATTTTTTGTTTTATAATATTATCATTTATTATTTAACTTGACTTTATATAATATATTTTTTATTTGTCTGATCATAACTTTTTCAAACTTTTCCAACTAGGTATTTGGTGGTTAGTATTCAATTAATTTTTTTTTTTTTTTTAAATAAGTAAAATGGCGGATCTAAAATGGTGGATTATGAAACTTTAGGGTGTTTTAGGTCGCTGATTCTGACTTCTAACTTAAACTTTAAAAAAATCAAAATGGTGGAGTTTTCCATTTGTGAACCAATATGCATCAAATTAGGAAATTTGGGATGTTTTAGGTCGCTGATTATGATTTCTAACAGAAACTTGAAGAAAATCAAAATAACGGATCAAGAATGGTGAACTTTCCCACTTATGAACCAATATGCATCAAATTCGGAACTTAGGAATGTTTTAGATCGCTCATTATGATTTCTAACAAACTTTTAAAAAAATCAAAATGGCGGTTCCAAAATGGCGGATTTTCCTATTTATGAACCAATATGCATCAAATTCGGAACTTAGGAATGTTTTAGATCGCTGATTGGACTTCTAACTTAAACTTAAAAAAAAATCAAAATGGCGGACCTTCCCATTTATGAACCAATATGCATCAAATTCGGAACTTTGGGGTGCTTCAGGTCGCTGATTATGATTTCTAACTTAAACTTAAAAAAAAATCAAAATGGCGGTTCTAAAATGGCGGATTTTTCCATTTATAAACCGATTTGCATCAAACTCGAAACTTTGCGATCTTTAAGGTCGCTGATTATTATTTCTAACTTAAACTAGAAAAAATCAAAATAGCGGATCCAAAATGGCCGATTTTTCCATTTATGAACGGATTTGCATCAAACTCGGAGCAATGTATTTTCTTTATTTTTTTAGTACAAAACTTTTTAAAACTTTTTTTACAAAAAAATCTTTACTTTTAATGGAAAATATTTTATACATTTTTTTAGTACAAAAAAACTGTACTTTTATTATAAATATTGTAAGGACATTATGTCACTCACTCAGCTACCTAAAACACCCTAAAATTTTGAATTTGAAGCATATTGGTTCATAAATGAAAAAGTCCGCTATTTTTAATCCGCCATTTTGATTTTTTTTTAGTTTAAGTTAAAAATAATAATCAGCGACCTGAAAGATCGCAAACTTCCGAGTTTCATGCATATCAGTTCATAAATGGAAAAATCCGCCATTTTGGATCCGCCATTTTGAGTTTTTTTAAGTTTAAGTTAGAAATCATAATCAGCGACCTGTAACACCCCAAAGTTCCGAATTTGATGCATATTGGTTCATAAATGGGAAAGTCCGCCATTTTGATTTTTTTTTGTGTAAGTTAAAAATAATAATCAGCGACCTCAAGGATCCCAGTTTGTTGCAAATTTTTGTATAAAATAAAGATTAATTAATGGCATATAAAAGGAGACATTACTGAATGGCCTGGGTAGTACCCTTGCCGAGATACGAACCTTGATGTGGTAGCAGTACACTCGTTTTCTATGTATTTCCATAGTGTATGCAAAATAAACCCCTAAGTTATTAATATTTGTCATTTTCTCAAAAGGTAAGCATTTTACAGAAAATATGTAATAAAGTTTCTTGAAGGAAACTAAATTATCTTTTAAACAATGTATCACTTAGATGGGCCAATTCCACGATTAGCACTTAACTGACATCTAAAAACATTTTAGGAAAAAAACGCCCTTTTCAGAAAAAATAAATTGTACTTTTAAACAGCGTACCACAAAGTGGTGTGAAAGCTATTACTCACCCTATTATACCTGACGGGCGTCCGCATATTAAGGTTATTTTTTTTTAAATAATTTTTTTTGTTTAAATTAATTTTCTTAAAAACTAAGCTTTTCAAAAATTCCCGTTTTACTCTATATTCTTGAAAATAAAATTGTCTTTAAAGTGATATATATCTAGTAGTTTCTGTTAACGGAGGATACTTAAGAAACATACGCATATTTGTTTTTTTTTTTTAATTAAAAAAAAATCATCATGTGTTTTATCAATTTTTTTTTAAAGCAAGCTCTATCGGCGAAAAGTTTTACTTTGTACTATAGACAATTAAATTTTCTTTCGAACAGTGTGTATATTTATAACATTAGGGCAACCGTTAATACCCCAGGGGCGTATAAAAACTAAATTGAAAATCACCAAACATGCGTATATTCCTTGAGTGTTCCCCGATTACAAAAACCCACTAAATTCACATTGTTTTAAAAATAATTTTATTTTTAATAATACAGAGTAAAACTAAACTTTTCGATAAACTTAGTTTTTAATAAAATTTTTCCCAAAAATGCTTGGTTTTCTTGAAACCTGAATTAAACCTAAAAAAAACATTTTTTTTTCATGACTTAAAAAATAACCCCATTTTTGGGATGGCATATTAAGTGGTAACCGTGAAATTGAACCATTCAAATGATACACCGTTTAAAAGATAATTTAATTTTCTACAAAAAAGTTGCTTACATATTTTCAGTTAAATGCTTACCTTTTACGAAAATGAGATAAAACTTAATAAGTTCGGTTTATTTTGCATATACTTAGGAAACGGGTGTACCGCTAACACTTCAGAGTTCATATCTCAGCAAGGGTAATAACCAGATTTAGTTAGTCTTTATTTCATGTTTTTCTCAAAATTAAGCAGTTTTTAAGATAAAGGCCACTAAAAAAGAAAATTGGTCAATATCCATATTGGCGGCGAAATGTTTAGCTTCATAACTCGAAAACCATTCGTCTGACGAAAATACGTATACAAAAGCTTTTATAGGAACTTTTGTTATCATCTATTTTGTCATCAACTATTATTTTTCTAAAATGCACAGTAACTAAATAATTAATAATAATAAATACCTCAATTTTTTTAGGACTCCAATGTGAACAACATATGTCAAAATCGCGACTACACCACGTTTTGCAAGCTAAAATTCTATAATGACTGGACTATAAGTCTTAGCAAAAGTAATATTTGAATATCTCAACATTATATTATTATTTTTAGCAACTTTGTGGCCGTTGGATAGAATACAAGAAAACTTGATGCAGCAAATAAATTATCCATGTTAGTAGTATATTAGTTAGTAGGATATTACATTTATTCTTTATATGGTAAAAGTTATAAACAGTTTTAAAAAAATAATAAAATAATATAATTTCTAAATTTGTTATTAATTTAAAAATTTCATAAAACTTCTTAAATGTTTACACATGCCAAAAATCCTGCATGATATATTGCAGACTTTTTTTTTATATATTTCTATCTGAGATATCAAACAACCAAAACCAGATCAGATTTCATAAAATACAGATTCAACTTTATTCATTTAGGTAGGGAAATGGGCTGGCTTACGAAATCTTGTAAAACGCTATAAGTAGGATCACTATCGTTTATTTAGTCAAAAACAACTAATACAATACAATATTTATCTAAATTAAGTAAGAAGTTGTAAATATAAGAATAATAACATTATTTAATAGTAAAGATAACACAACAGCTGCAAAATAAAAAGATATCATTTACCAAAAGCATAATAATAATACTAAAAATAAAATAATCTGTGACAAAACAAATAAAAAGTCACATACCTACATATGTTCTTTTTTACTTTTAAGTTTAAAATAGAGAATAATTAAAAAGTTAATACTTAAAAAAGAAAATAAAATATCTATTAACACAATATAGCATTTAAAAAAAGTTAAGTATTTTTTACTATAGGAACTCGCCAACTTCTATAATAGTTTGGGCTCTATTCGCTTAGAGGCCTTCATGCACTTTTGATGAGGGGTTGAAAGCCCTTACATTTGGGAATACAATTACACTTATTGGACGTCTGTCGAACTTATGCCAAAATACAATATGGCAGCTCAAAAGTGAAAAATAGAAGAATTTTGGTAAATTTACAATTTTTTTTATTTCTTAACCTAATTTTTTTTTAATTTATTTTATTTTATTTGGATTATATTGCATTTTTATAAAAACTATTAATCACTTGCATTTTTAATGTTTTTGTGTCTCAAAAATATATTCCTCAACATCATGTGTTTTTTGCGTTTTATAGAAAAACTGCTGATTTTACAAAAAAAAATCACAATTGTTTCCTGACAAGTTGTATCCACAGTTAGAAAATTTTCGAGGTATGCTAAAAAAAACTACGAAGTTGGCCTCAGGGTACCCCTAGATACCAAAATTTTACTTTTTCATAAAACTTTCAAGAGGGAAAAAATGCTTTAAGAATTAAAAAATAACTTTTTAGTCTATATTCTGTCAAATATGATATGTCGTCCTACCTACGATTTTGAACCAATGTTTTCCCGACTAATTTTTACCTCTATAAACCTAAAAGAAACATCGGTGGAAAGGTAATTTAAAACTCTACAAAAAACTACTAAACCATTTTTCTCTTAAAATTACAAATTTGGTCAAAAATCTAAAAAACTTCATATCATCATCACTATCTAGTCGGTTCGTGACCTCTGTTATTTTAACGTGTAAATGCACAAATGTGTATTTGATGACAGACGCCAAAAGCCTTTGCTTTTTGGAACACCATTCGACTTATTCGACATATGTCAAACTCATGCCAAATACAAGAAACATCTCAAAAATGAAAAAAACAACAATTTTGGAATATTCATAACTTTGTTATTTGTGAACAGATTTTTTTAGATTTTTGACGAAAGCTGTCATTTTAAAAGCAAAATGGTTTGGTAGCTTTTTGTATAGCTTTAAATTACCTTTCCACCAATGTGTCCTTTGGGTTCCTAGATGTTGCCGTAGGGTATAAAAAATAGTCGGGAAAACATTGGTGCAAAATCGTGGGTCGGTCATTATGTAAGCCGTCATATTTGACAGAATATAGACTACAAAAAATAAAAACTTAGCTAACGTTATTTAAAATGGTAGAGCCTTTTGATTTTTGAAGCATTTTTTCCACTTTTGAAACTCATGAAAATGTGAAATTTTGATGTCTAGAGGTAAACTCCAATTTCGTAGTTTTTTGAGCATACCTCGAAAAGTTTAACTCATGGTGAAAATGTGAAAACAACTTTTTAATACACATCTTTTTTGTATCTTGTGATTTTTTTGTAAAATCAGCAGTTTCTCTATAAAACGCAAACAACATGAAAAAAAGACATGATGTTGAGGAATTAATTTTTTTTAAAAACAGAAACATTAAAAATGCATGTGATTAATAGTTTTTATAAAAGTGCACTATAATCCAAATAAAACAAAATTTAATTTAAGAAATAAAAAAGTTGTGAATTTTCCAAAATTATCCTGTTCTTCATATTGCTAAGCGAATAGAGTATTAGATAATATGTACTATAGTTAATGAGAGTAGCAACAATCTTAGTGTTATGTAACCCTGACGGGGGTGGCTCCCCACTTAAATGTGCCTCTTGACAGTTTTTTGTTAATAACTGGAAAACTCAAATTTTAAAAAAATATATTTTTGAAATCATTTTTCGACAAAATATCCTTTCCAATGATGTACATGGCCATCCCTGGAAGCAGTGGGGCACGTTTTTGGGAAAAACAATGTGTGAAGGATAAAAAATACCACAAGAAAAACTAACACTTGTACGACAGTTTTCGAGTTATTAGTAAAAAACTGTTAAGAGGGAACAATCAACCTTGCCAGGGTGGGGGTGGTTTACCCTCTGGAAATGTTCGGGAGAGTATGTTGCTTCTCTAATTCAATGCAGTTTTTAGCTCAAATCTCATATATAAGGCTTGAAAACTGACAGTTGATCTTTCAAAATTGACATACCAATGTCGAATTTATAAAATTTATAAATAAATAAATAGTCATTTATTTTCCATTAATAGTGGCGTCACAATTAATTCCGGCTCTTATAATACACAAAGTCCTAATTTTGAAAGAAGATAGCTGTTGTTATAATGGGAAACTGTCAGAATAGTGCCCGGCACAATTTGTACCTGGCTTTATTGTAATAAGTCCCTATTATGCACAAAAAATAAGTAAGAACATAAATAGGGTTACTGGTAATGAGTTTGCTTAGTAGCAAAAAACTGTACATTTATATACATAAATATATTATTCCCCTCCGAAAAATGTTTGGGGTAGTCTCATGTTTATCCATCCCAAGTGTGTTGCTTCTCTAATTCAACGCAGTTTTTAGCTTAACTCTCATATATAGGGAACTAAAATATTATGTACAAAAAACAATTAAATGGTTACTGGTAATGAGTCTGCTTTTTATGGGGTTCGAATCAGTAATGTCACTTTCGTTAATCTTAACAATAAAAACTAAAAAACTCTCACCAGCATTTGAAAAAGAGTCACTGTTTTTTTTAAAACTCATTACTAAAGGACAGTGTCAGACTGGGACCCTAATGAAGTAGAGTACGGACCATTTTAGTTTTAAGAGGGGTCTACCAAGATTTACAAGGGTTTGTCCGACAATTCCAAAAAATAAAGTATTGTTACAAATTTAAGTATTTAAATTTTATAGTTAGAATTTATTTAGGTTTAGTGTAGTATTAGGTTGACGTATTTTATGGTTGTATTCTTAATCTAGGTTTTAGTTGCGTTATCTGTGACAAACTGGTATGCGAACGGTCCTTCTAGAAAAGGGCTGGAATGATTCCGAATCGAACAAGGATGGAAGGGTTCTCGAATAGTAGGCAGCCCCTCATATAAGGCCGGACGTCGTGCATCAGTCAGTCAGTCACAGATAACGTACTGTAGTGGTCGTGAGATATTAACACGAAGTTAATAGACCGATTATAGTAGTGAATTATTAGCAAGTTATTAGTAAGTTTAAGTGCGTGTTTTTGTACATAATTTGTCGAAATAAATTGACGTATCGTTTTCAACAATTGCGAGTTTTAATTTGTCGTTGTGAACCCGTAACAATTGGTGTCAGAAGTGAGATTAAATGAAATAAATAGTGCAAAGACTATCCTTACACAGTACCACCGGCTAGGACAATTGATGCTTACTAGACAAGGATCGTCAAAGATGGAAGATCTAACTAAAATGATACAGGCTCTAGCAGCTCAAATGGCTCAAAATCAGAACGATATAAGACAGACCATTGAGCAAAATCAGGGCGATATGAAACAGACCATGGAACAAAACCAGAATGACATGAGACAGACATTAGATAGCATGCAAGAAAACTTCGATCAGATAAAGAGCAACTCCGAACAGCTGAGAGAAGAGTTCAAGACTGCAACCGAAGATCTTAAGGAAGAAATAACCCAAAGAATGCATAGTGTAGAACAAAAGGTACAAAATAATTTGCAGAATGTAGAAGAAACGGTACAAAATGTTAAAGAGAAGGTACAAAATGTTGACGAAAAGGTACAACATGTTGAAGAAAAAGTGGAGAACGAACTACAGAATGTAAGGGAAGAAGTTTTTCAAACCATGGAAGAAAAATTCCAGGACGTGTCGAAACAGCTTATACAGCTTCAGAAAGAACACAACAAAATAAAAGCTCAGGGATGTGTCGTGAATTCCAACCAGAACATTAAGCCTCCAAATTTTGACGGTACGTCCTCCTGGTCCACCTACAAACAACAATTTGAAGCTGCCGCCGCTGCAAATGGTTGGGACGAGGACGAAAAAGCTAGAGCGTTGTTAGTAGCTCTACGGGAACCTGCACTCGGACTTTTACGGTCCATTCTAGTCGAACAAAAACAGAATTATAACGCTTTAGTGGCAGCGCTAGAAAGAAGGTATGGAGACGAACACTTGCGAAATTTACATTGGTCAGAATTAAATGTTCGTCAACAAAGAGCAGGGGAGTCATTACAAGAGTATGAAGCGGATATCAGGAGGCTGATGTACTTGGCTTACCCAGAAATGCCAGAAAATTACAGAGATCCCTTCACGGTAGATCGCTTTATTAACGGCTTGCGAGACACGGAAATTTAAGTATTTAAATTTTATAGTTAGAATTTATTTAGGTTTAGTGTAGTATTAGGTTGACGTATTTTATGGTTGTATTCTTAATCTAGGTTTTAGTTGCGTTATCTGTGACAAACTGGTATGCGAACGGTCCATCTAGAAAAGGGCTGGAATGATTCCGAATCGAACAAGGATGGAAGGGTTCTCGAATAGTAGGCAGCCCCTCATATATAAGGCCGGACGTCGTGCATCAGTCAGTCAGTCACAGATAACGTACTGTAGTGGTCGTGAGATATTAACACGAAGTTAATAGACCGATTATAGTAGTGAATTATTAGTAAGTTATTAGTAAGTTTAAGTGCGTGTTTTTGTACATAATTTGTCGAAATAAATTGACGTATCGTTTTCAACAATTGCGAGTTTTAATTTGTCGTTGTGAACCCGTAACAGTATTATAAGGCGTTATTCTTTGCTCATTAATAAATAGAAAACTAATTATATTATTATAGTCAAAATAGGCATTTTTTTAGAATAACACACATTTAATTCGTAAAAATTGTTTACTTATTTCCAAATAGAGTTTGATATATAATGCCCAAAGTTTTTTACTGCCATCACTTTGAAAAAATATCGCCTTAAATCAGTTTTTTAACAACTCTTATCTTACACCATATTAAAAACTCTTTGGTGATAAAGAACTTGTTTGTACTCTAAGTCTTATGACTGTTATGTTATTATCACATTCTATCGATTTTTGAAATATTTTTAACTATTTTACAATATTTGCTGTAGGTAGAGCTTATAAACTATATTACAAAAGAGTCCCTTCAGCACGCGATTGGTTGATTAAGACCTTGGTTTTTCACGATTGGTTCTGTTGAAATACTTGTAAAGGCAAATCAATCGCGGCCAACCAAATTATTGATTAACCAATCGCATGCTGGGGGGCGGTCTCCAGATACAAAGTCGCACTTAACTTCGCTGTGGTTAGTATTTAAATTCTATAAATAACTATTCTGGTAATGAATTTTTAATTTAATTTTCCTTAAAACTAAAACCTATGCCGGCAAGCATAGTCCTTTACACACTTTAGGGGTCTGTAAACTGGTACTATTTTTAAGATTACAAAGGACCCCAATTTAAGGATGGCAATGGAGTGCCCACCATGAATTTGAGTCAAGGTTACGTAATAATTTCAGTTTATAATAATAAATAACTTTATTGGCAATATTATTATTTAATACCACTTTGTGATACATTTTTTACAACAAAATTATATTTTTTACAAAAGTGTTTCAGAAAATTTAATAAAACCTATACATTTTTTTCTTGTTCTTTGAAATATTACCAATTTAGAGACGCCAATTAAAATAGTGCCAGGTAATCAGAAACTTGGCCTTATTTAAATTAATTGTTTAAAAGATAATTGTGGTTTTTGCAATAAATAAATAAAAATTCGCATTTGCTCTAAAATGCTTAGTTTCTGAGAAATTTAGGTAAAATCTAATATTCTGTTTATTTGGAATATAATGTGATAATACATAAAGGAAATGCGCATATTGCTAACAATTTAGGGTTTGCATCTCTGCAAAGGCACTAGCCAGTCAACTTCTAATAATAAGTATTTTATAGGTAATTCATTCAGTTTTATTTTATGCTTTTAAATATTTTTGCAAAACTATAAAAAACTTAAAAAACTTTTTCCTATAAATCCTACCGCAACCATATAAGGCGTCATATTTTTAAGATGGCAGCCGCTCGAGGTCACAAACTTACAGGAGTAGTAACATTACCAACCTTCTAATCGTGTTTCCAAACTTTCGTATTTTTTGCACTAACACAGCTTTTATATATATCTCTAATAATTGGACTACAAGCCCACTGGTGGTGACATATGTGCAGTGCACTTTTGATCCTCTTATTTTAAAGAATGTTCTCTTTGAGTCTTAAAGTTGATTTTCTAAAAAGAAAACCACATAAACCGAACAGTGTTATATACTTGTTTATACACATACACACATTTACATAACACTCGAAGGGGGTTTGTTTTTTCTTAAAATGTCTTATAAAGGGGGTGGTCAAAAATCCTAAATTTTTGTGTTACATAATTTCCTAACATTATTTATATTGATATTTTAACAGTCCAAGTCACTTTTTCTCATGTACAAAATCAAATAAATATTGTTCTCAATTATGTTAATGAAAAAGTTTAATACACCAACCATATAGCTTTTTTATGTCTTAAAGGATTGGAATGCAAGTTAGGAACATGCTTATAGTCCTCTGGTGTTGATTCATAAATTGTACTTCTGGTCCTCTGATTTTAAAGAATGTAGTCTTTGGGTCTTAAAGTTGCTTCTCTAAAAAAATATCACAAACTGAGAGAGTTATACACTTGTTTATACACAAAATATTGACACCTTTTCTTCATTTTCAACATCAAATAATTATTTTTTACAAATTAAATTATATTTACCGAAACGAACCGAACCGAACCGAACCTTAACAAAGGTGATCTGTGATAAAAGTTTTTGGTGAAACAAAATTGTCTTCAATTATTTGTGATTTTTTTGTATACAGGGTGTCCCATAACTTAGGGGCTATAGGCCAACAGGTGATAGAGGAGGTCATGTCTGATAAAAAAGTATAATGCATGGGTCAAAACTCTTTCTTTGTCGATATACAGAGCATCAAAGTTAGCGATTTTTTTAACTTTTTTGATAACGTTTTAAAAAAACGCAGTAAAAATATGAAATTGGGCAGAGTGTTGTAATAGAACAAGAGCAATAAATTGAAATAAAAATTATTTTGAAAAAAATTTGTCGGTCAATTTTTTTGGTATAAACTTTTATAAATGCCATATTAAACGCAATGTTTTTTTATATTTTTTGTTAATAAAAACAAGTCTCTAGCAAGATATAATAGTAAAATTTTATTGATATTTTTTAAAAGAAAGATTAAGCAAAAATTTTTTTTTTATATTATTTTTTTTATGTTTTTGGAGGTTATTTTGACAGCCCTGTATCTCCTCAAGTTGTAATTTTATCAAAAAAAGGAATACCACATTTTTGAATAACAATTAGCCGGGTATTCAGCTGGCTATCACAGATCTTCTTTTTTTTTGTAAAACACTTTTCCCCCCCACTCCTCTAACTTTAAACATCCTATATCTTAAAAGATGTGTGTTGACACCCATGTTATATAAACTTTTTTCTCGTAAATAACCTCCTCTATCACCTGCTGTACTATGGCCCTTAAGTTATGGGACACCCTGTATAATTTAAATCGCGTGTTTTAGCTTATTTTTTTGGGAGGGGGGGGTTATCAGATTAGTACTAAATTATAGGTTCGAGACTCCTTTTGTAATTTTATAAAAATTTTGGTGAAACAAAATTATCTTCAATATTTTGTGATTTTTTTTTCTGTACTGTAAATCCATGTGGTTTGGTTTATTCTGCTAGACTATCAGGGCGGTTTGGGGTAAAGACACTCATTGTAAAGGTAAACTTTATAGGAAACGATTTTCTATTTTTTGTTTAATATTTTTGACATGTTTTTCTCGGTTTCAAATTGGCAGCACAGTTTTATTTTAAAGATGTTGTTTTACACAGTATAAAGGTGTCTAAACTATACAGGGTGTTTTAAAATTCAATAACATAATTTTAATCTTAATTTCCTTGAGTGATTTCAAGACAAAAAGTTCGTATAAACATAGGTCCACAAACGCTTAGTTTTCAAGATACAGAGTGTTAAAATTTGGTTTTTTTATAGCTCTTATACAGTACATACAGTTTTTAAGATATTTAGCTCAAATTTGGCACGTATATTTACTTATAGGTACTACAATATTAGGCATGCCAAATAAGTTTTAATTAATTTTATTTTGATTTACTTGTGATGCCATACTGGCACATTTTGTATTTTATAATAGCAGCCTTTGGTGAAACAGCAACTTTCTCTAAAACAGTTAAAGATGCAAAAAAATTGCAGAAAACAAAAAAATTTGCAAATAAAACAAGGATTTTATTTCTTGTCTTAACTACCTAGTTCTGCCTACCAGTGGCTTACAAGGAAAATAAATCTGGGGAAAAGGCGACATGAGCCCTGAAAAGTATCACTCTGTAGATTTTTACTATTTTTTGGCATGTCTGATAGTGTAGTGTCTATAGCTTAATACACATGCCAAATTTAAAATATCTCAAAAACTGCAAGAAACTATAAACAAGAAAATATATAAAAAACTAAACTTTAACACCCTGTATCTCGAAAATAAGGTGTTTGAGGACCTATGATTATATGTGTTTGTTTGCACAATATGAAAATTTTGTTTTGAAATCACTTAAGAAATTGAACATTAAAATTATGATACTGAATTTTGAAACACCATATATATATTTATGTTTTTAAAAATAAAAAGTTATGCTTCAAATTATCTTGAAACTCTGTTATTATTAAATAGATCTTTAGACTGTGATTTAACCACATTTTTAAAATAAGAACGAGCCAGCAACCAATTCGAACCGAGGAAAACATTTCAAAAATAATAACCAAATAATATAAATTCATTGTCAGGCTTCGCTACCTATAAAGCTTGCTTTACGATGAGTGACCTTTGGGGACCAGATTATTTTTAAATTATATCTTTGACACTCTTTTTTTTTTTTGATTTTATACTAATTTTTTACTACAAACATCAGTGGCGCACCCAGAAATGTCTGGGGGGCCCCGAAGCCTCATGATGTCATATTTTAAGCAATTTTTTGTGTTTAGGCTAGCTCCCCCACTGGGTGCGCCCATGTAAACATCATGAAATACCTAACACTGTTTGTCTGACTGTAAAATTCTTGTTGCTGGCGAGCAAGCTAGCTTCCTGGGGGCAGAAAAAGTTATATTTTATTTGCACAACACAAAATAAAAAGTGCACTCTGTTACACAAAACGATACATACCTGCCTTTTTTTAAAATTTATTTCCTCTTGGCACACTGCACATAATCATCACATCTTGCAATGAGTGGTCCTCATTTAAAATCACTGCAAAAACTGAATCACTGTCAAGGTTAACTCTGTTTTATGATCTGCAAAAAGTCTCAAAAAGACAGTAAATAATCGGATGATAATGTGTGACTTCAGTCAATGAAACTATTAGTACGTTCGAGAATCATATTTTGTGTCAATTTTGTATCGGGGTGCTGTGACGTCATCGGGGTGCTGGCCTACGTCACAGTCAGCGCCTTATTGGTGAACTTACCTTGTCTATAATAGAATAGCATTGCTTAACAATAATAGGTAGCAATCATGATTATACAGCGTTTACAGGCAGCCCATGCCGAGGAGAGTAAAGTCTTTGCAATACCCCAAGTCCCTTTGCTATCCTTTTTTTAGACAGAAAATCATTGTTGCCCCCAGATTGCAGTTGGCAGTTGCAATCCTGTCTGTCTATCAAAGTTTAAATTGACAATGAAACTAAACAAAAATGTTCTGACAAGTAGTCAAATACTTTTGTAAACTAGATATTTAAAAGTATCAACCAACATATTCTCAGAAAAATGGTCAAGAAAATTTGCAATAAAGATAAAATGTTCATACGAAAATTTCACGCTTTTTTCGGTCTTCAGTCTCAGCCGTGTTAACTGCAGAGCGGAATTTCAAGAAAAACTGTAATATCTAATGACAAAAAATATGCATTCAATTATGCTATTCAAAACAACGCCTTTAGAAAACTACCTCAAAAAGTTTGTAAAACTATTGTTTAAAGAGATAAAACCCATTGGCAAAATTATATGATGCATTGCGGCAAACCAATTTTGGAAGACTGGGAAAATGAAACAGCTCTTGATGGCGTTCCTCTCGTAATAACTGATGATGGCAGTTCATAAGATAAAGTTTTTTGGACGATGAGAACAATTGATTTTTTCGTAGTTTGTTTTTTTTTAGGTTTTTTAGTTAGATTTTCAGTTTTTTGGTTCGTTCAATTTACTTTATTTTGGCCGTTAAACGCAATCGTTTATTGGGTTGTTACAATACAAAAGCCTATAACTTTTATTATATTTCATGAAAATAGATTTACAAAACCATACAAATTATCTTAAAGCTAAATATATTAGTAATAGCCTCAATATAGCTCTTTTTAGTTTATATATTGTCTAAAGTTATTTTTAAATTTACTCAGGAAGAGTCTTTATGTCTTTTGTCCTCACTACTGTTTTTGTTGAAGTTCCCAACGCCTTTGTAGTTAAATCAGTTAAGAACTTCTTCACACTTTTTAAAAGATCTATGTGTCGATCATAAAAAGTATAGGATTTTTGTATGAACATCTTTTTTATTAAAAAATATAATAAAATACAGTGTTTTATTTTACTCTATAAAAAGTACCTACATTAATATAAGTCGAGCTGAAGTTTGTGAAAACTACAAATAATATTAGTTTAACTTTTATGAAGTCTTTATGCTTAGTTAGGTATTAATATTTAAAACTTCAATTTACAAAAAAATATAATATAAATAGGGCCCAATCCTATTAAAATCATAATTTTTACCAAAGCAAATTGCGAAGCTTAGCCTTATTCCAGCTAAAAATATATTGTAGATAATAACATTTTTTTAAAAATTAAACCATCATTAATTTATCATTTGTTCATGGTTTGTAGCTCTACGGTCGGTCGCATTTAAAATCTTCCAATGGAGAAACTTTGTCGGCAGGGCACCCCAATTGATTGATCAATGCATACCAGTAAAGCACATACGGTGTACACACATTTTTCACTACATAAAATTATTTTGGAACAGAAACTTTTCTTAAAAAACTATTCCAAGTAGCAATAAATCACCGATCCACCACCCTCATGGTATAGGATCGTGACCGATCATGTTAACCTTAAGGTAGCTTACAATAGAGTCCCTGTATGTGACAGATATTGGCGGAATATTCCGCCAATATCTGTTACATACAGGGACTCTAGCTTATAATTAGTTTCGCAGCACCTATTAACCAGATACCTTAGGAACCTGTGGTTTAAAATTGAATTAAGAATACACGTGCGTTTTGTTACCAGAATTGCGGGGTGACTAAACAAAATGACTAGCCTTATTGCAAGGACTACTTTTAGTAATTTAGGTAATTTAACTATATAACTATAACTATATTTAACTGCAAACAAGGCTTTTGTACTTCGTGCAAAATTTTTTTATTTTTTTTTCAGTCAATTTTAAATAAAGAATAGTACTATAACTGTAAAATGTACCTGACAATTTTTAAATATTTTAAGTAGTTTCTAAGTTTTTAAAATTGTGCTGTCCTGTGGTCCGATGAAGAACCAGATTTTAAGATTTTAACTAGCTTTAAGGCACTGATGATGGTCGTATAGACCGAAAGCGCTTTGCCAAGAATTTTTCAATAAAATTTTGCACGAAGTACAAAAGCCTTGTTTGCATTTAAAGTCACGTGCACGCAACCACCCCCCCTCACTTTTATATTTAACTGTTGTGCAGTTTGAATACTTTTAAAAATATTTAACTACTAGTAGTTAAATATTTGCCCTGTGTTCGTAAACATACAGGCCATTGCTGCTCCTTTTTTAGCTCACACATACTATAACTACTGTACTATAACTATAGTATTGTGGCGAAAAAAAAATAGCTCCAATAATTTTTTTTTATATATCTTTGCGTTTCAGACGATTTTAAAACTTTTTTGTTGCGCCGTCTGTATGTCTGTCTGAGACGACCAACGCGCATAGCTCAAAAACAGCTTGCCCAATTTTAATGAAATTTGATGAACCCGACCTACCAAGGTTGGGTTTTGGCTCTAGATGGTCCCAAGTGGGGGTAGAGTCGTGTGAGCTTAGGTGTCCATAAATTAGCCGAGTATTTTGCCTGTGGTTGTGGAGTACCTATTATTATTATAATAAGTATTGTATCTCGGCAATTATTAGCTTATAAATTAGTTTAGGCGACAATTTAGGTATGTTAGGTTAAGTTTTTGTAAGTCCCTGCAGGGGCCCTATAAGAATTTTTTAATGTTTAAACGTTTTGGGAAAGCATTGGCCCCAGGCTTGATATCTAGAAAAATGTAATGTAGATATGTAAGTAGTCGGAATATGCCTACCTACAACTTCTACAGAAGGGGTGGAGGGGAGGGGTGTGAAATAATTTAGCTAAACACACATTAAGCTGAAAACAAATTGCAATCTAAAAAAACTACTAGAAAATTAACTATTTTTGGAAGAAAAGTGTGCAGTTTGAGAAAATTTATGGGAAAAAAGAAAAAATGGCGATGCACAAAAGAAACTGTAAAAAAAAGGAAGTAAAAGGCGGCGCAGGCGAAATTTTTGTAAGTTTCTTCTAGCAACCCCCCCCCCCGCTCCCCTTAATTACGCCCTCGATTGTACTCTATTGCAATATGAGGTTGCTAACACCATTAATATACATACATTTTTAAAGTTAATTTCATAATTTTAAAGATAACTTTGATCATAACAACCAGCATAGGCCAAGATTATCTTACAAATTATTTTTTCTATAAGCGTGCGGAAAAGTCCACTTTTCCGCACGTATTTTAGTGTGGAAGTGGAAAATATTTTTTCCGCACTAGTGCGGAAAAGTAAATTTGTTACGATTTTGAGGTGTTCTATAACATTTAGACCGTTCAAAATACATTTGTATCTTTCCTAGCACACGAAATATCCTAAAAATATTCAAATTGACTAAAATTCTGCTATATTTTCAATATTTTCGATAAAATAAAGTTTTCAGTAAAATAGGTTCAAATTATAAGTTTTAAACCTCCCCGGTATAAATATCGTCATTGTCAATGTCAAACAACAATGAACACTAGTGGTTTTAGATTTGGCATCTTAAATCACCATAGCAACAAAGTACAAACAAACTGTCAAAACAAAGCCAATTTTGCAGATACAAGCGTCTTTTGAATTTTTCAAACAAAAAAATCAGATTTTCAATGGATTCTTCGGACGAAGATCTACCCCAGTCAGTTCTAGAAGCCGCTAGAATGTGAATAATAATAATTGATTTGATTAAAACGTTTTGAATATAAATAATTTTCTGATTAATTTTTAGTTTTTTCCTCACGCTTATAGAAAAAATAGTGTACCTAACTCGTGCGTAAAGTGTCTTTTCCGCACTTGATTGCTGGCCAAACTCCGCTATCGCGTCGTTTGGCCATCTGCAATCGCGTGCGGAAAAGAGGCACTTTCCGCACTAGTTAGGTAAACTACTATTTCCGTTGATTTTGACACAAATCCGAGCGTGGCATAGGCTAGTGAAAAAAATTAAGCATAGCTACTACATTTGCCAAATTCAAAGAATAAAAAAAACATTTCTTGAAAAAAAATTGGTTTGATAAACTTTTATTTTAATTTTTTAACATGCCTAATTGGTTGGCGGAATAGGGGTAAAAATAAATTTGTCAATTTTGTAAAAACAAATATATCTAGTATTTTGGCAGAAAATACATTTGGGAGAAAAAAAAATGATAGAAACAGGATTTGTAGAAATTGCATTTGGTAGAAAGGACATTTAATTGAAAAACATCTGATAGAAAACTAAACGGAAGGATTGATAGAAAATGTATAAGAATTACGTTCAGTGATGGTCTACCACATTCCGAAACGCAATACCGCAGAAACAAATTAAAAAAAGCTCAACCAGGAAAGTCATCACAAAAAACTAAAATAACTCATTCATCTAAGAAAAATAAAATTATCATTGAAAGCAATGCTGATGACTGGTATTGCACAATATAATATAAATATTTTGTAAAAGATATGATAAAGTGCATCAAATGTAAAAAATGGGCCATGGAATGGGCTCTGACCTGTCAGTTAAGGGTAATTATTTGTGTGGCTTCTGTTTATTTACTTAAAAATCTTCATAATTCAAAATGTTGCTTTTTTATAAATAACTGATAAAACCTCTGATTTTATATCGTTAGAGTTAGGGTGATTACTTGTGTAACTTCTGTTTATAAACTTAAAAATGTTCATAATTTAAAATGTTTTTTTTTGTAAATAAAACCTCCGATTTTATATAGATTTTCATATGCCAACAAATTTATGTACTTTTTTATATATATTAAATCTTTTTAAAAGAGCCCAATGGTTTTAAGCAACGAGTTTCCCAAATCGTACCGTTTGCAAGCCCTTACAAAAACTCTTGTTTCTCCAAAGGTCAAAAAAATACTGCTGGTATGTGTCCAAAAGACTAGACTATCGTTCTAAATTAAAAAAAAATAATTAGTTCTTAGTTAAAAAAAACTAAAAACCAAAAAGTGGTACGAAAAAAAACCTTACCTTATTTTTATTTAAAAAAATATTGAAGAAATACTAATTTATCTTAATAACATTTTTTAAAGTATTTTAATGCCAAGCACCTAATAATGCTTAATGTAAAATTATATTGTTCTAAATTAATTTTGAAGAAAATTACGAGTTTTTAACTAAATATCCCTAGACATTTGGGGTGAGTTAGTACGCAAGAAGTAAAGCTTTTTTTACTTATTTTTGGTGTTTTTCCTCATCTCACCTAATATTCACTTAACTTCTAGGTGCGATCACAGGCGACTGTTCTAAAAAAAGCTGTCCTAGATGAGCAAGCAAAAACTAGTCAACTAAATGAGATCATCCGCAATCATGAACAAACTATTAGGAAACACGATCAAGAAATGGAAAGTCTCACGTTTAGAAATGAACAGTTGACAAAAAGGATAGCTGTGTTGCAACAAGATTTACAGATTAGCAGCAATAATAAAAAGGGAAAGGCAAACAAAAGTTCTGAAAGTCTTCAGCATGTAAATACTAGTGTTTTAGATGAAGAATTGCATAAGAAAATTATGGAGAATGCGCAGTTGTTAAGTAGTGTAAGTTTATTTTTTGTTGCACAAATCAAAATATCTTCCTAGGTAAAAATTATTTACGAGTTTACTTTTGTTTTTGTTTAGACCAAATGTTTCTTTTGTATCCATAAGTTTTACAAACTTTTTGAATTAAACCTAACTTATCTGATAGATACATTTTGAGTGAAACATCTCTAACTTATATCAAAGGTTATCAATTTGTTCTCGTAACCTCTGCTTAAGACACCAAACGAATGCCTCGTTCGCATCCTTGCTCAAGTGAATACCGCATTGAGACCAACAAATGCCGTCCATACCCGATCCGATCGGATGGCGTCGCATGCCTTGGGTTTGAATACTGTCTCCAATGAATATATTAAACATGAGTTCGTGTCCGCTTGTGTAGTGGTCCTGCTTCGGATATATCGCTGCAATGCTGGCAGCATATATTCGAGCGGACTGCCTCGATCAAGGCGTTTCGCGAGCTTGTGGGTTCGAGTCCCACTTAACGCATGGTTGTGTTGTTATGTCTAAAAAGCTATTTTTCGACAAAAAAACTTTGGCAAAAACTGGGCGATTGATCTTAGTATGGATGGAAAAGTCCCAGTATAAAAAAAACAAGAATTTTCAGCTATCGTTTAAGCAAGGTTCTCACTTATCAGTTTAGCTGAAGCAGTTTAAATAATTCAGTGATATTGAACAATTAATGACCGTGATAATACATTTTCGTTAGAAATGATTAGTATACAAGGTGTAATTTAAATAATGCACCAAACTAAGCGGTGTCGGTGGTAGAAACGGTCAAAAGAAGGACTTTTTTTCTTTTAGATTTTGCATCAAACCTCTTTATTTTTTAGATACAGTGTGTCTTAACTTAACAATTTTTTTCGATTTTTTGTTATTTGTTTGGAAATTATTATTATTTTATTTTATAAAAATATTTTTTAGTGTCTACTTTATTCTTAGCAAATTCGCATCATGATAAAGCAGACTGTTTTTTGTACACATACACATTTTATTTCAAATGATTCTATTATCAAAGGCAAACATTTGCTGGAATCAAATCCAAGGCCCCGGCCTAGCTTCTTCGAAAATTTCAGCAAACCTTTCAAAGCTAACCATGTCAAAATTTAACGGTAATTAAAAAGATTGGTCTACGTTCCATGATTTTTTCAACAGTGTTATTCACAATAATTCTGATTTGTCTGGAGTCGATAAATTTCGACACTTACTTACCTTATTAGAGGACGAACCTCTTGCTGTAATTAAGGGCCTTCCTCTCACAGAGGTAAATTATTCCGTAGCGTATGATATACGTAGCGTATATATATATTGTTACAAATTTAAGTTATTTAAATTTTATAATGGGAATTTATTTAGGTTTAGTGTAGTATTAGGTTGATTTATCTTAAGGTTGTATTCTTAGTCTAGGTTTTAGTTGCGTTATCTGTGACTTGCGGTCGCAATAATACGAGAACGTTCCGGACGTCGAAGGCTGCCGGAAAGTTCGAGAGAGATGGACGATCCTATATATAGGGCCGGGGTCGCGCACCAGGCAGTCAGTCACAGATACCGTACTGTAGTGGTCGTGAGATATTAACACGAAGTTAATAGACCGATTATAGTAGTGAATTGTCAGCGAGTTATTAGTAAGTGTAAGTGCGTGTTTTTGTACATAATTATCGAAATAAATTGACATATAGTTTTTCAACAATTGCGAGTTTTAATTTGTCGTTGTGAACCCGTAACAATTGGCGTCAGAAGTGAGATAAAAGAAATAAATAGTGCAAAGACTATCCTTACATAGTACCACCGGCTAGGACAATTGGACAGAAAAACAGTAAGTGATTTTTCCAGAATATTCGAAGAAGTTCGATATTGATTTATTTAAAAAAAAAACCAAAAGAGATATTTAAGAATCGACTTCGATATTAGCTTAGTTAGTTAAAAAGTAAGAATTAGAAAGCATTTCTAGAAGATTCCATAACATTCTACGACGTTCTATTCAAAAACTAGAAGAGATATACAAATACCAACTTCGACAGTAGCTTAGTTATTTTAAAAGTAAGAATTAGAAATTATTTCTAGAATATTCCATAACATTCTACGACGGTCTATTCGAGAACCAAAAGAGATAATCAAAAAGTGACTTCTACATTTGCCTAGTAGCAGAAAGAGTAGCATTTACCAGTATATTCCAGAACATTCCATTAGGTTCTATTTAAGAATTGGAAGAGATATTGAAAAACCGACTTCGACATTCGCTTTGTAGCCCTAAAATACACGTTTTAAGTGATTTATCACGAAGTTGATGCTTACTAGACAAAGATCGGCCAAGATGGAAGATTTAACTAAAATGATGCAGGCTCTAGCAGCTCAAATGGCTCAAAACCAGAACTACATGACACAGACCATTGAACAAAACCAGGGCGATATGAAACACACCATGGACGACATGAAACACACTATTGAACAAAACCAGAACGATATGAGACAGACATTAGATGGCATGCAAGAAAACTTCGATCAGATAAAGAGCAACTCCCAACAGCTGAAAGAAGAGTTCAAAGCAGCAACTGAAGATCTTAAGGAAGAAATAACTCAAAGAATGCAGAATGTAGAAGAAAAGGTACAAAACCAATTGCAGAATGTAGAAGAAACGGTACAAAACAAATTGCAGAATATTGAAGAAAAAGTGGCGACCAAGCTACAGAATGTAAGAGAAGAAGTTTTTCAAACAGTGGAAGAAAAGCTCCAGGATGTGTCAAAACAGCTTATACAGCTCCAAAAAGAACACAACAAAATGAAAACTCAGGGATGTGTTGTGAATTCCAACCAAAACATTAAGCCTCCAAATTTCGATGGTACGTCTTCCTGGTCTACTTATAAACAACAGTTTGAAGCTGCTGCAAATGGTTGGGATGATGAGGAAAAAGCTAGAGCATTGTTAGTAGCTCTACGAGAACCTGCTGGGACTTTTACGGTCCATTCCAGTCGAGCAAAAACAGAATTATAACGCTCTAGTGGCAGCGTTAGAAAGAAGGTATGGAGATGAACACTTGCGAAATTTACATTGGTCAGAATTAAATATTCGTCAACAAAGGCCAGGAGAATCATTACAAGAGTATGAAGCAGATATCAGGAGGCTGATGTATTTAGCTTACCCAGAAATGCCAGAAAATTACAGAGATCCCTTCACGGTAGATCGCTTTATTAACGGATTACGAGACACGGACTTAGCAAAGTTACTTCGTCGAGAACGCTTCCATAATAGCAGTGAAGTGTTGATTCG
Source organism: Aspidapion aeneum (assembly GCA_963576565.1). NCBI lineage: Eukaryota > Metazoa > Arthropoda > Insecta > Coleoptera > Brentidae > Aspidapion > Aspidapion aeneum. The sequence goes on along the minus strand of OY755038.1, from coordinate 76,985,007 downwards.
AGCCCTTGAAATCGAATCATCAAATAATATGTCCAGGCCAAAAGTAAGAGCTGTTTCAATTCAGGAGGGAGAAGAAATGTGCAATGGACATGAGGTCAACTCAAAAACGCTAAACCAAATGTTTCAATCACTGATAGAGAAAATTGACTCTTTGAAAGAAAGCAGACGATCCCCTCCAAATGTAAAGTGTTTCAGATGCGGACGTACAGGGCATATTTAACGCGATTGTCGCGTCCAAATAAGGTCTCGCTCGCCATCTAGCGGGACAGAGTACCGAAGAAGAGATCAGGAAAACTAAAACTAGTCAACGCAGAGGGGCGGGTGTTGGTTAAAGGGAATGTAGCCCCCAAAATTTATTCAATTAAGAGCTTAAAACATACTGCTGACAGTCTTAACATCGACGGACTTATAAATGGAAGACAAGTTAATATAACAGTAGACACTGGTGCTGCCATATCATTGCTTAAGTTCAAAATTGCAACGAGATATAAAATTCGACCAACAGAAAAGAAAATAACACTTAAGACTGTGACTGGAGAATCCGCAGACGTGTTGGGGCAGACAGACATAGATCTACAGCTGGGAAGATTAAATATTCGCCACACTGTATTGGTTGCCGAAATAGAAGATGAATTTATTTTGGGAATGGACTTGATAAGTAAACATGGATTTGCGTTTGATAATAAACTTAATACCCTAAGATTTGGGAATGAAGAGTTCATTTTGTCAAATAGTCACTTTAATAAGGAACCAATAAAGGTGGTGGCAGTATGCACAACAAGACTAGTCGGTAACAGTGAGACCATAATTTTTGGGAGGCTAGAAAGTAAAACATCAAGCTGCGTCGGGCTCATAAGCCAACAGAATACACCCAACACCTACCTCGTTGCAAAGTCACTAGTTAAAACCGATAAAGACATCCCGATTAGAGTCGCCAATATCTTCCCAAATAGTGTCAAAATTAATAAGGGGGAGGTGGTAGCATTATTTGAGCCAGTCCAGAAAGTAACAAGATGTGAAGAGCCAACTTCAGAGGATAAAAGCAAGTTACCAACGGAGGTACTTCAGCAATTTCAGTCCACTTGGCAACATCTCACTCCAGAAGAATTTAGTAAAGCGAGAGAGTTTATAGAAGAGCAAAGCAATATCTTTGAAACTAAGAGTAGTTCGGGACGCACAAACCTTATTCAACATTTCATCAACACTGGCGATGCGCAACCGATAAGACAGCCCCAAGAAGACTACCAATTGCCAAACAAGAAGAAGTTCACAATCTCATTAATAAAATGCTCAGCGACGGTGTTATTGAAGAGTCATCAAGTCCTTGGTCATCTCCTGTGGTGTTGGTCACTAAAAAGGATGGAAGAACTAGATTTTGTGTCGACTACAGGAAACTTAACGATGTGACCAAAGATAGTTACCCACTGCCAAGAATAGACGACACATTAACAACGTTGGCAGGATCATATTGGTTTTCTACTCTTGACCTGAAAAGTGGGTATTGGCAAGTAGGAATCTTTGAAAGAGATAAAGAGAAGACTGCATTCTCTGCTGGAAGTGGACTTTATCAGTTTAATGTGATGCCATTTGGCCTGTGCAATGCCCCAGCTACATTTGAAAGACTAATGGAAGTCGTTCTACGAGGCCTTACTTGAAAAACCTGCCTAGTCTATTTGGATGATGTCATAGTAATGGGGAAATCATTTCAAGATCATCTAGATAATTTACGAGAAGTATTCTCAAGAATCAGGAACGCAAATCTTAAATTGAACTCAAAGAAATGTTTTCTGTTCCAAGAAAAAGTTGAGTTCCTGGGTCACGTCGTTTCCCGAGAAGGCATCCATACCGACGAAAAGAAGTTACAAGCAATAAAAGAATGGCCTCAACCTCGTGACAAACATGAATTGAGAAGCTTTTTGGGTCTGTGTACATACTACAGACGATTTGTAGAAGGATTCGCCAAAATAGCGTCTCCATTACATAGACTTACAGAAGATAAAGCTTCTTACAGATGGAATACTGAATGTGATCAAGCATTTAGAAGACTGAAGGCAGCATTATGTTCTAGTCCGATTCTCGCATATCCTATTCCAAAAGGTAAATTCATATTAGATACTGATGCGAGCAACGATGGCATAGGAGCAGTACTCTCCCAAGTACAAGATGGAGAAGAACGGGTCATCGAATTTTTCAGCAAAAAGCTATCCAAACCAGAGAGAAATTATTGTGTTACCAGAAAGGAGCTCCTAGCCATCATTAAATCCGTAGATCACTTTCACAAATATCTCTATGGACAAGAGTTTCTGATTAGAATGGATCATGCTGCGTTACAGTGGCTCATGAAAATGAAACAACCTGAGGGGCAAGTCGCGAGATGGATAGAAAAGCTACAACAATACCATTATCAAATTAAGCACCGAGCGGGAAGGGTGCATAATAATGCGGATGCATTGTCCAGAAGACCTTGCCCTGAGGATTGTAAACATTGCAGGAAAATTGACCAGAAAGAAGGAATTACCTACATGCGCCAGATAAAGTTAGAACCAGATGAAGAATGGATGTCGGCTTCGATTAGAACCACACAACTTAACGACAAAGATGTAGGACCTATCTTGCGATTGAAAGAAGATAACAAGCCACTACCATCATGACAAGATATCGCAAACCAAGGGGTGATATTCAAATCACTGTGGGCACAATGGGATTCACTGATAGTAGAGGAAAACATCCTTAAACGTGCCTGGGAAAGTGCCGATGACCTTACTGTGGTTAATTAAGTAGTGGTTCCTAGGAGCATGGTAGACAATATAGTGGCCGAATGCCATGGTGGAAAATCAGGCGCGCACCTAGGCATAAATAAAACCATGGACAAAATTGGAAACCGATTTTATTGGGTCAATTACTTTCAAGATGTGAAAAACTGGTGCCGCCGATGTTCGACTTGTGCAGCCAGCCAAGGTCCCAAAACAAGGTCCAGAGGTCAAATGAAACAATATAACGTAGGTCTGCCATTCGAACGCATTGCTATTGATGTGGCCGCACCGTTTCCAGAAACTAAAAAGGGCAACAAATACATCCTTGTTGTCATGGATTACTTTAGCAAATGGCCAGAAGTTTTTGCTTTGCCTAACCAAGAGGCCGCTACAGTTGCAGAAGTTCTGGTAAATGATGTTTTCAGCCGATTTGGCATTCCTTTGGAACTACATTCAGATCAAGGAAGAAACTTTGAATCAAAGCTCTTTCAGAATCTCTGTGACCTTTTAGGAATACATAAAACACAGACTACGGCTTTACATCCGCAGTCAGATGGCATGGTTGAAAGATTTAATAAAACAATAGAAGAACATCTGTGCAAAGTTGTTGATGAGCACCAAACAGATTGGGACCAATATATTCCATTGTTTTTGATGGCCTATAGAACCGCCATTCACAATACGACAGGAGCTACTCCATCTAGTATCCTGTTTGGTAGAGAACTGCGTTTACCATGTGATATCATGTTTGGTTCACCTGAAGAAGCACACTTAGAGGTTAATGACTATGTCGAACGTTTAAGGCAAAAGCTGCACGATATCTATGAAGTGGTTAGAGAGCGAATAGAAATAGCCAGTGACCGCATGAAAGCGAGATATGACCTGAAAGCAAACTCTTCAGGGTTCAAAGAGAATGATCAAGTCTGGCTATACAATCCTCAACGCAAGAAAGGAAGATCACCTAAGTTGACACCACCATGGGAAGGGCCTTATAAAGTTGTTAAGAGAATTAATGATGTAGTCTACCGAATCCAGAGAAGCCCGAAGTCCAAGATGAAAGTTGTTCATCTAGACAGACTAAAACCTTACCTGGGAAATGTTGATCGCGACGATCAAACCTGAAGAGGAGGATAGTGTTACAAATTTAAGTTATTTAAATTTTATAATGGGAATTTATTTAGGTTTAGTGTAGTATTAGGTTGATTTATCTTAAGGTTGTATTCTTAGTCTAGGTTTTAGTTGCGTTATCTGTGACTTGCGGTCGCAATAATACGAGAACGTTCCGGACGTCGAAGGCTGCCGGAAAGTTCGAGAGAGATGGACGATCCTATATATAGGGCCGGGGTCGCGCACCAGGCAGTCAGTCACAGATACCGTACTGTAGTGGTCGTGAGATATTAACACGAAGTTAATAGACCGATTATAGTAGTGAATTATCAGCGAGTTATTAGTAAGTGTTTTTTTACATAATTATCGAAATTAATTGACATATTGTTTTTCAACAATTTGCGAGTATTAATTTGTCGTTGTGAACCCGTAACAATATATATATATATATATATATATATATATATATATATATATATATATATATATATATATATATACATATATAATAACGCTATACCTTTTTTTTAAACCTGCAAGGCTCTTGAGTCAGTTCAGTAAACGTGCAATAATTCAAATGACAATAAATGGAAACCACCACAGAATTAAAATTTTAATAATAAAAAAAACACTTTTTAAATTTTAAATGATGATTCCTCTTCTAATAATAGTTAAGTGTCCAATTTTTATAACAAAAACCACCAACAAAAGGTTTTCTATTGCTAAGCAACACAAGCTTTGTATTTGCTGTTTAATTTCTCCAGCTCCAATTCAGAACTGTAGTTCATCTTTTAACTGCAGGGTTTGTAAGTTCCCTCCCCACACGGATTAGCATTTTAATAAACCTGGCAACACTGTGGTTCCCCCGAATGCTGGTGCCACTTCTGAAAATCAAGTTTCTGAAAATAATCACACTTTTATGCCTTCGGTCAAAAACACTCACTGTAACACTTCGAAGGTTCCTCAATCGACAATTTTACTTTCTACATGCCAAGTAGAAATCAAGGACGTTCGAGGCCACTGTCAGAAAATTCGAATTCTTTGCGATTCGGGTTCAATGATAAACTTCACTTCAGAGAAATGTGTTCACAGGCTAGGTTTATCTCGCAAACCTTTCTCTATTCCCATAGAAGGTTTAAATGGGATGTTCACTTTTGCAAACTGTGGTTTGATCCAGTGTTTCATTAAGCCATATGGGCGAGATAATCTCGTTTTTTTTATTTTGAATCTCTTATTGAGCCAAAAGTCTGCTTGGATCAACCCAAGATAATGATCAATCATTATAAATTTAGCTGATGAGCGCTTTTATATTCCATATCCAATCAACATGTTGATCGGTTGTGAAATATTTCCTTTGATTTTGCGTTCTGGAAGCCTTACGGGTAGTATTAGCGGGTTGCATTAGAGACATTTTTTTGGATATATTTTACAAGAAAAAGTTAATAAATCTTGTTTAAATAAAGGCTCAACAGTGGCATTTCATACCTCATTCGATAATGTCAACTTGCAACTTCAAAAATTTTGAAGAGTTGGCACAATTGCCAAGGCTCCTGTTTTTTTCTCAGGAGGAGCAGAGATGTGAATATTCTACATTAAGGAACATTTCTGGTACATTTTCAATACCCCTGCCACCAACCTTTGTTGACACCTAATCCCAGGCGCTCCGACGCTTCTCTATGCTCAAGCGAAGATTTTCTAAAAATACCGAGCTTCGAGAAAAATATGTAGATTTTATGAAAACTTATCTTGACAGTAATCACGTCATTAGTACATTTTAATGTGCACAAGACTATCTCTTGCTATTATATTTGCCATCATGCCATTTTCAAAGAACAAATCACTGGGCCTCCAAAAATTAGAGTCATTTTTGACGCTGGGGCACATGACATCATTGGAAATTCGCTCAAAGATACACTTTGTGTCGGACTCAAACTTCAGCGACATATATCTTCAATTTTATTAACATTTCGTTATTACGCTGTTGTTTTTTAGTGCGATGTACAAATCAATGTACATCCTGAATTTTGGAATTACCAGTTGATTCTGTGGCCTTTTTCAATCACTGAACCGATTCAGGAATACTATTTGCGCACTATTGTCTATAGTGTATTATCTTTTCCCTATCTAGCTCTTAGAAGCTTAAAGGAGCTCGCTGATCAGAAAGAATCTTTATTTCGTAATGCGGCTCGCGTTCTGCGGAATCAATTTTTTATTGACGATGGATTAATTGGAAGCCCTGGTTGTGAGTCAGCCTTATCTTCAGTTAGAGTTAATTCAACTCATGAAACAAGTTGGTTCCGAGTTATCGAAATGGGCGAATAATCACCTAGATTTATTATAGAATGTTCACCCCTCTGAAGTGCAGCATTCTTGTAGTTTCGAATAGAATAAGCCATCGTTTATTATGCTTCTTGGTTTAAAATGGAATCCTAGCTTAGACGTTTTTTCGTACTTGTATGTGCCAATGGAGCGTCCATGCACTATCTTTTGTCAGAAATTAGTTGTGTTTATGGCCCTTTGGGATATGTTTCTCCATGTCTCTTGTTAGCAAAACGATTACTGTGGCAATCGCGAGTAGATGGGATGATTTTCCAACTCAATACTTGGACTAAGCTTAAAGTTGAATTGCCAAAGTTGGCAGATGTTAAAAATCCCAGATACATCCAATCTAATACTCTCTATCATATTGAGTTGTGTGGCTTTAGCGATTATTCACAAATCGGATATGCTTGTTGCGTCTACCTTCGAGTTGAATACATCAATGGTAAAATTTAAACCTTTTGCTCGACTTGAACTCGTGGCAGCAAAACTTCTTTCAGATTTAGTACATCTTGTGAAAGAAGGTTATTCTAATTTTATTACTTTGAATTCTATGTATCTGTGGTCAGACTCTATGGTTACATTACATTGGCTGTCTGCCGCTCCTAATACATGGAAAACTTTTGTAGCCAATCGAGTCAGCCATATAAAAAATACTGTGCCTTACTCTACTCTTCGTGGAACTGTGTACCATCTGGTCTGAATCCATTAGATTGTGCCTGCCGTGGCCAAATTACATCGCAACTAGTCGGTAATTTTAACTGGTGGACTGGTACAGACTTTCTACTCTTACGTATAGACTCTTGGTCAACTCAACCAGGCCTCAGTTTTTTTCGGAAGCATTCCAAGAGGAAAGAAAGGATCCAAGTACTTTTTTAACTTTATCTGACCAATCTGACATCGTGACATGGCGATTGAAGCGATATTCGTCTTTGGATAAAATTAAGTCCTTATTTTCTAAAATTGACCGTGCTGCAAGGAATTTGAAGACCGGTCAGACCTTGACAAAGAGCGGTCCTATCGAACCTACTGAAGTAGAAACTTCTTTTCGAGTTCTAGTTAAACTTGTGATATGTTTGCGGATATTTTCTTATTGATTGAGCAAAATAAAATGCTGCCCAGATTCATGCCTAAGCTTGTACCATTCGTCGACCACGAATGTATTAGGAGGTATTAGATGGCGCTGTAGTAGCAAGGTTGTTTGGCTACAATCTCCCTTTTAAAGTTAAAAATTAAACGGTTTAAAGGGTAAAGTTATTTAAAAATTACGCACAGAAACTTTCTTTAATAGTGTGGTTTGCAGTTGGTCCATATTTTTTTGTTTTTGAAAATGGTTAACCGTAAAAATCCGCCGAAAAGTTCCAGCACAACGCCTGCCGTGGTGACTAGAAACATGGCCGCCCAGGTTACGAGTCTAGAATCAAACTTACAGCAAGGATTAAAGGATCTAAAAAACCAGCTTCTAAATAACACAAACTCAGGTGATAGTAAGTCATTCCTACAAAAAATTGAAGAGTTTGAAGTGAATGCCCTAAGAGAAATCAGAAATCTAAAACAATCTGTTGAGGTTATGGAGAAGGCTGTCACTGATATGGAGCAGGAAAACAAAGCAAATTGCATCGTTGTCAATGGCGTGAATGAATCAACCAGCAATATTTATAGACTAGTGATTTGGATTACTGTTTTCGCTTGGGACAAAAACCCAAAGATGGCAGTACCCGGCCAATTGTAGTGCGATTCGTAAACCGTTGGTTCCGCGACAAAATTTTTAAAAATAAAAAAAAAATTAAAAGGCTCCGGTTTTGTGATGAGTGAATTTCTAACAAGCAAAAATTTAGTGTTATTTAAGAAAGTCAAAGAAGTCATAGGAGTAAAAAATTGCTGGACACTTAATGGTAAGGTGTTTGCACTCGTGAACGAAAATAAAAAACGTATTCATTGCGTAAATGATTTAAAGGAGTAGTGATTTTCCGTATTTTCTAAAAAATATTTTTATTTAATCATAAAAATCGGGATATTGTGGTCATTTACCTGTATATAAAGTTTTATTTGGCTTTTTTTTGTTAAACTTACATACCTACTTGAACCTTAATATTGATGTTTTAATTTTGTGCCCTTTTTTTGCAATACACAGCAGTATTATTGTATTTTGGTATTTTATTTAGTTTAAGCAGTAAACGGGAGGATATTATCTTATGGAGAAAAAAATATCATTTGCTCATATTAACATAGCTTCTTTAACAGCTCATTTTTTTGACTTTTCAAACCTGGTTTTACAAAATGATTACGACATCATAGGTATCTCTGAAACTTCTCTTAAAAAACATATTTCAGATGATGTAGTTGCATTGCAAAGATACAACTTAATTCGCCAGGAGAGGACAAAAAAGGACGGGGGAGGAGTAGCCTTATATATAAAAAAGAAATCACGTATGCAATAGTGAACTCATCAAATGAAATTAAACAAATTTGGATAAAAATCATAGAAATTTAAGCAACGTTGACAATATCAATAAATATTTTATCGAGTCAATACCAAAAGTAACTGTTGATACCTCTTTAAGTAATTTTTACCAAAATAACATAAAAGATAACATCTCAAGTGTCTTTTCTTTTAGTCCAGTGACTGAATCTGAGGTTTTAAATATTATTAAACAAATTAAGTCAAAAGCAACAGGATTGGACGGAATAAATATTTTAACTTTAAACCTTTGCTTACCGTTTCTGTTACCCTATTTAACGCATATTATAAACTACTGCTTAAAAGAATCCGTTTTTCCTTCTTCCTGGAAGAAAGCAAAAGTCACCCCTCTTCCAAAAATAAAAAATCCCAAATCTTTTAATAATCTCAGACCAATTAGCGTTCTACCGACGATGTCCAAAGTCCTAGAAAAGACCATAGAAACTCAACTGCGGACACATATTGAAAAATATAATCTTTTACCTGTGCATCAGTCCGGATTTCGGCCCAATTATAGCTGCGCAACAGCACTGACCAAAATAACAGACGATATATTTAAAGCAATCGATGAAAACAAAGTAACGGTCCTTGTACTTCTTGATTACTCAAAGGCTTTTGACACATTGAATCATCAGATTTTAAGCTCAATTATGCATTACTTGGGGTTGTCCGGGAATGCAAATAAACTGCTGGATGAGTTTTTGTTGGGTCGAAATCAAGCGGTTTTTTATAATAATAACCTATCTTCATTCTTGCAGTTAATGACAGGCATTCCTCAAGGAACAATTTTAGGTCCTCTAATGTATTCTCTGTACGTTTTTAGCTTTCCTTCTGCGTTTCTCTCTTGCTTTCATCATTTTTACTGCGATGACACTCAGTTATACTTGCATTTTTTTATAGCTGAATCCGAACAAGCTGTAGCAGCTATCAACTACGATTTAAATAATGTTCTGGATCTCTCTAAAAAACACGGTCTTCAATTAAATACTCAAAAGTCAGGTATGATTGTTTTTGGACCACAAAAGCCCAGAGAGGAGTTTATAGCTACGTATGGGGGGTGCATTAAACCAGGTTCTGATCCTATCGTTGAGCACAAAACTATTAAAAACTTAGGTCTAATTATGGATCAGAATCTAAGGTTCACAGACCATATTAATAAATGTCTGCAGAGGGGTTATGCCAACTTAAAAACGATCTACCAGCATCGCTCGTGTTTGGACAAAAAAATCAAAACCATGTTATGTGAAAGTTTTGTTTTATCACAAGTCAACTATTGTGATACCATTTAAATACCGTGTTTCAATCAAATAGATTGAAGAAAAATTCAAAAACTACAAAATTCTTGCTTGCGATTGATCCATGGTATAAGAAAATATAGTCCAATAAGCCACACCCTAATAACTAGCAAATGGCTTAATATGTTTAACAGACGATATTTACATGCAGCCACATTTTATTTTTATATAATTAAAAATAAAATTCCCAACTATCTGCATAACAAAAATCAGATACAGATCCGATGTTCAGAATATAAATATTCGGTTCAGTGGAAGGTGAACACCCCCACTACATTCTCTACAAATCTTTAAAAGATCCTTCTCGTATCAGATTGTATCAGTATTTAATCAGCTCCCCTCCTTCCTTCTAAAATCAAATAATAAACAATCATTTAAAAAGAAAACGTTTCAAATTTTATTTGAAAAACATTCTCATTCTACAATTTAAACATCAGATCAGAGTAGGTATTTTTTTTCTCCTTTTATGCTTTCATTTTCGTTTATGGTAATAATGATATACAAATTTATACTGCTGTGTCCTTCTATTTTTTTTTACAGGTTTATTTTTTTCGTTTAAACAAAATTAATAGTTTTTCGTAGAGTTTAAATTTTATTTTAAGTGCAATCTAACTTTTCCTTCTGCAGGGTTAGGTCGAAGAACAGATACCGGTTTTTTTCTAAAAATCGGTAAACTGAATCTCGCCCTTTTTAATTTAAATATCTTTGTAATTATTTGTTTTGAAAATAAAAGACCTTAATTATTATTATTATTATAATGTTTACTTAGAGTTGGGGGAAGTTTAAAAAATTCTCAACTTACATTTGAGGTATTTTGCTACCAGTCACATAGACTCGCTAATTTAATTACTGAATGGATACATCACCGATATTTTCGTCTTGAGTTAACGACACTGCAATATTTATTATTGCATTCGATGCTTTCGGTGTAAGCCGAAATCTTATAACCCATATATGGCAGATTTACGAACTCTCAGACTTGTAGCTTTTACCTCTGTGTGTGTTGTTTTTGCGGGGCCATTTTCGCGCTATTCGCTTAGAGGTTACCTCAGATTTGAGCTCTGAGGACGTTTTTAGGGGCCTTTCGTCCCTTCAACTCCCAACGGGGCAAGTGCCTCTAACAAGTGATCAAGGCACCAACTTACGGGGCGCGAGTAATTAGCGGATTAAGCTTAGAAAACAAGCTCCAGATTACTTGGCGTTTTAGTGTACCTGGTAGCTCCCATATGAATGGGCTGGCAGAAGCTGCTGTGAAATCGTTTAAATCATTTTTATAAGGTGATTCGCGACCAGATCCTTTTCTATGAGAAATTTTGTACGCTGACCACTCAAATTGAAGCGGTCCTTAATAGTGGAGTTCAATTTTCGCCAAGGATATGCAGCCGCTCACACCGGGGTATTTTCTTAACTTTGAACCTCTTTAGTAGCTTAATACCTGAAGTTTAACGCATAGCCATTTAAATCTTAACCATCTTAATAGGTGGCAACTTATCCAGCGATTCCAGCGTGATTTCTGGAAGAGATGGTCGCAGGAGTATCTCCGTTTATTACAAGAGCGTCACAAATGGACGGAGTCGCCTCCCAGCATAAAAGAAGTGGACTGGGTGAATACCGCTCCCTTAGCATCAGCCTTGAAAACAGTTTTTTATAGATATCTCAGAAACTGAAGCTCCTACGAAGTTTTTGGTTATTACAAAAATTATTGAGAAAAATGTTTACTATATTCGGAAAACCGCATATTGATGCGATGCCCCGTTAAAAAGTTAGCATTTTTAAAAAATTTTAATTGTCAAGAAACTGTCATTAACATTAATGGATTCTGACCAAATTCTAATCAGCTCGTGAGAATGTCGAACACTATTTTACCTTAAAATTTTATGAAAATCGGTGCAGCGCTTTAGGAGCTATCGTGTTATGGACAGACACACACACACACACAGACAGACATCACGATGATATTGCTAAGATAGGTCAAAATACACCCAATAACACATTTTCGGCGTTATCTCAAAACAAATTTTTTCGTCGAAAATAATACCTTCTCTAGCCATTGCTGCGCGGGCTAGGAAGGTAAAAATTGACAAATTTATACCTATTGCAAAGGTTATTTTGCCACACTGTATATCATTTTTTTGGAAAAAAGCAATATAACAGTTTTTGATATTAATGAATCAGAAAATTCTTTGACGTCAAATTTTCAAATTCACAGTTTTTCCACACCGTTTAATCCTGACCTTTACTTTTGACCTTCCTCATGATCCAATATATACTTTGTGGTGGATCATTTAAATTACACCCTGTAAATGCGTACTTTCAGTAAAAGTGAAACCAGTTCTACTTTTTCTTCATTTTGGCGGATCATGAATACAAACTGCTGACAATTTAGTTACAAGAAGTTCTATAATTTTGGTTTACTGTATTGTTTGCCCGCAGTTAGAAAAACGATAACTGCAGTGGACTGTATATATTTTATTAAATGAAAGCGCGAACAAACATAAATATATTGATACGAAATCACGAAATAATCAAAGGTTAATTGTTGATACTACACAAAGAAAATCAGAAACAAAGCACTCACCAGTTTGCAGCCAATTTCTCCACGTTCCAGGGGCCCCTGTCTTGATCTAATGATGGCACCACGTAGCTTCAGTACACCAAAATCGAGCACTTTCAAGTGTAGAAATTTGTAATAGTTGGAGAAAGAAATTAACACGCCATTTTCTCGAGGCGGTAGAAAAGGATCTCACTGAGTGGTGCATGTCAAAATGCGCGAAAATGTACTCTGTCCGTCATCCAATTGTGTGGTTTTAAAAAGTAAAAACAACCGCGAAATTTAGCGGGAGCTAACATAACTGCCCTCCAAAACACACAATTTTAGAATATCAACCGGACAGATATAGATTTAAGAAAAAATGATCGACCAAAAAATATAAATGAATGAAAAACAGAAAAGTAGCGTAAGTTTATTTAGAGATAACGAAAACCCGAAAAAGGCAAAACAAACAAACAAAAATTCAAAAAAAAAAAAATAAATAAAGAAAAACCTATTGTAATACCCGGTAATAGGTAGAAAAATGAAAATTAGTTTTAATTCGGCAAGAGGCACAGTTTTACAACTGGCCGCTTGTAAACACCGGTAGCCGTTCGTACCGTCGCTACACGCACTTGACCGTCTCCGCCGGGATGCAATTCGAGAACCCGACCGACTGGCCATTTCAAAGGTGATTGGATGTGATCACTCGTTATGATAACCAAATCATTTAATTTGATATTTGGGGACGAATCAGCCCACTTGTGTCGCTGTTGTAGCGTATGCAAATACTCTACAGAATACCGTTTCCAAAAATCATTATGTAGTTTTTGGATTAGTTGCCATCTCGAGAGCCGATTTAGGGGAACCTCGGACAAATCTGACTCCGGAATTTCTGAATTAAGGGGTTCGAGGGTCAAAAAATGCCCAGGGGTAAGAGGTTGAAGATCGTGTGGGTCTGAAGAGGCAGGAGATAAAGGGCGACTATTAAGTACAGCTTCTACGCGACATGTAAGGGTGGACATTTCCATGATGGACAACTTCTGGTCGCCGACAACTCGAACAAAGTGAGTTTTAAAACTTTTGACGCCAGCTTCTGCCAGGCCATTGAAATGTGGACTGAGAGGAGGTCCCAGACGCCAACGAATAGAAAGTCTGGTGGACGCACTTCTTGCGTAATCAAGTAATTGGTTACGAAACCCTATAAAATTACTGCCCTGATCTGACCAGCATTGCGTCACGCTTCCACGTCTGGAAATGAATCGATGGAATGCACCTACAAACCCTTCGGTGGACAGTTCCATGGTTAATTCCAAATGCACGCAATGTGTGGCCGTACAGACAAACACACAGACATACGATTTGAAAGCTTTACAACCACGGTAACGATGAGGAATCACAAAGAAAGGTCCACAAAAGTCGATAGCTACACTCGAAAAAGGTTTAAGTTGATTGATTCGATGAGCGGGAAGAGAACTCATTATGGGCGGTCTATAGGGTTTAGGGTTGATTCTAAAACATTGCAAACACTTGGATATGGTTCTTTGAATTGCCCGTCTGGCAGATAATATCCAAAATTGCTGTAAAAGCAGATTATGTAATGTTTTAAACCCAGGATGGAGGTATTGTCGATGAGTGGACTCGATAAGAAGAGTAGTTAAACGATGGTTACTCGAAAGTAAGACGGGGTGTTTTGCAGAATAAGACAAAAGGTCAGATTTTTGTAATCTGCCACCGACTCTAAAGATATTATTTTCATCAAGAAAAGGTGAAAGTTTTCGAAAAGGTTTCGGTATTGGTTTATCCTTAGATAACGCGGAAAAAAGCTCAGAAAAGCAAGAACCTTGAACGCGTTTGATAAGAAGGTATAACGCACTTTGCATCTCACCTGTGGTAGGAAAAACAATATTTTCAAAAATAATTTTTTGGTCCGGTGGATTAGTGGGTTTTTGATAGGAATGGTTTTGAAAAAGGTTAACTATTCGAAGGACATAACAAATGATACGTTGAATTTTTGATATAGATGAATATTTGATATGAAGCTGATCTAAGAAGTTAACGTCAATTATCGCATTGCAACAGACATTTGGCTTTTCCTCCAGATTAATATCTCCGAAATCAATCGGCATTTTTGATTTATGAAAATCGGGCCATTCGTTTTCGGGAGACCACAAAAACGACGGTGCGTTCCACCACATGTCATGTGAAATGAGCTGTGAAGGGGTGGCCCCTCGTGACGCAATATCGGCTGCATTTAAAACAGAAGGAATGTAGCGCCATGAGTTTGAGGGAATGATTTCTTGGATTCTACTGACTCGATTTCCAACAAAGGTTTGCCAGCGATTAGGAGGGGATGAAAGCCAGTGCAATACGACTTGCGAATCGCAGAAAGTAACGATATTTGTAAAAGTTATTTTTCCTTCATAGCTAGATAAGACGAAATCAATTAATTCGCTTAAAAGAAATGCGCCTAGGAGTTCTAGCCTAGCCAAAGTTTGTGACTTTATAGGCGCGACCTTAGATTTTGCAGATATGAGAGAAACAGATATATTGTTTTCCTCTTCTACACGAAAATATACGACGCCTGCGTAGCCTCGAATTGAAGCGTCACAGAAGCCGATTATTTGACAGGTATTGGTTTTTGACAGTTTGATTTGTCGGTGTAATTGAAAATTGGAAAGGAGCGGGAATTCAGAACGAAGTTTGTTCCAAGAGTCGATGATAGAAAAATCTGGTTCTTCGTCCCAGCCTATTTTCTATATCCACAACTGTTGCAAAATAAATTTTGCTTGTAGCAATAAGGGACAAAGAAAACCTAAGGGATCGAAGATTGTTCCTATGATAGATAAAATAGAACGTTTAGTTGGGGGTTTGTCCTTCATTCGGCATTGATAAGAAAAAATGTCGTTTTTTGGATGCCATTGAAGGCCTAAAACTTTGATAAAGTGTGGTTCATCCTTGTCAAAAGAGAGAGGCATTTGACGATCGGATTCTGGTAATGTTGCCAATAACTCAGGACAATTGCTTGCCCATTTTTTAAGTTCAAATCCTCCCGACTTCAACAAATCATTGAGTTTCGTTTGAAGGGAAAGAACTTCAGAAAGCGAAGGGCTAGTTCCCAAGATATCGTCGATGTAAATTGACGTTTTTAGAACAGTACTAGCCATAGGAAAACGTTCCTTTTCTCTCTCTGCCAGCTCATTTAATGTACGCATGGCTAGAAAAGGTGAGCATGTCATGCCAAAAGTGACAGTAGAAAGTTCCCACACTGAAAGTGGGTCCTGTGGAGAAAACCTCCACAATATCCTTTGATAAGGGCGGTGATAAGAATTGATAAGGACTTGACGGAACATCTGTTTGATATCAGCAATGTAGGCAATAGGATTAAGACGAAACGTAAGGAGTAAAGAAGCAATATCCTTTTGAAGTTTCGGTCCAGATAACAACGTGTGATTGAGACTAATATTCTTTGGGGTGACTGCCGAACAATCCCAGACTACCCTTAATTTTGTACTTAAGCTTTCCGGCTTTAGTACGCAATGATGTGCCAAAAAACATGATACGTCGACTTTTGGTTGACTAGGTAAAACTAGACTCATGTGATTAGAATCGATATAGTCTTGCATGAAACTAGAATAGGCAGTGTACAGATCAGGATTTTTGAGTAATCTATTTTCTAGAAGTAAAAATCTACGATAAGCTTGCGGATAAGTATTTCCTAGGTCAGGGTTTATTTTATATTTAAACGGAAGATCTACTATGAATCTACCGCTCGGTTGTCGTACGACACTCGCAGTAAATATTGATTCCGCTTGTTTTTCCTCCTTTGATAAGATTTGTTTTTTAGGCAAATGTTCGATTTCCCAAAACCTAGGGATAATGACCTCTAAAGGAGATGAATGACTCGTTAAAAAACAACTGGTTCGTTCCGTAAGATTACCTACTTCGTCAACTTTTCCCATGACGACCCAGCCAAAGATGGTTTCAAGGGCTGAAGGTTGCCCTATTTGTCCAAGAACCCTGCCCTCCTTGAATATCTGTGCGAATAGCTCGCAACCAATAACTAGGTCCACAGGTCTAGATTTGAAATAAGATGGGTCGGCAAGTTTAAGGTTTTCCAAGTGTTTCCACTGATTATCGTTCAAAGTGAATGTAGGCATATTGGAACATAGTTGTGGAACAACAATTGCTTCGAAATTAAGTAAAGGAGTGACCTGTCCTTGTGGCTTAATGTGACATTGAACGAGCCCTTTGGAAGTATGAGAAGACATTTGATTTAATCCGAATATTTCAGTGGTGTAACTTCGCCTAGGAAGATTAAGACGCTG
This sequence comes from Aspidapion aeneum, assembly GCA_963576565.1. Taxonomy (NCBI): domain Eukaryota; kingdom Metazoa; phylum Arthropoda; class Insecta; order Coleoptera; family Brentidae; genus Aspidapion; species Aspidapion aeneum. Next base: position 76,968,214 of record OY755038.1, on the reverse strand, counting down.
AATACACTTTTCACTGATGAATCCTGTCTGTGATCCAGAATCAAGCAGTGCCCTTACAGGTTGAAAATTTCCGCAACCGTCCATAACATCTATTATGGCGGTGCATAAAAGAAAGGTACCTGAAGGTCCTGAGGTATTTAATGACGCATGAAGATTATTGACAGGTGGTGTGTGAATGACAGGACTAGTATCTTGGCTTCCAGGCTCTTTATTAGTTTCTAAGATATGAGTTAAAGTGTGGTGCATTTTACTATTGCAAGTCCTGCATGAATATTTTGATTTGCACGTGTCTACCCCATGCGAGGGATGAAAACACGCTAGACATAATTTTTTCTGCTTGACGAAAGATAGGCGCTCGATAGGCGAGAGGTCAAGAAATGTTTGACATTTCGAAAGCACGTGATCTTGATTACACCGGAAACATTTTATTCCCGTACTTGAATTAGTTGAGGTGCCAGCCAGTCCTATAAAAGGCGAATTGGATGATTTATAGGTAGGCTTTTTCCCAAACTGATTTTGCATAGAATTTGATTTTTGATAGGTAGGCACCTTTTTGGGTGCTGTTGAGGAAGTGATTCCAAAACTTTACATCTTTTTTCTAGAAATTGAAAAAGTGACTGAAAAGTGGGAATTTCGGTATTAGTATTGTCGTGACTCATTTCGACATTTGAACGCGTCGGAATATCCAATTTTTCTAACAGAATGAAAAAAATAATAAAGTCCCAACTGTCAACGTCAAAGCTAAGTGATTTTAAAATTTCTAGGGATTCTGAAAAGGTGTCAATTAAATTACGCAATTCTTTAGCTGACTCGTTTTTTAATGTAGAGTTCATAATTGTGCTTAAAGCATCATTTGCGAGGTCTAGCTTGTTTTGATATCTATTGACTAATTTGTCGTAAGCAATTTTATAATTTTGATCAGATAAGCTAATCCCTGATATCAATTTTAAAGGCTCATCCTCGAGATATGAAAATAAATATTCAAGTTTTCGGACGTTACTTAGGCTTTGATTTTGATCTATAATGTTATTAAAAAGATCGAAAAAGCTTAGCCATAATTTTTTATCACCTCGAAATATGGGAATACCTAACTCTTCGAGTTTTGGAGTTTTGTTTTGTCGAACATATGATCCCGAAAAGGATGGGGCCTCAACCGGAAATATTTCAGAGTAAACCCCTTTACACGCATAAAAATATTTACGAGCTTCTGAAAGGATCGCATCCTGCGTTTTAAACTCCTCGTCGTCCGAGTCGTCTATCAACATAATGACATCATTATGTGCCAGCATGCATTTATCGAAGGTTTCATCCAAATCGGAATACCTCACTTGAAACTCGTTTCTCGCTTTTGCGTCCGTTGCCGCGGTTTGTGAAAACACCTAACACTCGGTGATCGCAGATAAAAAACCCTTGCGTTTTTGCACGGCTTTTTTGATAGACATGATTTTACCTTTGAACGAAATTGTCGGTAAATATACAATTAACGCTAAATTAATGCTTCTCAAATAGAAAAATGACGAATTGTCGAAAATATGCACTAATTTATCGCAATTGATGAAAAATGTTTTAATATCGAAATGGTATGGAACAAATCTAATCACAGAAATTGTGTTTGTTTGTTTGTTTTGATTGCTTCTCGATTTTTGTTTACTGAAATGACCACGCGGTAGACCCTGCGTTACCATAGCAGCGGACCGAAAACAGGTGAACTGCGCCGAAACCGAAGGTCGAACGAAAATCTCTCTCAGTTCAATACGATTGGCAAAATTCAAGGCCGTGTGATCTCGGCGAAAATGTGAAAATGGCCGACTTATTAATACCGTCGTATGGAGTAAATTTAAATAATTCGGGTCGAAGGAACACTTTATGTTTGCCCGCAGTTAGAAAAACGATAACTGCAGTGGACTGTATATATTTTATTAAATGAAAGCGCGAACAAACATAAATATATTGATACGAAATCACGAAATAATCAAAGGTCCATAGGTTAATTGTTGGTACCACACAACGGAAATCAGAAACAAAGCACTCACCAGTTTGCAGCCAATTTCTCCACGTTCCAGGGACCCCTGTCTTGATCTAATGATGGCACCACGTAGCTGAAGGGCTGAAGTTTCTAGTTCTGTGCTTCAGTACACCAAAATCGAGCACTTTCAAGGGTAGAAATTTGTAATAGTTGGAGAAAGAAATTAACACGCCATTTTCTCGAGGCGGTAGAAAAGGATCTCACTGATTCTTGGTGCGCATGTCAAAATGCGCGAAAATGTACTCTGCCCGTCATTCAATTGTGTGGTTTTAAAAAGTAAAAACAACCGCGAAATTTAGCGGAAGCTAACATGTATCTTAAAAATAGATCTATTATGTATGTCTAAAGCCTTACAATACAGAAAATTGAAAAGCAATATAGTTTTTTATTAGGCGAATAATTTGACATATTTAGGTTATAATAACGTAAAGTATTTTAAATCAAAAATATAAACCTAGTAGAATACAGGGTGTCCCAAATAAAAGCAACTACATGGGGATTTTGGAAACGGTAAGAGATACGAGTTTGTTTAAATGAGAAAAAAGTTGCGCTATTCTAAGCCCAAACAGATGCCGTATCAAAATTAAAAATATCTACAGGGGTTTTTAAAATATCAAGCAAAAACTTAAAATTGTGATTTTTGAAAAATTGAAATATCGTCACCATCTTGCAAACAAATTTAATTAAATTTTGTAGTTTTGTATAAGCAACTACGGCCAATTAAATGACGTTAACAATTTTTCCTAGGCCTTGTAGTTTTTTTGAAACCATAGCCAACTTTCTTATTTCTTATGACCGCCATATTGAATTTATACTTCAATAAATAGAGCATAAAAGGAGCTTTTCAACCGTGTATAATAAGCCTATCTTTGGACGACGGAAAATGTGAATTTATTAAAAAAATAGTTTTTCACTTAGTTGGCTATGAAACAAATGCCGTAGTTGTGTTTGTTGTCATACCTACGTAACTACCTTTCAAAACTTTTCCATTTATTTGATTTATATGCAAATCTTTAAGGCCCTGGCTAAGAAATACTACAATTTCTTAAAATCTATCTTTTATTTCTGAAACAAAAGTTTGCATTTATTATTTAATTTAAAATAAAACTAAAAACCGATAACAAAGCATTGAATTAAATAAATTAAATTCCACCGTTGTTATTTTTCTTCTATGGCTTAAACAACTTTATCCTTTAAGTATCCCCAAATACAAAAATCAAGAGGCGTAAGGTCCGGCGAACGTGCAGGCCAGGCAACTGGACCTCGATTTCTGATCCAGTTATTTCCATGTTGCTGATTCAAATAGTCGGTTATGATTCTTGCATTATGTGGAGGTGCTTAATCTTGCTGGAACTACATGTTTGCTACATCTTGAAGAGGCAAATTTTCTAAAATTTGGTCAACGTAATTTTGTAGAATTTCTAGATATCGAGGCGCCGTCAAATTATTATGAAAAATTTTAAATAGTATGTGTCCGTTTTTGACTCCTAGCCATACATTCAAACCCCACCTAACTTGATGGTGCACCTCACGATTTAAGAACGGATTTTCATTGGCCCAGTACACGTAGTTACACTGCTGGCCAAACGTAGATTGACAAAATGCAATTTTTTATGATGTATATTATTAAAAGTACAAAAAACAACAAAGTAGCTTGTTAGTGTATAGGTATGTTAACACAATGCTTTAAGTAAACAATATGCATAGTTTTTTCCTTTAATATTTTTATCTTATTTTTTAAATTAAATAAATTCCAATGTTTCAATCAATATCAGCTAGCCAAAAGCAGATTTACAGTTGAAGTTTTTATTAAGTCTTTGAGCTTCTTGCTTTTGATTATATTTATTTATTATCTGTATAACAAAAGATTCATAAAGCCACGTGGTATTGTTTTATCGACTGATATAAAAACTCGACTAATAATAATGATTACCGAAAAGGAGTTACGCAGGCCAATAATGCTTGAAGATATTCCCTTTTAAGGGCAACAGTTGGTCAAATAATAAAAAAAAATTCGTGAATGTGTCGTTCCTCTGAAAAAACCTGCCGGCTAAAAGAGACCTCTAGTGATGTGGATAAATTAGTTTTGAAAAAAGCCAAACTTGATCCATTTGCTACTTCCAAGGAAATTAAGCTGTATTTGGAAGAACATGGTGTTGGTTCAATAAGTTGTCGTACCGTTAGAAGGAGACTTCAAGGCAGTGATTTAAAAATAAGACGCCCTGCAAAAAAACCACTGCTTGGTTTGAAAAATGTAAGGGCGCGACTAGCCTTCGCTCGAAAATTTGGTCACTGGACGGCTTCTCAGTGGAAAAAAATTATTTTCAGTGATGAATCAAAATTCAAATTGATTAATTCGAATTGGCAAAAGATATGTTAGGCGTCCAGTAAATAAAAGGTATGATCCCAAGTATATCATATTCATGGTAAAGCATGAAGGTGGCTCTGTGATGGTGTGGGGGTGCTTTTCGGGAATGGGTCCGCTACACCTGATAGAAGGCATCATGGATCGCTATATGTACAAAGACATATTGCAAGATGTTTTGTTACCTTACGCTGATGAAGTCATGCCCTTGGATCACTACTTCCAACACGATAATGATCCAAAACATGCATCCAAAGGTGTTAAGGATTGGTTAGCACAGGAAAAACTTGATGTACTGACTTGGCCTTCATAGTTACCAGACCTAAACCCGATTGAAAATATTTGGGACTACATTGACCGTCAAATCAGAATTAAAAATACAAAAATAGACAAGAACTTTTCGAAGCTTTAAGAATGGGTTGGGATCGATTGATGACGCCTACATTGATAAATTAACAAAGTCTAGCGATTAATGGACGTTGTAAGGAATAGAGGCTATACAACACACTACTGAATTAAAACATTTATTTTTGTTTTTGTTAATTAATTTGTTTAAAATATGAAATTGTCAATCTACTTTTGTCCACTGAAAAATGATTTAAATTTTTAAATAAATTTGTAAAAAATATGATTTTTGTGTAATAACACTACAAGTATGTCTACAAAGAGTAGATGTTCTGTCATTTTATATCTAGGTAACAGCACACCTAGTTTATCATTTCCTATCCGTTAAGGGGGAGACAATTTAAAAGTTGATTTGGTTACTTTATTTTCCAGTTCACGATTTTGTTTTTTAAAGGAACCATATTCAATTAAATTATTTCTAAGTATTCTGAAGATTGACAAACCTGGTTGTCGTCTTTCTAGATATCTGAAAGTAAATATCTCGAGCTCTTCCAGCATTCTTATTACACAAACCTTTCCATGTTAAATTTGATTGATAATGTGACTCAAACAAAATCTTAAGTAATTTAGAAACTTTAAAACTCCAACAGATGACAGATAGTTACGTAGGTATGGATGCTCTATTTATTGACGTATAAATTCAATATGGTGGTCATAAGAAATATCAAAGTTGACTATGGTTTCAAAAAACTAGAAGGACTAGAAAAAAATTTGTTAACGTCATTCGATTGGCAATAGTTGCTTATACAAAACTACCAAATTTTATTAAATTTGTTTGCAAGATGGCGGCGATATTTCAATTTTTCAAAAAACACAATTTTTAGTTTTTGCTCGATATTTTAGTAACCCCTGTAGATATCTTTAATATTGATACAGCACCTGATTGGGCTTAGGATAGCGCAACTTTTTTCTCATTTAAACAAACTCGTATCTCTTACTGTTTCCGAAATCTCCATGTAGTTGCTTTTATCTGGGACAACCTGTATATTATAAATAAAAGAAATATGAACAGTAACTATAAAAATTGTGTATAAAAATCTAAATATAAAAACGGGTGGATGGTATGTCCTTGTTGTCCTGAAAGAGTGGTAAGACACTTTTGTGGGATGCTTCTTGCCGCGACACTGTTGCAAAAACTTATTTACTAAAAACAGCAGGTGAAGAAGGGAAACATTGGTGAGTCACAAAAAAAAAATAAATATAGAGTTGGAAGACCGAGGTTTTCTATTTATTCCTTTCGATATTAAAACATTTGGTCCTGTGGGTAATGAAGCTAAACAATTAATCAATTAAATTAGTTATAAAATGAAACATCCAAATACACGTAGCTGCTTTATCCAAAGGATTATTCTGGCGGTACAAAGGGAAAATACAGCGTCAGTGCTTGGGAACATCCCTGTTGAGCAGGGTTTGCGTGAAATTGGAAAGGGTGTTTTTCCCGTTTTTACGTTATGATTTTTTCAACGTTTTCATTTTTTTAAGGCAAGGAATAGGTAACTTAAAACTTATTATTATTAGTTATTGTTGCCTAAAATGTATGTTTTGCGTATTTTATTCAGTAAATGATCTCATCATTTCTCCATCTATAAATTTAATGAATATCTCATAAAAATATTGACGAAAAGAAAAACTTCTTTATGAAAACAATGAAAAATAACTTTTTAGGTTTTATTTTAAATTAAATTTTTTTAAGGTATAAAATATAATACCTTTGTCGGAAGGAGTTTTAAAGAGACTTTAAATTTAAGTTTAACTGCAACACTGGTATAGTTCAAATTATACCCATTTGTAATGACGTAATTTTTGTTTATCTTTGTTTAGTATATTATAAACAGCGGTGACAATAAACTTTTGAAAAAAAGTAGTGTCTATGATTTAAATAGGTAGGTAATTGGTTATGTGAAGTATCCATCACTGTCAATCAAAAAACATTGATTGACAAAAATATCTACGCCATACGTTTTTTTCTTACCTGGTGACGTCATTACAAATGCGTATAATTTAGATTATAAAGTGTAAATAGTTCTTGCAATATCTTTATTGCTTTGACAGTTATTTTCAAAAAATAATTCAAATCAGAAAAATAATAAAACATTTGTTTTTACCGGTTTTTGCTCTATATGGATGAGGTTCATTTACCAAAAATGATCGAAATCGATGATGTGGTGCAAACCATTGATATAAGAAATAACTCCATTTATTTTTTTAGATATCTGACAAAGAAATAGAAATAAATACATTTAAAGATCAAATACAAGACCTCGAAGAAAAACTTGCAAAACATGCCACTCAGTTAGAAAACAAAGATAAAGAATACAAAACTAAACTTGACAAATTGTTGCGAGAAAAAGATTTACTATCAAATAAATTTAGAGAGCTTTCATTAAGTAAACAAAATGAAGAAAAACATAATTACTGTGATAGCCAAGAATTAGCGCATTGGAAAGCTGAAGCGGACAAATGGAAATCAGAATGTGAACTACTAAGATCTAAGCCTTCGACAAATGAGCAACTTACAGAATACTATGAATCTCAACTAAGAGATCTAATAGAAGCTAAAGCAGTTGCCCAGTCTGAATGTAAATCATTATACGCGGATAACCAAGCTTTAGCGTCTAGATTGGAAAACATTGTTGTTGAAAAAACTGAGCTGCAAAATAGTTTAGAAAACAGTTGCGAAGAGTTGGCCACAACAAATGCAAATTACAAAGACCAGCTGGACGCTATGACCGAGCACTTGGCAGCGCAGAATGAAAAAATTACGAAGCAATGCGATGAGATCCATGTTTTGAGGCAGAGATTGAATACAAAGAAGTAGGTTTAAATTATGTTTTGGATCACAACCAAACCAGCAAACAACCTATTCTTAAAAAAAGATTACCGCCGTGGAAAAAGTAGCTTCCCGCATCGATTTCTTCTCGATTTCTCACTTGCTTTAACTTAAGTAAAATAGGAGAGATAGGAAATAATGCACTAACCTGCACTTAACTCACGGGTTATCAGGAATACAGGCTCTGATGATCAGGGTGTCCCTGATAAAAGTAACTACATAGGGATTTCGGAAACGCTAAGAGATACAATTTTGTTTACATCAGAAAAATGTTGCGTACTCAAAGCCCAATCAGATGTTGTATCAAAATTAAAAATATCTAAGGTGTTTTTAAAACATCGAGCAAAAACTAAAAATCGTTAGTTTTTTATTAGCGACTACCGTTAATCAAACAAAGTAAAATATTTTTTTTAGGCCGTCTAGATTTTTTTAAAACCACAGTCAACTTTGTTATTTTTTATGACTGCCATATTGTGTTAAATATAGCATAAAAAGTCCGTCTTTGGTTCCCTGAAAATGTGAATTTATAAAACAGAAATTAAAACAGTTTATCGCTTAGTTGGCTGTGAAACGAATGTCGTATCTATACGTAATTATCTGTTAAATCTTTGCTTATGTTAACACCTGTTAAGACCTTTATTTCCTTACTTTACTTGTTTTACATTTGGCCTAAAATAGTGCAATTTCTTAAAATATATATTTTATTTATGATACTAAACAACTAAAACAATATTTATGATTAAACTGAAAACGAGGCCAAAAACTTAAAGCCGATGGCAAAGTGTTGAATTAAACTAAATGTTGACATTTAGAATAAAATTATATTTAAAAATCACCCCATATACAGCCCCTTTATACTTAATAATCCAGCACAGGTCCAATCGCTGAAATTACATATCTTGAGCTCCTCTAGCGTTCTTATAGCACAGTTCCGATTTTTCCCAATTTGGAAACGCTCTTTCCATATTAAATCTAGTTAGCAGTGAAACTCCAAAAATATTAGTTGAATACTCTTGAGAGATAAATCAAAAAATGACTTGATAAATGAAGTTTTGACAGATAGTTACGTAGGTATAACAAACAGCATTTACCTCAGAGCCAACTAACTTAAATTACGTACGGCAAAAACCACTTCCCGTCGCTCTGTAGGGCCTGTCCTTAAATTGCGTAATTCTCTGGGGGGGGGGGGGGGGAGACACTCATCGTAAAGGCAAGCTTTATAGGAAGCGAAGCCTGACATTGATTTTCTGTTTTTTGGATATTATTGTTAAAGATGTTGTTTTACACAGTCTGAAGTGCCTAAAAACTTAAATTACGTACGGCAAAAACCACTTCCCGTCGCTCTGTAGGGCCTGTCCTTAAATTGCGTAATTATCTGGGGGGAGGGGGGGGGAGACACTCATCGTAAAGGCAAGCTTTATAGGAAGCGAAGCCTGACATTGATTATCTGTTTTTTGGATATTATTGTTAAAGATGTTGTTTTACACAGTCTGAAGTGCCTAAACTATATAAATTTATGTGTTAAAACCACATCTTTAAAATAAGAACAAGCCGCCAATGCGAAACCCAGGAAAACATGTCAAGAATTATCACCCAAAAATAGAAAATCAAAGTCAGGCTTCGCTACCTGTAAAGCTGGCTTTTCGATGAGTGACAGGGGGGGGGGTTTGGCCGTGCGTTACACTCAAAGTTTTTTTAATGTGTTTTTTCTTGAAAATGCGTTACAAGGGGGGGATCAAAAATCCTGAATTTTTACGTTACGTAATTTAAGGTCGTTCGTACATGAATTATTGAACATAACGCTGCTTTGCTTTGATAGCGGCACAACTAAAAAAAATGCTTTTTGCGTTTTCTGTAAAAACTAACTTCTCATCGTATTGTATATATTTTTACCACAAAATTTTCCTTATTGTCTATTGCAAGAATGGTTAAGTTATTGATTGATTTAATTAAAGCAACAAAAATATATAAATATTTGCCTTTGCCATTATTTTTACAAAGCGTTTCCTGAAAATTATCATTACCAGTTATGCCACTATCAAAGCAAGGCAGCGATAAACGGATTGGATTTGACCAAAGTCAATTCCTGTTTTTGTTTATTTGGGTTTTTGCTAGTTTTTTACCTTCCTAGCCCGCGTAGCAATGGCTAGAGAAGGTGTTATTTTCAACGAATTTTTTTTTTCAGATAACGCCGAAAATTTTGGTGTATTTTGACCTATCTTAGCCAAATCGTCATCATGTCTGTCTGTGTATGTATATTATTTCTGTCCGTAACATATGATAGCTCCTAATCCGCTGAACCGATTTTCATAAAAATTTTATGTAAACTAGTGTTCTAGAGATAGATATACTAGACACTCTAGCGAGCTGATTAGATTTTGGTCAAAATCCATTAATTCTAATGACAGCTTTTTGCCGCAGCGCATTTCAACAAAAACTCTACAAAAGTAATAACACCTGACAATCTCCACCATTTTGACAAGCCTGTCTGCATTTCAGCCAAATTTTAAGATTTTACAAGGTTAATGTCAACCCCATGTACCCATTTTGATTGGTTGTGAATCCAATTTCTCTTCTATCATTTTATGCGTCCGTTACGTAGTTTAAGAACGGGCCCTAAGTGAAAACAGTTTTTTGATAAATTCACATTTTCCGTGATGCCAAGATAGATAGTTATACATGGTTGAAAAGCTCCTTTTATGCTACATTTAATGACGTATAAATCCAATATGGCGGATATCAGAAATAACAAAGATGACTATGGTTTCAAATTCCAATTTTTCCAGTTTTTGGTTAATAACTTGAAAACCAAGTTATATATTTGTAATTTTAATATAACATCTAATCTGTAGTTAGTTAATTTTATCTGGTACACCTTCTATAAAACGTTAAATTCACCAAAAAACGTTTTCAACAAGTGTTTTTTTTTAATAAGAATAAGTTAGATCTGGTCGAATTTAAGTCGCAAAGTCGTTTAACAAGAAATACTAAATTAAACGTAGAGAAGTTTTATTAATTAAACAAAATGAGGAAAGCCATAATCACTGTGATAGCCAAGAACTGGCATATTGGAAAGCTGAAGCAAACAAGTGGAAATCAGAATGTAAAGTATTAAGGTTTAAGCTCTCTTGTAGATCTCTCTACTAGCAGTTGGCCATTTTCCGAATGTAAATCTTCATATGCAGTTTTTTTTAAATTTGCATTAAGATTGGAAAACAATTTTATTGAAACTACTTGCTTTCGGTCCATTTAAGCCCGTGCAGATTTTTCTCAGTGCCCTGAGACTTTTGGCCACAGCCTTAAAATTTTCATTCTTCCAGAAAATCTTGTCATCCTAACTCATTCTTAGTCCAATCATTTTAGATTAATTTATTGATGTAAGAAAGGAAGAAAATGGCAAAATAAATATTTTGACGCAGTTAAGTAGCCCGTGAGGAGTGGATTATGAAATCTCTTTGTCCCCAAATTTGATGAAGTAATATTATAATCTGCACCTGCGTCAAAATATTTCTTCCGCCATTTTTTTCCTTAAAAATATCTAAAATGATTGGGCTATATACGTGTTAGGTACTGCCTCAGCCGGTTATGTTCCGTAAGCATTCGTAATCTAAAAATCGTCGTCTAAAAATCTCTTGTCTGGCTGCAAACTGTTTATTCTTCCCAGGAGTTCCTAAGAGCGTCGTGGACCTACTTATTCAGTTCGCGGCACTTTTAGCTTGATTGTTCCGAGAAATAGCTTCCGTATATTTAATCTTTACACACCTTTTTGCTATCGTGCAGTGTATCGAGCGCCTATGCACATTCTTTCAAGATGGCGGACACATCCAATCTCAAGTTTGGGGCACAAAAGTGATATCATAAACTACACCTATGACAAAATATTTGTTCCGCCATTTTTTTCCATAAAAATATCTAAAATGATTGGGCTATATAACGTGTTAGGTGATGCCTCATCCGGTTATGTTCCGTAAGAATTGCTATTAACAGTTCATCATCATTTCGTGTCCTTCAGCAGACATCAATCTGGTCGGTCTAAAAAATCTCTTATCTGGCTGCAAACTGTTCCTTTTTCCCAGGAGTTTCTAAGTGCGTCGTGGACCAATTTATTCAGTTCGTGGCACTTTTAGCTTGATTGTTCCGAGAAATGCCTCACGTATATTTAATCTTTAAACACCTTTTTGCTATCGTGCAGTGTATCGAGCGCATATGCACATTCTTCCAAGATGGCGGACACGTCCCATATCAAATTTGGGGCACAAAAGTGATATCATAAACTACATCTATGACAAAATTTTTCTTGCGCCATTTTTTTCCTTAAAAATATCTAAAATGATTGGGCTATACAACGTGTTAAGTGCAGCCTCAGCCGGTTATGTTCCGTAAGCATTGCTGTTAACAGTTCATTATCATTTCGAGTCCATCAGCAGACATCAATCTGGTCGGTCTAAAAAATCTCTTGTCTGGTTCCAAACTGTTCATTCTTCCCAGGAGTTTCTAGTGCATCGTGGACCAATTTATTTAGTTCGCGGTACCTTTCGCTTGATTGTTCCGAGAAATGATTCCCGTATATTTGGTCTTTACACACTTTTGCCATCGTGCAGTTTATCGAGCGCACATGCACATTCTTCCAACAAGCCGTCAGCAATATAATATTAAGTGGCTTTAAGGCGGCTATCTGATCAAATATATACTCTTTCTTCCTTGCTGTTCCTGATCTCTTCTAGTATTGCCGCCATTATTATGGCGTACGTGGTAATCCAAATTTTCGCACTTTTGAGAGTTAAAGTTGCAATGCTTAAATTTCAAGTCAAAGAGTGAAAATCATATCTGGATACATCAAGCCGTTTTTAAACAATGGGTTTTTAAAAAGTCTGCATTTTTAAACTTTTTTCTTTATGGAAATTTCATTTTTGTTTAAATAGCTTTTTTGTAGCTTTTTCTTCTTACACAGTAACCAACTGCCAGATTAAATTTCATATTTTACTTTTAGTTTGTGATATATTAATTATATAAAGGTGGTGTATTTTCTTAATGCAATCACCCTCTTCTTATTCGATGTTTGAAATCAGCGTAAAATTTCCGTTTAAATGTCATCTCACACTCAATAGTTTTTTATTAGCTCACACTACTACTATACTATAGTAGTGTGAGCTATGCTATGGTGATCCTAATTTTTTCGAGAAAAAAAAAGTTGCTCCGATTTAAAAAATTTTTATATATCTTTGCGTTTCAGATGATTTTGAAACTTTTTTGTTGCGCCGTCTGTCTGTCTGTCTGTAACGACCAACGCGCATAACTCAAAAACCGCTTGCCAGATTTTAATCAAATTTGGAACCTAGGCTGGGTCTCGGGTCGGGATGGTCCCATTTAAAAAATGAACGAAATCCATCGATCACAAGCCAAATAAAAGGGCGGGGGTAGATTTCAAAAATTAGAGTTTATGTGAAAATATGGCGTGTGTGATATCAAACGAAAGGTAATTAAGTCTGGAGTTAAACAAAATAAATTTTAGTTAAAAAAAGGGTGGGGATAGATTTAAAAAAATATAAAATATGTCGTGAGTAATATCAAACAAAAGGTTGAGTCTGAAGTTAAACAAAATACATTTTAGTTTAAAAAACAGGGTGGGGGTAGATTTCAATATATTTCAGATTATAGTTATATTAGCTCACACGAACACTAAAACTATAGTACCTAGTGTAAACTTAGGTATCCATATATTGACAGAGTATTTTATTAGTACCAAAAATAATTAGTGTTGTAGATATGTCATATCTAGTACCAAAAATAATTGTTGTTAAAAATTCAAATTAAAAAAGTTACTCAAATATCTTACACAATCCAATGATTAATTCATTTTGAACAGCGACACTAATAGGATGGTCACCACTAAGCACTCTTTCTTATTTATTGACTCCCCTTGAAAATGAGCCATAGGCTCGAAACGCGTATTTTTACCATAGATTTTGAACAAATATTAAATTGATTTTGTGAAGAATTGGATCTTTTTTAAAACCCACAATGAATTTCCAATCTATTTTGGCGCCCATCTTAAATTTTTCTCTTGTTTTCTAAAGTTCATTAGTCACACAGGAGTTTTGATATCTATGGTTTATTCTGATTCTTTTGAGCTACCTTGCACATTACTATCCTATATAGAAGACACACGGAAACTCAAATTAAAATGCACTAGAAAAAGTATTTGGTGTTTATCAGCATATGTACGGTCGGTATATTTAAATCGAATTTGAAGACATTGAGCATATATGCGCAACAAAAATGTATGTACTCCGGAAAGTGTAAACCATGATGAAAATATTTTCACAAAAATTAATTTCAATGTTCCTAAAAGGTTTTTTGTTAGTCCAAGCTAAAAAAAAAATTCATCCATTTCTTTCACAATTTTTGTATCATTAGTATTTAAAAATGAGTTAAAAATTTCTGTGGCAATTTCTAACCTCAAATCCGCTTAGCCACGAAAAAATCTTTGTTATGCATAATATACTCTCGCTCCGATAATAGATGCCTATATTGTGGTTAAGATCCATTGGTGTAGCAAACTATGCTCTTTAATCTACCATGCCACTGTCTTGGGAGTGGACTTTTATACTAATTCTGTAAAAACAAGGCCAAAACACTCACTGAAATGTTTATGTCTGCCCAGTAGTTTTGGAGATTTGGCGACAAAGAACAGCCCTTTTTTGTAGCTTTTTGCAGCTAGGAAGGTAATTTGAAAATATAGTAACATTATATAAAAATATTGTAATTTTTGGTTTGTTGTTTTGCTTATAATGGTCTCTTGCAATGAGAGCATTTTGTCTATCATGATTTTCTATTAACGTTTGTGATAATACTATTCCAAATTTTATTTAATATTATTATATTATTAATATAACTATTAAAAAACAAATTTTTAAAAAATCTGCAAATTTTTTTGCTGAAAGAATAATTATATTTATTTAGCTGCTACCATTTATTATACAAATTTTAAAATTTATATAAATATTAAAACAAAATAGTTCAAATTTGCAATTTGTCTTTTTCTTTGGCTATTAACAATATTTACAAAATAAAAATAAAATATACTACAATATAAAATAGTTGAGATAGTTGTATATTTTTTTAATTAAGTTCACAACGGTTTTAATTATTTTGTTTAGAAGCACATTTGTATTTTTACTACATACTTAGCTAGATTTATAACTAATAACTTCTGCTAGTTTTTTTTTAAATAATAAAGCTACTTTTTTATAATTTTTAAAAATGTTAAAAATCTAGTGTTTCGTAGCCACAAGTGCCTCAGTGAAAAAAGTTTTTGTTAAAAAGAGTGCTAGGTACAAATCTCATGTCTTAATTTCTTAACAATTTTACTTTAATTTTAGTTTTCATTAGGCAAGTACTAACTCACAAAGTAGCAATTAAAGCAGTCACTGCTTTTTCAAATAGCAGCTTTCAAATAGCTGCTTTGTAAGAGCAGTTTGCTTTGCTTATAATAATAATATAGTCCAACTTCGATAACTCAAAATCTTTGATAAGTCTTCGTTTAAATGCGATAATCAAACAGATAGCGTTTAACTAAGAAACGTCAAAATAATCGGGTTTTTTCATTGTTCTTTTAAACAAAGATAACCTACCTCTAGAGCAGGGTTATTACTGGTTAATAAAACAATAAAAGTGCATGATTTTTTGACGTTTCTTGGTTACACGCTCCCTGTTAGATTCTCGCATTTAAACGAAGAGAACGAATACCCGAACGGTCCGTCGCTAATATTTGATTGATAACTCAAACTTCGATTCGTCGAATGTCTTGATAACTCGAACATTGTATGTGGCGCCAACTTCGATAAGTCGAATTCTCTGGCGGAATCCCCTAATTACGAATCGTTCTAACTTGTTTGTTCGCATCGTTTTAATGAAGCAGATAAGATTCTTTTAGATATTTTTGACATATTTTATGAATACATACACAAAATACGGCCTCATGGGGTCTCGAGCCCCCCCCCCCTCCCCCCAAACTGTCTCGGATTCACCCCAAAACTTTTTTCTATATGCACCACTTTGTTACTAGGTGATCAAAACGCACTCTTAGACTTGGTTATATCAGAATTATTGCAAGTATATCAAGTTTTCCGTAAAAAAACACGTAAATTTTGATTCACAAACAATAACAAAACGCAGCAAAAATTTTTGTTTATTATTTGATAAGTCAAAATTTTTATGTGACAGATGGTTGTTTGAGTTATCGAAGTTCGACTGTACTTTTACTGGCAACAACCTTAAAGATGAATACGACTGCTGTTAACGCGTTTTTGGGATTTGCTGATGCGAAAACCTATTTCTGTTAGCAACACTATACGGTCGTATTAGCAGTAGCAATCGTGTATCGGAATATTAGTGAAAATGAAAAACTGCTATTTAAAAAAGAAGCTTGTAATATTTAGTAAGTAATTTAATCATACCCATCACTACTAATCAAGGTGAGCCAGTATAACCTTTTGACTTGTGTTCTTAAGTAAGAAAGTCCCAAATTTACAGCCCAGTCTGTATATACGCCCTAAACACGATGAAAAATATGGCGAAAACTTATGTAAAACATGTTGTTATTAAAGCAATACGGTCACAATTAAACTCACTTTCATATATCGTCCCCTTAGTGCAACAATTATATAACTTGAAATTGATAGTTTTGAAAAAATCTCAAGATTTCTTTTTATAAAATGTGCATTTTCGGAGTTATACAAGATATCTAGATGTTGCATTAAAAAGAAGATAGAGATAGAATGAAAAACAGGTCAGCTTTAACTGGATAACTCAAAAGGCATAAATTTCGAGTTATCTAGTTGTTGCCCTAAGGGGGCGATATAGTACTTGCCATACACATTTACACTTTTTTGACATGAAATAAACATATTTTCTAACCAGAAATGTATTAAAAAGTAAATATTCATGTTGGTATGAAATTAAAGATAAAACGGTCATTGTCTCTAGATAGAAAGATGCTGACTGTAGATTGACAAAAAAAATACACAGATAAAAACAACTCAAAGACATGCCATTTTTCAGATTTTTTTTTGTTGCTCTCAGTATGCATATGATAAGGTCCGAATGGTGTCCGGAGATAAGACTAGCACCAAGGTAACCCCTAGGCCTGTCGTAGGGTAACTGGGTAGTCTGTTAACGGACGAGCTTTGACCAGTAACTTAACAAAAAAAATTAAACTGGTAAACTTTGGGATCACACCAGATAACATCTATGGTAAAGGGGGTGGGTTAATCTGGTGATTCTCTGAATGGATTCGGTGACCTGGCCATTCAGGAAATCACCACATGGGACAGTGTATATGGAATGCCAATTTGAAGCTAGCAGCTAGTGCGGGCTCATTGTGGCTCTCTGTACTCTGTTGATTATGTGAAAAGGTTTATGACACACCCAGTGGTCGAAGGCTACAACCATGGCATGTGGTATATCATGATGACTAACTTTCTGGCCTAACATATAATTTGAAGTCTACTGGGTTCTATTTACTAGATAGTATTTAAATTATTATCCGAGTCGAACACAGTAGGTACGTGGTGCCCAACGGGCCCAGAAAGGCGTGCCAGGTTAGATCCGTTAAAGGCACTAACCGCCACTACCGTACATTCATATATTCATTCATGCATATGATAAATAAAGAGGTTGGAAATATCACAAAAGTGTAACTGCCCATGGCAGGGATTATATATTTGTGTTTTTTTCTAAAAAGTCATGATTTTTCAAGATCGAGTAGAAGAGAATAGATGTTTGTTTGTATCAAATTAAATAAATACATGGATTAAGACAATAAAATATAACAAAGAAACATACAAAAAACAAAATTTAACTGAGGTAAACCACTTGTAGGTTTTAGAGGCAGAGGTATTTTCCGGCCAAAATAAAAATGAGGCGCAAAAGAGATGGCTTTAATTAGCGCTATCTTTCTCTGTCTAGTGGTGTGTTATAATTGTTTAATTCATTATAGCTATTAATTTTAATTTTATTTTACTTCCATGCCTTTTTTTGCAGGAAAACTCCAAACCTTATTCTTCTTAAAAATAAATATTTTTTCAAAACTTTTATACTTATTATATTATATAAGTGCCTACATATTTCATTAGGTAGGTGCGTACGAATCTAGAAACCTAAAAAAACACCAATTGACTTTTTAAAAATGGCAAAAATCCAAAACCATTCGTTATATCTTTAAAATTGGAACTCCACAGTTTTGTTTAAAAAATTTTTAAAAATTATTGATACGCCACTGTTTCTTTTTGTTGGTCTAGAATGTGTATGAAATGTGCCTAGTCATCCTGTTTGAGCCCAGCGATAAGAATAGAAGCCCAATGAAAGGGTGTGAATTGTGAACGGGCCGGATTTGAGTTGAGCCAGCGATAACAATAGAAACCCAATAAAAGGGTGTGAACTATGAACGGGCTTGAGTCGATTTCGTTAAACGTACCAGACGAGTACCGTTTTTTCTTGTAATATTACAATTTTGTTCATGGTAGATTTGCTAAAAATAAAGACCACCCAGTAAGACCAAAGTGCTTTAAACAGAGGGAGATAGATTAAGTTGAGCCTCATTTTATTCTGGCCGGACAGTTAATAATCTTAACATTATGTTATTGTGTCATAATCGCAGGGCTCTCAACAGATAAAGAGCAAAATAATATGAGAAATATGAACTTTTTTAATCAAATTATGAAAAATATGAATATAAGAAAACAAAATAAGGTTTTTTTGGGTCCTCTACCAAATGGCTTGTTATGTCAAACCCAACTTTTTTTTAGGAAAACTCATTTACTAAGAAAAATTATATATTTCTTAATTTTATTTATAGATAAACATTTTCCAGTTGAATTAGGCCTGGATGAGGTATGGCCAAACAAAAACAAGGCATATTTTTTAAAGCATATTTTACAACAAGGTATAAGATGTTTCCGTATGTTTAAAACAAGGTTTACTGCAATTATTTAAAGAAATAGAAAAAAATTATAAATGCAAAAGTTGTAGACTTTATCCTATACCATCAAAAAAAGTTATAAGAAAAAACAAACATTGTAAATCTCTTACGGAATATCCTACAAATTAATAATATGTTAATGATTTAACTTAAAAAAAAATAGATATTTTCTTTCTAAACTCAAAAATATATAATAATCTGCCATTTGGTAAAGCCACTGTTAAAATATTAGCATCTACAATTTCTAGAGGGTTTGGGACCTACTCTACATTCCTTGAATATAGGTACCCTATTTTCTATCTCTTGATATAAGTGCAGTAGACCCACAGTAAACTATAGTCTAAATTATACGCATTTGTAATGACGTCACCAGGTGAGAAAAACGTATGGCGTAGATATTTTTGCCAATCAATGTTTTTTGATTGACAGTGACGGATACTTCACATAACCAATTACCTACCTATTTAAATCATAGACACTACTTTTTTTTTAAAGTTTATTGTCACCGCTGTTTATAATATACTAAACAAAGATAAACAAAAATGACGTCATTACAAATGGGTATAATTTGAATTATAATTGGTCTATGAATAGACCTTTGTGGAAGTATACCAAAACACCCTGTACATCTAGTAACACAGAAAACTTAAGTATACTCGATGATATACTTGGTATACTTTAAATACCTATCCCGAGCTCAAACATTTAAAAAAACTCAACATTACAGAGTAAAAGAACAAAATTCATGAAAAAGCCCTGCTCAATCAGACTTTTTTAGAACTAACCACGGATGACCAAAACAACGACTAATTAACATAAAAAATGCAAGAAACTTAAGAATAATAAAACAAAAGGCAACTAAACTAATAATAAACTAAAAGGAACTCAAAATTTAAGACTAGGAAAAATTTTGAAAATTTCTACACTTATTCTATGACTGAAGTTTCTTCATTGGGGAAAATATGAAGGTTTTTCTAAAAATATGAAGTTTAATGAAGTCTGAAAAATGAACATTTTCATAAAATATGAAGGTGCTGAGAGCCCTGTAATCGGGTTACTTTATCCAGTCAGGGTTTTATCGTCAAGAAGTGATTAATAAAATTTCAATTCATTAAAACTACAGATTATTGTATATAATCTATCGGTTTTTTGGGTCAGGAAAGCTGATATTATTTTTCTATTTTCCGTTTGTAATAACCCTTTTACCGCCGCCTTCTTTTCCGTTTGCAAAGTCTGGACCTTTTCGTAACAAAATTATTTGTATAGCTAATGCAATGAGTGGGTTTGCGTCTCCGTTTCTGTAACAGGTCTTTTTCTTTATAACCCCCCCCCCCCCTAATGCAAGTTTTTAAAAATAAAGCTGCCTTACATCCAAAATTTGCGCTTACAGTCCTTGCCCCAGCCAAATATAAGTCAAAATTTAATTTACTGGTAAAATGTAAAATGTTTTGGGTAATTTAATACTTTTTTCGTAAGTATGAACCTAGATATCATGCATCGCTGATGAGTAAGATCAAACCAATTTTATTCTTCGCTATTTCGTCTAAAACAAGTTTTTGATCTTTGTCCGCATTTTTTTTTCATTTACACTACCCTTACCACAATAAAAGAAATTAAGAGTGCTGCGGGCCAAAAATTTAGTATTTTGTGTATTTTCTGCTTCCACGTTTTTAGGAAAATATCATATCAACATCCTACCTAGGCTATTATTTTTTAAAATTGGTTAATTTAGTATCCAGTTAAAATCCACCAGCTTCCCTTTGGTTTTAGGTATTTTCCCTAACCACTGGAGCTTGCTTGACTCTAATCCAGTCTTATTGTAAATGAAGCCCCACAAGAGCACCCTTGCTCCGCTAGGGGATTATTTACAACTTTAAAAGCAGATCTTATAAGTTCCTCTTGATAGTCTATAGTTGAGCCCTTAACATAATCTAGTGAGGTTTCATCAATTATCAGTTTGGCTCCATTCTTTTCAAATATTCTGAAAAAAAAACCATGATTACTCTTTTTTTCTTTTTTACTCCTGTATAAAATTAAATACATATCGAAAATATTGGTAAAAATTAAAAACCAACCTGAACCTAAAAAAATATTTCATACCTAGAGTATTGTTGTCTTAAAACAAATTAAAAAAATATGTTAGTTTATTGGTTAAGCTACAAAAATTTCAGTACCTAAATCTTGAAAACGAAAATTTTTCTTTTTTATAAAAATTATTACAATATGAGTGTGTGGACTGGAAAAAAATAAGGGTAGTTTTCAAAATATGGCTTTTGTGGTATTATACCAAATTATATTATATGACTATATAGCGGGTATCGCAGAACGCAATGAGGGGATTTTTAAGTCGACAAAGAGAGAAGGAAATATCCAATCTCCCAAAAGTGGCAATATTTTTAAGGCGTGTCTGCGTCAGCCCGATTTTTAGAGCGATCTGCTTCACGGTTTTTGTTTACTTGCAGCGACCAATGAATCTGGCAAACAATGAAATAGACTTAAGGCAATTATTAGCGTCCGGTTATCTCTCTCTTCGTTTAAATGCGAGAATCACACAGAGAGCGTTTAACCAAGAAACGTCAAAAATCATGCATTTTTATTGTTTTATAAACCATTAATTACCCTGATCCCAGGTAGGTTATCTTTGGTTAAAAGAGCAATAAAAATGAATGATGTTTTGACATTTCTTGGTTAAACGCTCTCTGTTAGATTCTCGCATTTGAACGAGAAGACCGAATAACCAGAGGGTCCATCGCTAATAATTGCATTTATGTAATGTAAGTTCATAAAAAAACGCCACATAAAATGCATACAGCAGAAGTTAGCCGCCGATATGGGTTTTTGAAAATTTGCTGTTTACAGTAAGGTCACTCATCGTCACATCGTCAAGCTTGCCTTTACGATGAGTGTCCTTAGTTTACAGGGCTTATTGTAACTGACCGATTTTTGCAAAAAATGTTTTAGCACTTTTTTTTAAACATACTTTTCACAAGCAACCCATTTTAATACTTATGTTTGTTGATAAATTTAAGACTTTCTACGTATTGTTTTAAATTTTGCTTGTCATAAACAAGTAGATCATGGAAATGTTTCTTGTTACCCTTTCGTTTTGACTATCGCGGGGTAATAAAATACATTGTAATGGGGCAATAATAAATATATTATTTTTTTATTGCATATTGATTTGAGTACTTAGTGAAGCTGCCTTTAAACAAAAGTGTTGCAAATATATAATAAAATATAATATAAATTGCATCTAACTCAAATTATCCACAGTACACCGGTCTATTTTTTCACAGCCAACAGAATAAATTTTCGAACATAGCTTTATTTGGCCGAGACGCCTTTTCCCCCAGCAAAAATACTTGAAAGTGATTCCTACCAGAGTATGCAGGCGTAGATATGCTTCGTGCATCGGACTGACTAAACCAAGCATATGATTTGTAGAACAATATTGCCATTAACTTTTAAACATATTTAAAAAATACTCTGCCAATATATGGGCACCTAAGCTCACACTAGGTAGGTACTATAGTTATAGTATACGTGTGAGATATTATAACTAAAATCTCAAATATATTTTATTCGACTCCAGACTCAATTACCTTTCGTTTGATACCACACAAGCCATGTTTTGACTTAAACTATAATTTTTAAAATTTACCCCCACCTTTTTTTTTAACTAAAATGTATTTTGTTCAACTCCAGACTTAATTACCTTTCGTTTGATATCACAAACGCCATATTTTCACTTAAACTCTAATTTTTTAAATCTACCTCCACCCTTTTTTTTAACTAAAATTTATTTTTCTTAACTCCAGACTCAATTACCTTTCGTTTGATATCACACACGCCATATTTTCACAAAAAATCTAATTTTTGAAATTTATCCCCACCCTTTTAGTTGACTTGTGTTGGGTGGATTTTGTTCATTTTTAAATGGGACCATCTCGACCGAAGAACCAGCCTAGGTACCAAATTTTATTAAAATCGGGCAAGCGGTTTTTAAGTTATGCGCGTTGGTCGTTACAGACAGACATACAGACAGACAGACAGACATACAGACAGACAGACAGACGGCGCGACAAAAAAGTTTCAAAATCATCTGAAACGCAAAGATATATCAAAATTTTTGAAATCGTAGCAATTTTTTTTTTCTCCAAAAAATTAGGATCACCAAAGCTCACACTATCGTATAGTAGTGTGAGCTAAAATTGCCGGTTACTAATTCTTTAATAGAACGAACCAACGAATACAACCTTTTACTATATATTGCGTTTATAGACTTTGAAAAAGCGCTTTCGATAGTATTGAGCACTGGGCAGTAAAAGAATCTTTAATTAATAGGCGAATACACAGATTTAATAGTCAATATATATAGCGAAGCAACAACATCAATCAAAATCCACAAAAGAACCAAGCCAATCCTCATAAGAAGAGCTGATATACAGAGTGACAGAATAACCCCTAAACTATTTAACCAGGCTCTACAAGATGTTTAAAAAAAAATAGATTGGAAAGAAATAGGCATTAAAGTAAACGGACAATACTTGAACCATCTAAGATATGCTAATGATATTGCCTTAATAACAAATACAAAAGAAGAACTGATAAAAATGCTGAAAAAACTGAATACTTTAGCTAAAAATATAGGCCTGAGTATGAACTACACTAAAACTAAAATCAAACACAGATGAAGATATCACGGTCAGAAGAAACCAAGAGAAAATAGAACAAGTAGAGGAATATATACCTGGGACAAATTATTAAACTACAAAAAGAAAACCAAACAGCTGAAATCAAGAGACGAGTAAGACTGGCCTGGGCAGCATTCGGTAAATTTAGCTACATATTAAAAAATAACAAATATCCTCAGTAATTTATAATTTTGAGATAATTTGAGAATTAATACCTGTTTTTTTTTCTCTTGCCTAAAAAATGTGTCTAAAAGTATATGGCAACATTGTCTCCAAAGGTAAATTTAGTGGGAATAAGGACACTGTTGTTCTGGTAAATATACGTTTTAATCCATCGGTAACGTTTCGACAATGGTTTTTGTCTTCATCAGACCTTCAGACTAGATCGTACATTTGAACAACAAAAAACAAGAATTCAAGCAGTGCTTGAACTGATGTGCTTGAACTGATGTGCTTGAATTCTTGTTTTTTGTTGTTCAAATGTACGATCTAGTCTGAAGGTCTGATGAAGACAAAAACCATTGTCGAAACGTTACCGATGGATTAAAACGTATATTTACCAGAACAACAGTGTCCTTATTCCCACTAAATTTACCTATAGTTGCATTGCAGGGACGTGATAAGTTTACCAAATTGTCTCCAAAATCATATGCTTAGTTTAGTTAGTCCAAAGCTCAGATTTCTGCACCCGCGCCTTCTGTTAGAATAACTTTCAAAAATGTTCGCAAGGGAAACAGTTAGGCGTCTCAGCCGAACAAAGCTATGTACGAGAATTCAGCCTGTTAGTCATCAATTAAAAAATAGACCGGTGTACTGTGGATTATTTGCGTTAGATGACATTTAATATTTCTGCAACTTGCCATTTTTACAGCTTTACATAAGACACTTTAGTCAAATTTGACGGTAATATTACTACTCAAATCAAAGTGCAACAAAAAAGATTAAACTACTTGTTTAACACAAGAAAAACCATAAACAAAGTATTAACACTGCAACCGAGCACAGCAAACAAAGTTTCCTTTACAGAAAATAATATATTCCCCCCTCTATCCCCTATCAGATATCTCAGTCTTACACACCAAACGACAAATAACCGCACCGTTGCGTCGGCGTCGATTAAAAGCGGTACCAAAAATGCTATTTCGAACTGTCAAATATGGTTAAAGTTATCGTTGTCGGTGAAGTTATCGGGCCTAAATTTGGCACGACCAAAAACTATCTAGTAAAATATGGTTAAACACCCGCTACGTGACATGTCAACTTTTTGGCATTTTTAAAAAATCTGTTTTTGTCGGATTTTTTTCGGTAACCTCGGTAAAAACAAAAATGTTTTTTCTTTACTTTTTCCTCCGCCATCTTTAAAAAGTAAATGTTAAAATAAGCTTAGAGTACCTAATATAAAAAAAAATTGAACGCCGCCATCTTGGAAAATATTAGACATTTGTAATTTATTGTGGAACTTAACTTATTTATGCAGCGATCTCCCCCTCCCTCCCCGTAATCTCCCCCACAGCTATGGCAGCGCTTCTTACCCGCCCTTGCAAAGCTTGGACGTGTGCCCAAAACGCAGGCAGGAGAAGCACTGAGTAACCGGGGGGGACATACGTAGTGACCTGCATGGGGAGGCCATAGATGGTGACCTCTATCGACTTGATTTTCTGTATCTACTGCAAAAGTGACAAACATAAATCGACTGTCAGGAAATGTCCAGAATACGAGAGACAGAAGAGAATAATGGCATTTGAACGGCTAACCTTTTTTGAAGCTAACATAAGAATCCCAAGAAGAAATGAAAAGTTCTTCCAAGCAGATCTGATCAGAAAGAAAATGAGTTTTATAACACACCAGCAAACACAAGAAAAACACAAGTGGAAGACCAGATTCATCATCAAGAAAAAAAAAATATATATATATATATAGATAAAGGATATGACAAGGATAAACATAAAAAACGCCTATTCTCTCCGAGTGGAAGATTCCAGGATTGCCAGGGACCCCTTCCGCTTTAGGCTAAATCACCTGGTGCTGTATTCTTGAATCCTGTGCCCGTGAGTGAGTAGCTTCTCACTTACTTTCATCCAGGTGAATGTGAGAGAGGACAGCTGCACTCACCCTGCACTCGACTCACGAACCGTCAAGAATACGGCCTCTGAAGACCTCGATGGAACTCTGACCAACTTAATAATCACATCACCAATAGATCAGTCAGAAAAAATAGAAACATCAGTAGTATATTACAGCCAGGAAGTAAACTTGGAAGACAACGAAAACACAAAAAATAATGTTTCAGCTTTACCTTTCGTCAGGTCCTTTCAATTTATAAGAGTGGATAGACATGATGGTTGGGGCGGGATATCCACTTTTTTTAAAAATAACTTAAAATACAAAGTAAAACACCTTTCACCATCTAACTAAAGATTTCATTCCATAGTAATTAAAGTAAATGATATAAACATTATCAACTTTCAAAAAAGTGTGGGTATGAGAAACCTCAATGCGCATCACAGACTGTGGGGAAGTGAGTCCAACAACTCTCATGGGAATTGTACTACTGAACTTATTGAAGAACACAACCTAGTTATTCGGAATGATGAAAGACCAACCAGATTACAACGACCTGGGGAAAAACCTGGACCGTTGGACCTAACATTAGTAACATCCAAAATAAGTCAAGTGTGTTGTCGATTTTGGAAATGTCATATTCAAAGATTTTTGTGCACCCCCAAAATATAATTCAAAAAAAGGAGATTGGAATTTATACAAAAAACTCATTGAAGACTCTTACTAAAACTGAACAGCAATAGAAAACAACCTGGAATTTAAGGACAACATAATCAAAGCAGCAGAAAAAGCTATTCCCAAAAAAAATACAAAGAACGACAGAAAAATTGTAAACCCATGGAGGAACGAAGAATGTAGTTCAAGAAAGAAGAAATGCAATAACGATTTCAAGGAAAAACCAGATATGAACAACTACTTAAATCTGAAAAAAAAGATAGCTAAAACTAAAAGATTTTTGAAAAACAAAAAAAAAGCAAATTCTTCTGCTACTTCTGTGCTGCTTTAAACAGAGATTCCAACTTATCTGAAGTTTGGGGTACTTTTAGAAAACTTTCACATACTCAAAACAAGAACTATAGCTCGCAACAACCAAACAAGGAAACAGCAGAAAAAATCTTAGAAAACTTGTCCCCAGTAGATCTCAATCCAGATTTCAATCTAAAAACCAGTACAGATAATTGCATGAATTTTTCACTGAATGAACTGAGAAATGTACTTGTGTAAAAAGATACTGCTCCAGGGCTTGACCTAATTACCTATTCCATGATCTTCAATTTGCCCAAGATTGGTTACAGGTACTGGTAAATTTATTCAATAACATTAAAAATGGAGGACTTATTCCAGAGAGCTGGAAAAAACAACTTAAAGTTACCTTTCTGAAACCCAACAATCCAGAACTTCAAGAAAATTATAGACCCATAGGACTTGGGTCCTACTTAATAAAGATCTTGAAAACCAATAGAAGAAACAAAATTGACTGGTTTTTGGAAAATAAGGGGTTCTTACCTAAGCTCTAAATGGTTTTTCGAAAAAATATGGGAATAAATACAACCAAACAGTTTAATTTCATTTCATTTATTTATTAGTACAAAAAGATATTTACATTATAATGTGCTTATCCTAGGAAAAAGAGGGGAGCGATAACTAGGTGAATTTTAGAACAACTTAAGCACTTAAGTGTGCTTGTCTGTCGATCTAAAGAACACCCGTTTCTACATTTGACCTACTAATTAAAAGCTCATGTAGAGATTTTCGTTCGTTCTATTCTATTAAAAACTAAAATCAAAGAAAAAGTAGGAGAAATAAAATAATAAATTCCAGTATGAAAATTAACTTATAGAAGACATATAGGTCGATACCTACCTACCTATATTGTTTTTTTCTTAAAATAATATTGGCTGTATTTACCTTATAAAATGGAATTATTTAAAATCACTTTTTTTATTTTGTGTTGATAAGAGAGTGACTAAAGTGGAACTTAGACAAAGAAAGGTAACAAGATTTAGGAAATATAATAAACGATTTGGTGTTTTTTCTGTACGTAAAACATATTTATAGTACATACATGCGTGCACGACTTATGCATTCATACATACTCAACTCACACACCAAAATATACAGGCATAGTTAGGTATTGTCAAGAATAAATTTACTCAAAGTTCTTTTTGTTTAATTTTGATTGGTAATACGTTATGAATTTGTTGTCCATTGTAAATGTAATTTTGTTGTCCGATAGTTTTATTGTGTTTTGATGTTTTGCGAGTGAAAGTATCGAGTTGGATATGTGTGGTTTGGAAGAAATGGCTGGCCAAGGTTAAAGACTGTCTTTATTATTCTTTTTTGTGCTATCTCTACTCATGAAAAATGATCGGGATAGGTCCCACCCCACCCCACTATGCCGTATTCGATCAGTGATTGAGCTAGTGTAAAATGTAAGGACTTTCGCTGCTTCAAAATAAAAATATTTTTTGATTGTGATACCGAGATCTTTACATTTGTTGGCTGTTGGTATGGTCCATTGTGTGTGTCTTCTGAAAGGCAAATTTATCACTATCTTGTGAAAGGTAAGATTGGGTGGTCAAAATGGTAAATAAACAGTTTTTTCTAGATTTATTGTGAGAAGATTTTCATCTAACCAGGATACTATTTTTTGTAGGTCGTCGCTAATCTTTGTTTTAACTTCGGCCCATGTTGAAGCTTCCACGAATAGTACACCATCATCAGCAAAGCTGATCAATATACCGTTATACTTAAGGTTTAGAATGTCGTTTATATATACACTGAAGAGGACCGGCCCAAGCACAGTACCTTGAGGAATTCCACAAGTCACTGTGCCTTGGGAACTTGTGATTGATCCGATTCTGACTTTTTGTTGTCTGTCATATAAATAAGATTTAATTAAATCCAGAGCTAAACCTCTGATACCGGCTCTCTCTAGCTTCACCAAAAGTCTCTGATGGTCCACAGTATCAAAGGCCTTCGCTAAGTCAAGGAAGACCGCGGCACAGGTTGTACTTTTGTCTAGCGCGGAATATATTTTTTGAGTTAATTTTGCTATTGCATCTGATGTTGAATTTTTCGGTCTGAATCCATACTGAAACTTGTTAAGAATGTCGTGATTTTCAAGAAAATCTACAAGCCGACTTTTGAATACCTTTTCGAAAATTTTTGAAAGAACTGTGGTTAGGCTAATTGGGCGATAATTAACTAATTGGTCTTAGGCTATTGGTAATTTTATGACGTCAGCACAATTTTTGAAAGGTTTTGCTTTTAGATTATCAAATCCAGATGAAGGCTTGTTTTTGAGGCTAGTAATTATATAAAAAACTTCTTGTTCGGAGGCCGGTGTTAAAAAGATTGAAGAGGGAATTTGTCTAATATTTGTTTCTGTTTGAAAGTTGCCTGATCTATTGTTTTCAATGGGTCTTGCCATTTTAGGTCCCAGTGTGTAGTGCTCATTAAATGCGTTTGCTATGATTTCTGGGTCTCTTGTTTCAGTGTTATTGATTGTTATTTTGTTTATTGGTTCGTCTGTAATTTTAGTTCTATTAGTGTATTCGTTTATTGTTTTCCAGATCATTTTAGGAGTCTAATATTTTATTTCTATAACAAGTTCTTTTAAGGATGTTGATCAGGTTGTTTACGCGATTTCTGTGGGTTTTATAGGCAATCAAAGAAGCTTCGGATTTTTCTTTTTTATGAGATTGGTAGAGTTTATCTCGCTTTTTAATTTCACATTATGTAACCATTGGTAATCCAGGGTTTTTTTTTGTTTTCGGTAATTACAATTTCAGTTGTGCTTGAATTAAGGCAGTAAGTGATTTGTTCAGTAATAAAATTCGATATAAAGTTAACATCACAAGATTGATACAGTTCTTGGAAATTTTGAGTATTTATTAGTGTTTGAAATTTTTTGTAGTCTATATTTTGGATAACTCGATTTTTTTGTATATTGTTGGTGCAAACTTGAAGAACAGTCAGGTAATGGTCAGTGATTTTTGAATGTGAAACAATTGGAACCAATTTGGAAAGATGTGGTCAAGACAGCTAGCTTTATTCTTATCTACTCTAGTTTCTTTGTTGATAGTAGATTTATAGCCATAGAAGTAAAGCATATTTAAATACTCTTGTGTAATAAGATTGTTTGTAAGTAGATCTAGATTTATGTCACCTACTAAAAATTCGGAGTCTGATGTACAATACTGTCGTATATACTGGTTAAGATCATTGATGAAGTCGTTTTTTTTGTGGGATGTAACCTGTATAATGCTGTTAAAGCCATTTTTTTCAAACCCACAATTTCCACTCTGATCCCAGTGTTACCTGCAATGTTAATAATTTTGTGGGTAAAAGAGTGCAAATTCCTAACATAGACGATAACGCCATCATGTCTGTTATATTTACCTTCACTGTAAACTTGTTAGCGTTTTGTATAACGCAAGTTTCAGTTATGATGATATCAAACAAATAGTCTTCGAAAGTGGTAAGAAATACTTAGAGTTTCTTAAAGTTAGTGCTAATATCTCGAATATTCGTGTGCATTATGGACAATTGTTTTAATTTATCTATAGAGTTTAATATTCTAAGGGTATCCTATAGTGTCAAGTTTGTTGTTGGAAAAAAAGAGTGCAAAGTTATTCATATTTTGTTTTGTTTAGGACAAAGAAAAACAATTTTAGGATTTTAAGTAAAAAGAAAGGAATAGGAGTCTTTCTAGACATCAAAGGAGTCTATGACAATGTCAGGGTCCAGGTGATGTATGACCAGCTACTGGAAGCTGGGATACCAGTGTCACTATGCAATTTGATTTTTAGGTTACTCAATAATAGGCAACTTTATATAAAAGACAAAGAAGGACTTTGGGATTAATCCAGGGGTCGCCCTTGAGCCCAATCTTATTTATTAACATGTACATAAAAAAAAATTTGACATGATCCAAGATACAGTCAAAATCATGGCATATGCTGATGATTTAGTACTATTTTGTAAAGGGGAAAAGATTTTTTAAATATAGCCGCCACTTTGTTTTTAAAGGGACAGGTATCAAATTTTTAATAGTTTTAAATTCACTAGGTCCTGTTTGAAGTAAATCCATCAAAATCAATTTTATTTCTTGCATAAAAACATGATGGTTAAGTACCAAAAAAATTTTGATGCAGTAATTTTGTCCTATTTATGAACTAATTATTTCCTGTTTCAATTATTTGATCAGCTTTCTTTTCACTTTTTTAATTAAAAGAAGGGTGTAGCTTCCAGTGAAAACACAAAGTTTACCAGTAATTTTGTACTATTTATAAACTAATAATTATGTGCCTCTTAATTTCTTTTCTCACATCCAAAAAAAGCTGTATTTACCCCAGGAGTTTTTTACTTGTAAAAATACCTATACACTTGGATGAAAATCACTGGAAAATACATGGGACGTCCATACTGGGGAATAAATATGGTATTCCCCAGAAGGATATTCAAAATATTGGGGACATACTTGGTAATAAAGTAAACCTACTGTGGAAATCCCTGTGGAATACTAGAAAATTAACTACATTAACTACTCAAATTTTGGCCAGTGGGCCTCTTGCATGTAGCCCCAAGTGTAGCCCCAGAAATCCTTGCTGGGGGTAATTGTAATCACAGAGACTGGGGCAAATGTAATCAACAATTACAGCCACTGTTACTTGTAATTTTGCAAAAACTATAGATGTTTTTGTTACAGTTTCATTAAAAAGAAAATTGGAATACATTTTTCAAAAAAAGTTTGTAGTTTGCTTGTTACCTAAGATATCAGCTGATTTTTTTTGTTAAAATCATAATAATTCTTTATGCTACATTCCACTTACCCCAGATACAGGTCTTTGTTAAAAGTCTGTGCTAGCTCAT
This sequence comes from Aspidapion aeneum, assembly GCA_963576565.1. Lineage (NCBI taxonomy): Eukaryota > Metazoa > Arthropoda > Insecta > Coleoptera > Brentidae > Aspidapion > Aspidapion aeneum. The sequence continues at coordinate 76,936,975 of OY755038.1, read as the reverse complement.
TGCATGTTCAATGAGGAGACAGTGTACCTATAGTCCTTGCCATAGGCAGTTACACTTTTGTGACATTTCCAACCTCTTTATTTATCATATGCATACTGACAGCAACAAAAACAATTCTGAAAAATGGCAAGTTGTTTTTATGTGTGTGTTTTTTTGTAAACCTACAGTCAGCATCTTTTTATCCTGAGACAATGACAATTTTACCTTTAATTATATACCAACATGACATGTTTACTTTTTAATATATTTTGGGTTAAAAGTCACAAAAGTGTAACTGTATGGCAAGGACTACACCACAGTTTGTTCTATAGTTCTTTAAGTTTAAAGTTTGCCCTAAAGATATTTTTCAAAATAAAATAAAACTATACTTACTGCACTCTGACCTGTTAGTGTTATGAAGTCTAGGTCTTGGTCCAGGTAACCCTTAAGCTGACTAGAGACCCTGTATGTATGACATATTTTTACTAAAGAGAGACATGACAAACCCATCAAAGTCACTGAAATTAACATTTTTTGGTTGTGTTATTTGCTTGCCAAGTTCATTGGCGTGCAACAGATAAACAAACATGTATGTCTACACCACCTGTATAGGTTTTGTTGAAAATTGTTTATTTTTATTTTCCAATGCTTATGAATTAACCTCGGAATTAACATCTCTAAACATGGCTAGATTATTGAGGACCAATATTTTTATTATTTAATTTTGACTTACATATATTTGACTTTGAAGAGTTTATCACATCTCTATTTCTTTAAAATATGTCATACATAGGGTCTCTAGAGCTGACCAGCAATTCTTATTGCCCATAGCGCCAATTTTTTTTGGCATTCCTTCGCCCAAAGGCGTCCTAATTACGTCATATTATGATTATATTAAGAAAACCTTTACATTAAGGAACAGAAAATAAAGTTAGTGAGATTGGCCCTTAGAAACTTACTTATCATCTTGATTAACTTGCGTATCCAAATCAAATTTGTACTGGAATCCGGAACAACCGCCTCCTTCCACTGCTAGCCTTAGGCAACTTTGTGGGCTGTCTTTGGTGATTTGTTTTAGTCTAATTGCACATCGATCTGTAATAATTAATTCCGCCTTGACATGTTCAAGAGGCTTTACGTTTGCGTTCAGGTGTCTTATTACTAGGGTTTTATTTAGTTTTCCAAGAAGATATGTGATGGGAAATTTGTTCCTAAACATTTTAAAATTTGTAAAATTTTTGTCTGAAAATAGGGTTATGTATGATTATAGAAAATCAGCTGTAGCGTCGGCAGTGTTGCCGGTTTGACCAACCAGAGAATAAATGGAAGTGATTTTCATATTTTCACTTTTAAGCGAGATCTCGGATTGATAGCTTTTTTGCGAGCATTTCATGCTTTTACATTCGGAAACTTCTCCTTCGGAGTTTTCACCTCCTCCGTGAGGGATAATTAATGATTGGCCCTCTCTAAAATCCATGGGACCAACGGCAGCAACCAGGGCTTTAACCCGATCTGAACTGCCTGTGAGATTTGTATCACTTATATTAAAGCCAGGTCAGCCAGCATTTTATCTTTTCTGCATAAAGAAAACCCACCTTTCTTTTCCTATGCTTCAACCATGCAGGTACCCCCAAGGGTTTTTGGTTAGGTGGTATCAAGTTCCGGAAAGTTCCGGTTTTGATAACGTTGTATTTTGCATCTTTGGGACCTGATTTGTAAACACAGTTCGCGTCGGCATTTCGCAGATCAGAGATAATCAAATTTTACATTTCAGTTCGTAAAATTCGCAGAAACTAATTACAGGGGCGGATCTAGGATTTTTTTTTGAGGGGAGAAATATCATCATAATGATCGGGAGGTACATTCTATTTCTTAAAACTAAATATAGTTGGGAATTTTCCCTTTATCCCCTCCCGTAGATCCGCCCTTGCTAATTAAAATGCAGAAATTTATCATAATTATTTTAATTAGGTTTTTATTGGTACTACAAAGCCTTGAATAGACCAAAAAAGTGTTTCCAAAACTCACGAACTTTCAACTGCGGACGCGAACTCGTTTATAAATCCCGCGTAGATGTTCTGCCATCTATAAATTTTGTTTGTTTTTTGATTTTGCAAGCAATTCATTTGCACAAGAAATACATATAATAAAAAAAATAAGTCATTTGGTCAAAGATTTCGTTTCGTTTTTACTTAGAGGCCTGTCCGCTTATTGCAGACAATTTGCCAGCTCAATTTGGTACACAGCAAGATAATCTGACTGACCTCACGTGGTGCACGGGACAAGAATAACTTATTCACTCACACATTCATACTACATGAAGACCCAGCAGGTCGGCCTGCTAAGCACCCCCCGGTAGGCAATTTTCTTTTCTCATGAAGGGTTTATTTTGCCTCTTACCCTTTGTCGGGCACAGGGCTCTTTATCGTGCTAGCGCCATCTACGCTCTGAAAACGAGACCACCGACTTAACGTGACTTCCGAACCACGGCCTTGTATTATTCATCAACTTTGCCTACTTCGTTGAAGCATAAACTTCGCCCAAGACAGGCTTTACCCCTACTTTCGATAAATCTGTATTTACAAACGGATGGTAGGTTCGAGTTTGTAGTGGCAGTGATCGTAAAGCGAACGCACTCGCACTAAACCAATCAGAGCCACTAAAAACAACAAAGAGGAACAATTGATAGCTAAGCCTTGTTACGGTGCATTTGAGGGTTAGGAATAAATAAAAAATTAAACAAAACTTGTTATTATTTAAATATAGAGCACTTAAAAACTATATCATAAAGTAATTTTACAGAATCCACAGGCGTATCACATTGGTTATATTGTAATTCAATTCAAGGGACCTCTTCCGATTATGTGAACGACTTGGAACCCTTTGCATAATACTTTAGGACTAATTTCTGGATATTTTAGCAAAAAATAGTAAAATCGAGATATATTTACATTCGACGTTTTGCAGGTACAGCGACGATATCACACGCTTAAAACTAAAAAGACATAACTCAAAAATTTGAAAATTTGTCCCTGCAATAAAAATACTTACAACGTGTCTTTTCAGCTCATATTTAAACTTTGTGCTTATAAACAAAAGTTTTCCATACAAAACATTGTAAACAAAGTAAATTTTTGTGATCATTAGTTAAAAAGCACATTTGAATGCATTTTTGTTGCATAAACTCATTTTCAAAATTTTTGAGTTGCGTCTCTTTAGATTTAAGGGTGCGACATATTATGCGAATTCTCAGTCAGACTTAAGAATTGTGATAATTTTTTGGGGGGGGGTTCCAGTGAAACAAGCGGTCTTTTATTAAAAACGCAGAAAAGGGTAGTGCGCTTACTTCTTGGTCCAAAATGCACAGAACCATGTAGAACAAAGTTTAACTAATATTTTGACAGTTCCTGGCCTGTATATGTATGAATTTTTGATGTTCATTTTTAAAAACAAGAGTGAATTTGAGTCATATGAGAGTGAAAATTTTCATGATACTAGAAATTTGAACTACTAACTGCCACAGCATGGTAAGTTAAAAGAAAGAAAAATGATCCAAGTTTAACTATTGAACCGTACACATGATACAGGCATTTTTTGATTAACATTTTTGACATTAGCAGAGATAGCTTACTACTTTTTTTTACATGAAGTCAATTCATTTCAACCCGTATAATTTGTAAATTTTGCTTTGTCGAATTTTTACGTCACTGTTGGTCCAGCTGATTTTTGGAAACAAAAATTAGATATGATATGAACAACTCATAATTTTTACATGTTTTGAAAACTAAGGCAATTTTCCTACTATTTTTTAGTATATTCTTATAAAATAATATTTTTCAGACATCCAGTCGTTACTTTTTTTAGCCCGCTTCATTTCTTTTTACACAAAAATTTAAATTCGAAGAAAATAATGTGTTCGTTTTAGCTTCAAAAATAATCTGCTGACTTACATCTTTGTTTACTTCCCAAGTCCTCGGTTCAACTTTGATACTAAACGATCACATTCAGTTTGACTTGTAGTTTAAGTTTTGTGTAATAAAATATAAAGCGGGCTAAAAAACAATAATGACAATACGTCTGGAAAATTATATTTTATAAGGATGTACTAGAAAACAGTAGGAAAATTGCCTTCAAATTCAAAAAATATTAGTTGTTCGTATCATATCTAACTTTTGTTTACAAAAATCAGCTGTGACGTGAAAACTTCGACATGTTAAGATCTGAACACCGATCTATTCTATCCACGGTGGTGTGTAACAAAGTCCGCCTTCACGAGATATCCGACCTCATCCGGCCACGAGTCGTTAAATACCGAGATGAATTCCATCAAAGGAGCATGCGCCAAAATTAACGTCAAAATGTCTAATTTAAATTATTGGCGCGAATACCGGGATTGGCGCGAGATCAAAGAGCTTAACGTATAATAAAAAATTCAAGGTATAAAATAATGGTCAATTCTAATTTTTAGGTATGATTTTATGTAGGTATCGGGTGGTTTTTTATAACCTGAGCACTCAGCAACTTTATCATTGAAAATAAAGGGCTATAATAAATTGTAGATTTTTTTGGTTAATTATGACAACTTTAAAAGCCAACATAATTTTTTTCTATCCGTCACCATGTACAGGGTGTCCCAAATTCGATGTTTTTGGGAGGTTTCGGGTATTTCTAGAGGGGCTAAAAAAACCTGATCTCCCTTTGCGACACTCGAATTTCAAAAGAAGCTTAAAGGTGAAAATCGCATTTTGATATAGCAAGCCGTTTTTAAACTACGGGGTGTTTCTAAAAAGTCTGCATTTTGGGAAGGGGTCTATAACTTGTTTATTTATTAATATTTTTTATTTTAGAGGAATTAAACTGTTAAATTAAATTTCATTTCTTACGTTTAGTTTTTGAGATATCACATAAAATGATTTTTTTTATTTTTACCACATTTTTTAGTTTGCTTAATGGGTTTAAAATATTTTAATATTATAAAAATAAAAAAATAATAAAGAGGTGATTAAAAAATAAAAATAAAAAAAACAATAAAAAAAATTAAAAATTAAAATATTGAGTGTGATACATCATTTTAAAGGAAATTTTAAGCTGATTTTAAAAATCGAATAAAAAGAGAGTTATTCTGTAAGAAAATTAACAACTTTATGCAATATTTTAAAAACCAAAACAGATAAATAAAAACCGTTTACATCTGTCAATTCTTCAAGAAAATATCTATAAGAAAGCTATTTACACAAAAGCAAAATGCAGACAAAAACACTCCATAGCTTAAAAACGGCTTGCTATATCTAAATGTGGTTTTCACCTTTAGGCTTCTCTTAAAATTTAAGCGTCGCAAAGGGGGCTCAGTTTTTTTCTATTTCCCCTAGAAATACCCGACACCACAAAAAAACAACGAATTTGGGTCACCCTGTACAGGGTGTGACAATGAAGTCGATTTTTTGAGAGGGAACACCCTGTATATTTTTGCATTTTAAGATTCGTCTTTTCTTTTTGATTTCAAAAATTTACAATATCTATGTGCTTTGAGGTATATCGTTATGCAGTATTTCTTCTATATTGCATTTCACGTTTATTTTGTTTTGCCATGGGAGTATTGACATATTTAAATGCGCTAAATCATAAAAAATGTTTATCGTAGCATAGACATACAGTAGAACCCCGATGACAGTGTTTATTCGAATTAAATTGGGCACTAAATAATTTGTCATACAACTTGCACGTCACCGGCATTTTCACAGCACAAAAACGACGAATTTTCATCAAAAAGGACTGGGAATTATTAAAGTTTATTGCCAACCAATCAACTGAGAGATATTTCAGTATGGTTTTATACAGCAAAAGTGACAAATCAACGCTTGCGCACGTCTTGGAATTCATCTCATTATTTAACAACTCGTATCCGGCCTAGTTACCGGCGTGAATGAAGGGGTAGGTAAATAACTGCCGCACCCGACCTCGGCAACCAACGGGGATCGAACCCGCCGCTGTAGCAAGCGAGATTCCTTAACTCACTTGTGTTCAATGCGCGAACGGTTCAGCCACCACGGCTACTAATTGCAAAAACTTAAAAAATATTTTTTGTTTTTTGTAGACATAACCTAAATGGTTGCAATACTCATGAGCTAACAACAGCATAAGCGCTAGCACGCTAAGTAAATAGAAACGCTTAAATGCGTGACGTTTATACCGTGTTGGATTGCAACTCGACCAGCAAACACGATTAGAAATGTACCTTTTTCTACGACCTCATATGAAAATTGATGGATTTCACACGATTTGCATGCTCAGAAAACGTTAAATTTTACCTGTGTGCACTGTGCAGTAATATTTCTGCACATGTATGGGAAAGTGTACCATGTCACCAGACTTTTACGCACATGTGTTGCAAAGTATTTTTTCAAACGTGCGGAAAAGCAGTTTGGTTTATCTGCAAAATTAACGACCAAATTTTACAAAAATTAGTTCAACGGTGCTCGTAGGAAAAATAGCGTACACAACTCGATAGAAAGTAACTTACTTAACTCGCGTGTTGTTTCACTTGGCTAGCAGCTCGCTTTCTTCTCTTGTTATGTAATAGTATACTATTACTGCTGGACCCATAGAAAAATTAATAACTTCAGTTTTATTGACTGGACCTTATTTCACTTCCAATTTAGCATCGTGAAGCCCTAGCTCCCCTACTAATTAACTTATGCTATGTTGCCAGCAGCTGTGACTTCTTTCCTCCCTTTGGTGTTCTGTGTTCTTTCCCCAGCCAGGCCACTGAGCTGTCTCGTGTATTCTAGAAATTGTCAAGGAACATCATAGAACACAAAACACACGCAAAAAAATTATTTGTTTTTACCGGTGGTGATCTGTAGTGGTAATTTTTTTCTAGAACAAAGTTTCTTATTAAAATTTTCAAAATTCCTAAAAGAAAATATTCAATGGAGTTCTTCGAATATACAGAAGAAAAGGTCGTCATGGATGTAGATCAGCAAGGTGGTGTTACAGGTAACATTTGAGTGTTTTTCACTGCACCCACTGAAGTGACTGAATTCAGTAGGATAGGGAGGGTAGTGTCCCACAGTGGCGGCTCGTAAGTTGTAAAATTGATTGGCAAAAATTACAAAAAAACACTTTGAAAAATATGCAATGTTTATTATTTGTTTTGCAATTTTCTATTGTGATGAGACATCCTCTTATTCCTGGACATGTCTTCTTTTTGAAGGCCATTTTGCGTTCTTTATTTCGTGATAAATAAAGTGCCGTTGACGTAGACGGCAATTTAGCATTTATAGGCTGCCATCATCCATTCCCATTTCTTCGGTAATAATAACCTCAAAAATTGCTTTTTTTCACAGTTTTTCAATTGGAGTTTCTAACCTTTTTTGACTTAGCTGTTGCCATAATGAAAAAAGTAAAAAGGAAAATAAAAGAAGAAACCAAGTAAGTATGACATATGGGTCTTTCCAGAAAAAAGGTAACACCCGGTTCGTTTTCCACCTATGAACCCTGATTGAAAAAATGCATCAGGTGACACTGCATTTAAAACCAGTGCAAAGCCATGGTCCATCATGTGATGCTTTTTTTTGAATCGGGGTGGGAATGCATTGGTGGAAACAGGGTAAAACATTCCAAGTGGTAATTTAAAAAAAAAAAAAAATTAACTCTTTAAATTTTGGTAAGTATTAATAAGTATTGGTCGGTTGGACTAAAATGTGCTATATGGCCAAGATAACAATTCACTAGTTCCTGAGTTATTGTTGAGTTTGTGAATTTACCTGCTAACACAAGTGATAGCCAGTTAACACTAATGATATTTAACCAAAATCCAGAAATCTTTATACTGCATATTGCAGAAAAATATTGTCTTTTAAAATTAAATTACTAGAAATAAGCCCATGAAAATTTTTTTTTTTACATAATTATAAAAAATTTGATACAAAAATTTTAAGACTTGGTCTGAATCATGTCGGACTAAATTCAGAGATCTCAATATTTCACTGCTCCTGTACTGTATGTGTATGAGTCTCTCATGTTTCTTTTCAGACACAAAGATAAATTTATGGAGTTTTTGAGTGACAACTCACACAGTATGAGACATACAAACTATCAGTTACCAAGACATAGACTAACTTTGACAGAAAAACTTCCACATATACATGCATGAAAATTTTTTAACATTGCCTGAAAAACAGAAAAAAGCATGATGGAATATAAATAGTCTATGGACAAATCGGCCTAAAAGGGGGTTTCATGTGCAAGTCGTGCCAACTTTTTGCCAATAAGCCAAGTTTGTTAAGGCACTCCATAGATCAGGTTTTGACGTTGTCATTCTGGTAAATGCTTTTTTTTAAAGATATGGCCTCCACCACTTTTTTTTGCACGATACTTTTTAAAATGATTTATCTTTCTTAGAAATAGTTGTAGAGGGTTGCGAAAAATGTCAAATGAATCAGTAAACACCCACAATAAAATAACTTTCTATTATATTTTCAAAATTTTGCTTCGTATTTTTACAAAAATAAAAAAACTGAATTTTACTTTTTTTTTGTATAGCTAGTAAAGTTTCACCTACATTCTTAATAACACCAAAGCAAAATTTTAAAAAAAGTTTAAATAAAAGTTATAGAATGAACACTTTTCTTTAATTTGGTGTATATAAGTCTTATATAGATATATATTTTATATTTATTTCATTAAAAAAACATTTGTTGTCACCAAAACGACTACCGAAGGTGTATTACCGTACGGACGCCTAAATTCAAATTCAAATTTTCTTTATTCAAGAGAACCTAGCAAAGTTAACAATGTTAAAACTAACCTAGGTTAAGTGAATTGTGTCAAAAGAGAAAGAAACAGTCCAAAATCAGTTCACTTACTTAACTTTGAAAATTTAAATTATATAATGGTCTAAAAGAAAAAAGAAACATGAAAAGGTCACTACATTTGGTCCTATTTTGTTAAAATTAAAATTTTGTTGAGACTTTTTTGTCAAAAATATAAAACCTTAAAATACCAAGCAAAATATCCAAAAAATACATTACTTACATTAAATTAAAAATTAAAATTAAAGTTCGTTTCGTTTTTCTTCCTATAAGGCGGCGCGCGGTTTTACGCAGCTGAGGGGTCATTCCATATCAAATCAACCAGTCAATTGTTTTGACTATCTCCGATTTTGATGAAATTTGGTACACTGGTTCTTTTATTGAAAAAATCCAAAATTTCAGATTTTTTGGATCAGTACTTTTGGTTTTATGAATTTTTGAAAATCAAAAAATTGACCAATTTGGGTGCTGCAGGCCTTCAGAAAATCAACAATATCTCAGAAACTACTGATATTAGAGAAGCGAGTGATGGCTTGTTTTAAAGGTCTTTGAAAGGCCTTTTCAACGATGTGCCACACATATCCCTATTTTGAAAAAAAAATCCAAAATTGTGAAAAAAAAAATATTTTTTTTAAAACTCAAGTACCTTTTTTAATTTAAAAAAAAAATAAAATTTTTTTTCAGCATTTTTCCAACATATTTGAAAAAAAATAGAGTGGAGAAATAATGGGTTCTATTTTTATTTTTTTTTCAAAAAAACCCTTACAAAAAAAATCCCACATAAAATCTCCATTAAGTGAGTGTTTTTACTACAAAGACGAGTGATACCTTGTTTTAAAGATCTTTGAAAGACCTTGTTAACTATTTATCATACTTTTTTTTGAAAAAAAAATTAAAATAAAAATTTTTGATTTTTTTTTTATTTTAAAAAGGACATATAATAATTGAGTCTTAGCCAGGGTTTAATTTTCTTTTATTTTTATCACAAGGAAAAAACTTAAATGAAACTTACTAGGTACATAGAAAGATTTTGAATAAACAATGTTAAACGCAAAAAAGTTATCTAATCTTTCTTTCTTCTCAAAATATTTGTGGAATCCGTTATTTCCTCAGCAGATAAGGTATATGTTCTACCTGTAGCTGTGCTAGGATTCACTTTTCGTAAAATGGAGTTCAGGTCTATGGTCAATGTATCTGCTCGGCTCGGAAAATAAAAGGATGGAGAGGGACCATGAGGATGCAAAAAGCTAACTTTGACCTCGCCATTTTCCAAGTTTTTTCCAATTATGCATCCTACCCGCCAAAATCAATCATATTCAATTGTAACAAACCCAGTGTCAATATGCTCTAGTTCTTTTGAAGATAGAGCACCAGTTGCAATAAGGTCTTGAATATTTTCTTCTTGACTTAGTGAATTTTTTTTCATTATCTTTATTTTGTGCCATTTTGCAAGTAAAATACAAATTTGAAAATAAAACAATTTTATGCAGGTTGCAAAAGAAGTTTCGAAATATTATTATTTTTTCCTGTCAGAACTAGTTTTGTATGGTAGAGGGAGACCAATACTTGATAGAGGCGGGCCCAAAAATTTTGCAGGATTAAACAATTCTTTGCAAAAATTTTGAAGTAGAAGAAGTTAACAGAACTTGCAGGAATTGACAAGTTATATCAATTTATTCAAAATTATATTGGTGGAAAATTAATTACCATTTTTACAGCTTAGAATATTCTATTAAAAAAACACTAGAAAAATACTATTACCTGCTTTTAAAAATGTTTTTTTTTTAATTTTGAAAATTTTTGAGATAAAAATCGATTTTTTTCCAAAATTTTCATTTTTTTTTCAAGAAAAAGTTTTGAGTGTAAAATAGTTGCAGAGGTCTTTAAAAAACCTTTAAAACAAGATATCACTCGTCTTTGTATTAAAAACACTCACTAAATGGAGTTTTTATATGGGATTTTTTGTACGTGTTTTTTTGAATTTAAAAAAAAAATAGAACCCATTATTTCTCCACTCTAAATTTTTCTGAATATGTTGGAAAAATATTGAAAAAAAATATATATTTTTTTGAAAAAAATTAAAAAAAGTACTTTTGAATTTTTTTTTTTTTTAATTTTGGATTTTTTTTTTGAAAATAGGGATATGTGTGGCACATCGTTGAAAAGGCCTTTTAAAGATCTTTAAAACAAGCCATGACTCGATTGTCTAGTATGGGTGGTTTCGGAGATATTGTTGATTTTCTGAAGGCCTGCAGCACCCAAATTGGTCAATTTTTTGATTTTCAAAAATTTATAAATTCAAAACTACTGATCCAAAAAATCTGAAATTTTGGATTTTCGAGTTTTTTCATGGCAAAAACCAGTGTACCAAATTTCATCAAAATCGGAGATGGTCAAAACAAAAAGTGCCCTTTTTTTGATTGATTTGATATGGAATGACCCTGAGGCGTCTAGTAAAACAGGTGATTTCTATTATTATTGTTATCGTTGTTTGATGGACATTATCAAACAACGTTGTTATTGTTATAAGTGACTATCAATAGACGAGAGTTTTTACAATATAGTGCAGGTGCTAGAGGTAGTTGAGTATGCAAAATATGAGGACCGGAATTTGACAATGGATCCTAGATGAGAATAGGTCACAGACTAACGATTTGGATGTTGCCGGGCAAGTTTTTGGTCCAATATTTTTTATCCCCCCTCCTTATATAGTCGTCGAGGGGTGAACAGCTCTCACAATCGGTGGACACATTTCTCACAATCTGTTCACAATCTTTACACAATCCCTCACAATCTGTCACAATCCTTCACAATCCCTCACAATCTTACCACAATCCCTCACAATCTTGACACAATTCCTCACAATCTTAGCAAAAGATTGTGGATTTTCACAATCGGCGTATGAAGAGGGCGGCAAAGGAAACTATAAACATGATGACTTTTTTTTTTTTTGGTCGCAAAAATTTTTGATGGGGCGGTGCCCACCCCGCCCCTTTAGGCACGCTACGCCGCTTGCACAGTCCTCCACCATCCCTCACAATCTTGCCACAATCCCTCACAATCTTTACACAATCTTAGCAAAAGATTGTGGATTTTCACAATCGGTGTACACATTTTGGGTTAGCTGTTCACCCCTCGATAGTCGTGTTCGAATTTCTAAAAATGTAACTAAGTTGACGCCCTAAGACACCATGACATAGAAATGGATCAAAAATGTGTAAAATCTAATTTAAAAATAAAATTATATTAGTTTTTTAAATTTTAGCTGGAAAATCCCCCAAAACCCCCCAGACTCCCCAAATCCTGAAATTCTTAGATTTTTTTCAAATTTTCTTAAAAACTAAGCTTACAGTGGGGTACGACTAATGACAAACTCTCCAGCGGCGTCCGTTTATTGAGGTAGTGTAAATAAATTTAAAAAAGAAACATGTTTATTACAGGTTTTACCCGATTTTCTTAAAAACCGAACTTTATATCAAAAAATTAAATACACACTTTGTTATAGATAATAAAATTGTGTAAATAAAATCAATTTTGAAAAATCACTAAATTTATCAATTTTTTGCAAGTTTTATCCAATTTTCTCAAAAATTAAGCTTTTTGGAAAAAAATTATTTTAGCGTTTATTGTAGAAAATAAAATTTCCTTTTTAACAATGTATTAGTCAGTGGGGTCAGGCTAATGACAAACTCTCCAGCGGCGTCCGTTTATTCAGAAAATATAAAAAAAATAAAGAAACCACATAGGTTTTACCCGATTATCTTAACAACCAAGCTCTCTATCAAAAATTGTGACCTATAGTCGATTGTAGACAATAAAATTTCCTTTTAAACGTGTACAATAGTGTAAGATTTATCTTCAGATTAAAACTTCACAGGCCTGTGCAACTAAAATCAATTTTTACAAATAACCTAACAAATTAATTCTGTTACAAGTTTTTTCCAATTTTCTCAGAAACTAAGCTCAATTGACAAAAATGTGTTTTATACTTTATTGTAGGAAATAAAATTCTATTTTTAACAATGTGTAAGTCAGTGGGGTTTAATTAATGACAAACCCTTCAGCGACGTCCGTATATGAGGGTCAATTAAAAAATAAAATAAATAACCCGATTTTTTTTTCGAATATTAAAAAAAAATACGTTTTTTAAAAAGTATTTTTTTAATATATTTTAAATTAATTAATTTAACCTTTGTTGTATTAAAATCGGATAAAAAATAAAAAAGATACAATTTGTTTTTAAATATGCTTTTCCGCCATATTGAATCCGCCATATTTAAAAAAAGGCGCGATTATCACAATGACAATAAGTCAAAACCTGATCTGCTAGGTATGTTAAACAAATTTAAGTTACTTTCAAAAGGTTCTTATGGTTTTCATTAAAAGCATAATTTTTAAATATTCCCCAAAGACCCCTATTTTTTTTCAGTTATTTGGAAATAACTTAAAAACTAATTAACGCATTGGAACACTTGAACCAGATTTGAATAAATAATCAAAATAGCTATCTTTTTTATATAAACTTTTTTTTTCTAGCTCCAATAGTTTAAGAAGTAAAATAAAAAAAATTACCTTTTTTTTTGAATTTTTTTATTTTTTTGACAAATACAAAAAAATACATATTTTCTGACCAATACATTTTTAAGTAAATTACAAAGCAAGTATTTTAAACTTTGTTCCATGAAAATCGGATAAGAAATAAAAAAGTGACAATTTTTTTAAAGATATGCCTTTCCGCCATTTTGAATCCACCATATCTTTCAAAACGCATTTACCAGAATGACAACAAATCAAAATCTGATATAACAACAAAGTTAGCTTATCGGCAGAAAGTTGGCACGACTTGCACACGAAACTTGATTTGTCCATAGACTAAAAAGGAAAATATTTGATTTAATTTTAAAAATAGAACCCTACAGTATTGAGGAGTACTTAGAAAATAAGTTCTAATATAAGTTTTAATGCTTTTAGATGTGATTTTGTCTATGTTAGTATTGTGTTTTTTTTAAGTTAGTACTTTGACAGTCACAGTATTTAAAAACCAATTCTTGTTTTTTTAGAATGTTTTATATTTGTATATTTGTGATTTGAATAATTTTTTTATGTGATTTTAATAATTTTAACAATTTTAAATAAGATGTAATTTGAACTGACTTCAATTCGTTTAACCTACTTCAGTTTATTTATAGTTGTGTATTGTAAACTTTTGATAGGTTCTTCTGAATAAAGAAACTTTGAACTTTTGAACTTTAAAATTAAAATTAAATTAGGAGAAAGTCTAAATCTAAGTTTTGAAACATATTGTTGCCTATTATTAGTAGTTGGTTGAGGTAGAACTTGTAAGATATCTGAGGTAACCGGATAATAATAACTATTATTTTTTTTTAATTTTCTCAGGAATTTGACAGAATATTACTATTCAAAATTTTTTAAAATTATTTCAATGTGGTGAATTCCTTTGCCTTTCCTTGCACTCACTATCACATAATCAGCCACTGCAGGTAGAATGGGTTTCCCTTTAGCTCATCACAGAAAGGAGAGTATTGTCATCATCTGAATCAGAGTGTGTTGGGACATGGTTCTATGTCTGTAATTTTGTTAAGATAAATAAAAGATAAATCAAAGGATGTTTCAAATCTAGCAGTTCCATCGGTTGTGGGCAACAAATTGACTTAACAATTTGATCTGAGAATACAAATTGTGAAAGGCTTTCGCGTCCATCGTCCAATGGTGGGTGTGCTTTCGGGCTGTTCGGCCGTCGTCGTTAGAAATTCGTTATCTCGAGTGGATGGCATCTTCAGGAGATGTTGACTGTTTGTCGGCTTCTCGAAGACTGGTGGTTAGTCTGTCGCGGGCGCAGGTTATATACGCTATGGTGGGCGGGGCGTAAATCAGAGCTGGTCGGTGATTGGTGACATTCCCGAGATTCAGTTTTGTTATTGTAAGCGAGCCGTTTAGTGTTTTTAAGAACCGGTACCCATGTTCTGTTAATTTTAAGAGTTTCTTCAGATCTGTTGAAGTTCTGCTGGTGTTTATGAATTTCGATTGCTTCTCTATAGAGTCTTGGATAGTATGAAGAGGAGGCGCAAAGAACTTGTGTGTCTTCGAATTTTATTCGGTGGTCTTTATTGTTTAGTGTGTGGTCTGCAACTGCGGATTTTTCCGTATGTCCGAGTCGACAGTTGGTTTTGTGTTCTTTGATTCTTGTGTTTACGGACCGTTTGGTTGTTCCGATATAGATACTTCCACAGGTACAGGGAATGCGGTATACCCCCGAAGAACTTAGTGGATTCCTTATATCCTTCGCAGATCTGAGGTGGTTCTCGATCTTCTTAGATGGCTTGAAGATCGTTTTTATGTTGTGTTTTCCCAGAATACGTCCGATCCTATCCGTCACTCTAGGGATGTAGGGCAGAAAGGCTCTTGAAGTAACTTCGCGGCTGCTCAGTCCACCGCTACTGTTACTTCTAGTGCTCGGCTTTGAGTGTATCCATTTGCTACGAAGGCGTTTTTAAGATGGTTTAATTCTTTGTCTAGATGTTCTGGCTCGCAGATTCTTTTCGCCCTCTCTACCAATGTTCTTATTACCCCTTTTCGTTGGCACGGGTGGTGGTTAGATGTGTTGTTTAGGTAGCGGTCTGTGTGAGTAGGTTTTCTGTATACGGTATGTCCTAGTCGTCCCTCTTTCCTCGTTACTAGTACGTCAAGGAATGCTAATTCTCTGTTGTTCTCTGTTTCCACTGTAACTTGTATACTGGGTTGTATGCTGTTAATGTGGTTGAGAAATTCATTAAGGCTGTCTCTACCATAAGGCCAAACGACAAAAGTGTCATCTACATATCGAAACCAGACTTTGGGTTTATTCAACGCCTTCTCTTCTAGTTTCTCCATGAAAAAGTTCGCAATCACTGGCGATAAAGGGCTACACATTGATACTCCATCGATCTGTTCATAAATTTGTTCATTGAAGGTGAAATATGATGTCGTTAGGCAGATTTTAAACAGGTCGGTGATGTCCTTCGGAAATATGTGTTCCACTTCCCTCATTGCCTCGGCCAAAGGTACCTTCGTGAACAAAGACACAACATTAAAGCTAACTAAGATGTCTTTCTCGTCCATGACGATGTTTTTGATCTTCTCAATAAAGTGGGTGGAGTCTCTTACATACGAATCCGTTAGTCCGATGTGGGGTTGCAAGAGGGAGGCAAGATGTTTCGCAAGTTTGTATGTTGGTGAGCCTGTAGTACTGACAATGGGACGAAGAGGTACATCGTTTTTGTGGATTTTTGGTAGTCCATACAATCTCGGAGTCAGGGCTTCACTTTGGCATAGCATCTTCTTGACTGGGTCCTCCAATGAAGAAATCTTAATTAAGTGATTCACTTTTTTATTTGCGGGTTGTGTAGGATCTCTTTTTAGTTTCTTGTATGTTGAGGGTTCTAAAAGATCGACCATCTTTCTGTTGTAGTCATCCCTGTTCAATACTACAGTGGCGTTTCCTTTGTCGGCAGGCAGTATCAGAATGTTTTCGTCCTTGTTGAGATCCTTAATGGCTTTTTCTTCCATCCTTGTAATGTTGCGTTTTGGTGGTTTGGCTTTTCGCAAAATCTGCGAACACTGCGTGCGTATTTCTTCTGCCTGATCTTCGGGCAACTTTCTAATAGCAGATTCTAAGTTGGCAATTATTTCCTCCTTGGGAATCTCCCTAGGTGCAACAGCAAAGTTCCCCCCATTAGAGAGTACTGGGACTTCATTTTGAGAAAGCGGGCGGTCCGATAGGTTGATGACAATTTTTGTAGAATCAAGGATGGGCTGCTGGTTATCTTGTTGTCGTCAGTTAGTCTCTGGTATTTGGTTTTCTGCCTCTCCGTACTTCTGTGGTGTTCGTTTTCCATGGATCTGTAGGAAATAGCATCAATTTTGTCCCAGTCTGATTTGTGCATGGTGTTGGCTAGGTGATAGAAAATTGAGAGTAGTTCCTTGTCTGTGCGTGCGAGTTGCGATCTAGTTGAATGGATCCGTTCTCTTAAAAGGGCATCTTCAGTTCTTCTAAAGATTCTGTAGGCTTGAGGTGTTTTCATGGTATGCTTAAATCTCAGGAATTTCGGCGTGACCTTCTCATCTCGACAGCGTAATAAGAAAGTCAGCGAAGACAGGAGTTGCGCTTTCTTCTTGCGTAGTGCGACCAAGCGTAGATGAAGAGTGGAAACTTCCTTCCCGTAGAGGCGCCGTACAAATTGTGAAAGGCTTTCGCGGCCATCGTCCAATGGTGGGTGTGCTTTCGGGCTGTTCGGCCGTCGTCGTTGGAAATTCGTTCTCGACGTTTCGCCATCTCGAGTGGATGGCATCTTCAGGAGATGTTGACTGTTTGTCGACTTCTCGAAGACTGGTGGTTAGTCTGTCGTGGGCGCAGGTTATATACGCTATGGTGGGCGGGGCGTATATCAGTGCTGGTCGGTGATTGGTCACATTCCCGAGATTCAGTTTTGTTATTGTAAGCGAGCCGTTTAGTGTTCTGTTAATTTTAAGAGTTTCTTAAGATCTGTTGAAGTTCTGCTGGTGTTTATGAATTTCGATTGCTTCTCTATAGAGTCTTGGATAGTATGAAGAGGAGGCGCAGAGAACTTGTGTGTCTTCGAATTTTATTCGGTGGTCTTTATTGTTTAGTGTGTGGTCTGCAACTGCGGATTTTTCCGTATGTCCGAGTCGACAGTTGGTTTTGTGTTCTTTGATTCTTGTATTTACGGACCGTTTGGTTGTTCCGATATTGACACTTCCACAGGTACAGGGAATGCGGTATACCCCCGAAGAACTTAGTGGGTTCCTTATATCCTTCGCAGATCTGAGGTGATTCTTGATCTTCTTAGATGGCTTGAAGATCGTTTTTATGTTGTGTTATCTCTTGACTTGTTTTCTTCATTATCAATCTATAAAACAATTAATTTTTTTTTACAAATACAAAAATGATTCTTTTCTTAACATTGTTTCACTCATGTTAGTAATAATATATGCAAAATGTTAACACCAGTGATGTTAACATGAGTGAATTAAAAACAAATAATAAAAAATAAAAAAAACACATAAAAACCACAACTTTGAAATTTCACTGTCCACAAAATGCATATTTTTATCATAAGATAGAAACATTTGGTTTTTTTTTATAACTTACCTGATTTTTGCATCAAAACACCAGTGAAACTTATCTTGGCCAAAACACTAAACTCAAATTTACTGCAAAAAAAAACTGAGAAATAAAGCAAAATATATCAAATCACTTGTATTTATTCTTAAATACTAGCCTCTGTACTTTCCCGTTCTAGTTTTAAACAACATATTGTTATTTTACCTTGTAGGCAAATTGTAAAAAATGTAGTGACTACATGTGTTAACACCAGTGATACACAAATCAATAACACAAGGTTTTTGACAAATTTACCTAGGATAAAGTGACAATATCAGCTTATAGTTCCTCATTTTTTTATCCAGTAAAGTATTAATTTTTTTAAATTTGTTTTTAAAAATATGTTTAATTTGACCTTAGATCTGTCAACTTTAAAAATTACGGTTAACACCAGTGAGAATATTACATAGTGTTAACGCTTTTCCCCCACCATACCAATTTATTTTGGTGTCCAAATTGTTGTGTAATGCTAAGCAATGGGTACACTTGCACACCTAAAAATTTAATTACAAAAAAATTCAGTCGTTTCCAAAATACCGTGCAATTACATGGAATGTTACCTTTTCTCTAACTCAGAAAGATAAAGATGAATTATCTCCAACTTTTACAAATGGCAAAGCCGAATTGTAGCCCAACTTTACTGAACGGCAAGGTGTAAATTGGTAGTACAGTACAGTCCCCATTATCCGAAATAATTTGGACCAAAGTGATTTCAATAAATCGAAATTTCGGTTAACCTGATTTTTTTTTTGGAAAATAGGAGCTTAGAATGAATTAGAATCATTAGGTCGACTTAAAAACATTTGTAACACTCTGTCGGCTAACTAAAACAATTCGCATTTTAGACCGTCGCACAGAGGGGCCAAATGGAGCTAATGTCGGAAATAATTATTTAAACACCCAAAATATTAGAAACAAAAATAATGTGTGTTGGTTATTGTGATATGGGTTAAAATGCACCTGTTTAATATTTTATAAAGCTTTAATATTTGTTTTTTTTACAGGGTGATTTAAAAATAGATTTTTTAAAAAGAAATTTAAGTACTTTTACACAAAAAAGTAATTAAGACTTAAACATTTATTAAAAATGAGTTTAAAAATTCTACATTTTATAATATTTCTGTTTAAGTTATTTAACCTGGCTCATAATATACAGTATGTCCCAAAAGTCTGGAATGACCTTTTTTTTTAACGAGATAAAATCATGGACACGTCAATTTTGAAATAGGAAGAGGAGTCACCTAAAAATACTATATTGTACAGAGTGTCCTCAATAAGACATATGCATGCATATTTTTTTACTTATATTGCATCTAAGAACTAATTTTACTATTTTCTAAAAAAAAGGAATTTAATGTAAAGGCTTTTTGGATGAAAGTTGTTTATTTTTTGCTTGTATTTTGCTATTCTCTTCATACAGAATTAGGTTTTGTATTAAAGATCATTGTAAAAAAATGACATAAGGGCAAAATATTTGTTAAAATAAGACCTATTAATATTATTTTGTGGCCACTCTCCACACATGTGTAATTGTTTTGCTTTCTAACATTGTTTTATTAATATTAACTTTAAACAACAAGTAAAATTAACGAAAGAAAAATTAAAAAAATTCCCCATAAGGCCTGTGTAAACTAGTGCGTGGTCCTTTGATAATCCACTTAACCCTTTACAAAACAAAGATCTGTCAAAATGATATTTTTAAAAAATTTTCGGGCACCTTTCCTAAGTTAAAAATATGAAATCGGCAAGTTTGTAAAAGTTTTAGTTCAAAATTTGACTTTCGAAGATTTACCCTCCCCCCACTCCTTTTAACTAAAGTAACTGTAACCGCTATCATAATTCACTTGGCTTTTTATAAGCCTAAAAAGTTGTTTATATCAATTTAATTAAAATCCTTTATTTAAAAATTTTTTCGAACGCTGCTTTTTCTAATTTTTATTTATTTTCTTTTACTTGGGTCGTAAGTAGGCACTTTATTTTTAATACTAAAAATCTCAAAAAGGTGGAAGAAAGCGCAGCCATTTTTTTTTTTCATTTTGTTAAGAAACATTCAATTAACAAAAAAGTGACAATAGTTTTGCTTAACAAAATTTTATCACACACTAAACTATATTTTTTATATTTCTTTAAGGTAAATTCTAATAATAATTGACTTCTTAGTATAAAAAATATGATTACTCTATGACAACCTACAGCTAGATATTGGTATTTAGTGTTTTTGGGTTAAATTACCTGTGCTGGATGTCTCCATCGTAAAACAAATTTTAGTTTTAAATATAACACTTCATATAATTAGAGAAAGTAATACATAATTATTCAATAATTTGTATGTAATTCTCATAAAAATTAAACAGACGCTTTTTAAAGTGTCAAACTCACGTCATACTAAAAAACAAGTGAAAATACTCTATTGCATTTTCAGCGCCCACTAGTTTGCTACATAATTTCAGTTCCAGATATTGTATATGTCTATTTGTGTTTTTTTAGTTTCTTCCACTTTTACACCTGATTGGCCCCTTTGTGCGTCGTATTGCCGTGAAATCCCGCGGGGAACCACCTAGCAGTATAGGTGAATCCCAGACGCGTTTCATATAATGCGAATATTTTCAGTTAATCAGGATTTTTGTTTTTAAAGTTTGTTTCGGATAAACCGGATTTCGGAAAATCGCGATTTGGATAATCGGGATTGTACTGTATATATTTGTCAAATATCGCCCTACTGTCATCTCGTTTTGCTTTGCCTGTGTATAAATTCTTGAATGGGTAAGAAGAAGTACTCTCTCAAACTTGGGTGAAAGACACAAGGCACATGTGAGCTCACTTGATTTCCACATCTCTATTGGTCCTGACATGCAGAGATGCTCATTCTTACTCACTCATTTCAAGAATTCATACACTGAAGTCAAAATAATTATAAGTGCTCACTGGACAGATAAAAGTCAATTAAAATTAAATCCAGTAAAGGTAATGTTCAAATACCAAATTGCAAATACTGCAAGGACCTAAAACTTATAAACAACAAGTAAAATTAAAGAAAGAAAAAAAAGAAAAATAAAAACTAATGAACTTTTTTCTTACAAAGAGTAGGCGTAGGCCGGTGGTTGCACAATAAAAAGAGAGAAAACTACATAATAAAACCTAATTGTAAAAAAGAAAAAACAATGAAAAAACAAAATAGTATAAGTAAATTATAAAACTAAAAAATATCTTACCCTACCTAACGATAATATAAATTGCACTGCTAAAAATGACAAAATAACTCACCAAGTAGTAAGTAGGACAATCATTTAGTATTCACTTTATTTCGTTGATTATTAAATTTGTTAATTTGTTCTTGAAGGAGGGAAAACTGGGAAGCCCATCCTTGAAGATGGACTTATCTAATTGATTCCACAATTTTATTCCAGTACTCAATGGTGAGTTAAACCCAATACCTCTAAATTTTAAGGGTTTAATTTTGAACCGATGATCGTTTCTACCGATATAGGAGGGTGGTTGAAGCAAGCATTTAAGGTCACGCAATGATGGAATGTTTAAACCTATAAGTTGTATATGCAAAAAGGCCTTTAAAATGCTAGGTTTCTTAAAGAGAAACACAGCAGCCTTTAATAATGTAATTGATCTAAGAACTCTATACTGTGAAACCTCTTCTTGCAGACACCTCTATTAAACAGACACTCCTTTTAGGGGGACAAGTTTGTTGGAGCCAAGCTTTTCCCTATTTCTTTACAATTAAAATTCACTCCTATAACCGGACACGCTAATAACTGGACGCGGACAATTTTTTTTGGTAAAAAAATTCGGAAACCTCCCCTAACCGGACGTGAACTTCTAACAGTCCTGCACGACATGACATGGGCATAAATATTATGTAGTATGTTGGCAACAATGCACTCTGCAGCCGTGGAATTACCTCTTTCCGTTTTAATGAGGAGACTAAATACTTCTGTCGTATTTACAACATATTTTATTAGGCGGGACTGCTTTGTTTTATCTTTATTGTTCAGTTGGGTAGTAATAGATCTCTTTGAAATGGCGCCTAGTAAAAAACTTCTTAGTTTACGGGAAAAAATGGTAGTTGTTAAAGTTTCGGAGAAAGAACATCTGTCAGCACGAAAGATCGCTGAAAAATTTAATATTGGAAAAACTCAAGCAGCGGAAATTGTTAATAAATACACACCTCCAATAAGCGGATACCTCCATTAAGGGGACAAAATCGACGAAACCGTGAGTGTCCGCTTATAGGAGGTTTCACTGTATACATTACTCGTAAGGTCGAAAGTAATGTAAATGTTTGGTCTTCAATTCAAAAGAAATTTTTGAGATATGTTGGCTGTAAATTCAAAATTTCACAGGAAATAATAAACTACAACCAGATATGTAGGCTTTTGAATCTATATACTAGGTGGGCCAAAAAAAACTGGACAATTTTTTTTTCATTATAACTTTTGAACTATTCAATCGGTTTTAATGGGACAAACTGCACTTGGCAGAGAATTAATCAGAGTTTTCACTGTATGTATTTTTTTGTCCACCATCTCAAAATCCAAGATGGCGGACGAAATTAAAATGTACCCTTCAAAGATGCTCGATTATTCTTGTGTTGCGAACATGTCTTAATTATTTTTTTAAATTAGTAAAAAAGCTGCATTCTTGCCACGCGCAACAAGGTACGAATTAGCAAATCGCTTCAGTTGTTCTGAAAACAATATTTTTGTTTCAACCATTGTTTTGCATATAGTCTAAGAGTCCAGTTGGATTTTGGGCTTGAATTGCA
Organism: Aspidapion aeneum; assembly: GCA_963576565.1. Classification (NCBI taxonomy): domain Eukaryota; kingdom Metazoa; phylum Arthropoda; class Insecta; order Coleoptera; family Brentidae; genus Aspidapion; species Aspidapion aeneum. Next base: position 76,914,225 of record OY755038.1, on the reverse strand, counting down.
AACCGATACTCATATAAATGGAGATACCTGCAAAATTCTGCATAAACAACCCCCCATCTTTGTTTAAAAATGACGAAAAGGAGTTTAAGTCAAATGTACGTAACTTTTTTATTATGTCATCGATTTTACTCAAACAAATTGTGAGCTTTTACTATAAATGTACCTGCCCATGAAGCGTATTTTCCGCGCGGATTTGCTACTACACTACTACTATACACTACCTAACATCCTTTGAAAAAGTGAAAAAAAGAATGACGAGTGAAATTAAACAAAACATTAATTTTTAAAGTTGTTTTTTCGGATATTTTTGGTTTTTTTAAATAACCTATATACATAGTCGATGGTCTGATGGTTTTGCAGAAGAAGTCACCAAGAACTTTTAGAAATTTGATAGTTATCTGCCTCAACATGATCATAAGACGAGTTCCAGTACCACAACTAGCAGAAGCATAGTGAAGCATAGACTATCATCAACAGAGACAAGTCCAGTTTATGTATTAGTTATCTGCCTCAACATGATATCATAATAAAATATCGAGCAACCTCAATGACATTAACACTATCTGAAGCATAGATTATCACTAACAGAGACCAGTTTAGGCATTTATAAAGTTTTTTACCAATCTACCAAACAATTTAGAAACAGAAATAAACAACAAAAAAATTAAATATTTAATTTTCTGTATATCTATGTAACAAGGAATCATATACAATCTTGTCTCGTTACAGGTTTAATTAAGACTAAAAAAAAATTAAATTATGTTTACCGGGGCTGTTGTGAATGTGATTGTGTGTTGGAAAATTGTAAAATTTGTTAAGTAATTTTGTTTATTTTTTGTACTAAGAAAAGTTAGGATTAGTGTTTTTTTGATATAAAATAAAAAGAGCCTATTTTTTTAAATTGACTCTAAATATGGTATTTTTCTAAGTTTATGGCTCTATGTATTGAAGTATCAATTTGATTGTAAAGTTTAATTGTACACTTTTCCCAAATAAATATATTTTTAAATAAATGTTTTATACCAAAGTCAATATTTTTAGATTAAAATGTCTTGAAAATTAGGGGGGCGGAAGGGCTAATGCCCTACATGAAATGAGTATACATTTCAGGGATAAATTGACCAAGTCCATGAAAATTTGCATTACAAATAGTTTTAAAAATAAGCAAAACTTTTGTATTTGATACCAAATTTTTGGCCTTTAGCGCCCTTTTTTTGCTTTAAATGATTTTTTTTTCTAAAATTTTTTCAGATATACTGATTTTTCTGAAAGTTTCGCTTTTATTTTTTTTGTTTTATCTGCAGCATGGTCTTTCCAAACTTTTTGCCTGACACAACTTTTTTAAAAGTTTTTAGTAGCTTTTTAAGTTTTGCAATTTTTTTTTTCTGCAGTACGATTTTTCCAAGAAGTACCTACTAAATATTAAAAAAAATTTTTTTTGAATTTTTTTGTTACCTATAAGTAAAAAAAAATTTCCGTGCTGCGATTTTTTTCAGATTTTTTTTTATTTTCCTAAACTTTTTGCCATCAGCACAATATTTTTCCATTTTCTACTATTATAGTAGTTTTTTAATATTGCAATGGCCCCCCCTGTAGTTTTATTTTTAGCAATATATATAGATAAGCCTGGATGGCAAAAGGGACCTACTTGCCGGGACGCGCCACCACTATTACTATTGGTCTCGGACTCAAACCCCCCCCCCTTCAAATGGACTGGCTAGTCCCTTACTGCACCGACTTTTCCAAAAGGTTTTATTTAGATTTTTCTAAAAAAAAATAAACATAGAGGTGAGGTTATATTTTCTCTCTACATAAACTCACAAACACACACAGCGTTTTTTCAAAAAAGTTCAACTTGTTCGAACTATAGCGGAAAACGCGATGACGTGATCAAAATTGGTAAATCAGCCATTTGGCGTTATGTCATGTTTTCAGTAAATTTCATTTTTATCAAGAAATGCAAGTCGTATGTTGATCTTTTGTGATACATTACTTATATTAAAGATAAACAAGCTCGAATTTGACCAGCATTGTTCACGAAAATGTGTTAAAGAAATTCATAATTTCCGCGCGTTTTAAAAAATCCGCTGCAAGAAAGGCGGAAAAACCGGCACCTTCACCAAAAAATTAATTCCGCCCGGATAATATGCTTCATGGACAGGCGGCTTAATGGTCTCTCCAAAACACTATCAATACTTTGTTTTTTATTTGTCCCTATACTATAAATTCTGTAAGTTCCTCAAATACAGTGAAACCTCCCATAAGCGGACACTCACGGTTCCGTCGATTTTGTCCGCTTATTGGAGGTGTCAGCTTATGAGAGGGAGCTGCAAAATTTTAATATATAGATATTTATTAACAATTTCGGCTGCTTCAATTTTTCCGATATTAAATTTTTCAGCGATCTTTCGTTCTGATAGATGTTCCTTCTCCGAAACGTTAACAACTTTAATTTTTTCATGTAAACTAAGAAGTTTTTTACTAGGCACCATTTCAAAGAGATCTATCTATTACTACCCAATTGAACAATAAAAATAAAACAGCAGTCCCGCCTCCGCCGAATAAAATATGTTGTAAATACGACAGAAGTATTTAGTCTTAGCATTTAAACGGAAACAGGTAATTCCCCGGCTGCAGAGTGAGTTGTTGCCAACATACTACATAATATATATGCCCATGTCGTGCAGCGCTCCGTCCCGTTGCCAGAGGTTCGCGTCCGGTTAAGGGAGGTTTCAGAATTTTTTAATAAAAAAAAATTGTCCGCGTCTTTTTATTAGTGTCCGGTTATAGGAGTGAATTTTACATGTATAGAAATAGGGAAAAGCTTGGTTCCAAAAAATTTGTCCGCATAAAGGGAGTGTCCGCTTAATAGAGGTTTCACTGTACGCTGTTTTTTTAGGTTTTTTGATTTTTTAAAGAAAACTTCTGGTCTTACAAAAAAAACTTAAAATATAAAAAAATATGCAGATAGTTAAGATGTATTCATGGTGGGTCTAAGATTTGCTGTAGATTAAGCGGTTCTCAAGTTATACTTAAAAAAACCACTATACCTACCCCTGGGTACAAAATTTTCATGTTTTCACCAAAGTCATGAAAGTTACTAAAAAACTAGACAGATCGAAAAAAACGGCTATTAGTTTCAAACAGAAACTGAAGCGTAATTTGCAATTTTATTTTTAGAGTAATTTTTTTATGTAAAGCGAACCCCTACGGGGTTAAAATGTACCCCCTCTAAAAGAAAATTTAATTTTCTTCAAAAAAGGATAAAACACTTTTTGTCGTAAAGTTAATAGTTTTCCTGAAAAAAACAAAAAATATGCGGCATACATAATTCGATGCTTTCGTTCCATAGAAGTACGACAATGGCATGGGTCCATTAAGGGAAAAAATTATTTATACACAGATAAGGGAACCCGCAGTTACATATCGATGGTTTAAAGGCAAAAAGTCATAAGCGACACATTATTTGAAATAGAGTTTTAAGCGCCAAAGTTTTTTTTTTTTTTTAGATATTTGATACTTTTCTGTTAAATTGACAGGTGGTCACCTGATTGACAACTTCTTAACGGTTTGAGCTAGACACTTGGTTCTTTTTTTGATTTGTAGACAAAATTATCCAATTTTGATGACAGAAACATATTTTTAAATATTTTGAATACGGTGCCGCCTGGGGCACAAAACAAATTTTATGACTAGTCGAATCCGCATTTCGATATTTTTACTGCTTAACTAGAAAAAATATAAATAATTTAAGAAGAAACTGATCCATAATTAAAATATTACACTTTTCCAAATTAATTTTTTAAATTTTCTTTCGTTGTTTTTGCGGTAGTATTTCTGTGTGTGTGAAACTTTTATTTAAAACTGGTGTCACCCTCTACAATTCGCCAAGAAAAAAATGCTTTATACGCTACTTTTCGTACTTTTTTTTAGGCCCGATCTGTCACTTTTTATCCCTGACTGTCACTTTTCATCTCCATTTCAATTAGCACTATTTCTAAATTCGTTATCCATTAATTTTTAACACCGACAAATTTCGATTTCGAAAACTGTATAAGAAATACAATGGTGGGTGTGCTTTCGGGCTGTTCGGCCGTCGTCGTTGGAAATTCGTTCTCGACGTTTCGCCATCTCGAGTGGATGGCATCTTCAGGATATGTTGACTGATTGTCGGCTTCTCGAAGACTGGTGGTTAGTCTGTCGCGGGCGCAGGTTATATACGCTATAGTGGGCGGGGCGTATATCAGAGCTGGTCGGTGATTGGTCACTTTCCCCAGATTCAGTTTTGTTGTTATAAGCGAGCCGTTTAGTGTTTTTAAGAACCGGTACCCATGTTCTGTTAATTTTAAGAGTTTCTTCAGATCTGTTGAAGTTCTGCTGGTGTTTATGAATTTCGATTGCTTCTCTATAGAGTCTTGGATAGTATGAAGAGGAGGCGCAGAGAACTTGTGTGTCTTCGAATTTTATTCGGTGGTCTTTATTGTTTAGTGTGTGGTCTGCAACTGCGGATTTTTCCGAATGTCCGAGTCGACAGTTGGTTTTGTGTTCTTTGATTCTTGTGTTTACGGACCGTTTGGTTGTTCCGATATAGATACTTCCACAGGTACAGGGAATGCGGTATACCCCCGAAGAACTTAGTGGGTTCCTTATATCCTTCGCAGATCTGAGGTGGTTCTCGATCTTAGATGGCTTGAAGATCGTTTTTATGTTGTTTTTTCCCAAAATACGTCCGATCCTATCCGTCACTCTAGGGATGTAGGGCAGAAAGGCTCTTGAAGTAACTTCGCGGCTGCTCAGTCCACCGCTACTGTTTCTTCTAGTGCTCGGCTTTGGTCGTATACATTTATCTATGTCGCTTTGAGTGTATCAATTTGCTACGAGGGCGTTTTTAAGATGGTTTAATTCTTTGTCTAGATGTTCTGGTTCGCAGATTCTTTTCGCCCTCTCTACCAATGTTCTTATTACCCCTTTTCGTTGGCACGGGTGGTGGTTAGATGTGTTGTTTAGGTAGCGGTCTGTGTGAGTAGGTTTTCTGTATACCGTATGTCCTAGTCGTCCCTCTTTCCTCGTTACTAGTACGTCAAGGAATGCTAAGTCTCTGTTGTTCTCTGTTGTTCTCTTTTTCCATTGTAAATTGTATACTGGGGTGTATGCTGTTAATGTGGTTGAGAAATTCATTAAGGCTGTCTCTACCATAAGGCCAAACGACCAAAAATCTACATATCGAAACCAGACTTTGGGTTTATGAGGGGCATTATTCAACGCCTTCTCTTCCAGTTTCTCCATGAAAAAGTTCGCAATCACTGGCGATAAAGGGCTACCCATTGATACTCCATCGATCTGTTCATAAATTTGTTCATTGAAGGTGAAATATGATGTCGTTAGGCAGATTTTAAACAGGTCGGTGATGTCCTTCGAAAATATGTGTTCCACTTCCCTCATTGCCTCGGCCAAAGGTACCTTCGTGAACAAAGACACAACATCAAAGCTAACTAAGAGGTCTTTCTCGTCCATGACGATGTTTTTGATCTTCTCAATAAAGTGGGTGGAGTCTCTTACATACGAATCCGTTAGTCCGATGTGGGGTTGCAAGAGGGAAGCAAGATGTTTCGCAAGTTTGTATGTTGGTGAGCCTATAGTACTGACAATGGGACGAAGAGGCACATCGTTTTTGTCGATTTTTGGTAGTCCATACAATCTCGGAGTCAGGGCTTCACTTTGGCATAGCATCTTCTTGACTGGGTCCTCCAATGAAGAAATCTTAATTAAGTGATTCACTTTTTTAATTGCGGGTTGTGTAGGATCTCTTTTTAGCTTCTTGTATGTTGAGGGTTCTAAAAGATCCACCATCTTTCTATTGTAGTCATCCCTGTTCAATACTACAGTGGCGTTTCCTTTGTCGGCAGGCAGTATCAGAATGTTTTCGTCCTTGTTGAGATCCTTAATGGCTTTTTCTTCCATCCTTGTAATGTTGCGTTTCGGTGGTTTGGCTTTTTGCAAAATCTGTGAACACTCCGTGTGTATTTCTTTTGCCTGATCTTCGGGCAACTTTCTAATAGCAGATTCTAAGTTGGCAATTATTTCCTCCTTGGGAACCTCCCTAGGTGCAACAGCAAAGTTCCCCCCTTAGAGAGTACTGAAACTTCATTTTGAGAAAGCGGGCAGTCCGAGAGGTTGATGACAGTTTTTGTAGAATCAAGGATGGGCTGCTGGTTATCCCGTTTATTGTTGTCGTCAGTTAGTCTCTGGTATTTGGTTTTCTGCCTCTCCGTACTTCTGTGGTGTTCGTTTTCCATGGATCTATAGGAAATAGCTGTTATAACTGGTGCATGGTGTTGGCTAAGTGATAGAAAATTGAGAGTAGTTCCTTGTCTGTGCGTGCGAGTTGCGATCTAGTTGAATGGATCCGTTCTCTTAAAAGGGCATCTTCAGTTCTTCTATAGATTCTGTAGGCTTGAGGTGTTTTCATGGTATGCTTAAATCTCAGGAATTTCGGCGTGACCTTCTCATCGCGACAGCGTAATAAGAAAGTCAGCGAAGACAGTAGTTGCGCTTTCTTCTTGCGTAGTGCGACCAAGCGTAGATGAAGAGTGGAAACTTCCTCCCCGTAGAGGCGTCGTACAAATTGTAAAAGGCTTTCGCGGCCATCGTCCAATGGTGGGTGTGTTTTCGGGCTGTTCGGCCGTCGTCGTTGGAAATTCGTTCTCGACGTTCGCCATCTCGAGTGGATGGCATCTTCAGGAGATGTTGACTGTTTGTCGGCTTCTCGAAGACTGGTGGTTAGTCTGTCGCGGGCGCAGGTTATATAGGCTATGGTGGGCGGGGCGCTGGTCGGTGATTGGTCACTTTCCCCAGATTCAGTTTTGTTATAAGCGAGCCGTTTAGTGTTTTTAAGAACCGGTACCCATGTTCTGTTAATTTTAAGAGTTTCTTCAGATCTGTTGAAGTTCTGCTGGTGTTTATGAATTTCGATTGCTTCTCTATAGAGTCTTGGATAGTATGAAGAGGAGGCGCAGAGAACTTGTGTGTCTTCGAATTTTATTCGGTGGGCTTCATTGTTTAGTGTGTGGTCTGCAACTGCGGATTTTTCCGTATGTCCGAGTCGATAGTTGGCTTTGTGTTCTTTGATTCTTGTGTTTACGGACCGTTTGGTTGTTCCGATGTAGACACTTCCACAGGTACAGGGAATGCGGTACACCCCCGAAGAACTTAGTGGGTTCCTTATATCCTTCGCAGATCTAAGGTGGTTCTCGATCTTCTTAGATGGCTTGAAGATCGTTTTTATGATTGTGTTTTCCCAGAATACGTCCGATCCTATCCGTCACTCTAGGGATGTAGGGCAGAAAGGCTCTTGTAGTAACTTCCACCGAATAAAATTCGAAGACACACAAGTTCTCTGCGCCTCCTCTTCATACTATCCAAGACTCTATAGAGAAGCAATCGAAATTCATAAACACCAGCAGAACTTCAACAGAACTGAAGAAAGTCTTAAAATTAACAGAACATGGGTACCGGTTCTTAAAAACACTAAACGGCTCGCTTACAATAACAAAACTGAATCTCGGGAATGTGACCAATCACCGACCAGCTCTGATATACGCCCCGCCCACCATAGCGTATATAACCTGCGCCCGCGACAGATTAACCACCAGTCTTCGAGAAGCCGACAAACAGTCAACATCTCCTGAAGATGCCATCCACTCGAGATGGCGAAACGTCGAGAACGAATTTCTAACGACGACGGCCGAACAGCCCGAAAGCACACTTACCATTGGACGATGGCCGCGAAAGCCTGTTACAATTTGTACGACGCCTCTGCGGGGAGGAAGTTTCCACTCTTCATCTACGCTTGGTCGCACTACGCAAGAAGAAAGCGCAACTACTGTCTTCGCTGACTTTCTTATTACGCTGTCGCGATGAGAAGGTCACGCCGAAATTCCTGAGATTTAAGCATACCATGAATACTCCTCAAGCCTACAGAATCTATCGAAGAACTGAAGATGCCCTTTTAAAAGAACGGACCCATTCAACTAGATCGCAACTCGCACGCACAGACAAGAAACTATTCTCAATTTTCTATCACTTAGCCAACACCATGCACAAATTAGACTGGGACAAAATTGATGCTATTTCCTACAGATCCATGGAAAACGAACACCACAGAAGTACGGAGAGGCAGAAAACCAAATACCAGAGACTAACTGACGACAACAATAAACGGGATAACCAGCAGCCCATTCTTGATTCTACAAAAACTGTCATCAACCTATCGGACCGCCCGCTTTCTCAAAATGAAGTCTCAGTACTTTCTAAGGGAGAACTTTGCTGTTGCACCTAGGGAGGTTCCCAAGGAGGAAATAATTGCCAACTTAGAATCTGCTATTAGAAAGTTGCCCGAAGATCAGGCAGAAGAAATACGCACGGAGTGTTCACAGATTTTGCGAAAAGCCAAACCACCGAAACGCAACATTACAAGGATGGAAGAAAAAGCCATTAAGGATCTCAACAAGGATAAAAACATTCTGATACTGCCTGTCGACAAAGGAAACGCCACTGTAGTATTGAACAGGGATGACTACAATAGAAAGAAGAAATACGCACGGAGTGTTCACAGATTTTGCGAAAAGCCAAACCACCGAAACGCAACATTACAAGGATGGAAGAAAAAGCCATTAAGGATCTCAACAAGGACAAAAACATTCTGATACTGCCTGTCGACAAAGGAAACGCCACTGTAGTATTGAACAGGGATGACTACAATAGAAAGATGGTCGATCTTTTAGAACCCTCAACATACAAGAAGCTAAAAAGAGTATGTAAGAGACTCCACCCACTTTATTGAGAAGATCAAAAACATCGTCATGGACGAGAAAGACATCTTAGTTAGCTTTGATGTTGTGTCTTTGTTCACGAAGGTACCTTTGGCCGAGGCAATGAGGGAAGTGGAACACATATTTCCGAAGGACATCACCGACCTGTTTAAAATCTGCCTAACGACATCATATTTCACCTTCAATGAACAAATTTATGAACAGATCGATGGAGTATCAATGGGTAGCCCTTTATCGCCAGTGATTGCGAACTTTTTCATGGAGAAACTGGAAGAGAAGGCGTTGAATAATGCCTCTCATAAACCCAAAGTCTGGTTTCGATATGTAGATGACACTTTTGTCGTTTGGCCATATGGTAGAGACAGCCTTAATGAATTTCTCAACCACATTAACAGCATACACCCCAGTATACAATTTACAATGGAAACAGAGAACAACAGAGAATTAGCATTCCTTGACGTACTAGTAACGAGGAAAGAGGGACGACTAGGACATACGGTATACAGAAAACCTACTACCCGTGCCAACGAAACGGGGTAATAAGAACATTGGTAGAGAGGGCGAAAAGAATCTGCGAACCAGGACATCTAGACAAAGAATTAAACCATCTTAAAAACGCCCTCGTAGCAAATGGATACACTCAAAGCGACATAGATAAATGTATACGACCAAAGCCGAGCACTAGAAGTAACAGTAGCGGTGGACTGAGCAGCCGCGAAGTTACTTCAAGAGCCTTTCTGCCCTACATCCCTAGAGTGACGGATAGGATCGGACGTATTCTGGGAAAACACAACATAAAAACGATCTTCAAGCCATCTAAGAAGATCGAGAACCACCTCAGATCTGCGAAGGATATAAGGAACCCACTAAGTTCTTCGGGGGTATACCGCATTCCCTGTACCTTCGGAAGTGTCTACATCGGAACAACCAAACGGTCCGTAAACACAAGAATCAAAGAACACAAAGCCAACTGTCGACTCGGACATACGGAAAAATCCGCAGTTGCAGACCACACACTAAACAATGAAGACCACCGAATAAAATTCGAAGACACACAAGTTTTCTGCGCCTCCTCTTCATACTATCGAAGACTCTATAGAGAAGCAATCGAAATTCATAAACACCAGCAGAACTTCAACAGATCTGAAGAAACTCTTAAAATTAACAGAACATGGGTACCGGTTCTTAAAAACACTAAACGACTCGCTTATAACAACAAAACTGAATCTGGGGAAAGTGACCAATCACCGACCAGCTCTGATATACGCCCCGCCCACCATAGCGTATATACTATGTGCCCGCGACAGAATAACCACCAGTCTTCGAGAAGCCGACAAACATTCAACATCTCCTGAAGATGCCATCCACTCGAGATGGCGAAACGTCGAGAACGAATTTCCAACGACGACGGCCGAACAGCCCGAAAGCACACCCACCATTGGACGATGGCCGCGAAAGCCTTTTACAATTTGTAAGAAATACAATGTTGGTCAAAATGATACAGGCAGATGCTGTATAAAAATATTTACACGGGTTTTTGAAATGTCGAGCAATAAATAAATATACAGGGTGTTAATAAAGTATGTAGCCAAACTTCAGGGGGCGATTCCTGGAGTCATTTTAGGAAGAAAAGTTTAAATAAGCATAGGTCCGAAAATGCATATCCAGCAAGATACAAGGTGTTAAACTTTGAAAAAAAAAATTGTTTTTTGTAAATATCTTCAACATCGTTCGCTTGATTTCATTGAAAATTAGCAGAGATATTTCTAGTATAAAGGGCCTACTTTGGCTCTAAAGAAGTTGCAATTAGCAAGTCCAGTGGCGTACCAGGGATGACCTTAGCAAATACTTTGTTAAGAAAAAGTGTACGCCAATGAGTTTTTTGACATTTTTGTATTGTCCAATTCAAAGTACATCTTTTAGGTCTCTTGTATTTTTTTCACTACTTGCTCTGTTTTCGAGATAAAAAATAAAAAGCATTTTATTACAAAACAAATTTCACGGTGGTATAACACTCTTTTAAAAATGATTTCTCTAAAATTTTTATTTAGAATTTGAGGAAGCATTTACAATTCATAATCAAACAGGTTATACTACAGAAGTTGCTGAAAGTGTCCTCCATTAACTTCAATACAAGAATGAAGTCTTCTTACCATTGATTGTCGAACACGCTGAAATATTCCCAGTGTTTGCCTTATTTGATCACAAGAATTAACTATCCTTTGTCTTAATTCTTCCTCATTGTTGAGTGGAGTTTGGTAAACCAAATATTTTAAATGTCCCCAGAGGAAAAAATCTAAGGGATTTAGGTCTGGTCATCTTGGTGGCCATGACTGTGGACCCGCTCGACCAATCCAATGTCCTTCGTAATGTTCATTCAAAAACTGACGTGCGACAATGCTAAAATGAGGCGGGGCACCATCATGCATGAACCACATTCCTGCTCTTACTGCCAAAGGGACATTTTCTAAAAGCTCTGGTAGCTCAAATTCCAAAAAAAAACGGTAGTGGTCACCATTTAATCGCATTGGCAAAAAATGGGGCCCGATAAGGTTGTCATTTACAATACCGACCCACACATTTACTAAGAACTGTTGTTGAAAATTATCTTCAATTACTGCATGAGGGTTTTCGTCACACCAGACATGATTGTTATGAAAGTTCATAATCGCATTTCTTGAAAAACAGGCTTCATCCGTAAATAATATTTGACTTAAAAACCTAGGAGATGCCTCTTGTTGTTGGAGAAACCAAGTGCAATAGTTTAAACGCTGGGGGAAATCAGTAGGTAGCAGAGCTTGAACGCGCTGTACATGGTAAGGGTACAGCTGGTAATCTCGTAAAATTTGCCATACAGTTACGTGATTTATGTCTTTGACGTGCAATTTTTCTCGTACTTGTACCAGGATTTTGTTCAATTTCATGCAAGACCGCTTCTTCTTGCTCCACCGTTCTAAGTACCGCAGGCCTTCCTACAGCATCCCTCCTCTCAAACGTACCTGACTCGCATAACCGTTCATGTATTCTTACAAATGTTTGTCTGTGTGGTAGAATTCGGTTGGGATGCATTTCTGCCATTTCTGCGTTTGTAAATTGCACCATTCTCTAGCATACGTAACTTTTAGAGCTAATTAATCAATTAATTAACACATTTAATTAGCACGTAAAAAAATGAAACGTACTTATACGATATTGTTTATCGTTGTAATGGGACTTTGTCAAATTTTCGATATTGTTGATTGTTGCCATGGGACTTATCAAATTTTGACAGTTTTGTTTTTCTGTCATTCCACGACATTCCATTTTTTCTAAAAAGTCGTATTTTTAGTTGTGCTGTCTGAAAACTTATAAGAATGGCAAACAAATTACTGCCGTACAATTAATTTTTATTATTATTGGTTAAGGTGTGCACCTAGACGCCGCTGGACTTAATAAATTTATTTTAATTTGGACTTTTGCACCTTAACAAAATACTAGTTCCCAATTTCCCCTAAATTTTGTAAACAAAAATTACCCAGAAAAGACTTAGTATTTTTTTTTAACCGTAAAATGTTTTTTCCAAATAAAATGCTTTTTATTTTTTTATCTGGAAAACCGAGCAAGTAATAAAAATAAGACAAAAGACATAAAAGATGTATTTTTAGTTGGACAATACGCCAAAAATACAAAAATGTCAAAAAAGTCATTGGCGTACACTTTTTTTAACAAAGTATTTGCTAAGGTCATCCCTGGTACGCCACTGGACTTGCTAATTGCAACTTCTTTAGAGCCAAAGTAGCCCCTTTATACTAGAAATATCTCTGCCAATTTTCAATGAAATCAAGCGAAAGATGTTGAAGATATTTACAAAAAACATTTTTTTTTTAAGTTTAACACCCTGTATCTTGCTGGATATGCATTTTCGGACCTATGCTTATTTGAACTTTTCTTCCTAAAATGACTCTAGGAATCGCCCCCTGAAGTTTGGCTACATACTTTATTAACACCCTATAATAATAAAGACAATTTTTAGTTTCTGCTTTTTTCACATTTATCCAAAATTGTATTTCTTACATAAATCTCCATAAAATAAGTAGGTAAATGTATCCGGAATACATAGTTTTTTAATAGGCCTAATATTTTCTTTTAGTTTTAGTACCTGCTTATTTACAGGTAAATATTTGCTTTATTTCACCTAAAAAAGTAAATTCGTAGTATTTTTCCTTGATAAATGGATAAAACGAAACAGCATTTCGTTTACGAGTTACATCAGTTTAAAGGTTTTTTTTTTATGGACCCACTCAGAGAGGCAAACACACACACACACACACACATATATATGTATATATATATATATATATATATATGTATATATATATATATATATATATGTATATATATATATATATATATATATATATATATATATATATATATATATATATATATATATATATATATATATATATATATATATATATATATATATATATAAATATTCAATATTTTTAACCTTTAAGTACTGTATTGAAAAAAACTTACACTAACGCTGTTACCGGTATGATCTACCGGTATTTCTATATGACTTTTTTTTGAACCCATTAAAAAATATTATAAAATAAGTATTTTTAATATGTTTTGGTTTATTGGAAATCCAATCTTCTAGTGTACCCTTTTTAACTGAATTTTCCGCCAACTTTTTCAGGGCTCTTTATTTTTACTATTTGTTAAAACGCCCGGAAATGCAGTCTTGCCCGAGGTCTTTCCTTTCCCGAGCTGGTCACTAAGATTAAAATTCCTTGTTTTTTGTATTATTTCTGCTCTTACTGATGCCAGGAGAGTAAGCTAAAATAAGATATATATACAGAGTGTCCCAAAACTCTGAGTCCACTCAAATATCTTCTGAACTATTGAAGATATCTGAACCATATTTGGCAGTGATCGATAACATCAAGAGATCTATTTTATGAAGGAGCAGTTGTGTCGCCCCTGCATTAGGGGCGATCAACTTAAAAATTTTAATTATAAATCCTTATCGATTGATACCTCGTTTTAAAGGTATTTGAAAATTAAATATTTTGATATAGCCGTTAATTGTCTACACCATTTTTTTTAGTTTTTGTCAAAATTCACAAGTTTGTTGTTTTAACCAAAAACCCTATTGATAGGTATCTTGTTTGAAAGGTCTTTAAAAAACCATGTACGCCGCTGTCCCTTGCCTATGACAAAAAACGTGTCAAAATCTATCGATTGTCAAACTTATTCTTTTACCATACAACTTTTTGCCTATAGCTATACTGGCCATCCCCCATACGTGGGAATTTTTGACCCACCTATTTTTTTGTTGTTATTGCCATGTAGTTTAAGGTTGTTTGCCTCTGGTCAATTAAAGCATACCCGGGAAAAACATGGAAAAGCACAGAAATATGGATAAAATTACTTATACAGTATGTGTCTATAAAAGGTCGGTAGAACAGCCTAGGATATATTTCTGAGGTCAAAATAAGACAATTAAAAGCCACTTAGTTTAGTCCGACATTGCTCCGTTTTCGAAATACATGGTGTTAAATTTAGAAAATAAAAATCGAATAAATAGCTAAAATATAAATATTTTTAAAACTTTTACCATCAAAATTGGTACCCAGGGTTTTTTTGGGATGCGAAACCCAAATATGGAGACCTTTTCAGTGTGGCCGTCAGAGGGCCCTTTACACTCTACTTCTAATGGTTTAAACTGGCCATAACTTTTTTCTTAGTGTATTTTTTAAACTTTTTTGTTAAAGTGTGCATAAAATAAATCTCTCGATGTCTGCCAAATATGGTTCAGTTATCTTCAATAGTTCAGCAGATATTTGGGTGGACCCGGATTTCTGGGACACCCTGTATATATTTTTACAAATTTAAAAACATGCCAGTGGTGATTAATTTTGATCGGATATTTTTGTCTACAAATCAAAAAAGGAACCAAGTTTCTAGCTTAAACCGTTAAAAAGTTGTCAAAATCACAGAAAAGTATAAAATATGTTTTTAGTAAGGTTTTTGACGCTGGGTTTAAATATGTAACTGCTCTATACATAAAAAAAATTTCCCTTTCCAATGGACCCATGCCATTGTCGTACTTCTATGAAACGAAAACATCGAATTATGTATGCCGCATATTTTTTGTTTATTTCAGGAAAACTATTAACTTTACGACAAAAAGTGTACTATCCTTTTTTGAAGATAATTAAATTGTCTTTTAGCGGGGGTACATTTTTACATAAAAAATTTAACCTCAAAAATAAAATTGTAAATTAACTTTCGGCCATGTTTAAGCCGCCATATCTACCTCAGTATCAGTTTGCGTTTGAAACCAATAGCCGTTTCTTATTTAGCTTGATATCCTTTTTCGATCTGTATAGTTTTTTTAGTAACTTTCATGACTGGTGAAAACATGAAAATTTTGTACCCAGGGGTAGGTATAGGTCAATTTAGTGATATTTTAAGTGTAACTCGAAAACCGCTCAATCTACAGCAAATATTAAACCCGCCATGAATATATCCTAACAATCTGCATATTTTTTTTAATGTTTTTTTATGTAGTTTTCTTTAAAAAATCAAAAAACCTAAAAAAAAACAGCGTATTTGAGGAATTTACAGAATTTACAGTATAGAGACAAATAAAAAACAAAGTATTAATAGTGTTTTGGAGAGGCAATTATAGTATAAGCTAATCACAATTTGTTTGAATAAAATGGATGTCATAATAAAAAAGTTACGTACATTTGATTCAAACTCCTTTTCGCCATGTTTAAACAAAGATGGCGGGTTGTTTATGCAGGATTTTCGCAGGTATCTCCATTTTTTTTGGGACATGGTCTGATTACGAATTGACTAAAATATATGAGTATCGGTTTGCAATTCAAGCCCAAAATCGTACTGGGTTGTTATACTAATTTTATGCGATTGCCTTGCCAATCATGTTTGCATTTATTTCCTTATAAATTCATTACTACCAAACCGATTTTAATCAAATAAAAAATATGCTACTGAGAATTGATTGCTTTTTAAAGATCATGATCAAAGTTTATCGCCATCTTAAAATTTAAGATGGCGGACAGAATCATACTTCATTCTTCAAAATGGCGTGTTTATTCTTAGTTTCCGAAAATGTTTGAGTTTTTTTTTAGTTTATAGAAAAGCACTACTTTTCCTCCACACAGCGAGATGCAAATTAGTAAAATCGGTGTGGTGGTTCTCAAAAAATCTATTTTTGTTTCAGCCATTGTTTTACAGATTACACGATTGCATTGCCAATCATTAATTTCCTTATAAATTTCTTATTACTAAACCAATTTTAGTGAAATAAAAATAATAATGTAGGGAATTGATTGCTCTTTAATGATTATAATCGAAATTTGCCGTCATTTTAGAATTTAAGATGTCGGACAGAATCATATTTGATTTTTTACAATGGCGTGCTTATTCTTCTTTTCCGAAACTCTAAAAATCCGCCATATCTTTGTTATTAGGGCAGGTATTTTAATTCTGTTAAAACTTCTGTACAGACAGTTGATTGATGTAAAGCAAAAAATTGAAAACAGAATCTAGCGCCGTATTTAACTTATTAATTTTTTTCTGAAATCTCGAATCCGACTCGACGGACCAAAAATTTGACAACGTCATTTTATTGACATAGTCAACTAACTTTCTGTGGAGAAGTTTTAACAAAATTGAAATATCTATTTTATAATTTGTTACGGGCAAGATTTGCCACGTAACAATGAGGTTGCTGTGAAAAGAGCCTATTCACCAAAAAGGGAAAAATAATAATAATTTTTAATGCTTTCAGTTAAATGTTTAAAAACCTTCCCTTGTATACCTCTTTCGTCCCTTTTGCCCTAAAATTAAACTTACTGAAGAGATTAGATTAGTTAGGCTGAAGTCATTAACCAGTATGCGTTTTGTACATCTAATTATTGTTACGGGTTCACAACGACAAATTAAAACTCGCAATTGTTGAAAACGATACGTCAATTTATTTCGACAAATTATGTACAAAAACACGCACTTAAACTTAGTAATAACTTGCTAATAATTCACTACTATAATCGGTCTATTAACTTCGTGTTAATCTCACGACCACTACAGCACGTTATCTGTGACTGACTGCCTGGTGCGCGACCCCGGCCCTATATATAGGATCGTCCATCTCTCTCGAACTTTCCGGCAGCCTTCGACGTCCGGAAAGTTCCCGCACTACCGCGACCGCAAGCCACAGACAACGCAACTAAAACCTAGACTAAGAATACAACCTTAAGATAAATCGACCTAATACTACATTAAACCTAAATAAATTCCAATTATAAAATTTAAATAACTTAAATTTGTAACATTATAATAAGTTAATAAAAACTACCTGATAACTGGTAAAGCCAAACTACAGGAAGAACGGAAACAGGGAGAGAGTCCTGCTGGAACTGAAAGACATGTTTTTGGAATACTAAGGTAAAACTAGTTTGCAGAGACTGGTATTCTTTTTCTTTGTTGTTAACTGTAAAAATTAAAGTATAGGCTATAATTAATTTATTCATCAATTCATAATAAATTTGACTAGCACGTACGCCAAATATTAAAAAGTTTAGAGCCAATATTTATTTAGTTGTTATTTGTATTTAATTAAAGTAATCAATTAGCCAAAATAAAATATTTATTTATTGTTTTTGAGATTCAAAATAAAAACTAAAAATATCAAATACTTAAATTTAACACTTAAGCATGTTGTTTGACCCTCAGTACCTATTTGGCATTAGTTCAGTGCCTTTCTGATTCCATGATGGTGCTTTAGATTTGTTTTTAATTGCTTTATCTTCTACATGTCATCTTTCAACCATTATCTAACGCTTGTACCTCTGATTATTTTCTCCTTATCTAAAATAGATAATAGCAAGTAATTAATATATTTACCTATTTTCTATTTATGTCATTGGACATACCTTCATAAGATCTCTTGCTTCTTAACCGTTTTCTATTCAACCATACATAATCTTCTCTGGTTGTCTAGTTTTTCTATTTGTCTAGTGAAACATCAAAATTAAGTTATAATTCCCTTTCTGTAAATATCTCAAACTTCGTTGTGGTTGTATTATCTTCTTCATCCCATCGTTTATATACGTACAAATTTTCATGTCTGTGGTAGCTTTGGTTAGCCTAAAATAGACCAAAGTATGTAATTTATCTATTTGTCTATTTTCTACTTACAAATTTGGACCTACCTGATTTCTCTTTACAAAGCGCCATATCCGTCATATATTATTTGTATTGCATCGTCAATATTTATATTCAGTAGTCTAGGTCATCTATTTCCTAGCCCATTTGTCTATAATTTTGTCTACTCTTTTTCGCAGTGATCTACGACATTTTCTAGGATTTAGCTATTTTGTCTATAAGCATTACGTCAGTCCATGGCTATTTCATAGACTAAAACATAAAGATAGAATAGTTATAGCATAGAGTAATACATACAGAGGTCCGAAGCTTACGGAGCGCGAGGCGAACCGGTTTGATCACAGGCTTTTGTCTTCACGCAAAACTCTGAAATCAAATTGGGTTTCCCCTCGGGAAGTTGCCGGTGTTACCAAGAAGGATGTATTTCTCTGTAAAAATATGCTGTCCATCGATCGATTGGTGACCTTGAACAGAAAGTATATAACGCTATGTACTTTGTGCCTCGAGCCTTCGCGCGTCGCCTTGATTCAGACTCAGTCTTGATTCAGTCGACGTCACAAAAAAAAAGCTGCGGTTCGGTCTGCGTGGCTACCAGAAGACCAACTGCAATGCTAAAGTCTGGAACTAAGTTTTCTCGTTATATTGATCACGTCCGAAAAAATTTTAGTTGACAGTAGTTCCGCTCTGTGCGAAGAGATTGCGCTGGATGCGGAAATTTCGGTCGGGCGGGATTGATTCAAAAAGGACCAATATGTAATACGCCCGAAAAATAAAAGAGTTCAAAAAGGCCAGTAAAAATTATTGCGATTTTTTGTCCTTTTGAAATCTTTTTATTTTTCAGTCGCATTGTAATCAAGACAATTAACTTTTTTTATGTTAAAATTATGTCTGAGTTGGTCCTTTTTACAAAACCTTTTTTTTTCTATATTATTATAAAAGGTTGGGTAAAAAGACAAAGGAAATAATTAAATACATAATTTATTAAAAAAACAGAATAACTGAAAAGTGGAGAAGACAGTTTTAAAGTTATTAATTAAATTCAAATGTGTAAAAATACTTAGATCTAGATCTCTTTTGTTTTGCTTCCCATTTGTCAAAAGCTGATTCCTTAAGATAATCTCATTGGCATCACCTGCTTCATAGTCAAGGTTCATTTCATCCTTTTCTGAAAATAAAAAAGTTGTAATTAGTAAAAATGCTCCTGTGAACAGTATTTAAATATTATAGAAGATTTTTTTAGGAAAATTTGACCCACTTATTATGCAGCGGCGTAGCGTGCCCGAAAGGGCGGGGGGGGGGGGCGACAGCTAAAAAGGGCGCCTCTGAAAACTGATGAAAAATCTTGTGACAAAAAAAAACAAAAAGGTCAAAAGGGCGCCTCTCACAAATCTGGCGAGACCAAAAAAAAAAAAAAAAGGTCATCATGTGTGAGGGGGCGGCCGATAAGTCACAAAAGCGCCTCTCACGAATCTTGAAAAAAAAAAAAAGGTCTTCATGTCGTTAGTTTCCTTTGGCACCCACTCAATTGGTCGTTACCGGCCCGACTTAATAAAGCTGAGGGCGCTTCAGCCACCTATGGGGCGCCACTACCCGCGGGGCGGGGGGGGCGACGAACCCCCCGCCCCCCCCCCCACGCTACGCCGCTGTTATTATGTGTCTTACACAAAATATGAATAGTTCCATAAAAACTTCCATCAATTCTCATGTGCCAAAATCATGATAATTTACAAGATTTAATAGAAATTTTATGTTTGTGAAACATATCTTTTAAATCTGTTACTTTTGTGAAATGTGAAGAATCATAAACCAAACATATAGTACCTACTAACAAGATAAGATTGTATTGATCTTTCCCGAGGTTTTTCCAGAATTGTGAACCACTTTTTAGGCAGGATAGTTTTAAATCTTAAACTTATTTTAGTCTTAACTGTTTCTCTTTATCTTATCAAAGTAACAGTAATAGGGATCGCTAAAGAGCTGGGCAGATTTAGTTGTAAAGCATATAACTACATAATTACTAGTAGTTATTAGTTAATTAAGTGGACTATATTTTTATTACAAAAGGTACTTACAAAGTAATTAAATATTTAATAATAAGTAATAAAAAAAGTAGCTAAAAATAATTGAATATAACAACTTGGAGAAAAAAAAAGTTACTTTTGTAGGATGTCGCAGATTAAGTGTGCACTATATTGCGAACTTCACTTTTATTGGGGCTACAAGCTTAGACCAGTGGTGCATAGGAACCTTTCTGTTTACAAAATTATTTGCTATCATCTTGTGTAAAAATATACAGGGTTTTCCTTAAAAAACACCTACCTCCAATTAATAGTGATGTTAGCAATAATGCTAACATAATCTAGTACACCCAGTATAAATTAAGAATAAATTTATGCAAAAAATTAGGACTTGGAAGATTGACAACAAGGACTAGGTAACCTTACAGCAAAATTTCAATAATTACTTATTTGTTTAATTGTATAATTCCGATGCCATGTCATTTCAAAACCAAATTGCTACATACTAGGCTTACCTGCATTGTAAAGTACATCTTTTTTAGACCAAAAATCATCCATTATGAAGCCTTATGAATTTTTCTTTGTTTACCGATAAATAACAAACACGAACAACTAAGTTTTTTATGAAATTTCACCAAAATAACAACCAAAAGTAACAAAACACTCCCTTTAGGATGCCATGAAATTTTTTTGACTGTCACGTCACGTCAACAATCTGTGACGCAAGGCGATCAATAGTTTAAGCTATGCTGGTTGCCAGACCACTGCCAGAAGTGTAGATTTCACCGTCAGCGCCATCTGTCTAATCACCGCTATATAAACTCCCGATTTAAACTTAGGTTTAAAAGCCTCCATTAGAGAAAAACAGCTGCTTAATTAATTAAGCTATGGTCGACGTCTGGCTTTCAGCGGTATCACATCTGTTATAAAAGACTTTGCGCGGCTATGAAAGTTTTCTCCTCTCACGAAGTAAATAGCCTATCGATGGTCTAACTGCAATACCCCGTATCTAACATTTTGATCATTTTTAGATTATTTGTGATTTAGGCCAAATGAGCTGGCTACTTTCATAGTGTATAATACTATAAGACATTATATGCGTGGGAAATGACAAATATAGCAAATATATTTTTTTTATACCCAATAACCCTATATGTGTTACCTAAACTGTTTTTCGCTTCCCCTGTAAAGTTTCATTTTTTCAGATACGGGATATTGCAGTTAGGCAATCGCTATACTGCCGTCAAAAGAAAAAACCACGTATTCAACAAAATCGCTATTTTCAGAAAATGAAGGGTAAAGTTTTGGATGCAAATAAAACACAAATTTATTTTCCGGAATAAAACTGCACTTGATAGAGAATTAATCAGAGTTTTAACCAAATATATTTTTTTGTCCGATGTCCCAAAATCCAAGATGGCGGACTTAATTAAAATGTACCCTTCAAAGATCGTTTATTTTTGTGTTGCGAACATGTTTTAATCACTTTTTGAAATTAGTTAAAAGGCTGCATTCTTGCCACGAACAGCAAGGTATGAACTAGCAAAATCGGTTCGGTGGTTCTAAAAAAATATATTTTTGTTTCAACCATTGTTTTGCATATTATGCGATATCCTTGCCAATCATGTCTGCATTTATTTCCTTATGACTTCATTACTACTAAACCGATTTTGATGAAGTAAAAAACATCCTGTTGAGAATTGATTGCTTTTTAAAGATCATGATCAAAATTTATCGCCATCTTAAAATTTAAGATGGCGGACACTGCGGACAGAATCATACTTGATTCTTCAAAATGGCGTGTTGATTCTTATTTTCCGAAAATATTTTAGTTTTTTTTTTTAATTTGTAGAAAACCACTACTTTTCCCTCACACAACGACGTACAAATTAGTAAAATATCTGTGTGGTGGTTCTCAAAAAATCTATTTTTGCTTTAACCATTGTTTTACAGATTCTACGATTGCATTGCCAATCCTTCGGCATTCATTTCCTTATTACTAAACCAATTTTAGCGAAATAAAAAAAATCGTGGTGAGAATTGATTGCTCTTTAAAGATTCTTATCGAAATTTTCCGCCATCTTGGAAATTAAGATGTCGACCAGAATCATACTTGATTTTTCAAAATGGCGTGTTTATTCTTATTTTGCGAAAATGTTTTAGTTTTTTTTTATTTATAGAAAAACACTATTTTCATCCCGCATAAAGAGGTACAAATTAATAAAATCGGTGTAGCGGTTCTTACAAAATCGGATTTTTTTTAACCATTGTTTTACAAATTATACTTGTCTGCATTTTATAAATTCATTATTACTGAACCGATTTTAGTGAAATAAAAAACATCATGCTGCAAACTTTAAAGATCAATCAGTTTGCGCCATGATGTTATTTATTTCACTAAAATCGGCTTAGTAATAATGAATTTATAAAGAACTGAATGCAGACAGGATTGGCCATGCAATCGTATAATTTGTAAAACAATGGTTAAAACAAAATCAGATTTTGTGAGAACCACCAAGCTTGTTTTTATTTTAAGGATATGGTGTTAATACATTAGTTAGAGCAAAAAATTTAAAAAGGCTCTCCGTTTTCGGTCTAGAAGATAATCAAAAAGTGACGCCTTATATTTGAAAAAATTAGTTGCTTTGTATAACTTAAACCATATATAGGGCGGCTCAAAAATATATTGTGTTTTACAAAAATATATTTTTTTTAAATGCCCATAACTTTACTTAACTATCACCTAATTTTTTCTTATTAGTTTTTTTGAAAAGGAGGAGCTTTAAGTTTTATTAGAAAAAAATATTTTTTTATAAATTAAAATAAGTCTTTGACAATTTATCATTTCTTAAAAAAATATTGTCCAATTTTTATAATTGTGGTCATTTTGAGAAGCCACAATACTTAACAAATAATTTAATTTCACAACTGACATTTTAAGATCCTGTTTTACCGGCCTATGCAGGTGTACTGACAAATAATCTTAGTGTCAGTTTAAAAAGCAAACATGAGAGTATCAAAAAAGCGCATCAATTTGGGTAACAAATTTAAGTTTAAAAAAAATCGATTATTAATTTTTTTTGTTAGATCCGGTTTTACCGGCCCATACAGGTATACTGACAAATAACCTTTATGTCAATCAGAAGAGCAAATAAGGGAGTGTCGATAAAGGGAATCGATTTGGTGTAACAATTTAAAGTTAAAAAAAAAATGGATTTTTTAATTTTTCTATTAGATCCTCTTTTACCGGCCTATGCACGTACTCTGCCAACTAACATTAATGTAAATCAAAAGGGCAAATGCAGGAATGTCGAAAAGGCAAATCAACTTGGTGTAACAAAAAAAAATCTATTAAATTCTGTTTTACCGTCCCATATGACGTATTAGTTCAGGCACTACATTCCAGATTCAAGCGATATGCTGCTTTTAATGATAGAAGCAACACACTTGGTATGGATAGACATAAGACTCGCCCGAACATTTTACGAAAGGAAATCACCCCCCCAACCCTAGCAGGGGGTGGTTCCCCACCTCAAACGTACTTTTTGATAGATTTTTGCCAATAACTCGAAAATAGTAAACTTTTTCAAAAATCTTTGGGAGATACAATTTCCTTTTTAATAATGTACGGCAGTGGTGCACGTCCCATTAGCGTACAAAAAAAGGGGAAAATTAAAAAAGAAGAAAAAACTTGTTTTTTGTGGCATTTTTTATCTTTAACACTATTTTTTTTTCAAATAAATATTTTTGGTTAAAAGCCCATTATATACAGTTAAATACTTATTAAGCTAGACATATGTTTTTTTAAATAGCCGCCTTGAAATAAAAATAAATATGTTTATAGAAATCCTTATATCAAACAAAAATGTTGAACAGTCATCTTTGTAACTCAGTAAATAAATATGAGATTAAGTAAAAAATTATTTTTGGTTAGTAATAACTTTAAACTGACTTTTTCTAGCTGACCTTTCTTAAAGTAGGTGTGGGGGGCATCCCTCCTTTCACCCCACTGAAAAGTGCTCTCTTACAGTATTTTCCCAACTTTTAACTTAGGAAAAAACAACTAAGTAAGTAATTATTAAGGCTGATAAAAAGTACTCTCTAACGATGTATAACACGCCGCGCTTACATCAGTGGCGCTTTTATAGGCATTTAAATAAATAAGAAGTGTGGAAAAAACTTTTTTTTTAATTTTCTTAAATTTTACTGTCCTACATATTTGGTTTTAAAACATTTTTAAAGCCAAAGAAATTTCCTTTCCAACGATGTACATCACTTTCCCTTCAACGCAGCTGTAGATCTTAAAAAATATCGAAAAAAACATTTAGGGGGGGATCCACCCCCCACCAACAGTGGGCGGATGGTTTCCCCTTGTTATATTTTCGGGTGGGTATACTGTATATTCATACCAAGTGTGTTGTTTTTCTCATTGAACGCAGTGTGTATTAGTACTGTTCCACCATGGTTGTCTTAAATAAAGATTAAAGTGTATACCAAATTTGATCATTTTTGGTGCGTTTATGCTAGATCTACCGCTGCCTTAAGGGGGGAGTGATATACATCGTCGGAAGAAAATTTCTTCAGCTTTCAAAATAAGTTTTACAACCAGTATGTAGGACAATAAAATTTAAGAAAATTGAAAAAATATTGTTTTTTCCACACCTCTTATTTATTTAAATGCCTATAAAAGGTGCGCCACTGAGGTAAGGGGGTCGTGTTATACATCGTTAGAGGACTTTTGGTCAGCCTCAATAACTATTACTTAGTTGTTTTTGACCAAGTTAAAAGTTTGCAAATAATTAGAAATATTGTGTAAAAGATCACTTTTGAGGTGGGCGAGAGGATAGTCACAGCATATTATTTTAAAAGGCTTTCCGTTTTCTGTCTAGAAGCGAATCATATTACTTTTTGGCAACAGACCATTTCCTCCTAATTTGACCCCGCTGAATCCGAATATCTCTGTTGCCAACTCGAAAAATCGACAGACGGAGAAAATCCCCCCCAAACCCCCAAAAACCTGTTTTTTTTTCAGTTTTATGCAATTTTCTCGAAAACTTTTTTTTTTTATCAAAAATTGCAAAGAACAGTTTTTTGTGGAGAATAATAAAAATATTTTTTTATAAATTAAAATAAGTCTTTGACAATTTATCATTTCTTAAAAAAATATTGTCCAATTTTTATAATTGTGGTCATTTTGAGAAGCCACAATACTTAACAAATAATTTAATTTCACAACTGACATTTTAAGATCCTGTTTTACCGGCCTATGCAGGTGTACTGACAAATAACCTTAGTGTCAGTTTAAAAAGCAAACATGAGAGTATCAAAAAAGCGCATCAATTTGGGTAACAAATTTAAGTTTAAAAAAAATCGATTATTAATTTTTTTTGTTAGATCCGGTTTTACCGGCCCATACAGGTATACTGACAAATAACCTTTATGTCAATCAGAAGAGCAAATAAGGGAGTGTCGATAAAGGGAATCGATTTGGTGTAACAATTTAAAGTTAAAAAAAAAATGGATTTTTTAATTTTTCTATTAGATCCTCTTTTACCGGCCTATGCACGTACTCTGCCAACTAACATTAATGTAAATCAAAAGGGCAAATGCAGGAATGTCGAAAAGGCAAATCAACTTGGTGTAACAAAAAAAAATCTATTAAATTCTGTTTTACCGTCCCATATGACGTATTAGTTCAGGCACTACATTCCAGATTCAAGCGATATGCTGCTTTTAATGATAGAAGCAACACACTTGGTATGGATAGACATAAGACTCGCCCGAACATTTTACGAAAGGAAATCACCCCCCCAACCCTAGCAGGGGGTGGTTCCCCACCTCAAACGTACTTTTTGATAGATTTTTGCCAATAACTCGAAAATAGTAAACTTTTTCAAAAATCTTTGGGAGATACAATTTCCTTTTTAATAATGTACGGCAGTGGTGCACGTCCCATTAGCGTACAAAAAAAGGGGAAAATTAAAAAAGAAGAAAAAACTTGTTTTTTGTGGCATTTTTTATCTTTAACACTATTTTTTTTTCAAATAAATATTTTTGGTTAAAAGCCCATTATATACAGTTAAATACTTATTAAGCTAGACATATGTTTTTTTAAATAGCCGCCTTGAAATAAAAATAAATATGTTTATAGAAATCCTTATATCAAACAAAAATGTTGAACAGTCATCTTTGTAACTCAGTAAATAAATATGAGATTAAGTAAAAAATTATTTTTGGTTAGTAATAACTTTAAACTGACTTTTTCTAGCTGACCTTTCTTAAAGTAGGTGTGGGGGGCATCCCTCCTTTCACCCCACTGAAAAGTGCTCTCTTACAGTATTTTCCCAACTTTTAACTTAGGAAAAAACAACTAAGTAAGTAATTATTAAGGCTGATAAAAAGTACTCTCTAACGATGTATAACACGCCGCGCTTACATCAGTGGCGCTTTTATAGGCATTTAAATAAATAAGAAGTGTGGAAAAAACTTTTTTTTTAATTTTCTTAAATTTTACTGTCCTACATATTTGGTTTTAAAACATTTTTAAAGCCAAAGAAATTTCCTTTCCAACGATGTACATCACTTTCCCTTCAACGCAGCTGTAGATCTTAAAAAATATCGAAAAAAACATTTAGGGGGGGATCCACCCCCCACCAACAGTGGGCGGATGGTTTCCCCTTGTTATATTTTCGGGTGGGTATACTGTATATTCATACCAAGTGTGTTGTTTTTCTCATTGAACGCAGTGTGTATTAGTACTGTTCCACCATGGTTGTCTTAAATAAAGATTAAAGTGTATACCAAATTTGATCATTTTTGGTGCGTTTATGCTAGATCTACCGCTGCCTTAAGGGGGGAGTGATATACATCGTCGGAAGAAAATTTCTTCAGCTTTCAAAATAAGTTTTACAACCAGTATGTAGGACAATAAAATTTAAGAAAATTAAAAAAATATTGTTTTTTCCACACCTCTTATTTATTTAAATGCCTATAAAAGGTGCGCCACTGAGGTAAGGGGGTCGTGTTATACATCGTTAGAGGACTTTTGGTCAGCCTCAATAACTATTACTTAGTTGTTTTTGACCAAGTTAAAAGTTTGCAAATAATTAGAAATATTGTGTAAAAGATCACTTTTGAGGTGGGCGAGAGGATAGTCACAGCATATTATTTTAAAAGGCTTTCCGTTTTCTGTCTAGAAGCGAATCATATTACTTTTTGGCAACAGACCATTTCCTCCTAATTTGACCCCGCTGAATCCGAATATCTCTGTTGCCAACTCGAAAAATCGACAGACGGAGAAAATCCCCCCCAAACCCCCAAAAACCTGTTTTTTTTCAGTTTTATGCAATTTTCTCGAAAACTTTTTTTTTTATCAAAAATTGCAAAGAACAGTTTTTTGTGGAGAATAAAATTCCCTTTCCTACGATGTATTGGTCAATAAGGTTAGGAAAAGCAACTAGCTCTTCAGTGGCGTACGTAAATTGAGATTATTTAGAAAAAACATGTTTATTATAGGTTTTTCAAAATTTTCTCAAAAACTACACTTTTTAGGAAGAAATATGTAGTATACTTTATTGTAGAACATAACATTTTCTTTTAAAAACTTTATTAAAATGTCGGGTTGTTGCCATATTTAAGGCTTCAGGGGCGTACTAATATAAACTTAGTTTCAAAAATAACTGAAATAATCAGTTTCTCTTGCATATTTAAATATCTTTTCTAAGATTTTTAGAAAAGAATGTGCCTTTATTCTTTATTGAGGATAAGACAATTTCTTTTTAAATGATGTATTACAAAGTGAGGTTAATGTTATGATAAATACTTCAAAAAGGTTCGTAATTTATACCTACTAAAATAAAATGTTTCCAAATTAAAATAAACTGTTTTTTGATTAGATTAGATATTTTGATTTATCTAAAAAAGTTCTTTAAAGCAAAAAACAGCGGTGGTTATAAGTGGAGGGGGCATAGGGGCCATGCCACCCCCCCCCCCCCCCCTAAGCAATATTTTTGTGCAGAAAGTAACAGTAGTAACTTTGACACAGGTGTTTTTGGATATTTTTTTAAGCATATGGAACTAAAAATAAAGTGGTGAATCTTATGCAACGGTTTGGGGGGGGGGCATAATCATAATTAGGTACTCATTGAAATTGAAATTGAGATTTTGATGGAAATTGAATGAAACCCGTAACAAAAATAATATTTTTTAGTCATTTTTGCAATTTACGGACGCCCCTGGAGAGTTTTCTATACTATGGGTTTACATTTTGTGACACACTGTTTAAAAGGACATTTTATTATCGGGCCCGCCGCCGAAGCCATAAAAGGTCGACAGTACAAAAGGTCGAAAAAAAATCGACAAAACAAAATATTAAAAATACAAGTTTACCGTATCAAGTCGAATTGACCTGTCCAGTCGATGTGGACCCGCGGCCGTACTTTCGATCTTTTGTACTTTCGATCTTTTGTACTTTCGACCTTTTGTACTTTCAACCTTTTGAACTTTCGACCTTTTGTTTTTTGATCTTTTGTACTTCGACCTTTTGTACTTTTGACCTTTTGTATTTTCGACCTTTTGTACTTTTGACCTTTTGTATTTTCGACCTTTTGTACTTTCGACCTTTTGTACTTTCGACCTTTTATCCGCAGCTCTTTATTATTCACCGAAAACCTAATAAGACACAAAATTGATTAGTTTGGATTGATCTTAAATAATTTCTTTAAATTAAGAACACCACTGGAGCGGTAAATATAAAATAACTTCCACTTTGTTATACATCGTTTAAAAGAAATTTATTGGCTATGACGAAGTATAAAACACATTTTTTGATAAAGACCTTGGTTTTTAAGAAAACTGAATAAAACGTATGAAAAACATGTTTTTTTAATGATTTGTTGAAATCATCCCCATTGACGGACGTCGCTGGAGAGTTTGCTATAAGTCAAACCCCACCAAGTTTCACATTTTTAAAAAGGGAATTTCCCTGTCTACAAAAAAGTGTAGAACAAGTTTTTTCATGTTAAGCTTAGTTTTTGAGAAAATTAGATAAAACATGTAACAAAAATGGTTTATTTTCTGTTTTTTCAAAATTAATTTAATTTACGGATGCCCTTGAAGTTTTATTTATAAAACCGATTTAATCATGTTATACGTCATTTTGAAGGAAATTTTATTGAGTATACCAAAATGTATTACACGGTTTTCTGTAGATATAAATTTTTTAAAAAAATTAAATAAATCTTGGAAAAAAACAGATATTTTTTCAACTTTTTTTAATTACTTCAATTAACGGACGCCGCTGGAGAGCTTGTTATTAGTCTAACTTTATTAAGTTATACCATGTTGACACGGGAATTTTATTGTCCACAATAAAGTATATTTTACATTTTTCTCTTAGAAGCTTAGTTTTTAAGAAAATTTGAAAAAACCTCAAACTTTCAGATTTTGTGGGGTCTGGGGGGGTTTTTAGAGGTTTTTGCAGCCATTTAAAAAAATAATAATATGTTATTATTTTTTAATTATACAAATATATGTTTTGAATGTACACCTGTGACAATTTGGGCTTTCCAGCGGCAATTTAAAATTCCACCGCCATTTTCGCCGCCATCTTGAATATCTCAGCCCCTGTCAATATTTCGAGTTGGCAACAGGGATATTCGGATTCAGCGGGGTCAAAATTGGGGGAATTGCCCATTTGCTAAAAAGTAATATAAAATACTTCTAGAAAGTGAATTTTTCCGAATCTTGCCTGAACTAGGAGGAATGCCCCCTCGCCCCAATTTAAATGAATTCAACTTGAAAAATTAAGTTTTAAGTTAATACTAATCAAAAATATTTCTTTACTCACCTTGAGTATTGTTTACTTAATTACAAAAATTAATGTTCAACATTTTTGTTTTAAAGCGGCTACTGTCAAAAGTTATATCTAACTTATTAAATATTTGTATACAATGGGTTTTTGAACAAAAATATTTTTTTGAAAAAAACAATGTGTTAAGGATACAAAATGCGACAAGAAAAATTTTAAAAAACATATAAACATTTTTCCTTTTTTTCGTAGGTCTATAGAACGTGCACCACTGCCTTTAGAGGGTACTAAGGTACCTACATGGTCAAAAAGGAAATTTTATCCGCTTGCAAAATAATATTTAGAATAATTTTAGAAAAGTTGACCGTTTTCGAGTTATTAGCAAAAACCGTCAAAAAGCACTTTTAAGGGGGGAACCACCCCCCTGCCAGGGTTGGGGGGGTTCCCTTTCGTAAAATGTTCGGGCGAGTCTATCCATACCAAATGTGTTGCTTCTATCATTAAACGCAGTATCGCACCCCGTAGGGCCTGAACTATACAGGGTGTCCCATAACTTAGGGGCCATAGGCCAACAGGTGATAGAGGAGATCATGCCTGATAAAAAAGTTTGTATGATGCATGGGTCAAAACACTTTCTTTGTCGAGATACAGAGCATCAAAGTTGGCGATTTTTTAAACTTTTTTGATAATAACTTTTTAAAAAACGCTGTAAAAAGATTAAATTGGGTAAAGTCGTGTATTAGAACAAGAGCAATAAGTTGAAATACAAATTATTTTTAACAAAATTAGTCGGTAAATTTTTTTTAGAAAAAACTATTTTTTGGTATAAACTTTTATGAATAAAATATTAAACGCAATTTTTTTAAAATATTTTTTGTTAATAACTACAAGTCTCTAGCGAGACATAATAATAAAATATTATTAATATTTTAGAATAAGTAAGCAAAAATTAATTTTTTCAAAAAATTATTATTTTTTTATGTGGTTATTTTGACAGCCTGTATCTCAATCTCAACTTGTTTTTGTATCAAAAAAAGAAATACCACATTTTTGAATCCCAATGGCTGTGACAAATTTTAAAAATCCTATATCTTAAAAACGGATGTGTGACCCTTATGTTATATAAACTTTGGCCCCTAAGTTATGGGACACCCTGTATAAAGTTGTAAGGACTAACAACCTCCCACAATTTAGAGTTATAGAATATTTTTTCAATGCTTAATGTATTTCTCAAATTTAGGTTTTTTGCAAGGGGTGGGTCGATCGCCGATTTTTGTACACCAAAGGGAAATACCTACGGTATAATACTTACAGTATTTCCTCCAATTTCAATGGTATTTTCTAGTATTTCCCAAGCACTTCCCGGTATTTCCTAGTATATTTCCCAGAACTCCCCAAGTATTTCCTGGTATTTACCCTAACCTGTACACCAAAAGGAAATACCGACCCACCACTCGATTTTTTACAAATGCCTGACATTTGCAAAAGAGTAGTTATTTAGTTTTATTTTTGTTTGATTAAAATAAATAAATCGATCCATGACGGATCTGATACCTTCCTAGCTAGCCTATTAGCACAAGTGAAGCTATGATAATCAGCTTTGAATACACTTTTTTGTAATGCTCCTACATAGTTTTTTTTATTGAGCAAAATCTAGTCTACTATATTCTGAAAACCGCATATTGATGCGATGCTCCGTTAAAAAGTTAGCATTTTTAAAAAATTTTAATTGTCAAAAAACTGTCATTAGCGTTATTGGATTTTGAAAAACTAATCAGCTCGTTAGAGTGTCGAATACGATTTTACCTTAAAATTTTATGAAAACCGGTTCAGCGGTTTAGGAGCTATCGTGTTACGGACAGACACACACATAGACAGACATCACGACGATATTAATAGGATAGGTCAAAATACACCCAAATAACACATTTTCGGCGTTATCACAAAAAAATTTTTTCGTCGAAAACAATACCTTTATTAGCCATTGCTGTGCGGGCTAGTAAGGTCAAAATACTTAAGGTATTAAGGACTCTCTTATTTACCACAATTTCTTATCCACTTCTTGCACAGCTCCACATTTCTGGGAAATGTAAATTGCCTCACACCAGCAGAACAACCATATTTAGACTTTCCACAATTAAAATACATACATTTGTTTCCGGAATATTTAATATTATCCATATCGCACCCTTAAATCTAAAGAGACGCAACTCAAAAGTTTTGAAAATGAGTTTATGTAACAAAAATGCATTTAAATGTGCTTTTTAACTAAAGATCACCAAAATTTACTTTGTTTGCAATTTTTCGGGAAATTATGGAAAACTTTTGTTTATAAGCACAAAGTTAAAATATGAGCTAAAAAGACACGGAATGGGACAACTGGGCGCCGCCAACTGGGCGCCGCCAACTCGGCGCCGCCAACTGGGCGCCGGACCAACTCGGCGCCGGGCCAACTCGGCGCCGGGCCAACTCGGCGCCGCCAACTGGGCGCCGGCCAACTCGGCGCCGGACTAAAATTTTTTTTTTGGATAAAATGTGTGGATGAAAAATAAAATATATTATTTATATAATAAAATCCCTTACGCAATTTTTTACAAGCTTTTATATTTAGCTTCAGATGTTCTGTCTAACTAACTATCTATCAAATCTTGTGAAGCGTTTTTGACACACTTCCCATTATCCGATTTGGATGAAATTTGGTACACACGTAGTGGTCCCATAACAATACAACACTAAGAAAAAACTATCCTCCCACCCCTAGCCCCACCCTTTCTATAGAAAAATGTGTTTTGGATACACTTCCCGTTATCCGATTTGGATAAAATTTGGTATACATATAGTGGTCCGATGATAATACAGCAATAAGAAAAAAATATCCTCCCACCCCTACCCCCACCCCCTTCCATAGAAAAATTTGTTTTTGATACACATCCCGTTATCCGATTTAGATGAAATTTGGTATATATATAGTGAGTGATCCCATGACAATATAATGTTAAGAAAAAAATATCCACCCACCCCTACCCCCACCCCCTTTCATAGAAAAATGTTTTTGACACACTTCCCATTATCCGGTTTGGATGAAATTTGGTATTCACATAGTGGTCCAATGACAAGACAACATTTAAAAAAATATCCTCCCACCTCTACCACCACCCCTTCCATAGAAAATGCGTTTTTGACACCCTTCCCATTATCCGATTTGGATGAAATTTGGTATACATATAGTGATCCGATGACAATACAATATTAAAAAAAATATATCCTCCCACCTCTACCCCCACCCCCTTTCATAGAAAAATGAGTTTTTGACACACTTCCCATTATCCGATTTGGATGAAATTTGGTATACATATAGTGATCCGATGACAATACAATATTAAGAAAAAAATATCCTCCCACCTCTATCCCCACCCCCTTTCATAGAAAAATGAGTTTTTGATACACTTCCCATTATCCGGTTTGGATGAAATTTGGTATTCACATAGTGGTCCAATGACAAGACAACATTAAAAAAAATATCCTCCCACCTCTACCACCACCCCTTCCATAGAAAATGCGTTTTTGACACCCTTCCCATTATCCGATTTGGATGAAATTTGGTATACATATAGTGATCCGATGACAATACAATATTTAAAAAAATATATCCTCCCACCTCTACCCCCACCCCCTTTCATAGAAAAATGAGTTTTTGACACACTTCCCATTATCCGATTTGGATGAAATTTGGTATACATATAGTGATCCGATGACAATACAATACTAAGAAAAAAATATCCTCCCACCTCTATCCCCACCCCCTTTCATAGAAAAATGAGTTTTTGATACACTTCCCATTATCCGATTTGGATGAAATTTGGTATACATATGGTGATTTAGATTTAAAAAGATCTACAGAGTAGGTAAAAATTTTTTAAAATAAATTCGTGGCTAAGCGGGTATAGAAAGATTTTGTTTCTCTTGTATTTTCCGTGGGCAACTCGAAAGCTGTAAACCGACAGGGGTCCACGACCTAATGATGTGATCTTGGACCTCCGTAAGTGGACAGCTTTCGAGCTGCCTACGGAAAAAGACAAGAGAAACAAAATATTTCTACACCCGCTTAGCCACGAACAATTTTTGTTTTCTTCATTCACGAGTACTAAACTTTACGTTTATAAAAAAAACATGGTACCTACCTACTATTTTTTTAAAAGCTTTGTATAATTTTTTTTAAAATTACCAACTTATTGTTCTCAAAAAAATGCAATATTCTGTCTCATAAAACATTTTCGTATAATTTCAAAAACAATGATTAATAAATAAAAAAGTCCGCCATTTTGGATCCGCCATTTTGTTTTTTTAAAGTTTGAGTTAAAAATTGTGTCCTCAAGCAATGTAATATTTCAAGTTTGAGACAAATCGGTTGGTAAATAAGAAAATCCGCCATTTTGGATCCGCCATTTTGATTTTTGGATCCGCCATTGTTGTAATAAAAAACGTAAATTGTAGTATTACCAGGTCACCAAACACGACAACTACCAAGATTCAACAGTCGACTTAATGGATTTAACTTTACTTAACAAAAACAAATTTCAAATAAATTAGTAAAAGAAATTGAAATTTTGATGATGTTATTACGATAAGATATCCGTATCAATTAAATGTCACTATTTGCAAGAATCAATCTAGCAGAAAAATGCAGAAGTAAATAAATAGAGTTTATTCTAGATTATAATGAAATCGCTGATCGTGAGTTATTTGGAAACTCATTTTTCTATTGGGGGAAGGAGAGGGTGAGGGTAGAGTTAGAAATATATTTTTTGTTTGGGCTGTATTGCCATCGGACCTTTATGCATATACCAAATTTTATAAAAGTCATTTGAAGTGAAGTGTGTCAAAAACGCATTTTTTATGGAAGGGGGTGGGGGTAGGGGTGGGAGGACATTTTTTCATTATTGTTGTATTGTTATCGGACCACTATATGTATACCAAATTTCATCCAAATCGGATAATGGGAAGGGTGTCAAAAACGCATTTTCTATGGAAGGGGTGGGGGTAGGGTAGGAGGATTTTTTTTTAAAATGTTGTCTTGTCATCGGACCACTATGTGAATACCAAATTTCATCCAAACCGGATAATGGGAAGTGTGTCAAAAACTCATTTTTCTATGAAAGGGGGTGGGGGTAGAGGTGGGAGGATATTTTTTTCTTAATATTGTATTGTCATCGGATCACTATATGTATACCAAATTTCATCCAAATCGGATTACGGGATGTGTGTCTGTCAAAAACAAATTTTTCTATAGAAGGGGGTGGGGGTAGAGGTGCGAGGATATTTTTTCTTATTATTGTATTCTCATCGGATCACTATATGTATACCAAATTTCATCCAAATCGGATAATGGGAAGGGTGTCAAAAACGCATTTTTCAATAGATGAGGGTGGGGGTAGGAGTGGTAGGATTTTTTTTTCAATGTTGTATTGTCATCGGACCACTATATGTATACCAAATTTCATCCAAATCGGATAATGGGAAGGGTGTCAAAAACGCATTTTCTATGGAAGGGGTGGGGGTAAGGTGGGAGGATATTTTTTTAAATGTTGTATTGTAATCGGACCACTATGTGAATACCAAATTTCATCCAAACCGGATAATGGGAAGTGTGTCAAAAACTCATTTTTCTATGAAAGGGGGTGGGGGTAGAGGTGGGAGGATATTTTTTTCTTAATATTGTATTGTCATCGGATCACTATATGTATACCAAATTTCATCCAAATCGGATTACGGGATGTGTGTCAAAAACAAATTTTTCTATAGAAGGGGGTGGGGGTAGGGGTGGGAGGATATTTTTTTCTTATTGTTGTATTATCATCGGACCACTATGTGTATACCAAATTTTATCCAAATCGGATAACGGGAAGTGTGTCAAAAACATATTTTTCTATAGAAGGGGTGGGGGTAGGGTGGGAGGATATTTTTTTCTTAATGTTGTATTGTCATGGGACCACTACGTGTGTCAAAAACGCTTCACAAGATTTGATAGATAGTTAGTTAGACAGAACATCTGAAGCTAAATAAAAGCTTGTAAAAAATATTGCGTAAAGGATTTTTTAAAGATGTTTTTATATAAATAATATATTTTATTTTTCATCTACATATTTTATCCCAGTTGGCGGCGCCCAGTTGTCCTAGACCGAAAAAGACACGTTGTAAGTATTTTTATTGCAGGGACACATTTTTAAATTTTTGAGTTATGTCTTTTTAGTTTTACGTGTGCGATATTTTGCATCACGCCAACAACAAAATACTGAATTGATCTGATATTGATGTGTACCGCTTGCTTGAGATTGATAGAATGACCTCTTGACTTCGCGGAAGGGAAAAAGTGAAGCGGCTCGAGCACGAAGTAGGTATATAGTCTATTATATACTCATACACATTTATTTTTATTTCAAGGCCACATATCTATGTACTTTTTGGGTCGATTGAGCCACGACAAGAGATCGGACAACAAAGCACAGTCAAAGAGCGAGCATTTACCAGAAAATTTTAAATTTAATATAATTCCGCAGCTAGCGCTGGCTAGGTAAACTAAAAGATCCGTAAGCCGGGACCGTGCCTCTGCTGCCATAGGCTATCTTACTCTATGGTTATAGTACCTAGATTGATCTATATTACTATTGTTTACCTACCTGACTTTCAATGCTCTGTTCCATCTATTGTTTTATTCTTCTTTTATTCCTAAGTTAGTTCCACAAAACACTTAATTCATTTCATGATCAGGAAACATTTAACGTATTATTTAGTAATAATTATTTCGAATAACTTATTGTCGCGAGTTCAAAATCAAAACATTACACTAAAAATCGTACCGTCTTTTGTGCCTGTGAAAACAATCGAGATAAATGCGGCGTTGCCGCTCTGGTCGTCGTGAATTTCCTAGCACCTTTCGGAACTCCTAATTTATTCTTGTACAATCAAGTATACTAATTAAGTGTCTAAATAATTATTTGGACTGAATAGAGTCCCAATTAACTGATTTTAGTCAAGACCCTTTCATTTTTTATTTTTAAGAGTACTTTTCCTGAAATGGAAACACTTTGTTTAAGACATGGCAATATGGTAATTTTTCTGAAACATGGTACGCAATTTCGAAGGCTCCAAAATTGACCACTTGTACGGCTTTAGTTTCTCTGTCCTTTTCTTACATATGTGTGCTCTAAGAGTGCTAACTTTAGGTGTAAATTTTGATTAATTCTTGGATTGGAAATAAATAGGGCGACCGGAAACACACTTTCTGGTAGAGTGTTCCGATCCTTATTTCTCATTAGTTTTTATCTTGTTTTTCATTTCTTTAAAAATCTCGAAAATTCGCGAATTTTATGGATTTATGGATCACTTTTGGGGGGGGGGGGGGGTGCGAACCTATAAAGGAGAACGGAAACCCTTTAGGAGTGACATTTTTACAAACTTCCATGCTGTGAGAAGCGCAGGAAGCAAATCTCTAAAAGATTTTTTATATATTTTAAACCAAAAGCTAAGTTATTTTTACGTCAGTAAAACGATCCCAGAGGGATATTTAAAACTGGGTTTTGTGTTTAAAAGAAGTGAAGATGATGTTTGGCTCACCGGTGCTGGTCTTTTTTGAAAACAGGGCTGCTTGGGTTTTCTGCGCGTTGAACTGTACAAGGTTTTTGTTGCCCCAGTCCTCTATTATCTCCAAGTCGTTATTTATCTGTGATATTTCAGTTAGTCTAAGGTAATGGAATTCACGTGCGGAGAGACATGTGGGTGGTATGACTGAGGAGACTACATTGCC
This sequence comes from Aspidapion aeneum, assembly GCA_963576565.1. Lineage (NCBI taxonomy): Eukaryota > Metazoa > Arthropoda > Insecta > Coleoptera > Brentidae > Aspidapion > Aspidapion aeneum. Next base: position 76,876,578 of record OY755038.1, on the reverse strand, counting down.
ATTATCTGCAAAGCAATAAAGTGGATTTACTGTTTTATCTATGAGGTCATTTATGTAAATCAGAAAAAGTGTTGGCGAAAGGATTGCTCCCTGTGGCACACCAGCATTTATTTGGTAAGAGTTGGAGTTCCGGCCATCCAGTGCAACATAAATGGATCTATCCTTAAGGTAACTTTCAAACCAAGTGCAAAGTCTCGGCGACAATCCCGTTGCTTTGAGCTTGTTGAGCAGATTTTCATGCCAGACTTTATCGAATGCTTTAGATATATCTAAGGCAATTGTTCTTGTTTCACCTCGCAACTCAATCGCTTTTTGCCATAAGTGAGTGACGTATGTAAGTAAATCGCCAGTTGACCTATATTTTCGAAATCCGTATTGCTTGTCGTTGATAATTTTGTACTTTTCCAAGTACTTGGTTAGGTGATTGTTCACAACTCTTTCCATTACTTTTGATATTACCGGAAGTAGAGCAATTGGTCTATAGTTTAACGGATCTGTCTTTTTTCCTTTCTTTGGAATGGGTTGTACTGTGGCAGACTTCCATGATGATGGATATACTCCTTGCCTATAAGATAAATTGAATAATTTTGCGAAAGTTGGGGTGAGTTCGCTAGCACAATTTTTGAGTACTATCGCGGGAATGCCATCTGGACCCATTGCTTTGTTTGTATCCAACTTTTTAAGGGATTTTCGTATTTCTCTGTGGCAAAAGGGTACCTCTGGCATACTGTGGGAAACCCTTTCAATGAACGGTAGAGTTTTTCCATTTGGCACTGTTAGGTTTGAGTTGGAGGAAAAGATTTTGGCCAGCATATTGGCTTTTTCCTCTGATGTTGTGGCTAAGTGAGTATTTTTATCTGTAAGTGGTGGTATGGATGACTTGGTGAAGTTTGATCCAACGGCTTTTGCAAGAGACCAAAAGGACCTAGAACTACTTGGACAATTCAGCAACCTGTTTTTTATTCTTTGATTGTATGTTTCTTTGGCGGCGTCAATAGTAATTTTGCAACTATTTCTGGCTTCTATAAATTCTGTGTGGTTTTGAGCGGTTTGTTGTCGTTTCCAAAGGTTATATGCTCTGTGTTTTTTCTGTACAGCCGTTTGACACTGGCTGTTGAACCAAGGTTTTGCATTAGCTCTGCGTTTTATTGTATGTGGGATATATGCATCCATTCCAGATAAGATTACTTTTGTTATTTCATTACAGCAAATAGTGGGATCAGCTGTTTTAAAGCAAACCTCTTGCAATGGAAAGTCCAGGTAAAACTGTTTAAGATCATTCCATTTTGCCGATTTATAGTGCCACATTTTACAAGGAAGTGATTGTTGGCTTGGCGGTATGAACATTTCGCACTTTGTTCTTATAAGTTTATGATCGGATGAACCAAGTGGGGGATCTACTTGAATTGTGTACAAGTCAGGATTTGTTGTTAGGAACAAGTCTAAAAGCGCTGCAAATTCACCCCTTTCTGAGATACGGGTAGGTTCATCGACAAGCTGCGTTAGACCACAACTTATGGCAAAAGCTTCTGCTTCCCTGCCTTCATTATCTGTTTTGTTGTAGTGTTTTAGCCAGGGTATATTGTGGACGTTGAAATCGCCTAAAAAAACAATTTCCGCATGTGGATAGTTAGACTGTATACTATCACAGTTTTCGGATAATGTCGCAAAAAAGTTTTGATACTCGGTGTTACTTGGCGGTCGGTAGAGGCAGCAAATGAACTTGGTCGATGACTTTGAGGTGAATTTCAGCCATATGATATCGAGGTTCGCTGGTTCTAGCTTCTCCTCTCGCTGACATGAAAGGTCATTTTTAATGTACACACAGATCTCAAAATTATGTCGAAATCGGTGGTGTAGGTCATAGCCGGGATAAAGATAGTTCACAATAGGTGTTGCAGAACTGATTTTAGTTTCAGTGAGAACAAGGATGTCAGGTCTTTGTTCTTCAAGATGTTGGTGAACTGAATTCATGTTGGTACTTAATCCTCTTATATTGCTAAAATCAGTTCTGAGTTGAGTTTTTGGTCTTCTTTTAATATCTTTGCATGAAGGACCCCCAGGATCACCCGACGCCCGGAGATCCGAGTGGTCGGGTATTTTACCTCCGGAATATTTTGATCCTGGAGGCGCCATCATACTATCTGTTACTCATTGTTGGAACCGGACTGCCAGCGCAGTAGCGGAACGTGGTGATACCACTTAGCGCTACTCAGTTCTGGCATGGTGGTATCTCACCGGTCGACGCCCAATGAGTAAAAAGCGTCTACCACCTGCTGTTTGGTGGTGGTAATATATATAGGATTAAATTGTAGTCACTTTTGATTATTAATTTTCGTTATATGTTAAGGTGCGTTCACGCTAGTCAAAATCTCTATTTTTCTTTGTCAATCGTTTGTAGGTAAAATAATAATAATAGTAATGATATTGACTAATTGACAGTTGGGCTGTTCAGATTGTCATAGTTAATGGCCATTTATTTGACAAATTTGAACATTAAATTACTAAAGCATAACTATAGTAAATTTTCATTTATTTTAGTAATTTATCAGTTGAATTATTTAATTTTTGTTTTTTTTATTAATTAGAAGTAATCAATTACCCAACCATTTAGTCCTCTGCCTAGTTGCCTTAAGGTGTGTTCCAAAAACCTGTTTTTTAGTAGACCCAAAAGAATTCTGGAGGGAATTAAGAATTCTGACGCACTAGAATTAATCCCAAGTTAAGAATTGTGACGAATTAGAACTATGCTCAGAATTATGAATTTCGACGAATAAGAATTCTAATCAGAGTTAGAAACTTGACAAATGGAAAAAATTTTATGTACAGATAAAAAGTTTGACTGGACTGTGGTTATTAGTTTTTCAAGTAAGATCCATTTTAATTAAGGCTTATTCGACGCTAGGTTTAGGTTTAGCTAGTAAATATGCGCATATTAGGAATAAAAAGAATATTTTTAAAAGAGGTTTAAAATCAGTGAAAATATAAAACTGTAGAAGAATATTGTCACGGAAAATTCTTCCTGTAAAATAAAATTTATTGAATTTAAAACACCTTTTTTTTTTGTTTCTTTATTTGGTAAGATGAACCCCATCTAAAAATAGTTTATTTTAAAATATAACAAATTCCGAATTGTTGTACTTTCCCTCGTAGCTCCAAAACTACAAGGGCTGGAACTCGAAATTTGTATAGTGAAAATCCCCAGATACCAATCTTTTGTAATACCTTAGTTTGCCATTCAATACCATCAAAAATAGAACACTCTGTCCTCCACGAAAATTCTAATCTTGACAAAAAGACCCCATTCGCAAAATAAATCGACGTCCGGAGGAGATTTTCGAAATTTTTTACAGATATCCTGCGTGTTACGTTTAAAATGGGATACAATGTATAAAACTTACCCTATAATATTTTTTTTTAGATCATGGCTAATCAAATAGTTTTTTGTTTTAGCGCAGATAGTTTTGTGTTTCTCTCAGATTGATAGTACTAACCACCAGAATAGGAAAGTTTAGGAAAACATTTTATACAGAGTGGCGCACCGGAAACTTACGTTGATTATGTTTGCAAGGGGGACACTGTTTTGTGATCTTAAGATTTTTCTATCCATCAACCCCAGCTGAGGTAACTTTGACCCCTTAATTTTAGATAGGGAAAGTGGGTCGTGATACCTCCTTCGAAATATTTTTAAAATTCCTTTACAGGGTTAATATTACATATTTTAAAAATGTATGGATTAGTTTTCGAGGTATTTGCATTTAAATCATAGTAAATAATGATTTTAAATTCAAATATCTGGAAAACAAATCTGGTGAAATTTAAAAAAAGTACAAAATTAGAAAGTCGAATCGAAGCCCTTTTATAACAAGTTGATACTTGACCTTGGTTCCTAATTTTAAATTTAAGGGTAAGTTGCCACCAAAATTAAAATAGGGAACAATTATTAAGTGGCACCCCTCTGGGAGGAGCTTTTATTGATCTTTCAACTAATGTCCTGTTTTTAATTTTTTACCGATTTTTTTTCCAGATATTTGCATTTAAAATCTTTATTTAACATTTTTTAAATGCAAATATGTCAAAAACTAATTGACACATTTTTTAAATAATAATTTAATTTTGACCCAGTTTTCCTAGAATTCCTAAAATTCTAAAATCAAGGAATCAGAGCTATCCCAGCTAGAGGGGTTGATAGATTAAAATATCTTAAGATTCCAAAAAAGTATTTTCGGTACGATTTCGTATTTAATTTTTTTGTTTCCTATATTTTGACATGATAATTACAATATATCTTTTGACTATAGCTGTAAAATGCTTAATGCATTAATAAAATTTTAAATTATGTATTTACACAGACAAAATTTAACTACATACAGAGTAAATTTATACATGGAAAAACGAAACGAACGATTGTTATTTCAAAATTACAACTAACTTTTTATTTTGCGCTCTTCCCCCAGGAACACAAAGCACGAACCGCCACTTGTGAAAGGGTCAAAGTTCGTTAAATGGTCGTTTTTGTGTATGTTCGAATAATAATAACTATTACATCTTGACCGTAAAAAACTAATTAATCATAAAAATTACTTAGTAAGGGCCTAAAATCACTAATAATTTCATTCTTTTCAAGTTATTAGATAATATACGGGGGTTTTATACCATATTGGAAGAAAAAAGGTATTTTTGATTTTTGACTGGCTCTACTTTTATAGACATTAGTTTTTTAATTGCAGATTTATTTTCCTAATAAATAAAATTGACTTAAGCTGTTTTAAACCATTTTTCGTACGACAAAAATGAATTTGCTAAATATTTTTTATTAAAACACAACACAATGAATATTTTGGTGTAGAAGGGTCTACTAAAAAAAAAATCTTTCTTTTTGCCCCTAAATTATTTTAAAGTTATTTCTGGTCAATTTTGATCTAACTTTACCTGCTTACACTCATAACTTCGTGTCACACTAGGAAAAAAAAATATATTTTTTCTATGTTTAGTTTTAAAGATATTAATTTTTATATTTTAAAAAAAGTTCCAATTTTTGCTGCATATACCAAAACTATAAAAACAAATATGACCTAAAAAATCGGTTCAGCCGTTTAGCCTCTAGCGTGACACAAACATACATATTTACTTACATACAACAATGGAAAAACATTACCCTTCCTTTCGCCGTGCTGCAGAACTTATTAATAAGTTCTTAGTAAACAAAGAAAAAAATATGTGGCAGTAACTTGTGAAAGAAAGTAGGTAAAGTTAGATTAATATTAACTGAGCCGTTTTCCAGAAATAAGTTAAAGGTAATTTAGGAGCAAAAAAAAAGTTAATAATTTTTTTTAATAGACCCTTATCTACACCAAAAGCTATAGCATTCTTTTATTGTTTTATTCTAAATTACTTAGTAAATTCATTTTTGTCTTACAAAAAATGGTTTAACAGCTGAAGTCAATTTTATTTATTAGGGAAATAAATCTGCAATACAAAAATTTATATCTATAAAAGTACGGCCAATCAAAAAACAAAAATAACGTTTTTTTCTTCTAATATTGTATAAAACTATTAATTCATGCCAAAACACAATGTGTTTTAAAATTCGGTAGTAGTCCTGAAAAATTTGATTTTTTGACTACCTCCCGTATATTATCTAATAAATCGAAAACAATTACATTATAAGTGACTTTGTCTTTAAGCCTTTACTAAGTCATTTTTATGGTCAATTAATTTTTTTCGGTCAAGATGTAAGAGTTATTATTATTAGAATATACACAAAAACGACCATTTAACGAACTTTGACCGTTGATATCTCTAAATGTGTACATATAAAAACTTAAATTTACTTGCATTTTTTTTAGTTACATAGTTTCATATCCTATAACAATTATAGTTTCCATAAGACCTGTGCAAACGGTTGTGGTCTTCTTTACTGAGACCTAATTGTGCAAATGTAATAGTGTGGAAGATATAAGGGATAATCTAAGTTTAGGAATCAATTTAGTGTTGGTGGGATATTAATAATCGATTAAAACGGGTCTCATAAAATTTTCGTCAAAAAGCCAATGGAGGCCAATTTTTGATGCTATGACCCTGGACCCAGATGTTTAAATTCTGGATCTGGTCAGAAGTCTATAATTGTCCTTTGTTTTTGCAGAAATCTCCTCAACTTCTACAATCCTGCAAACCCTTCCTATGATAGATGAATCCCGCACTATGGACGACCGACCACCCAAAGAAAAACTCATTAAAGTTCTTGATTTACTGGAAGGGCATATGGAAAGAGTGAGAAGAGAGGCAGCCAGATTGGAAGAAGACAGAGATCAAATTTTGGCTAGTTTGGATGCAGTTAAAAATACTGACTTAATGATTGAACTGGATGAAAGTAAGTACCCAATGACTGCCCCCAAACTTATACAGAGGTTAGTCAGATTTGCATATTATTTTCAACTCATCAAGGTAACGGGAAAGGCCACGGCCATACATTAGGAGTATGGTCAAATAGACACAAATTTAAAGATTTTTTTTTGGAAGAACAGGCAAAATTGTAGGTAATACAACTTGTAATACTATACAAAAATGAGAAAAAAAAGTTGCTCCGATTTCAATTTTTTTTTTATATCTTTGCGTTTCAGATGATTTTGAAACTTTTTTGTCGCGCCCTCGTCTGTCTGTCTATAACGACCAACGCTCATAACGCAAAAACTAATTGCCCGATTTTAATGAAAATTGGTACCTAGGTTGAATTTTGTCTCTAGATGTTCCCATTTAAAAACCACCGGACAAGCCAAAAAAAAGGGTGGGGGTAGATTAAAAAATTAGAGTTCTGGTAAAAATGTTATTTGTGTTTTACTATACTAAAGGGAACTGTGCAGGAAGGTAAAAAAATACATTATAGTTTGTTTTCTTCACTGATGTTACAATTGGACGCATTCCCGGGTGGAGGATAGGGTATTATTTTCGCGGACCAAAATGGGTAAAAACTACATTATACATTACTAGTGTGAGCGTAGGTGAGCATAAATGGGCAGAGTAGTTTTTAAACTTACAGGTTAAATAACTGTAAAGATTTGGTTCGCGCTAACGTGGAATAGCATAATAAGCATTTTTCAGTGAGTTTTATTTCACAAAAATTTAAATAAACTAAAAACAAGCAAAACCAAGTAATTTTTCTTACAATATGTGAAATTTTTGGCAATCTATATTCTCGTAAAATAGTATTTAATTTTAGTACCACCCCTAAGGGGTTTTAAAACCATTGAGATATTCAATGTTCGATAAAAAAATTATAGGCAAAAAGTCAAGTAATGTATAAATAACTTAAAACTATATCTGTTGATAATTTTTTTTATTTTTATTTTTTTTATTTGTCAAACACACTGTGTTTATTGTATTATTATTATTATGTAGCAATTTTGTTTTAACTTAATTTACTAGAAAAGTCAGATTTAAACTTAGGGTTCACTCAACAGTTCTCCCCGCTTTGTTTAGTCTGTAACTCACAATTGTGTTGTGTTTATAGCATTATTTTGTTTTATGTGTAATTCACTTAGTTTACTAGCTCAAACGGCTTCACTCTTTTTAGTCTTCGAACTAGCATAGTATTGTCTAGAAGCTGAATTGCTTCCACATTCACATGCCGATGGAGTCTATCTTCATGGCTTTTTGCGTACTTTTTTATAGTCTCTGCTACAGTTTCGATTTTTAGATCTCGATGAAGGTCACTATTTCGAACGTACCAAGGTGCATTCACAATGTTTCTTAATACTTTATTTTGAAATCTCTGTACAACTAGAATGTTACTCTCTTTATACAACCCCATAGTTGAATACCATATATCCATACTGGTTTCAGTATTTGTCTATAAAGCAGTAACTTATTATGAATTGTTAAATTGGACTTCCTTCCAATTAGCCAGTTCATTTTTCTATACCTTATCTCAAGTTCTTCTTTTTTTTTTCTTAACATGTGCTTTCCAGCGCAATTTGGCATCAAGTGTCATACCTAGATATTTTGCCTGATTTGAATATGGTACGGGAATGTTGTTAATTGTAATTTGTATGTGATTTATATTTTTGTTTGTAAAATCAACATGAATTGATTTGGTTTCATTTAATTTTATTCGCCACTTTATGGTCCAACTGTGAACTTGGGTGTCTGCATCCTGAAGTTTTTCTATGCATTTTTCAATAGATTCGGCAAATGTTGCTAAGTGGCAATTTTCTGGCTTTGGGATATCACAAGTGAATAATAAGTATAGATATGGGCCTAGTACGCTACCCTGGGGCACGCCTGCTTGAATTTCTCTTAAATTTGAGTATGAGTCTTCCTGTTTTACTCTAAAATGTCTATCAGATATGTATGATTCCAAAATATCCGAATATTGTTTTGGCAGAAACCGTTTTAGTTTAAAATTAAGGCCTTCATGCCACACTTTGTCAAATGCTTGTGCTACATCTAGAAAAACTGCAGAACAAACTTTTCCCTCTTCTAGTGCTTTTTCTATTATATTAGTAATTCTGTGTACTTGATCTATCGTGGAATGCTTGTCTCGAAAACCAAATTGATGAGACGGAATAATTTCTTGTCTTTCTATGATGGGTTTTATTCTTTTAAGCAAAAATTTTTCATAGAGCTTGGATATAATTGGCAGCAAAGATATTGGCCTGTAAGATGACACGTCATGGAGTGGTTTTCCCGGTTTTGGAATCATGATAACTTCTGCAACTTTCCACAGTTTAGGTACATACCTAAGCCTAAAAGACGCATGGGGCTTTTTTCGAATTAATATTTTTGATTTCTGTTAATATTTCTTTTGGTGATGTAAGCTTAATATGGTCTTCGATTTGATGGGGTTCATTTAAATGAAAGTGTTCACCTGGTGCTTCGTGGGGCTGAAATGTTTTTTCTAAATAACTTGCAAAAATATCTGCTTTTTCTTCGTTGCTCCTTGCCCACTGGTTGTTAGATTTTCGTATGGGTTGAATTTGGATAATTGGTCTTTTAAAATCTTTGGTTGCTTTCCAAAGGGAATAGTCGGTATTTTTATCATCTGTAAGTTCATTAAGAAAATGGTTAATAGATTCATTTTTTATTACTAGAATTTCTCGCCTAATGCGCTGCGTCATGTTGTTGAGATTTGTTTTGTCCCGAGGATCACGGCTTTGCTGCCACTTTCTTCTTAGTTTCCTTTTTTCCAATATAAGTTCTCTAATTTCCTTTGGATAGTTTTTTCCCTTAAAAATTCTCTTTGGTTTTGGACTGTTTTCCCAAGCTGCTTGTTGAATATTTGTAACAAAATATTCAACTTCTTTATCGATTTGTTCTGGCGTTTGCAATGGTACTGATAGGTTTATTTTTTCTGACAGACTTTGTTTAAAACTAATCCAGTCAGTCAGTTTATTAACTAGTGAGATATTTGCTTCTTTCTTTATTATGTTTTTACTCAGAGTTAGAATAGTAGGTGAATGATCTGAGTGTAAATAAAAACTTTCTTCTATATCTACAAAACTTAAAGATATATTTTTTACTATAAAAAAATCAATTAGATCTGGAATTTTTCCTGGATCTGTTGGATAGTATGTGGGCTTACCAGTTAATATCGGCTCACATTGATATTCACTAATAGCTTGCAGAAGTTCTTTTCCTTTAGAATTCGTCAGTCTAGATCCCCAGTAGGTATTTTTTGCATTAAAGTCACCTCCAATTATAAAACGGTTTCCTAATTTTCTGAGAAAATTAAGATATGATTTTTCTTTAGTAAGTGCCTTGGTGGTATATAGACAGCACTTATGACTAATGTATATGTTTTGGTTTTTACACTTACTAATGTAGCTTGAATCTCTATGGTTTTATATCCCATCTCCTCATAGTGTGATATATTTTCTTTAATTATTACAGCACTTCCCCCATGTGCAGTATTGCTAGGGTGAGTTGTATGATACACTTTATAACCTTTAAATTTAATGTGAGACTGGTTAGTGAAATGTGTTTCTGACACAAGACAGACGTCAATTTTTTCTATGTCTAGAATAACTTGCAAGTCTTGCTGATGTTGCAAGAGACCATTGGCATTCCAAGCTAGGATTCAAAGATTACTGACCATTTTGAGGCATATTCGTAGCTCCGTTATTGCTACTTTCTAGTTTAGTTAATCGCTCATCAAGTTTGTTCAATTTCTCCAAAATTAATTGTAGTGTTTGTTCCATAGTATTTTGACTACTGATATTAATATCAGGTATAGTAGCTGTTGCTGCTACTTGGCTGTATGTCCTTGTCACAGAGTTTTGTGTGACTGTGTTTCTTGTCTGTTGGTTTTGTCTATTTGTACTCACGTTTGGTATGAGATTCGGTTTCTTAGGTTTATTTTTCAATTTTTGTATTTCTTTAGCAACAAGGCATCCTCTGTAGTTAGCAGGATGCTTGCCTCCACAATGGATGCATTTTGGCTCAAATTCTTTTGGTTTGGGGCATTCTACAGTAAGATGTTTCCCCGTGCATTTTACGCAACGTGGTTCTTTAGCGCAATATTTTTGCGTGTGTCCATAAGATTGACATCTTTTGCATTGAGGGACTAATTTTGAGGTTTTTAGTGCTTTTATTTCCACTTCAATCCCAAGGATACTGAAAATTTCAAAAATTTTGTTGATATCTTCATCGTGGCTAAATGTGAGCATAAACATGTTAAGAGGTTGTCTTGTTCTCCATTTAAGTTTGTTGCTGGCCTCCAGTGCCTTAAAACCTTGTTTTTGTAGATCAGCTACAATTTTTTGTGGGTCACATGAGATGTGTAGCCTATTCGCTATTACTCTAATTGGCCTTATTTGTTTGTTTTCGTATGAGTGCCATTGATGCTTTATTTCATTAAGCATTTTAGTAACCAGCCGATAGCTGTCTGCGTCTTGTACATTTATTTTAATATTTTCGTTATTTAAAACTTTTATTTTAACTCCTTGTATGATATTTAATTTTTCATAAATATCATTAAAATTATTTACGCCATTTACCACAATCGGTGGAGGTAATGGAGCTTTTTTAAACTTAGTAGGGGGTTCTTCATTTTGTGTTTTATTGGAGGGCTCTCCAGTGCCCGAGCTTTGTTGTGGTGGTGAGAGTGAAGTATCCATTCGACGTTTTTTCCAACCTTTTCCTTTTTGTCTGATCCGCTCAGTTTCTCTTGCCAGATCGTCCTCATCAGTAATGTAGTCCATGTCAGACTCTTCTTTTTTAGTGACTTTTGTCTCTAAATCTGCAAATTTTCTTTGCATACTTTCCAGTTGACTTCGGAGATAATCCACTTGTACACTAAGTGAATTTTTTTCGTTTTGGGATTTTTTCCATTCACTATATAAAACTTCTTCATTTTGTGTTCTAGCATGGCTATCCTGAAATAATTCGGCATTATCCATTTTTTCTTGATTTTGTTTGGGCTTTTCGCTAATTTTTAAAACAAGCTTCACAGGTGATGGTACACTTTTTTTGCTTTTAAACATGATATATCATTTATAATAAACATTGTTTATAGATATTAACACAGATTTTTCGCGCGCGCGGTTTATTATAAACAAAACAAACTTCGACTTTGACCTCGTTAGTACTATCATGCAGGTACGATGCAATACAACCGTACCGAACTGCGATCGAACGAATACTGTTGATAAATTAATGTATAAAATATGAACCAATATGTAAATATTATAGAAAAAAAATATCCTTATTGGAATCCTATCTCTGTTACACTGGTAACTCCTGAATAAATTTGAAAAACGGTTCTGCCAACGCCAACCTGTCCAAATAATTAACGTATAAAATAAAACCGACAGCTGGCAAATGGTATCCACTGAGTTACTTCCATAGAGAAAATAATAAAAGAGTGCTTAATTCTATGGTTCAAAAGCGGCAACAAGTTTACGCTAGCGCCACCCTTGGCTACTGGAAGAATTAAGAATGCGCGGGCGGGCTTGGCGGGCTTTTTAAATGATTTTTTTCTTAGTAAAGGTGCTATTTTTGAGGTCAGGCTAATTTCATGTATGCGAAAAGAATTTGGATATCAAAAATATATTAATTTTAGTCATGTAAACCTGTAAGATATCCAAACTTTTTCCGCATACATAAAAATTTGCATGACCTCGAAAATGTAATACTTAAATAAAAAACTATGTTTTTTAAAAAATTTAATATTTATTTTTTAAAAAATGAGTACTGTTTTAGAAAAATCTAAAAATATTTAACAAATATAATGTTTTTTCTTGAATAGGTATTTATATTACAAAAAAATGTAGATTTTTAGAAAACTTAAAAATAGTTAAACATGTACCACCTAATAATCCTTAATAAAACCAATATTTAAAAAAAAGAAGAACACACTTTTACAGTCTTTAATTTTCTAATTTCTAGGTTTATGTGGAATTGCTCAAATGTCGTAATGTAATTTTCATATATTCTTCACAATATCCATTCTCCAATCCATTTTTTAATAATAAAGGTGGCCACATAATGATGTTATCCCATTGTTGATTGTTGCGTTGGATAACTAAAAAGCAAAAAAAAGCTGCCAGGGGACTCATAATAGTAGGTATTTTATACAGGTGTTAATAAAGTATGTCGCCAAACTTCAGAGGATTATCTTGAGTGATTTTAAGAAAAAAAACTTTGTATAACCATGCTTAGTTTTTGAGATATGGGTTATTAAAATATTAGTTTTCTGTTTGCTTTTTATTTATAACTCGTGCAGTTTTTGAGATATTTAGCTCAAATCTGGAACATGTTGTTGTTGTTTTGTTATAAGGCATACATCATTAAGCATGTCAAATATTAGGAAAAACTACAGGGTGATGTTTTTTTCGCGGTCATGCCCCCTTTTTTCTCCAGATCTTTTTTGCAATAAGTTATTGGCAGATTTAAAAATGTACAATGAATTCCTTGTTTTATTCAGAAATTTTTTGATCTGCAATATTTTTATCTCTAACCATTTTTCAGAAAAAAAAACAAAATAAAATAACTTGTATCTTCAATTGCTATTTAGAAATTACATAAAACTCGCATAAAATTAAAATAATGCAGAGTACAAATTTTCCTTTTTTGTCTTTTCTTGGAAACAGTTAGAGTTACAAAAAATTGCAGAAGATCAAAAAGTTTCTGAGGAAAGGTGGCTGTTGCCTCCCCCACCCCAATAAGCCTTCGTGTCCACTCTGTCTGAAATATGTGTTTAAATTTTTAAGGGGGGGCTTAGCTCTTGAAGCTCTGCCCTAAGTACACTTTGGGCCTATTCTTAAATTATGTAATTGACCCACCTCCACCCTCTGTACAGAATTTTCAAGAAACAAAATACATTAAAAAAAAGTTATGTGTAATACAAGGCCAAACACTGCTACCCCTTTGAGCATTAATTTTGAACATATAATTATTATGTTAAATGGCATTATGCATTTTAAGAATAGGCCCTAGTATGGGTGTGGAAAGAGACAGAACTTATTAACCAATATTTCTCTATTACTTACCTAAATGAAAAAACATTTGCATGCAACCAAGCAGTGTGTACTCAATGTGATTGTAATGATCCATACAATTCCATAATGTCTGTGTACCTAAAAAGTAAAAGCACTAGCTAGAATTATTTCAAACACTAAACTAAAAGACAGAAGCCTAAGGATTTTTAGACATTTTCCACATATTTCATGAATAAAAAAATTAAATAGGTGAAGATATGGCATAACTGTGTCTCAGGTCCCCCAAAGACCTATTCTTGGGTGCACTACTGACTAAAATATCTACTAAAACTAAAAATGGAAAATGCCGAAAAGGCAATACATCAATAATAATAAAATTATATGGACAATGAACCCATAAGAAGGTGCGGATCTACGGGAGGGGAAATTCTCCCCCCCCCCAAATCTCAAACTATATTAAGTTTTTACATACAGAATACACATCCTGGTCACAATGCAAAACTGTTTTATGCAATATTTATTATGATATCTACCCCCCCTAAATAAAGTTCCTAGATCCACCCCTGCCATAACTGAGGGGTGAACAGCTGAAAAAAATGTGTACACCATCCTACAGGACTTAAATAAATTCTTGGGCCTGTAGTGTATTTTAGTGTCCTGTGGAGTCCTACACATTCTTGTTAAAAAAATTTGTATACCTGCTGTGGACAGATGATCACCCCTACCGAACACACAATACACCAATACTAAGTTGACACATTTTATCTAAAACCAATGTATATGTTCAGTGTCAATCTGTATAACAAGTATATAAATCGACCCTAACTTCAATAACATAAATTATCTTTCTTACCTTGTCTTAGTCACAAAACAAGACCAGTTTTGTCTGATAACACGCGCTTTAACACAAAGCAGATCTCCTTTGTAGTGAAAAAGTTATTTCGTGGCAAAATTTTTGCATCCGAAAATTCCAGAAAAACAAACCAAGAATTTGAGGTTAGGTTTGACTCGACTGCGTTTACAATATACTTGTAACTTGCTTTTAAAAATGACTTGCAATTTGTAATATGGGTAGAATACCTGTATTATTTATTTATTTTTTTGGTTACGACTTCAATTAACATTGATTGATGAATGTTACCTATGCAACAACGAATAACAGCAATTTTAATTTAAACAGTATAAATACTGAATTAGGATATAAGTCATTGTTTTATAAAGGAATCAGATTGTATAACAAATTACCATTAGACATTAAAAATTGCAAATCAAATAATATGTTTAAGAGAAAAAAAAAAGAAGTACTTGTTGCCTAGTCAGCCTCAGTGGCGTATATAGAAAAAAGTTTCGGGGGGGGGGGGCAGACCTTATAATGACGTATTTTATACTATTTTATATTTGTATTTATGAAATATGTGGAAAATATCTAAAAAAATCTTAGCTTCGGGGGGAGGGGGGGCCCGGGCATATATACGCCACTGGTCAGCCTGATTGTTTAAGTAAACCCTTGGTATCATATTATATTATATTATATTTTTTTATTTTAGTCTCTATATTATTTTTTTGGTGTATTTTAGTATAGTAACCTTTTCTCATAAAGAAATATGGTAGCAATGTTTTTTTAAGGATAGGATTAAAAACATTTTACAGTACAGTGTAAGTACTTGAGAAAGCTGTGTGTTACTAGATTATTCTTTTAGTAGGTAGGTATAGTTAGTATTGTTGGGAATGATACAGGAATGCTTGTATAATTATTTGGTATTATTAGAGAAATATAGCCAGGCTATAATTGTGCCAGGTACTATTTTAACACATTTACATTGAAAACTGACAGTTAATCGTTCAAAATTCATACCAAAGTCGAATTTAAAACTATCGTCGTTTATTTTCAATTAATTATACTAAATTAATTTATTCCGGTTCATATAGTAAACAAAGGCCATGTGTTGAAAGATCACAGCTGATATTACAATGTGAAGTTGTCAAAATTGTGCCTGGCACAATTATAGCCTGGCTATATTTCAATAATTCTCTAATAATACCAAAAAACCATTACAAGCACATTCCTGTATCATTCCCAACAGAACTAACTATACCTATACCACGGATCACCGACCTACTAAAAGAATAATCTAGTAACACACAGCTTTATGAAGTACTTATACTGTACTGTAAAATGTTTTTAATCCTATCCTAAAAAAAACATTGATGCCATCTTTCTTTATGAGAAAAGGTCACTATATTAAAACACACCAAAAAAATAATATGGAGACTAAAATAATAAAATATAATATAATATAATATAGTACCAAGGGTGGTTTACATAAACAATCAGGCTGACTAGGCAACAAGTACTTCTTAAGTTTTCTCTTAAACATATTATTTGATTTGCAATTTTTAATGTCTAATGGTAATTTGTTATACACTCTGATTCCTTTATAAAACAATGACTTATATCCTAATTCAGTTGAATAAAAATTGCTGTTATTTAACCTGGCTTTATTTCAATAATTTTTTTTACGGTGCGCACTCGCAAGGAGATCCCTATCACGCTCGAGAAGCGGCAAGTGCGCGGAAATGTTGGTGTATGTTGGTTTTGAAAAGGTTCAGATTGTAACCTGCAGGGAAGTGTCGCAGGAAGCTTATTCCACAGCGATGCTGTTCTCCAGAGATATATTCTCAATTATGTAATAATAAGAAGTAAATAGTTATTAGTATTATAAGTTGGGATTTGTTTTGTTATAGAAATACTGATGTATGTATTAACATTTAAATGTATTTTTTATATTTATGTTTGTAATTTGAAATAGCATGATTTGCTAATAAAGATTTATTCAATTCAATTCAACATAGCAAACCATTTCTAACAACAAATGGCATTAGGAAAATACTAAGCGTTATGTGATAGACAATTTTCTCAAAGTTTTACGTAATTTATGAACGACCCCAATCGAACAGAATAAAATTAGTTTTAAATACAAATAGAAACATAGTCCGCGATTGCAGCGCTGTGCGCTACTGGAACTTGTTGGCTGCGCGGCCCTATCTTTTCGGCAGTCTCTTTTTTGTCTCTGGTTACTTCGATTTTAGCCGGTATACCCTAGTGACCTAGTGACGTTTAGAGGTTTAAATACGGCTGCCATGTTTGAGCCAAAAAATTTTATTTTTTAAATTTATTTGTAAGTTTTGTATGGATATAATGACTTTCTATCAACGAAAAAATAAACTTAGCACTTAACACCTTTTAGTAAATACTGGTGTTAGAGTTGTGAAGGCCATAAGTTGAAGGAATAAAAAAAACAAATAAGCATCGCGATCCCTATGACGAAAAATGTAAGTTATTTAAATGAAGCCCCCTGTAAATTATAATTTTTTGATAGAACTTAAACAAAAGAATTACAAAACGGCTTGCATGGTCTTGTTACTGTTCGGCGACGACGACGAAAAAATGGTCCAAAACAGCCTACATGTGTTTCATAGGGTTTTTACTATTCTTACTGATAGTATTTAAGAATTGTTTAATAGCACTGATAATTTTTGCTTTAGGAGAATATTTTTGTAAACTCCAGGAAAAGTATAAGATAACACAGGTTTCTATAAAAAAAATACATTTTATCTTAAACACACTACAAAACTAAAAACAAAATTACAACTAGTCATATAATGTGCGAACATGAAAAGTTTCCTACCCCTTTCTAACATTTAAACAGATATAGATTACAGTGAGCAAGACCGAATGAATTCGCTTCCTACTGCTTTGCAAATGACGTGTTTCCAAGTTTTCCAGAAAAAATTCCCTAATACGGTATTAAAACATTCTCTTTACTCTTCAACCCTTTAGGATTTTATATTATATTATAGCACAAGGAATCGAACTCGTTCGGTCGTGTTCTCTATAATAATAGCGAGGCAATACTAAGACAAGTTTTTATCTAAATTTATAATTCCTTTGTGTTAAAATAAAAAAAAATATAGGACTTTGAAAAACCCCATGGAAAGTAAAATACGCATATTTTAAAATATACCTTTTAAAAAACGTTTCCCTCGTTTTTTACAAATATTTTTTATAAAACCCGACGCGATTGAAAAAAAGATGGGTGTACAATTGCGCATGTATAAACTAGATTCAAAACTCTTATGGAGACAAAATACCGATGAAAGGGCTAGGAAGGCTAATGCTGCTTTTTATGGTACTAAATGGGGTATAAAGCCACATATTGTTTTCTGGATGTTGTACACAACGATATAAGGCCTATACTTACGTACGGGGCATATGGTATGGTGGCAGACTCTAGGGAAGAATGTGTTCCTCCAAAAGCCAGCCAAAGTTCAAAGACCGGCTTGCCTGGCAATAACAGGAGTTATGCGGACAACTCCGAGTTTCGCAATGGAAGTGATGCTTCACATCCCTCTTTTGGACATATTCTGCAGTGGACTAGCTGCCAAGAGTGCAATTAGACTAAGAAAAGCCATGGGCTGGAATGCAAGAAATTTCGATCATAGCGCTATCTTCAGCAGTTTTCCATGCAGCAAATTATAGAGACAAACAGACTATGCCATGCCGACCTTTCTGCAATATGTCCAAGCAGAGAGGAGTGGTCGGTCGGTTCGGTTTTAATCAATGCCGTCATTCCGGTATTTACCGACGGCTCAAAAATAAACGACGGTGTAGGGTCCGGAGTGTTATCCACAGAGCTAGGACTGGCGAACTCCTACAAGCTTCCTGATTACTGCACCATCTTTCAGGTCGAGATATTTGCGGTGCTGGAAGCTTTCAATCTCTTTAACATGCGCCTTGATCCCCGCGAAGCCAAGGTCTATCGCAATTTGCGTGGACAGTTAGGCTGCAATCAAGGCGTTGAACTCCTGCAGCACAACTCGAACCTCGTTCGCGAAAAATTTGAGAGAAAAATTTACACGAGTTGGGGAACCGACATCGAGTTCCTCTTTGTTGGGTTCCAGGTCACTCGGACATACAAGGTAATGAGGAGGTCGATAGACTAGCCAGTGGCCATCTCAGTGAGCCTGGTCAAATCTCACATTAACAATACCGTGGCAAAGCTAGTAGAAAGAAGATGGGTAGCGTTAGAAACCTGCAGCAGCTGTGGCCAAAATAGAATGTGAAGAGGACAGATACCTTACTAAGGTACAGGCGTGAAATGCTAAGAAAAGTGACCTTGGGGTAATACAGGTCTGAACATACCGTCAAACGTATATTGCCGTAGTTGTAGGGACGAGGAGGAACCTGAGAGCATACGAAATCTGCTTTCTAGCCAGGGCATTCATGTAACGCTCTAGGTCTTCCTTCATTCTAAAATCTAAAGGATCTGAGGGACATAGACCTCGGCGCGCTTGCCAGATTTATAAACAGCTGGGGCTGGTTTAATTGTGTTTTGCCACTCACACAGAAATGGTTAAGGTTACTTTCGTGAAATTATTTACATAAACATGTATCATAATGGACCGCTAGGTGTACGTGAGACCAGCTGACGTTACTAGTTGGTGGCTTGCCACCTTATCTAACCTAAACCAATGCGCATATAGCTCGCGAATCACTGAACAGATTTGGATGTGAAGAACCGTATCTATTTTTTGCAGCGTTTCATGGAAATCATCCTACTGGTTTCGGAGATAATTTATAGTATTTTCTACTCAAATATTAAGTACATTTCAAATTAATATTACCTTATAAAAATCTTTTCGAACTAAAATGCCTGGGTTTTTAATAATTTAACTTGTCTATTACAGATGACGCCGATGACATTTCAAGATATGCTGACAGAATCATGAACAGAGCTATGACAGTAGAGGTTCGTGTGCTCACCCAAAGAGACGACATGCAAGAGGATGCGCTGTCTCACGTAAATCACCTTATTGACAGCTTAGTTATCGATATCCGGAATGACCACGAAGCTGCTAAAACAAAGTAAGTTACATTCTTCCATGAAATTAGGGAGTTTTTGGAACGTTTACTTGACACTCTCTGCTCATTAGCTTAATGTCATTCCGTGGTGCTAATTAACTACTACCACTGTCGTTAGCTAGGAATCGCTTTTGTTGTGGTGGTGGTAATTTTTATTGTAACAAAGGTTAGATTTTATTATTTTGACTTTCAAGGTGACAGTTTTGAACGTGTTTCAAAAACTCTGAGAAGATTGACCTGTAGTAGTAGCAGTTAACCACTACCAGAAAGGCTGTCAAAGTTGTCAAAATGAACCAAGGTCTATAGAGGATAGGTTACCTGGTAACCTTCTGACCAATCAGAGCCTCCTCCCCCCCCTCAACCCGTTTGATTTTTTAGATATTTTCGACATATTTCATGAAAATAGCACAAAATACGGCATTATGAGGTCTCGGACCCCAACCAAGACATATTCCTGGGTGCGCTACTGCTAAATATGTTTTGTTATTTTTCTTAAAGTGTCTCTAATAATAATATTCATTAAACAGAACAACCAACTCAAATATAAAACTTGCCCTATACCAAATATCCCAAATGCACAATGTTTTGGGAAGCTTTTAGCTTTTTTAAGTCCGTTAAAATAACTACAAGGAGAAAGTATAAGTGAACCAGAACAAGTATTTACAGTTTTTAAATAAATATAGTCCGAAAAAACACCACAAAGGTAAAAAATAAACCATCAAAGATTAAAAATACTTAAAAACGCATGTAAACATAGGGCTCTAATCAAAAATGTACTTATTCCATCATTGTCTGTCTCTGCTTTAAAATAGTGCACCAAACAATTTGAGGCTTCGCCACCTCTCCACGCCAGCTCCACTGCTGCTATAAGGTAAAACTTGTGCTGTAGCCCACTGGGTGTATTTTCATCCCACACCATTTTGTAGTACTCATCGAGCGTTAGTGAAGTGGAACTTGTTTTCCTTTTATCTTCCTGTTTCTGAAGAGTTCTTCTTTTCGCATTTCTAGCGTCACGAGAGGTCTTGAATTCAATATCTTTAAACGGATCAAAAACAATGTTGTAGTTGACAAAAAAGGTTTCTTGTAGCTTTTGGGCCACGATGTTCCACAATTTTTTACGCAATGCTCTTTGTACTCTTCAAAGCTACTACTGTGGTATTTCTATCAATTACATACTTTTTCTCTGAACAAAAGTTCATGAACTGCTTCCAAATGCTGCTATGTTGACTGTGTTGCTGGGGATGCTTTTTTCTACTTCTTCGCTGATTTCTTCGTCTTGAACATGCCCAAAACGCTCCATCTTGCTGCACAGAAACACTTTTTGAAAAAATTACCTCAAAATGAAAGCGTTCTTAGGTTGCTAAGCCATTGTTTTTCTAAAGTCATTCACCGATAACTTGACTAAAGGATCCCGCCCGGAGCTTATGGGCGGTGGCTTTCGGTTGGATTTCTTTTATATTTCAGTATGTTGTAGATCTTAATGCCCTGATGAAAAGCTATCATTGCCCCATTATCGTCCGACCTATACTTTCTAAGAGGTTCAAAGTTTCAGTTTTTAGCTTTTGTGCATTTTTCAGAAAAAACTATTTCAGGTCATTTTTACCTATTCTGAAAAATTATATTATTGTTTGTTATATATCAAACGTTAGGTCACAAGTAGAGCTTATTATACAAATAAAAAAATTGGACCTATTAACAGTTTGCTACATTCAGTGGCGTTCCAAACATAAAAATTATTAAAAAATGTTTATTCAAAAGACGATGCTTTACAGAATTAACTATAAAAAAAGAACAAACGGTGAAATTTTTTTTGATTTTTTCTGTCGTTTAGGAATCTCCCAAAGAAACTAGAATATGTATAAATGGTAAAATTCGGTTTGTACAATTTTTCACAAAACGCTGTAAAACTCTAGCTTTTTAGAATTTTAATGTTTTTTTTAGAAATGCAAAATACTTTCGCTTTTTCTTAACGATCATATTTAAACAAATATAATTATGAGGGTAATGGAATGATTTTTGTTGCTCACAGTACTTTTTTAATCATTTATTTATTCAGTGGCGTGCAATTTACCAAGATAAAAGTTCGAAATTCTACCTTCTTTTGAAATTGATTTTTTGGCGACATTAAAAGTAAAATAAAAAGTTTAACAATATGATCTAATAATTTGACAATGTCAGGTTAGTGAGACGAGCTAAAGGTGAGCTCTACACGAAAAAAAGTTATACCGGGTGGGATAAAAAAAACCGGATAATTTTACATATACAATCGATTTTAATGGGACAAACTGCCCTTGGCAGAGAATTATTATAAGAGTTCTGATTAAATATATTTTTTCTCTGATATCTCAAAATCCAAGATGGCGGACGAAATTAAATTGTACCATTCAAAGATGCTCGTTTATTCTTATGATGCGAATATGTTTTATTTTCGTCCGCCATCTTGGATTTGAGATATCGGACAAAAAACTGTATTCAGTCACAACTCTGATTAATTCTCTGCCAAGTACAGTTTATCATATTAAAATCGATCATATAATTCAAAAGTAATAATTTAAAAAAATTGTCCGGTTTTTTTTTGGACCACCTCGTTTCACTAACCTACCAATGTCAAATTGACAGATCATATTGTTCAACTTTTTATTTTACTTTGAATGTCGCCAAAAAATCAATTTCAAAAGAAGTTAGGATTTCGAACATTTATCTTGGTAAATTGCACGCCATTGAATGAATAAATGATTAAAAAAGTACTGTGATCAACAAAAATCATTCCATTAACCTCATAATTATATTTGTTTAAATATTATCGTTAAAAAAAAGAGAAAGTATTTTGCATTTCTAAAAAAACATTAAAATCCTAAAAAGCTTAGAGTTTTACAGCGTTTTGTGAAAAACTTTACTAACCGATTTTTACCATTTATACATATTCTGGCTTCTTTGGGAGATCCCTAAAAGACAGGAGAAATCAAAAAAAATTCCACCGTTTGTTCTTTTTTTATAGTTAATTCTGTAAAGCATCGTTTTTTGAATAAATATTTTTTAATAATTTTTATGTTTGGAACGCCACTGAATGTAGCAAACTGTTAATAGGTCCAACTTTTTTGTTTGTGTATTAAGCTCTATTTGTGGCATAACGTTCGATATACAACAGACAATAATATCATTTTTCAGAATAGGTAGAAATTACTTGAAATAGCTAAAAACTGAAACTTTGAACCCCTGTATCTTTGAAACGGCGATGGGGCAATGATAACTTTTCATCAGGGCATCAAGATCTACAACATACTGAAATTTAAAACAAATCCCACCGAAAGTCACCGCCCATAAGCCCCGGGCGGGTCCTTTAAACAATTTTTTATTTTGACAGGACCTATCAAACATTTTATCGGATAAACTTCTGAAAGGAGCTGTCAAGCAATTTATCCACTTGAAAACAATTTTTGACGTTGAAAGCCGTCTTTTTGATTGGTTCAAATTGACAGGTGGGAAATAATCTTTCTAAAACTACATAGGAAAAACTTTTTTTTTCTAGTTTTTGTTAAAGTACTAGAATATTTTATGCGAACAATCGCGATAGCTCGCGAACTGAGAAATAGATTAAAGTTTTTGAATATACCTATAGTTTTTTTTTATACTTTAAGCACTCCGATTATTTCATTATTTTGGCCACCACTTTTTATTAAATTTAAAAAGATTAAATCTATAAATCAAACAAGTTTCATGGCTAATCGGGCAAAAAGGAGTTTTTTGTTTCCCTTATATTTTTCCGTGGGTAGCTTGAAAGCTTAACCTCACGGGGGTCCAAGATCTAATGGACACCTAATAAGTGTTGACAGGTAACCGTTTCGTCCTTATGGGACTCCTCAGAACACTGCTGGTCAAGTGACAAATCTTGCGAAGTTAATCAGACGGTTTTGTCTCTAATTAAATGTAATTAGTGAGCAAACTATAGCAAGAGGCGCCATCTACCGAGATACGAGAGAAACAAAAAACCAAAAGCAGGGAAAAACACTGCTATACAATATTGAACAATGAAAAGATCGAATGCAAATAAAAGAAAACAACTATAGTACGTGACCTACGACAGCTCTTTGTCTTTTCAGGCCTTGTTTGATTTTTAAATTCACGGGTACGAAATTTCACGTTTATTAAATCTATTTTTTCTTAAAAAAAAAGATCATAATTTTTTTCATAAAACTTCATATTTTCCGCAATGAAGATCAACTGAGGGGGTTAGCGTTTGCTCCAGTGAGTACCATTGAAGCAACCACAAATTTAACATTTCCATGCCAAGTTTCTTTTACATATTTGAAATATCTTGTAAAATATGCTAGAAATAAAGGTTTGCAAAAATTGCAAAAATATGATAACACTATTTTTAAGAACTCCAAAGAAGATAGAGAAAGTTGACATCAGCAGATCGATATCTTTATTGATAATAGAGGCGCAAATAAAAATACAGATCTGGATTTTACAAAAAAATTATAGCTTGGGGTTAATTGGGGACCCAATGTGAAGCAAAAAATTGACAAAAAAATCCATGTCCGTATTTAACTTACTTACTTTACGTATTTTTTTTTCCGAAATCTCGAATCCGACTCATCGGACCAAAAATTTAACAACGTAATTTTATGGACAGGATCAACTGTCTGTAAAAAAGTTTTAACAAAATTGAAATATCTGCACTAATAACAAGGATATGACGGATTTGTAGAATTACGGATTTTTGAATTTTCCCTCGTAGCTCCAAAACTACAAGGGCGGGAAAAAAACTTTTGACTTATTTTTTTTGGGACTCGAAATTTAAGGGCGGTAATGTGAAATCCCCAGGTCTCTATCTTTTAAAATAACTGAGTTTCCAATTTAATACCATCAAAAATGTGACACCCTGTACGTGCTTTAAGGCGTGGCGAAAAGCAACACTTCAAATATTATTCAGTTGAATATTGTTCGTCTCTAGGCGCGTATTCATTTGATCATAAATGCGAACGAAACCGTTGTTTGGTCTTGCAGCGGGGCATGCGAATTCTGCTAAATAAATACGCGGCTAAACGCTAGCGGCTTAAAGTGCAAATGCAAATAAAATTACTCTAGTCACGATTTCTTAAATATTTAACCGATTTACGTAAATCCTACTCCAGAAGATAGCATATAAACGAGGTCAGATTTTTTTATTTTATATAATCTGAAAAAACTGGAAATAGGTTAAATCGTTTTTTATATCTGGATTAAACCAAAGGCCGTTTTTGGTCTCCTAAGATTCTTAATAATTTATCGATTTCCGTAAAACAAAAGCAAGTATACCGTAAAACGAGGTGGTGTGGTGACAGACAGGTGACTTTGTGACGGCCGGTTTCCCCGTTACCACATAAGTAATAACCACAGCGAAGGAGTGTGCGGTACCTTTGATCTTGAGGTAACTGTTTTTAGAAAACCCGTTGACAGTTATGTCGGTTTTTAATAGCCATTACACAGAGAAAAAATATGCACGTTAGGTGCTCGATTTTTTGTCTGGTTTACAGTGAGTAAAGAAAGAAATCTTGTTACATACAAGTTATGTACCTAGAAGAGATGAGTTGCACCATATCCCACAGGTGTCCTTTTTGCTATCCTGCATTTTTCTAGTAGGTTATATATTTCGATTTGTTAATTTTAAAATCATTCTTAGCTTAAGCCTTAGCCTGTAAACATTAACTTGTCTAAAATAACGTTTTTAAAAACGGGATTTCTCAACTAAAAAACATAATTGGCGCAGTCGGTAGGATTGTCAACCAATTCGCGAGCGTGGTACCTGTTCATCGAGAACCAAGCCAGGTCGCCTCCGAGTTGTGGGTTTAACCCTTTAGTGACATTTTCTAACATAGACATAGTTAGTGAAAGTAATCAGGTGCACACAGCCATCCTGAGGATTCGACCACAACACAGCAAGGCAACAAGTTAGGAATCAACCAGATAGGAAGATACTCACCGTAAGTTCCAATTTTCCTATCGATATCACTTACTCCAGTTAAGTGATGGAAAGTAATTTTAAGTAGAATTTTAAGAAAGTATAATTTTGAGAAACAAAGATTTTTAAAATAATTAAATTTTAATTTTATCGATAAAATCTAAGTCGATATTTGATTTAATTTTTATAAGTTAATTAATTAAGTCTTAAACTAAAAGATTTAATTCTGAAGGAGCTTATCTCGCTCAAGCAGTTCTGAATCAATCGATAGTCTAGTCAGTAAATTCTTTTCAAATTTAACTTTAAAAAAACAGCAACAAAAATCCAAAAATGGCTCTACCGCAAAATCCACAGAATCAAAATCCAATCAATTGTTAAAGATGTTTGCCGATACAATAGCACCATATAATGGTGATCCAAATATTTTAAATTGCTTTTTATCAGCAGGTGATTTTTTGTTTAATACATATTGCCAAAATAATCTCGATCCTATTTTACACCAGTATCTTTTACGCACATTAAGAAATAAACTCATAGATAGTGCACAAATTTTAGTAGGTAGTAGAATGGAATTAACCACATGGGACGAAGTTAAAAACGCGCTCTATAATTGTTTCGGTGACAAAAGATATCTAGAATGTATCGAAACAGACCTCATGGTAGCAACCCCTCAAAAAGATGAACATCCCTTTGAATTTGCAAAAAGATTACAAGTTTTAAGAAGTCATTTAGCACAAAAAATTTCATCGTTACAACAAAAGTTATATATTTGCGATAATACGACCAACTTTGTTTAAGAACTTTTATAAGAGGTTGGCCGAAATCATTACAAAGTATTATTAGACTTAAAAATCCCGATAGTATAGAAACCGCGATGACTCAAGTAAATGAAGAGGAAAATTTCGAATATGCGCTAAATCTTTATAAGCAACCTAGACATAATAATATTCCACAAGTAAATAGGAATCCCCAAAATCCCCAAATTCACAGACCTAATCAACAAAATCAGTATAACCGAAATTGATCAGTAGAAACCTTTCCAAACGAAACAAGGATTTATAGTACACCTAACTTTAAACTATGAAGAAGAAATAATAAAATTATTTAAAGCATATATTAGCCCAAAGAAATATTATTGCTTTTACAATAAAAATTCAATAGAAAATTTAAATGAAAGAATAAGTGTTATTTTGCAAAAAACATTTAGAAACCACGCCTACAAGGTAGTATTGACAAACACATTTTTAACGGACGTGTATGAAGATCAAAAACAGAAAGACTTAATAAAATATCGCCACAATAAAAATCATAGAGGTATCAATGAAAACTTTTTAACACTCAGAAATCTATATTATTGGCCTTTAATGAAAACTGACCTAGTATAATACATAAACAACTGCGATATTTGTCAAAGAGCAAAATACGATAGACATCCACCGCAGATAAAATTTTCACTGGCGCCCATGCCCACACAACCATTTGAATGTATTCACCTAGACACGTTCCAGATATCCAATTCAATTTTTATAACAATAATAGATCTCTTTTCACGTTATGGTCAAGCGTTCCCTATAGAAGCCTGTAGTAGTGTACATATTTTTGACAGTCTAATAAATTTTATTAATCACCATAGCCTACCACAATACATTACAGCCGATTCAGGAACCGAGTTCAAAAATAAATTGATTATTGATTTTTGCCAATTACATAAGATAGGCATTCATTTTACAACACCTGGAAACTCAAATAGTAACAGTCCTGTAGAACGTCTGCATTCAACTTTAATCGAACATTTTAGAACCCTTAAATTATAGGAACCCAATAATTCCAATAAGCAACTAATGCAATATGCAATATTAGCCTATAATTCATCAGTACACATGTAACTAAACAAAGACCCTATGACGTCATTAATGCACGACTTGACTCTCTAGACCCCTTCGATGTCACAGATCAGGTCATTATAAGTAAATATGTCAATGACAGATTAAAAATTATTTGCCAAAAATTATTCGAAACATCCCATAACACTAAAAACAAAAGCAAAATCAAAAACGAGAAGACCCAATTCCCATGCCACCTGATACAACCATTTATTCACAAGGTTTCACAAGACCTAGGAAATAAAGTTTATACCAAACAAAAGAAAATTATACATAAATCACAAATTCAAAAACCTAAAAAGTTTTCTTGTTCGCAGGAAAATGCGACTATGGCACCTACCCCTTCAACTAGCTACCCTGTTCATCATGACAACTCTAGTGAAGATTCAGAATGAAGAAATTAAAATAACCCCCATTCATACCCCTTTAGTCCCTTTTAAATTAGATAACACTAGAATAATCGAGGGTAAACATACATTTTCACATTACGTAGAGCTTAAACCGCTTTTTAATCAATTGGAAAAGATTGATAGCTTTTATCGCACTATAGAAAAATCGCTTAATATAACTTTGCTTATTTCTATAGTTCTAAGAATTTACTCATCTTATCGCACAAACAAAAGTGAAACTAAATAACTTTATACCGCAACGACATACATGGTCGAAACGTGGCTTAATTAATGTTATTGGAAAAGCATCAAAATGGCTCTTCGGTACTTTAGACTCAGATGATGGTCAAAAATACGATCAGGCAATCAATACATTATTGAATAATCAATATTCGGTAAATACAGAAGTTAAACTTCGTATATCTTTAACAAAACAATTGATTGATAATTATAATAACACTGTAACGCTTTTAGTAAGAAATCAGGAACTTTTTAAAAAACATATTGAGATTTTAGGATTTAATATCACTAGATCAATAAATGATATTACCAATTATCTAAAATCACAAAATGCCATTTTTCAAATAATTCTAAATTGCCAAAGTTTGATATGATTTTTGGATACTTTGGAGAACGCTGTTATGTTTGCTAGTCTTAATACACTGCATAACTCAATAATTTCTGCCTATCAATTAGAACAAATAATTTCTAACTTAACCACCTTATATGGTGAAAATAAAATTCTAATGTTCAAAGATTTAATTTATTATTATCAAATAGCAAGCTTACAAGTTCAATTTTTAAATGACAAAATTATTTTTGCTGTTCATTTTCAAATTTTTCTTAAAGAAAATTGTGAACTATTTCAATTATTCCCAATACCTATAAATCAATCAATATTTATTCCCAATTCTTCCTACCTTATTATTGGAACAGAAGAAAACCAATATCAAGAAGAGGCCTGCCCAAAACTAGAGAAGACGTACATTTGCCAAAATCGCCTGACACCTCACATCGAAGATTGTGCACTGGGCCTTATAAAGCGAGCCAATATCAGAAATTGTCAATCCACACATATTGAACTATCGAAATCAATTGTTCAATCAATCACTAATCAATACGTATTAATGGTACCGATCAAAAGAAAAATCAAAGTACAGAAAATATCTCGGAAAATATGCAGTAATCGAGAATTCATATTCATCGAGAGCCCACGTTTAGTTGAGCTACCGCAAATTTGTAGCATTTAATGGGTAAATCAATTGATTTCCAATAAAAAGGACATTATTAATGGTAGTCCGTTCTTTTTACCACCAATGAAAATCTTTCATCAAGAAAATCAATTAAACTCAAATCCAATACAAATAAATAGTATTTTTTTGAAAGAAATTAAGAATTTGAAAAATCAAGCCACCCTATTAAAAATGCCATATATAAGGGAAGTTTACCCTGCAACATGGAGTGCCCTTACGACCATTACTATGTTCTGTCTAGCAGCATCCTTTGCATATGGTTTATGGTATTACTACAGAAGAAAAGCCAGCAGCAAGAAAGAAAAAGAAGTTTCAACCCTAGAAAACAACCCTGCTATTTCAGCGTTGTTTTCCGTCTAATGGGGGAGGAGTTATGTACCTAGAAGAGATAAGTTGCACCATATCCCACAGGTGTTCTTTTTGCTATCGATTTGTTAATATTAAAATCATTCTTAGCTTAAGCCTTAGCCTGTAAACATTAACTTGTCTAAAATACATTTTTTAAAAACGGTATTTCTCGATTTAAAAACATAATTTACATATTAACATTGATTTAGTGTTAGCTTAGTGGATGTATGTTTTTATATTAGCAATTCTGATTTTTTTTTTGATGATGATTTTCTGCTTAGAAAAGATTCATAAATTACGTATCGCAAAAATTCTGGATTTTTATAGCTTAAAATAAGAAAAAATAATTTATGAAAAACTAGAATCTTAACCGTATTTGGGTAACTCAGCATTTTATAAATAAATGTCTGCAATACTTAGTGGTATAATATATTTGTCCTCTAAATATCACCCTACTTTTTCCTTGCAATTTCTAAAAAATTCAGTACCGGGTTGATAATACTAATAATTTTATTGTTATGTTGCCGATTTAAGCAGTTGCTCAAAAATTTTTTTTACATAATTTTTGCCCACTTTACGATAATGTTTGCTTGACAAATATAATTTTGACCAGTTTTTTTATAATAATATCAGAATGTTGGTTTTTGAGATATTAAAAAAAGGGGTAAAATTTAATTTTAAAGCTGTATTTTGTAGTTGATAATGTTTCAAATACGGTTTATAGTCCTTGCCATACGCAGTTACACTTTTGTGAAACTTTCAACCAGTTTGTTTATAATGTGCATAATGACATCGACAAGAAAAATTCTGAAAAAGCCTTTGAGTTGTTTTTATCAGTTTTTTTTTGTCAAAATACAGTCAGTATCTTTCTTTTTAAGGTAATGACAGTTTTGCCTTTAATTTTATACCAAATGTCATATTTAATTTTTCAAATATTTCTGGTTAGGAAATATGTTTATGTCATAAAAGTGTATCTGCGTATAGCAAGGACTATACTACGTATAATTTAATTTAAGCATGTCTGTTAACGTTTTTAAACAAACCGCGGATTTATTTCTACTCACTTGATTTACTTCCTCAAAACCTCGTCAAAGAGGCACAGGTGACAGGTTACACAAATGACGAAATTGACAGAACAATGATCTTTATTTTCATGAAAATATAAGAAAATAAATTATTAAAATATTGGAATATCACAGTTTTTTGAAAGCGGCACTAGTCACTGAAATTTTGCATTTAATTTATTGACAATTAAATACGTTTTAGATGGCGCCGGTTAGTAATGAAAGCACAAGCATAGAATTACAAAAGTTCTGACTAAGAACACAAGTGACTAAAAACCTTGGGGAAGAAATATATTTTGGTTTTTCACATATAAATAACTTGATATTTCTGCTAGGTTTAGTAATTCTTTATAGTAAACATTCAAAAGAAAAACGTATTTAAAGAAATCATGTTTTATGCTATTTTGTTCTAACTGCTGGGGATAGGGACACAAAATATATTTAGAGCCAGAAGAACAATAAATAACTAATTTGTTTGCGTCAGCCAAAAATTCGGCCCCTAAGCTTTTGGTAATGAATGAATAAGAAATAATTTTTTTTAAATTGCTTTTTAGTCTTCGGTTCTAATTTATAATAATTTAGAGTTATAAATTTACTTTGTCAGTTTTCCTAGCACATGCGAATATAATTTCGGTCACTTCAGAATCGTGTCTTTTCCCTTCTATGTGGCTATTACTTCTGTACCGTTACTTAGATCACAAATCCTTGGTAATCAACTCTTTAGTTTCGGACCATAGGGCTCAAATAATCCTTTTTGAAATTTGTGATACAATAAAGCAGAAAAACCATATTGCAAAAAGAGTGTTCTTCATCAGTAATCGTAATAATTTTGTTCCAAGCCTTTCTGAAACAGGGTTACGAGTTTACAGAGTTGTCGAAAATAGATTTGTTTCTTCAGCAAATGCAGAACATTTTTTAGGAGATTTCCTATACAAAAGGTGATTTGTAAGCCCAATAAACTTAAGTCTCCTTGGGTAACCCCTAAACTTAGAGAGTTAAATTGTCAAATTAAAGCAGCTCAAGATCTCTCGAGACGTAATCCTGCTTATAAACAAATTGCTAAAGCTTTAGGGAAAAATACAGTTTACCAGTTATCAAATCAAAATCTTTATTTTATAAGAACTTGATTTAGACATCTGAAAATAAGTCTAAATGCATGTGGGAACTAGTAAATGCAATAGTTAGAAACAACAAACAAAAAGGCCAAACTTTACCTCAAAATAAAAATAAATTACTTGCAAATTACTTTTTTTTAAAGAGTGTAGAAGACATAATTAAAACTAGATCAGCTAAAAAAGTAAAAAAATGATTTCAGCTCTGTAATTAAGGAAAACCTAAATCCCGTATTTCTGCGGCCTGTAACGAGAGAGGAGATTTGTGAAGTTGTAGAAAAATTCAAATCCAAAACCTCTAGTGGTTTTAAAATCTTGCATCCAAATTATTAGCCCCATTTTTTCAAATGTTTTTAATGCGTCGTTTGATGAAAGTGTGCTTCCAGAATGTCATTCCTCTTCTGCATAAAGCGGGTGATCCTGAGGTTCTAGGCAACTACCGTCCAATAAGCCTCTTGTCTGTCTTCTCGAAAACGCTAGAAACTTTAATGTACGATCGGTTATTATCGTTTTTAAAGAAATCAAACTTTTTAACCAATTTTCAACATGGTTGCGTCAAAAATAAATCAACTGAAACAGCGCTGAGTAGTTTTATTCACTTAAGGCTCTTGATAACCAGGAGGCGACTCTCGGCCTTTTTCTTGATTTTTCTAGAGCATTCGACACTCTGGACCACGCTGTTTTGCTTTATAAACTCGTAAAAAGTTCGTAGCGGGTCTAATGATTGGATAAAATCATTTTTAAGTGATAGGCCTAGACAAGCAACCATAAAAACAACTAATGGCACCTTTGAATCTTCAACTCTTGTAATTAACACAGGAGTACCACAAGGAAGCGTCCTAGGACCTCTCTTATTCATATGTTATATCCACAACCTGCCATTAATTTCCTAGCTAGCTGAGATATCTTTTAAGAATTTTGTCGAACAAAGATCAAGATATCGGCTTTATGTTTTACAGTCTTGGAAGTTGTCGTACAAGAGCTGTGGCAAGATTTGGAAGATTGGTGCTATGTAAACAAGCTAGTGATTAATAAGAGGAAAACACAATGTACGCGTTTTAAAAGTAATCATCTTAAAGAATAACACCAAAAAATTGACCTGGGATCTACCTCTTTTGCTGGATACTTTAAAACTACTGGGGATAACTTTGGAATCTAATATCAAGTGGAATAATCAGATAATAGATTTGAGTAAAAAGTTTAAATAGTGTTTGCTATGCACTTCGAATTTTGTCAAAATCTTTTCAGAGCTCAGTTTTAAAATGTATTTATTTTGCAAATTTCTACAGCCGTGTGAGATATGGTATTACGGTATGGGGAAGTTCTACTCTTTTGCATGAGATATTTATCATCCAGAAAAAGGCTTTAAGAGTGATATTCAAGATGAATTACTTAGATTCTTGCAGAGGGGTCTTTAGAAAAAACCCTATGCTCACTGTTCCCGGCATTTACATTTACTCTTGTTTGCAGTATGTTTTTAAAAACAGCTCGGAATTCAGCAAATTTGAATACAAACATGAGCATAATACCAGGAACAAGCATGCATATGCACTGCCTATCCACAGATTGAAAATATATGAAATTCTCTACCATCAAAAATTCTTGAATGTCAAAATTAAAAAAAGCTTTTTTCTCAAATATTTTAATATATCGAACCATACATCGTTAATGACTTTTTCCAAAATAAAAAACGCTGACTACTTTTTATATCATATTAAGTATTATTTTTTTATAGTATTATTTATTTTTATGTGTATTTCAAATCTACACTTCATGTACTGAGGTACAATTTCTTATTTTAATTTACTTTAATGTATTGTTTGGCGTCCATTTTGTGGTAAAAATTTTAAATGTGTTCGTATTTTTTATGTGTTTTTTTATGGTGTTTTTACCTCATATTAATGTTACTAATATAGATCAAAATTTTTAAAGAGAGGTGTGGGTTTCACAAGTTTATTATTTAAAGTTTTTTCTAGTATATTTTTATAAGAAATTAATTTTGACCTGTCATATCTGTAACTTATAGCTTATTTGACCAATAAATGAACTTGAAATTGAACTTAAACACTTAAAATTTGAACGTGTAGCAACCTATCACGGTATCATGCGTGATCACGAACTTCAAGAGCCTGCTTCTCACTATGCAACTTTTCCATATGCATGCAGCTTTTGCAACTCTATCTATAAGTGTCATCGGCTGAATCGACATCAAACAAAAGTTACTTGATTTGATGCATAGTTGAAACAGGCCTTAAGAAGCGTGTGCGCCGGTCTAAAACGTTGGAACAGACGACAGGGACCTGTGCGGGTCATACATATAAATATATATTTTAATAATTTTACTCAATAAGCTCGTGACGTCATAAATTATAAACATTTTAATCTTGAAAAATAACCCAAACAATCAGCAAAAACTCTAAAACGTGGCACAGAGTTACCTCATATAGTGTATCCATATACAATGGAAAAAAATGTGGTTAGAGTTTTTGGCGGAAAAAACTCTAGGGTTAAAAAAATATCCTTAAGGAAAGGAAAAGGCTACCCTGACCGAAGCTGCTAATTGACAGTCTCTTCAGTAAACACCAGGTTGCATTTTTCTTTTTCAGATACCCTCATCATTATTCCATTTCATCTGCTTCTATTTTATGGTTGTGCTCGGGCTGAATGAAGCCTAATGAAACGCAGCGTCTTCGAGCTACCTCTGATAATATTTATTATCAGTGAGCCTAGTACTACTGAGTTCTTCAATTTCAAATGCTGTGTTTTTTCCAGATGTCTTTCCTATGTAAACGCCTGCTCTTCAAACATGGTGGACAGCATCGTAGATAAAAACTTCGAGTCGATTTTGTTGGGCTGCACCATTGACGATCAAAAACGCGTCAAGAAACGCCTACAAGGATTGCTCCATTACTTCGAAAAGTTGCGTGTTCAAACCTTACAATAAATTCGGTATGTAAAATATATTAACCCCAGTATATTCTAACATCTCCTCCAGAGTTAGTTTTATGTATTGACAGAAATATTTCGCTAGTAAAAAACACATTTTTAGTGTTTTATTTTTCGAACGTTTTCTGCATTTTATTGTAAAACTAGCAAAAAACTGCTGTTTTCAATAAGGGTCAAACTTAAACTTAGTTCTGGAGCAATTTTAAAAAGATGTTTTTTTTTTTAATACTGGTGTAAGAGTTTTGGATGGAATTTGTGATTATTAACCTATACTGGTTCTAAGAAGGGTTGATATTTATCAACCAGCTAACAATAAATTGCCACGCCAATGTAAATCGTTATAAAATTTGTAAAATAATGAAGTAGAGAGTAAAGAATACCAATATTCACCGAAACCAGTAAGCAATTTTTTACCAATTTATACATACATTTGTAATGACGTCATTTTCGTAGCCCTCGTGTAGTCATCATATTTATTTTCCATAATACATTAAACTGCCAAAAAATTAGCCCCTGTCCTTTTGGTGTTAACCTAACCTGGATCATTTGACCAAGATTACGTTACCACCGATTTCAAGCTCTCAAAAAGAGGACAGGGGAGCTAATTTAAAGCTTTTCGAATATGAACCACACTTTAGTGACGTAAGAGGAGAGAGAGGAAAACAATTTACATGAGCAGAAAAGATAAAAACAACGTTACCTAACGGTACGTACCTATTATTCGTTTATATTAGAGCTACAGGGTCGGTAAAATTAACAAAGTCGTCGTATTTTTTCCGCTGATTACGATGGTGATAACAGAAAGAAAATCAAATGACGCTTGGGTGAGTTATGGTAAAAAACACATTTTTTTAAATGGGACACCCGGTATACAGTCACGCCAATGGAAAGAACATTTGGCTTTAAACAAAAGTTGTTTTCCTAAAGTCATAAAACAAAAGTTATTAACAATTTTTCTAAGCATGGGGATATGGGATTTGGTTTTTAGATCTATCAAAAGCTGTCTGTCTTTGTCTAGAAAAGCATTAATATCTTTTATTTTTGCTTTTAGGAGATAAATTCTAAGAACAACTTTTATTATAAATTAAATTTTCTATTTTTTACTATAACTCACGTACGCGTTGCTCGATTTTTCTATTGTTTTTCCCGCCGTCATCAGCGGAAAAAATATTAAAACTTTGTCCACATAACCGACCCTCTAGCTCTAAAAAAAGTAAGCAACAGTGCCGACTTAACTTTGAACAGGCTGTATAGTAAAAACACGTAGTAGTTTGTAATGGAGCTAAGTGAAACCAAAACAAGATGGCTTTTGTATATAAATTTCAAAGGCGTTGAACACCTGACAGAGATACGGGCCACAACCGACCGAGAAAACTCATAATCCAGATAGGAAAATGGAATAAATATGCTGAAACGGCAGGAAAGTGAGGCAATAAGTCTTGGAATCATCGACGTTAGAAAAGTTGAGGTCCCTAAAATGTTCCGCTATGTTAAGTACCATTAAAAAGACAAAGACCGACGCGAAAGCTTATTATGGAGGAGAAAGATGAGGATAAAGCCTGAAACATGGCAAGAAGCCACCCAAAGGCGCTAGAACATAGGATCCCCTATACTACTATTACTACTATCTCCATTAATTATCTCGAGACTGGAGCCTCACAGTCCGAAGCAGTGGCGGGTCGTGACCTGTTAAATGGTGTGAGCTTGTGTCCGCTTGTGTAGTGGTCCTGCTTCGGATGTATCGCTGCTGATGGCGTCATATATTTGACCAGACTGCCTCCAACACGGCGTCTCGCGAGCTTGTGGGTTTGAGTCCCACTTAACGCATGGTTGTGCTGTTATGTCTAAAAAAATTTATACGCGAAAACTTTGACAGAAAAAACTGGGCGATTGAGTCTAGTATGGATGGAAAGTCCTAGTATAAAAAAAGGGGTAGTGCTGCAGGGCGTAGATATCAAAAATAAAAATGTCAAAAATACAAAAACTGCGCTTTTTGATGTAGTGTTCTTTGTAACTAAGAAAATAAGTTTAAAATGTACTCATCAATTTTGTTAAAAACTTCATAGTGTTGGCTAAACGAGCCAGAATCAATCGCGTATTTCATGACGTTTATCGCCCGTGGTGCAATGACAATTCGAATACACGACGCATTTATGAGGCTACTACATAAAAATTGAAGATCTAAAAAAATTAAAAAAGGTAGATGTTTTTTCATGTTGTGAAGAAGAATATAACATAAAATTTAAAAAAACACCTATTTTCGAACTTAATATTAATAAGAATGCTAACACAAGGAAAAGAGAGAGCTTCTGGAAAAAAAACAGAAAGATATAGGAACTTCTTTTTTGTATACACTGACGCTTCAAAGACTGTAGAGAGGGTTTGATTTGGTGTACACATTCCAAATAGGTGTAAATTACTCTGAAAGATTACCAGACAACATCAGTATAGCAGAAATGAAAGCGATAAATAAAGCAGTAAGAATACGTGTACGGAAAAACTTGAAAAACATTGTGTGCTCCGATTCAAAAAGTTCAATAGATAAATTAAGGCGAAATAAAATAGACCCAAACTTGGACTATATAACTATGAATACAAAAACTATAATAAATCTGTTCAATGAGAACACACAGATTTAAATTGCCTGGATCCCTGGTCACGAGGTATAAAGGGAAATGAAAGAGTAG
This sequence comes from Aspidapion aeneum, assembly GCA_963576565.1. Taxonomy (NCBI): domain Eukaryota; kingdom Metazoa; phylum Arthropoda; class Insecta; order Coleoptera; family Brentidae; genus Aspidapion; species Aspidapion aeneum. The sequence continues at coordinate 76,839,593 of OY755038.1, read as the reverse complement.
ACAAACTGGAAAATATGAGAGTTGGGTTGAGCATACCCAAACAACTGTATTACATTGGAGAAGATATATAATTTAGGAAAAAAAAGAACACTAAACTTGAAGCCTTTAAACAGGAATGGAAATAAACAGTGCAAGGGAGGGGGGCTTTTGGTATGGAACCGAACCACCATAAGAAGAATGCGTACGGGACACTGTCTCACCGCTAAACATTGGAAGAGAACAAACCTTAGGGAATCACTTATCTGCGAGTGTGGACAGTTGGAGGATTTAAATCACATATTCTTGGAATGCCCTATCAATCAATTAACAGACCTTGACCTGTACCGGGCTTTGCCGGATCGGGGTGGGGGCCCAGTTTCGATGACTTTTGTTCTCAGTAACATAACGTTAAAAAAAAAATCATCAGAATTAACAAAATCAAATTATAAGTTGAAATAAAAATGAAACATAAAATATTTTGGATATAAAACATTTTTCTTTTTGTAAAACAGAAAAAACTATAAAAAAGTAGCATTCATGTGAAATGTGAAATTTGACATAAAGGAAAAGGTGAAGGTAAGTACCATAAGAAAAAATGTTTGTTTCAATGTGGTATAAAAGGAATAAGTGAATTAAAAAAAAATGCAAACAGGAAAATTTGAAAAAGAATCAAGAACAAACATCGAGAAAAAAATAAGAAGAAAGAAGAACTAGACTAAGGAAAGAAGAAACAAAAGAAAGAAGAAACTGTACACACAGAAACGAAAACTTACCAAAGAAAAAAAAACAAAAATAGTAAAAAACAAACCAGAAAAAGAGAAATACAGATTTTAGGTGGCAAAGAGGCAGACAGTCCTGGGATCTGAACGTCAAGTGACTGGCACATTGCTTCACAAAGAAGCAACGCCACAAAAGAAGACTGAACTGAACATTCATGAAGCTTGGGCACAGTGGGATCGGACAAACGACATGGATATATAATAAATTTATATGGGATAATAACGTAATAACAAAATATGTTTTTATCAGAATCAGCTGCAGCTTATACACCAGCCGCCACTGGTCTAAAGTACATCGCAAATAAAAAAACAAAATAATTAGAACTACCTCCGTAAATAAATGTGTGGCTACCCAACTTGGCGCTTCTTTTAAATCTGTAAAAATATTGTGTATTTAATTATTTGATAGGTCCCTATGTGAAGAGGAGATTGTCAAGGCTCAAAGGGGGTAAAAAACAAACTTATATAGACAACATAAATTATGTTACAATTTCACTTAAGTACATACCTAAAAGTTTTATACACTTGTAAAACAAGCCCCAACAAAAGCTGTGCAAAATATATTTTATACACAGGTTCTGTATTGCAAATACTATCCAAAACACTAGATTCCTTAAATCACGAAGACGTGGTTTCACTTACTACAGTTCTTATACTAAGAAGCTTAGTGTTGCTTTCCTACACATGCTATATTTCACTGTTGCTGATAAAATATCATATTTTTCAGCTTAAATCTATATCTAAAATTTTAGTTTACTTGTAATCGTTACTTGGGCTAAATAAACTAGAAATTTAACTGACTGCGTACGCTTATTTGCTCCAAAAGCCTACCGATGTTGCTCTGCGATCGCTAATCATTTGTCAGTCGAGAATCTGTATTAATATGTCTTTTAAATATTTTTGTAGCTATAAAAGTAAAAGTGGTATATTTTGTAAAAAATAGTTATAAAAGCATAAAACTCGATTTTTAAAAATAATAAAAACGCGATGTCAAAATGTAAAAAATATGGGTTAGAAATTATTGCTAGAAAAATTGTTCTAAAAAGCAATCGTTTGTATCAAGCAGCTGAATTCACTCACTGGATTGTGAACGAACCTGTCAAGTGTGCACATACGGAATCAGTGGATATAATAAACGATCAATTTTTTAAAATCTTATCATTTAATTAAAAACAGATATTTTGAACTTAATACTCTTGTTTTATAACAGAATTGATGATTGTTTGTTCTTATGTTACTGACACGAATAAGTGTTATAAATTGAGTTTGAGTCCCTATTGTCACTACTTTACTAAATTTTTGGATACAAAGTAATATAATATTATTCCGATTCATAATACTAGCCTTTTACATACTTACCATAAGACTTGTAAATATTCAGGGATTTTTATTTTTTAAATTTACTTTGTTGGCCTACAACTGATAAGCTCTAAAGACATGCATATATGCTTTCTAAGTATTTGAGAGAGAATTTCTTATGTTAAATATCATAAGAATCTAGATTTTTGTTGAAAAGGAACTCAGAACACGTTTAAGTTTTGGTGCTTTGTTTACATTTCTAAATCATTTTTGGGAAAAATGAATTAATCATAATCAAACTTTGTTGATCACTATTTAACCATTGCCTTCTATATTTAACTTACGAGTACATTCCCCATTTACAAACATTTGTTAGTTTTTAAAATGTTTATAGAGGCTTTTTATAATCGCTATATTCTTCCTGCTTCTTTATTATTTGAAATCAGATATTTAAATTAAAATCTTTAAGCATAAATCTTGATTGATGCATATATCAAGTAAGGCTTTTAGTTACTGAAAAGAGTTTTGTATACAAAACGTCTAGTTTAGTATACAAAACCTCTAGTTTTTGTCGTTTTGGAATAAAATATAGGCATCTATTGCAGCATGTCATTCCTTTTGGCTAGCTTATGATTAGTTAATAAGAAAGCCTAAGGGATATTGAAATTATAAAAAGCCACCCTAATGCAAGTCCACCCAAAAGAATTGCTCAATCTAAGACTGCGTATAAAACTCCGCGTTTTCGCCTCTCGTATTCGTCGAATTAGTATGCGTTTTCAAGTTGCGTGTGCGCCATTTGCCGAAAACCATATTTGGTCGGTATTTCAACGCTCCTCTGTGTATGTTCGCAGTTTTAATTCGGACGACGGTAAGAGTCTCTCATGTTTTTCGCGTTTGCAAGTTTTCGGTGGATCGTGGAATGTTCGTTGAAATGCAATTCAACGAGCGGGGTACTAGAAGCCCGCGAACGGTGCACTTTAATGTATACGCACTTTAATAATAAGACATACACTCGGATTCATGAATATTGTCTAAAGAACTTCGCTAAATTCGAGTCATTTAATGAATAATAGCGTCATTTGGAACCAAGGCGGTTTCGTTGCCCATTTTTTATTAAATGATTAAAAGAAAGGTGCATTTGTTAATATTATTGGTTGCTGCGAGATTGGGAAGGCGGGGTTTCGACCTGAGAATCCTGGAATTGGTTAGGTCACTTACCTATGAGGTCTTGCGCGAACACCCACCCGCTATTACCATTACCACCTTTCTAGTATAAAGCGGCTTCGAATTATTTGCAGAAATAACGGAAATTTTTGTTCCTCGCACAGTAAAAAGCATTAAAAATAGACCGATTATTATTTCATCCCTTACAAAAGATATCTACAGGCCGAAAGCCCCAATAAACGTGTCCCGAGTAGGTGTAAACGAAAAAAGACAAGGAATGATCAATTTCGACATTATTCATGAATCTCGTTCGCCAGTTCTCGATGTCTGCGGCGGACATCCCGTCATACATAGCGAGGAGTTTTCGTGTGCACATAACAGACACTTATAGTTGAATACTAAGACGTATTTTCGCCAGTTCTCTGACGTCACAAATCATGGCAAGTACTTTCAGTTGATAGAGCAATCCTCTTGGGTAGACTATTCTTGACCCTTTCTTTTGAATTTTGTTTTAAAGGCTTTTTTGTCTGTTAAAACGATCAAGGCTCAAAAAGGAAGTCAAATCATGTAGCGAATATAATATCTTTAAAAATAATTATAGTTCGCAGAAATCTCTCCGCATTATCATCAGATATAGTCATCCGAAAAACTTATTTATTATAAGGGTGTTTTTGGTTAGTCATTCTACATGCCCATTTCGTTATAGTTTTAGTTAACTTTGTGGTTTAACAATAATTTTTCATCGCGAAATAGGCACTTTTTAGTCAAACTTTAACGTTAACGAACTGTTGAACTAGCCTCAAATTCTCGAAAAACATAATATTCAAAAAGCTGAGCACGAGGTATTTTTACCGCTGAAATTTAAATTTAAATCTCCGTAATGGTTATTAGAGATAATACATCGTGGCATATTGCTACTGCGTCGACGGAGAATATATTATAGAATGTGTAGACCAAAAACACTATTATTTTTACGAAACAAGTTATTCTTTATAAAAAAGTTCAAGACATTCTAAGTAGTTTAATTTTTGCATTATCTTTTGAGAGGATATGCACTAACCTTTTGTTTTGATTCCGTGTATTAATTACCTTAGTTTCTTTCAAAAAAATTGTAGTCAAAAACTAAACTTAAAAAATATTATGAAGGGAAAGTGTTGAATTTAATATTGTGATTTAGGATTGTTAACTATTTCTTGTAGGTGTAAATATTTCAAAATTATTAATGTAAACATAAAATATGTAAAGTGTTTTTTTATTTTATGTGTTTTCATACCTTGTTTAAGGCTGATACTTAAATATTACGTATCTTATACTTATGAATGCCTAAAAAAATTATCTTAATTTTGGAAGATAAAAATATACAGAAATGCTAGTTTGTGATTTAGGTCTTATGTACTATTTTGTTATTAGTTTTTAATATTTCAAAATGATCAATAAATAGTTTAAATTGATAAGGTATCGTGTTATTTGTATGTATGTATCGAAATTCCTGATTTTAACTAAAACCAACCAGCAACAATTACCTTAAAACTTACATTTTTAAAGGATATACTTATCAAATTCCTTTCCAGAAATAAAACTCTGCTTAATTTAAACAAATGAAAAGCGTTAAACCCCAGCTGTTGGTCTCACTTTATCCAAGAGCGAATCAGTAATAAAAACCAACTGAGTAGCATTTAGGAAAACGTACCACGTATTAATCATAGCGCAAAAATCTGCTGTGTGCGAGAGTGCCACGCCCAATTTAATCTAACTCAAACGGCAACAGCAAAGAAACTAAACCAAACGAAACCTAACTAGCCACGCAGAACCAAAATTCAGACTTGGACGTGGCACCCTCGCGATCGCGGACCACTCAACGCGGGACTAACAGAAACAAACCGAAACAGCTTACAGCAGAAAAAAAATGCTGTTGTTTTGTAAGACATCCACGTTTTGTTTTCATCTTTCTACGATGAATATTGAAAAAGTTACGAAAAAAATCAAGTAGATATAAAACAATTTTAATAATAAAAACTAAATTACAAATAACTTCAAAACTAAATTTTTGTACTTTTCGATATACAGTCATACATATTACATCAAATTGACACCAAATAGATATTTTCAGAGACTGACTGTCTAAAACTAAGGTCAATTTTTTTAAAAATATTTCAACGTGACAACTACACTAAGACTTAGTGCTAACGACCATGGTTTAAGTAAGTAAGAACCTACCCTGGCAAAAATCCTACTTAGAATCTCATAAAAATATTTTACGGGTTTTTATCAGTTTTCGACTATTATACGGACAAAGTTCGGGTAAGGTATAAATGACATAAAAATTCGGATTTAGATTCTAATTTTCTCGGAATCGCTACTGCTTGGTCCTAAACTAACATATTACGAAAATGAGACAAATCAATTATTATATAGGGTGGCTTAGTAGGATGATTTGATAAAAAGTGTTAAGATTAAAGTACCTTTGTTTTAAGAGATACCAGAAAGGTTATTAAAAAAAGTTGTTTAGAATTAAAAGTTACGACTGATTCTCAATTTTCAGAAAAATCAGCTTAAAATCGTCTAAACGAAATTTTCATAAGCGACTTATAAAATCAGAGTTGGCGGATTTTTCTGAAAATTGAGAATCTGCCGTAACTTTTGAATCTAAACAACTCTTCTTATAACATTTTCGAAAATCTTTTAAAACAAAGGTATTTTAATCTTAATACTTTTTATCAAATCATCCTACTAAACCACCCTGTATATTAATTGATTTGTCTCATTTTCGTAACATGTTAGTTTAAGACTAAGGAGCGATTGCCAGAAAATTAGAATCTAAATCGAAATTTTTTTGTCATTTATACCTTACCCGAACTCTATCCATGGACACACTGTATATGTTTTCTATATGAGATATGAAACAAACCCTATAAGACTATAGAATCTCATGGCATACAGATTTTTTCATCAGTTTTTATGAGGAAAATCGTCTGGCTTATAGAATCTTTTAAAACACCATAGGATCACTATGGAAACTTGTAAACTTTTATGATGTTTTTATGTGGGTTTCTTGACAGGGTAGAACTAACTGTAACTTAAAGTATATTTAAAGATGTATTATTAGTAGTAAAATACGGTTTTTTGCAAGTTAACTTATCCGAATAATTTTGCAGATATTTTTTGGCGGTACTTCACTTGGCGTAGCTTATTCGTATATTTGCTTTATTTTTACAAAAATGGCGATATGTAGGGAAGCTATTCTGTTTGTAATCAACATACAAGGAGTCAAATAAGCCAAATATTTGCGTTTACCGTCCACACTTGGTTTCTGCAGTTGTTGCTTTGGTGCGGTCTTGAAAGTGAAAATTAAAAGTGATTTTTGTGGACAAAATGGACTGTACAAACCAAAACTCACATGGCCATTTTATTTACTAGTTTGCGAATATGCAAACAGATTTGACATGTTTGAGTTTTATGCTAATTCCGTTATGCTAATTCCGTTCTTGTGTGTGGATGGCAAATAGTTGGCCAAATACAGCGAAATCACTAACGAATACGCAACACCAAGTTAAGTGCCGCCATTAACCGGTATATAACCCAAATATTCTTGTTTTTAAGTTCTAAATTGATATTACAGTGTACTTCGGTTATAACGCACCCTCAAGGGACCAGAAAAAGTGTACTTTATAAGCGGACACACGTTATAAAAAAACACAATTAAGAAGTTATATTAGAACGTACATTTTTTATTTGGAATAAAATGGTTATTCTTGACAAGTTCTTTGGCCTACCAACTTCCGCTTTACTGACCTTAATACTTTTAATAATCTCTATTTTTTTCTTCTACAGTTATAGATTTGCGCAGGCGATTCTCCATTTTAACCACAAACACACAAAATCGTACTAGACCACCTTTCAATATAAGAATAAAGTCGAAACTGACGGCCTGCCGCCTGTAACTCGCGTTCGAATGAGAAAACCGCGGAATCGATTACTGAACAATCCCCGAATTTTTCCGGGCATCACCGGTTTTAACGTACACTCGTACGTTACAACCGGAATATTATAACGGAATTAGTCAAAATATGGTACTTATAACCGAAGTAGAAGCTATTAAAGGTACGTAATATCCGGTAAAAAAAGAAGAGTATTTTGGCCGGACCAATGAAATATGTACGTAATAACCGAAAGTACGTTATAACCTATTGAGCAGTACGTTATAACCGGAGTGTATAACCAAATTATAGTACATTGAAAACAGGCAATAACTAGTGAAAGTGCAAAACAGGTTTAAAGTTCGGATATTATTTTATTACTTTTAAAAAATAAAAAAATCTATGTTTGTGGCGGATTCAGTTTACAAACAAAACCTTATCTGGGTATTACGCCACTATTAAAGATTATTTTAAAATTAATAAACCACTGCGTTTCTCCTAGGAAAAGAAAAATCACTAATTTGCCATTAGTTTATAAAAAAAATATATTTCCCTAACAAAATTTGAAAAACTTGATTTCCTTAATAGTGGCGTAATACCCAGATAAAATTTTCTTTGTAATATTACTTTTAGAGCCCTAACAAGAAAATGTTCGGACGGGCTAGGTACTAGTGGTATAAAAAAATATTTTTGAGTCCCATATAAATTCCAAAAAACTAAAAATATAAAACGAAATGTCTCAAACAATATTCAATGCAAAATTTTTTTGTAGTTGTTAGTTTAATAGTTTTGTACACCGTTTATAGATTCTTACTTAATATTCGGACGATATGATTTTAATTCACTTGAGTCAAGCCAGCAAGTCGTTTGATCATAGCCGTTAAGCGGCCCTGACTTAAATATCATTGTCAAAGTTCATTGAGAAATAGCCTCCAATGAACCACTTGTTTTCTTTTAACATTCCGACATGGTAAACGGACAGTCCGCCTACCGTCGCGTTTTGACCAATTTTATCCAACCAGAGTATTTAAATGGGACCGGTTTTTCATAATCCGCTTGAAAAAAATCATTGTCATGTCACTGTCAAATCATGACGGCGTCCTTCTGAGCTAGCCGGATTCAAGAACCCCGGTCCCATTTAAATACTTGTCAAAAATCAACGGTCGAATCACCTGTCCGCGCACTGCGACGGAATTTTCAAAGAAAAAATTAGTACACTTCCGAAAAATTTATTGTCGTTAAATGTTGTACTTGTCTTGTTAGTGTCTTTGTTAAGTGTAAGTAAGTATAAATGGTTTGTATTTTAATAAAGGGTTTTCAACGCTTATATCTTTCTGTAAAAGAATAAAGATATACGAATCCAGTGGAAAAAAAAAACAAAATCTATATAGATAATAAAATTTTTATAATTTATAAAGTATCAAAAAACTTTACTTTCTGCACAAACATACTGCCCTTTAATTAATGAAAATCATATTTCCGGACCACTTAGATAAGAAATCCAAACAGAAAATGCTTTTTTTACTGATTGTGACACTATTTTTTAACTTAATAATGCCTAATAAGTAATATAGGGACTTGCTGCCCTTTGCCTTACGACGGTATCGTCAGTGTTAAACAATTGGAAGGTATCTTAAAACATTTGCTTTTGAGGTAAAAAATAAATTCAACCTTTAACAAAAATTTAGGACTAGTTTTAAAGACATAGCAGCCTTTAAGACATACTTATAAAGAGTTAAAAAAAAAATGTGGTTATATTTTTGAAAAAATCTTATATAGTCCTGGATGCATACGTGCAAACGGCAAAAACCCGTGGTTTCCAGCTTCATCAGATTTTGAATGTAAATTTGAATCCCTCGAGATAGTGGCTGATTACTGTAAGGGTATGAGAATATCTGAGAGAAAAGTCCTCGAGAGTATTTCTCGCAAATGGACACATTTTGGAGAGTAACTATCAGTTACTATAATGTACTCTACAAAATGTGTCCAAAGAAAAAACTCACAAAAGCAGCTCTCGAGACAGTATTTCTCAAATGATTACGCACCATAAGTAGGTAAGTCCAAGCCAAGGTCTTTATACTTTGACACAGGTTGCCTACAGCATTTGAACAGTCATGTGAACTTAACTGGAGGACTGTTTCCATAAAACAAAGGGTTTGAGGCAACCCGGTGACGTTAATTTTTTAATCTGATTACAGTTGGCCAGTTAGGTTCAATGACCTCAAATTCTGTAGGTAACCTGTGTAAAAATATAAAGACCTTGGGTCAAAGCCAAGATATAGGAAATTCAGTCACAAGTTAAAACTTTTTTGCAGCATTGCCGGCTAGTTGTAAGATATGGCAGATGTCAATTAGGGTAAATCAAATTGCAATTTTTAAAAATTAGTAAGAAAATTAACTGATATATTATTCAAGGAAATAAAAAAAATATTCTAGATCAAGCAAGTTTTCGTGGCTAATCGAGTAAAAAGATCTTTTTGTTTTTTTTTCATATTTTTCCGTAGGTTGCTCGGTAGCTTAACCTTACGGGGGTCCAAGATCTAAAGGACACCTAATAAGTCCTTATGGGACTCCTTAGAACACTGCTTGGTCAATGTGACACCATTGTGAAGTTAATCAGATCGTTTTGTCACTTATCTTATGTCTCTACTGAGAAAACCCTCGCAAGAAGCGCAATCTACCGAGATACAAGAGAAACTAGAACACGAGCAGGCGAGTATAAACTGCTATATATATTTATATTTAAATATATATTATATATATAAATATATCGATTGATGAGAAGATCGATTGCAAAGGATAATAACCATCCGTGACCTACGACAGTACTTCTGCCTTTCAGGCCAGATCAACACTGATTAGCGTTTTTGCCCACCTTCAGACATGAGCGTCAATCAGCGGAATTTTTAAGCCAAATAATACTAACAAACGTAAATTAGAACAAGAGCAGGTGAGTATAAACTGCTATTAATATATATATATATATATATATATATATATATATATATATATATATATATATCGATCGATGAAAAGATCGACTCCAAAGGAAAAGAAAGGTTAAGCTTTGAGCTACCCTCGGAAAAATATGGGAGAAACAAAAACTTCTTTTTACCCGATTAGCCATGAAAACTTGTTTGATTTTTAAATTCACGGGTACTAAAATTTACGTTTGTAAATATTCTAGTTTGCACACATTTAATATTATTTTTAAGTGAAACTATTAAAAAGTACTCTGCCAATATATGGGCACCTAAGCTTACACTAGGTACCATAGTTAGAGTGTACGTGTGAGCTAATATAACTAAAAACTGAAATATATTTTATTCAACTCCAGACTCAATTACCTTTCGTTTAATACCACACAAGCCATGTTTTGACTTAAACTCTAATTTTTGAAATCTACCCCCACCCTTTTATTTGGCTTGTGTTTGGTGGATTTTGTTATTTTTTAAATGGGACCATCTCGACGCAAGACCCAGCCTAGGTGCCAAATTTCATTCAAATCGGGCAAGAGGTTTTTGAGTAATGCGCGTTGGTCGTTACAGACAGACAGACGGCGCGATTAAAAAGTTTGAAAATCATCTGAAACGCAAAGATATATAAAATTAGCTCACACATATACTATACTATAGTAGTGTGAGCTATGGTGATCCTAATTTTTTCGAGAAAAAAAAAGTTGCTCCGATTTCAAAATTTTTTATATATCTTTGCGTTTCAGATGATTTTGAAACTTTTTTGTTGTGCCGTCTGTCTGTCTATCTGTATGTCTGTCTGTCTGTAACGACCAACGCGCATAACTCAAAAACCGCTTGTCCGATTTTAATGAAATTTGGTACCTTGGCTGGATCTTGCGTCGAGATGGTCCCATTTAAAAATGAACAAAATCTACCGAGCACAAGCTGGGGTGGGGGTAGATTTCAAAAATTAGAGTTTATGTGAAAATATGGCGTGTGTGATATCTAACGAAAGGTAATTGAGTCTGGAGTTAAAAAAATTTAATTTTAGTTTAAAAAAAAGGGTGGGTCTGGAGTTAAACAAAACATATTTTAGTTTTTTTAACAAAGATTTCAAAAATTAGAGTTTAACTTACAACATCTTGTGTGGTATCAAACGATAGGTAATTGAGTTTGGAGTTGAATAAAATATATTTAATTTTTTAGTTATATTAGCTCACCCGTACTCTACATCTATAGATCCTAGTGTGAGCTTAGGTGCCCATATATTGGCAGAGTATTTTTAAAATCGGAGCAACTTTATTTTTCTCGAAAAAATTAGGATCACCATAGCTCACACTATAGTATAGTAGTAGTGTGAGCTAATATAATGTAAAAATTGAGGTGTCGGCAACCGCGAAAGATTTTTAAATGAAGTTAGATTAGTTTAGTTTGATGTGAATATTACTAAAACTAAACTCAAATCAAGAAACGTCAAAAACTGTTAGACAATAATTATTTGACAATGGCGCCTTTGAAAAAAATTATTTAATTTTTAGAAACCTTTTTAGCAAAGAGCTTTGCATGAGTACGCAAAACGCTTTGACGCAAAGCGCGGAGCAGTTTTACACCGACAGTGCAAGAACTGCTCCTCAATTATGAATGGGTAACACAGCAAATTTTCGCGTGTCGATACAATGACGCTGACACTGCTTGCTGTATCAATGCAATGTGTCAGCACAATTGTGTCATGACACAGTGAGAGCGATGAGCTATAAGCGACTCAAAATTGTGCCAGCTTTGGCAAGACTGATTTATATTTTATTTTGCGGCGCATATAAATACTTTTTATATGTAAATATGTTTTTTTAGTCACAGGGCTTTATTTTTATTTTAAATTTGCGCATTTTTACCCAATATAGGTCCCAGGAAGAGCCAGGTTTGGACTCATTTTTCGGAAGAAAGTGAAGAAAAGGTAAAATGTTTTTATTGTGGGCAATTTCTTTCCGTAAAAAATAAATCTACTTCTACGCTTATTCGGCATATGAACCAAAAACATCCTACACAATCTGTCAGTAGACAATCGTTAGAAGAAAATCTAGAAGTTGAATTTGCTAGTACCTCATCTCAACAGGTGCCACAGCCGCAATAAAAACTTTCAACTACCTGTGTTACAAAACGAGCTCTACCATCAACGTCTCCAGGTGCAGGTAAAACTAAGGACACTCATCGTAAAGGCAGTAAAGCTTGCTTGACGATGAGTGACCTTAGGCAAAACTGGTGGTAAAAACCAAACCATAACTAGTTTTTTTCCAAAGCTTTGTCAATTAGCAAACAAAAACAAATTGATAAACAATTAATATGCATGATCGCAAAGGAATATCATCCTTTCAGCATCGTCGAGGATAAAGAATTTAAACTCCTTCTCTATTTACTAAATTCTAATTACAAGGTTCCTACACGGAAAACAGTTTCAAATTCAATGATTTCGGCCTTTTACAATAAAACAGTTGACCTAGTTCAACTTCGTTTAGATAGAGCTTTTGCAGTATGTTTGACAACTGATGGATGGACATCACGAACGAATGACGGTTTTTATAGTATTACCGCCTATAATATTGTTGAAGAAGAGAATAAAATCTTCCTGTCTTCAGATTTGCTAGGATGCTTATATTATACAGAAAGGCACACTGCTGAAAGTAAGCTTAAACAAGACATAGACAAATGGAAACTAACAAACAAAGTAGCTGCAATTATTTCAGATAATGCCGCCAATATGAAGGCAGCTGTGCGCATAGTTAGGCTTAAGTGAAATTCAGGAAGTTGTGGGTAAAATAAAAAGTATAGTTAGTTACTTTAGAAGAAGCAGCCATGCATGTTCCCAACTAAAAGCTTCTGCAGAACGCATGGACATTCCCTCTCTTAAACTAATAAATGAAGTAGCAACTCGCTGGAACTCTACCCATGACATGATAAATAGTTATAACAATGAAAAATGCACTTACATCAACCCTGGCGATTTCAAGTACTTCATCTCGCAGGAACCAGCAGGATGATTCCGAAATAATTTGTCAACCTTATAATGAAGCATGGCTTATAGCAGAACAGGCAATAAAAGTACTGGAAATTTTTAATTTAGTAACAACTGCCATAAGCACAGAGAAAAATGTAAGTGCCTCTAATGTAATGTTTTATTACAAGCAGATTAGTAAAAATTTAAATTCTATAAGTGAGGATACAATTATGCCTGAAATTGAAAACATACTTAAGAAACTTAAACTTGAATTAAAAAAACGCTTTCAGGATTTAGAAGGGAACAATTTAATAGCGCAATCGACTATCTTGGATCCCAGGTTTAAAAAATTTGGGTTTATAGACGAGAAAAAAATATAAACGAGCCGTAGAAACTTTATATACGAAGGTAGCTAGCACCACGTTATGAGACCAAAACCCTGAAAATTAAATTAATAATAATGTTACTCATAATCAGGTTGAAAAACTTGACCAAAATATTGCACCCAGGAAAGATGATTTACCTGATGGTTTATGGAACGACTTTGATATGATAAATTACGTGAAAATAAATTACGTGAAAAATTGGAGTATCAAGTCAAAATAATTGAGAGTTTAAATTTTGAAATAAAGCAACTAAAATAATCAAAATCATACAAATAATATAACAATTACGAACATTACAGAACAAATGGCAGCATCAAATGACTTTAAAAGAAAAAATGATCTTTGGCTTAAAACAATCGAATAGGAGAGTAATTTATTAGGACGTGAGCTTAAAGAAGCTAGAATAATAAATGAGAACCTAAAAGAAACGTTAATTAATAAAGACATTGAAACCCTTGGCCTTCGGCAAGAGATTGAGGCTCTTAAAAAACAAATAAATGATAACTTAGCCACCTCGTTATCCACTGCTAGTATCATATTGGACGAACTAAAACAGCGTCAACACACGCCGCCATCTGTTGCAAGTCCATACCTTAAACCTGATGACCCACATTCTAGAAAATCCAAAGCAAAAAAGAAAATACTCATTCTTTGCGATGACTCAGGACGGTACTACAAACTTTTAGTTAAACATATTTTATATAAAGACTTCAAAATTGAGATGGTAATCAAGCCTGGTGCACTATTCCACAGCATTATTGAAGATATGCCCCAACTAGTGAAAAACTACACAAAGGATGACTATGTGTGCATTGCTGGTGGTTATAATGACCTAGAAAAGAACAAATATCCACAAATTAAAGCTATTTGTAATCGTCTAAAATTATGTTTGCATACAAATTTTATCTTTTTTTCGTGTCCTATTTCTACAGTAAATAAAAATAATCCTAGAATTAATAATTTTAATAATAAGTTTGGTTTATTGATAGATAGAATTAATAGGTTATCAGAGAGTAGCTTGAAGTATATTAATATGAACACTAATAAAGGTTCTCGAACGAAGCATTGGATAATCGGTAGGCTCATTGCCACTTGTATAGAGACAAGTCTTTCAGAACAAAAATCGCTACTTTTCGTTAAAACCACAACGGATCCTATCCCAACACACATCATAACTTCTGCTGATGTTCTGTCAGAGTGTTCTTCGAACTCTCTAGTAAATTCAATGGTTCCTCCTAGACCATCTCAATCTTGTCCAGATTCTTTCATAGATCTAACAATTTCATCATCTGAGAAGAAGAGCAATAACAACAGTACAGGAGACTGTATTGGCTCTCAAGTTCACCAGTATAACACAAATAGCGTGGATTTCAAAAATAATGATATTGAGGAAATAGTGTATGTAGAAAAAATCCTGTCAAACGGTCATTCAGTTAATGTTTTGGAACCCAAAAATGACAATAATGTTTCACCAAATTTTTTAGCGAAAGTCAACATGCAAAAAAATGCAACTTAATACTTATTAACATAAGGTCGCTGCGTTAATAATTTGATTATATTTTGTGTTTCTTGATAATAGTTGAACATTGGTTGGAACAGGAAGAGCCAGTCTACATACCTAATTACTCATTAATTTGTAAATATTCACGACAAAATAGTAAGCATGGAGGTACGTTAATTATGATTTATAATGACTTCTTAGATAAATATGAGTTTTCTTCAATAAATAGGTTTGACATACTTTTGGAAGATAAAATATGCGAGTTCTCTATAGCTCATTGTAACCAACTTAACCTATACATTTTGGCCTTTTACAGATCCCTTCGAGCGCTAATCACTCCATTTTTTGAAAAGATGGAACAGATTCTCTCTGGCATATCTAGCAGCGCAACTATCTTCCTTGCTGGAGATATAAATTTAAATTTTTATGATAAGTAATAAATGTACATCATATTGAGAATATTTTTAGGGCAAATAACTTAACAATGCACGTACATGAACCCACAAGAATCACCTCAACCACTGCCACTTTGTTAGATTATGTATGTTCCTTCTTTAACAATGACCAAGTAGAGTGCTCCACCATGGGGGCGGGTTTGTCGGATCATGAGGCAATACACTGTTCATTTTTCATGAATTGTATTAAACCTGTTAATAACATAATCAAAAGGGGTAGGCTATTTACAAAAAGAAATTTAAGAAAGTTTTCACTTTTGTGCTCTCAAACAGATTGGAATAGAGTTTTTTTCAGGTCATGATTCTTTGCAACATTTTCATTTTATACTAAGTAACAAATTTAAAACGTCTTTTCCATTGGTGAATATTAAACAAAAAAAAGAGTCCTTGGTACACTAAAGGCCTTAGAGTCTCTGCGAAGAATATGAGATCTTTACACTACATAAAAAAATTTGTACCACCCGAAAATATACAGTATTTATATTATTATAAAAAGTATCGACAGATCTTTAGAAGAACCCTTAAATTAGCTAAAAGAACCTTTTTTCACAAAAATATAGATAATTCATTAAACAAAAATAGAGAGACATGGAAAATAATAAATAAACTAAGGGGACAGAATGAATCCAAATTTTCCACTAGTCTGGGTGTTAATGATTTTAATACTTTTTACTGTAGTATAGCACCAAAACTTTCTAGCCAGATTAACTGTAACAAAGATCCCATGGACTACTTGGGTCATATTTCTGTAGTTGATTCATTTACTTTTTCCCCAACAAATTCACTAGAAATAAAGGAAATATTTAAGAAATTAAAAAATAAAAAAAAGCTACAGGTTGTGATAAAATCTCCCTTCGAATATTTGAAGCACTCCCAGCTGTGTTAGGTGTGCTCGTTGAGGCTATTAACTTATCTTTTGTGTCTGGCCAATTTCCTACTTGTCTAAAGGAAGCCTTAATAGTACCGCTTTATAAAGGAGGTGACCATAATTTATCCTCAAACTTTCGCCCTATTGCTTTACTTCCTTCACTTTCCAAGATAGTTGAAAAGTTGGTTCAAATTAGGCTGGTGGATTTCTTGAATCAGAGAGATCTTTTGAGCAAAACACAGTTCGGTTTCCAAAATCAAAAGGGCACGGGTGACGCAGTTTTTAACTTTCTGGAGGTTCATTCGGTTCGGTTCGGTTCGGTTCGGTTCGGTATGCTCAAACTTAATTCTGGGGAGAGGGCTTCGGCAGTGTTCTGTGATCTATCAAAGGATTTCGTCTGTGTGGATCATGGGATACTGCTGGGGAAACTCGAGAGATATGGCATACGGGGATTAGCATTACAATGGTTTAGATCATACTTATCAGATAGGTCGCAGGCTGTTGTTTTGAACGGGGTAAATTCAACCTCTGAAAAAGTGACGATCGGTGTTCCACAGGGCTCTATACTTGGTCCTCTTTTGTTCCTAATTTATGTCAATGATATATCTCACCTTCCAATTGACGGAAAACTATCAAGTTTTGATAACACCATCTTATGGCATGATAAGGACCCTGAGAGGCTTGCTAGAACCATCCAGAGAGATCTGTCCATTGTTAAGGAATGGTGTGACTCAAATCCATTGAGTTGTATAACGCCCTAAAAGGGTATAGAAGTCAATGCTCAAATCGCTTGTCTTTTAATATATCAAAAACCAATATTTTAAACTTCAAGTGTGAAATACAAAACATTCAGCTACAAATTGTAAACAAATTTCTTGGCATACATATAGACAACTCTTTGAAATTTAGTGAACATGTTAAAAAACTAAACAGTAAAATTTCATCAGGCTCTTACGCGCTAAAGGTAGTAAGGGATAATCTCACCTGTCTTATGGTATTTGCTTTTGGGGATCGTGTGCTGACTATTTATTTAAATCAGTATTTACATTACAAAAAAGAGCTCTTAGAAACTTATTTAAAATTAATAGACTAACTTCTTGTAGACCTATTTTTATAGAGCATAAAATATTGACTTTGTGTGGTATTTTTATTCTTGAGATTGTTTGTTTAATGTTTAAAAAATATAGAAATGAATTGAATTGGGTCAGTCAATATAGTGTAAGACGTCCTTTCTTGTTACAGCTGCCAATACCACAAAGCACTCATGTAAGAAATTCATTTGTCTACAATGGTAGGAAAATGTTTAACCATTTACCTCTTAATATTAGGAAAATAGATCTTTATCAAAAATTTAGAAAGAACACAAAGGATTTTTTGACTGAAAATGCCTTTTACTCATTAGAGGAATTTTTTTCCAACTGACATGTTTTACCATTTTAAGATAAAGATTGTGTTTTTATTTTACTTATTTGTGAGTGTAACTGTATTTGACTATGTTGTGGCTACATGTTTTTTCCTGATTTTGTTGTTTTTTTTGTTAAATAAATTTTAAAATAAAAATAAGAATAAAAATAAATAAAACTATTTTAAACTGTTTTGTCGATCAAAATTTATGACGTTTTATGCATGATAAACATTTATATACATATTACCTAATTTAGTTATTTTTTTTTTTATAAAAAATTTTTTTTAGCTTAAGTAATTTACGTGTTTTATAATTTGAGTGTTTGTTCTGATAAAAATTATAAATTTAGATTAGGTCAGATTTATTTTAAACAAATTTACTACATATTTTATTATAATATTAGGTAACTACTCTGATTTATTATTAATTTAGTTTAAGCAGGGCTTTGTCTTTGTGTAAATGATATACTGACAATAAAGCTACTTTTGATTTGATTTGATATATGGAAGTTCGACAGCATTTAAAACCTTGTCGAAGTTAATAAATATTTAGAAAAACCAATTTTGCCCAGAAAGGATAGCTTAGGAGTACATCAAGACCCTCTATTGTGGTGGAGCCAAAGAAAACACATAAATCAAAGATTATTACAAATTATGAAAACCCGACTCTGTATAATGGCTACATCCGTCCCGTGCGAAAGAATATTTTCGAAAGCAGGCCCAATTGTTAATGAAAAGCGAGAGAGATTGAAAACGAATAAAGTATCTCAAGTAGTTTTTTTAAGTTACAATTTAAATAATAGCGATTAAACGATTTTTCCCACCCATTCTGTTTTATTTTTATATTTTAAATAAACGAGTTAATAAATAATGTGTTCAACTTTTCTTTACAAGACCTCCCCGAATAGTCGCATATGTTTCTATGAGCGTTCAACAGCCGTCATCGAATAAGCAAGCGATGCGATGCAAGCAAAAAATATAAGTAGACATTGAACATCGAGAATATACGCAGGTGTAGTCCAGGACCCGACACGCAGCCAGCCGAGGAACCGGGGATAATTATCCAGGAGCCTGCTATAAGAGCTATATAGTCGGAACCAGGACGGCGCCAGCATAAATCTCCTACAGTAGTCAACTCACGACGACCACGACTGTTGCGCTGAAAAGGAAAGAAGTCTATCGTCCAGAACCAAGTTCTGCTGGGACGATAGCCATGTTAGATAGATGCAAGTTTAACATGTAGCAGGACCATCTTTCGGAAGGGGTGTAAAAGGGTGGGTCCACTGTGTATACTTGCTACGCAGTATAAAGATCCCTGCCCTCGACAAAGAGGTGTCTTAAGTCCTCTTAGAGAAAGAAAACTTGCATCCTAAGGGGCACGTGCATCAGTTTGATATATGATGTACAAACAAATCGGGGTTTGCGAAAAGGGCGCGCCGTGTGCCTAGTCGCTAGACCAAAAATGGTCTCCCCACCACTACTACTACTACTTCTATGAGCATCAGCCGCTGCCGCTACAAAGGCTGTAACCACACAAGATTATCTTACGCTCTCTTTTCTATATGTTTCAATCCGCATAGCGCTTTTCTTTTTTAATTGTTTCGCGTCACGTCTGTCCGCACACCGCGTACCCCTTCTCATCTACTCTTGTGTACCCCAAACGTAAAGCAACTTTGTGTTTAGGGGTTTTTCAGCCGCTGCGAAAGTTAATAACAAGATGGTAATGACTCGGAGGCCGAGGAGGAATTAAACAACTTATTTGAGGATCAGTCAAGCTCTCAGGACAGACGTAGTTCTGTAGAAGTAGCAGCGTTTATTCGTATATGCCGGTAACAGCAGATTATGATGTTATTAAACACTCAGTTACCATCGAGGTTGAAAAAGAATCTATTACCTCGCCTCTGTCTCATCAAGTAAGTATTTTTTTACACTTTTTCTCACGCAACAGGATTGCATAGAGGCTCAGTAAAATTTTTGTCATAAACAAACAAATCATAATTAATAATTTTGGTGGATAAAGACAAAAGTTTATTAGCTATTAGCCGTTTCGTGTAACGGTGATAATATTTAATTTGGTATAATATTCTTACTCGGTTATTTGTTTTATTTATAGGTGCTCAAAGTTCCAGTGTGTCTCAAAAATCTGTGGCAAAACAATGGGTTTGGACGGAAGATTTGCAGCATTTTGTAGATGTTGACGTTCTTTTTGACGATGAAGCAGGAACAGCTTTATTATTGATGAAAGTATTAAAATTTATTATTTTGAAAACATTTTTGGTGCAGGCTTAGAACTAATCGTCGTTCAAACAAATTTATATGCACAGAAAAAACCTAATGCAAATTGGACCGATCTGACTGTTCCCGAATTGAAGGCGTTTATAGGATTTCTTATTTTGATGGGAATTCACTTGCTGCCAAGACTTGCAAATTACTGGAGTAGCGACCCATTACTTGGTTACAAGCCGATTTCTGAAATTTTCAGTGCAAAACGATTTAAAAAATTACAGAAGCGCTCCACTGCAGTGACAATACCCAGTGTCTTCAAAGAAATAGTCCTGACTATGACAAACTATACAAAGTTGGACCTTTACTAGATGGTCTTAATAACAGACTGTCCGAAATTTATAACAGTTCGTCTCATTTAGCTGTTGATGAATCGATGGTTGCCTTTAAGGGTAGTTCTTTGAAGCAATACATGCCTCTAAAGCCAGTAAAAAGAGGTTATAAGGTTTGGTGTTGAGCGGACTCACAAACAGGCTTTATACAGAAATTTCAGATTTATTCTGGTAAAGAAAAAAGTCCTACCAATCCCCAGGATTCACTTGGTGAAAGAGTAGTTTTAAATTTGACAGAGCATTTAGAGGGAAGATGGTCTGGTGGTGTTTGACAATTTTTTTACTTCGGTTCAATTAATGGAGAAGCTTATTGAAAAAAAAATATATTCTTTCGGAACGGTAAGAAAAGATAGGCAGAACCTTCCAAAAATGATGAAAAAAAAATGACAAGCTCAATCGTGGCGAATTCACTTACAAAATGTCAGGAAAATTAGCTGCGGTAAAATGGCAGGATATTACATCTATAGAAAGGAAAAGCAAGGATGGAAGCAAGGAAAAACTATACTGCCCAAAAGCAATTGCTATCTACAATAGATATATGGGTGGAGTCGACAAATTCGATCAAAAAAAGGAAAGATATTCCATTGGCAGACGATCATTAAAATGGTGGCATCGAATCTTTTATTTTTTAGTGGATTCATTTTATTTTATATCAACTATCAAAAATAACTAAAAAAGATGAACTTGCGTTTAGACTTTCGCTTGCGCCACAATTAATTAGTTGTTAGTCGAAAAAGAAGGGGTAAACCTATTTTCTTTCTTTCTAATAAAAAAGAGGTGCCTTAAAAAATTCGACTTGGTTCTCCAGGTTCCCACTTTCCAGAAAAAGGATCATCCTGGAGAAGATGTCACCTGTGTAGTACCAAAACTCATGCCCCAATTTACCAATTTGCGTCCCATACTGTTTCAGAAAACTTCATCAGAAATCAAAGTAATTTTGTTATAACTTATGTATAAGCTAGGTTAGGTTGGGTTGTTTTCTTAGTATTTCAACAGTATGTTAGTTTTCTAATGTTTTAAGAATAAAAGCGTTGATGTTTTAGATAATATGTATTTTACATTCTGGAAATATGCTAAGCTCTAGGCGGGCGGTGGGAAGTATGGTTCCCACCAAATTTTTTTCTACCTTCCCAAAATTTTTTTAATTTGAAAAAATATTCGTTTGTTTTATTCTATTCATCTATGCTTAAGCCCCATTTTTTATATACAATAGTTTGCTGGCTATTATTTTCCCGCGAAAGGGTTAAAGAAAAATCAAGCTGCCCATCTGGTTGTCCTGCAAGAATAAAATACTTGCCATCCATTACAATTACAGAAAAAGAGACTCCAAAGTCGCTGAGTAAAGTTTTGAAGGACCGTCCAATGCTTCCGGATGTAGAGTGCCAAAATGAAAATTGCAGTGGAATGGAAAAAAACGAGATTTAAAGAATCGGTAAATATTATAAACAAATCAATATCAAAATAAGGGACCATTTTTAAAATATGTAACGCTCAAGTGGTACGGGGGGGAGCGTTAAACTTAATGTTTTTTATTTGCTTTTTCTTCACAGTTACGAGGAGGGGATCAGGGGGAGTCAAAACTGAATTTTGCGTTACGTAATTTAAGAACGCCCTAACCATCGAGAGTTCCA
Source organism: Aspidapion aeneum (assembly GCA_963576565.1). Taxonomy (NCBI): domain Eukaryota; kingdom Metazoa; phylum Arthropoda; class Insecta; order Coleoptera; family Brentidae; genus Aspidapion; species Aspidapion aeneum. The sequence goes on along the minus strand of OY755038.1, from coordinate 76,817,646 downwards.
ATTTTCACTTAAAAATTTAAATTCAAAAAATTATTTTGAGCATTTTTTACCATTTGTTTTTTTTTTCAATTAAGTCTAATAAATAATGCAACTTTTAACTTTAATTCTAATTTTTAATTTTTTAATCACATTTTGCCACAACTCGAAAAATTGTTGTTTATTTGGAAAATCCAAAACTAATCATTTAAGCATCTATAAAACTTTACAAACAAAAGAAACAAAATATAAGGAGTTCGATTTTAAATAATGTTCAATGTTTAAACAATTCTTTTATTGTTCCAGAAGATATACCAATCATAGGAGTCGACATGGATCGACCGACCGAGTTAGGGACCTTCTCCAAGTCATACGTTTGTCCAAAAACGAAAGAAATATACAAAATTTTGGGAGTAGTTGAGTATCGCCATTGCAAGAAAAATTTCAAACTGGGTAGCTTACGACAATAAAAAAAGTAAATCTTATTCGGTTCGTGAAACTTATCGTGTCACTGTAGAATTATTAATCTATTCCAAGTTGTCGTAAACGTAGCAAAATTCTCATTTGATTTTAAAAATATGGTAAATCAATACAAAATAAATTATTTTTATACATATACAGTGAATAGCGGTTATAACTGTTATAGGCATCTTTTACTTTAATAAGAACGGGATAACGGAACAAACACAAGTGACTACAATAGAGTTCAAGTAACAAGTGTTAGTCCCGTTATCCCGTCCTTTTTAAAGTAAAAGATAAAGTATAACATTTGTGGTTTGCGGCCAACTACTGGTTTTGACACCAAAGGCTTTAAGGAAAAATATTTTTTGTGTGTTATTTCAAAGAGGTTGTAGCAACATGAGCTGCAAAAAATCTTTGCGTCTAAGTATAACTTATCTCTATCAAAATTTGTTAGGTATTACGTTTAAATAATTCCTTTCTTCACGGTTGATAAGTAATGCTTTAAAATGCACTAGAAAAAACCATAAAGAGATTAAACACTATGGACAATCCATAACAGAATCATTTGATATGTAAATAGTAAACTCTACGCGGAGAGTTTTGACGACGAGTAGTTATTATAGTACACTTATGACAACAGTGTGTCCACATTGGTAAAACCTGGCAAAACAGAGAAAGTCAGGGATAAAAAGTTATTAAGGAAGTCAGGAATATTACTGAAAAGTCCGGAAAGTCAGGTATATTGTCTAGTTTTAAATTTTTATATCTTTAATTTGTCCTTGTATATTTTAGTTTTTGTAAAGTGTTTTTTTATTAGTATAGCTGATCGTTCTTTAAATTTTCCAGCTTTATAATGTTTCAAAAATAAAATGAAATATGGTTAACAACAAGTTCTGGTACGTTTTACCACTCTTCTCAAAATTCACTATAGGTATGAAAGCGATTCTTTGGACTATTTTTACTCGATTTGGGTACAGAAAACTAAAAAAAAAAGTTTGTATTTTATCAAAAATATTTGTACATATGGATTTTTATCAACTTGTTTCTATCTATAAACCAACTTTAACTGTCACAGTATTGTTAGATCGAAATATCTAGAGTTATATTAGTTAATATTTTTTTCATCATTTTTGATGAATTTTATGTTTTTTACAGACTTTTTGAATAATTTAAATAAATAATAATAAAAAACAAATTTTTGTGTTCTGCTTACAAAGAAACCGGCCAAGAGCCTGCACGGATTTATCTTTTCTTGGGCTCTGATTGGGTAATTTAAAAATGTCAACAAATTTCAGCCTGAAAAAAAAATTCGCAGTAATAATAAGCTCTATGGACCCGACACCTTTACACTGTTGATAAATTTCTCCGCTTTTTCTGTTCCTATCCCCAAAGTACATTTCTAATAGTGTTCGCGGGCCGCGACGCACTCCAGAGGCCGTATTCTTGACGGTCCGGGAGTTGAGTGCAGGGTGTGTGCAGCTATCCTCTCTTACAATCACCTGGGTTGAAGTAACTGAGAAGCTACTCACTCACGGGCACGGGATTCAAGAATACAGCACCAGCATGGCAGTCGTCACGGATTTGGGCATTTCTAATCGGCGCTGGGTCAATAGCACGCAGGTCAATTGCGCGCAGGCCAATTGCGCGCGGACAAATGCGCGCCACTATTAACGCGCACCTATTTGCGTGCGGACAAATTAGCGCAACCAATAGCGCGCGGGCAAATGCGCGCAACAAATGGCGCGCAATCTATTGCGCGCGGACAAATACGCGCAACTTTTCCTTTCCAGCCGAGGTATACCAAGGTTCGAGGAGGTTAGGATCCTAAGCTGACCAGGTTAGGTTTGTGTACTAAAAAAAAACTTACCTGACCAGATCAGGGTAGTTTTTTTTAGTATACTAATCTAACCGGGTCAGATTAGAATACTAACCTAACCAGGTCAACTGTCAACTATCCTCGACCCTTGGAATACCTCGGCTGGACAGGGCAATTCGACTTGGTTATAGGTTGGATGGGACTCTGATACGGAGCTGGGTCAATTGTGCGCAGGACATTTGTGCGCCAGGTTAGGATTGGTTAGGTTTGGTTAGTTTTAGTTAGGTTTGGCTTGGTTTGGTTAGGTTTGGTAAGGTTTGGTTAGGTTCGGTTTGGTTTGGTTAGGTTTGGTTAGGTTTGGTTAGGTTTGGTTAGGTTTGGTTAGGTTTGGTTAGGTTTGGTTAGGTTTGGTTAGGTTTGGTTAGGTTTGGTTAGGTTTGGTTAGGTTAGGTTTGGTTAGGTTTGGTTTGGTTAGGTTAGGTTTGGTTAGGTTTGGTTAGGTTTGGTTAGGTTTGGTTAGGTTTGGTTAGGTTTGGTCATTAACGTATTAACCGGAGGAGACTAGGAAATAAACAAAAAAATCGGCCTTCTAGATAAACAATTTGTTTTAAAAAAACGTACTTCTGCAGAAAAGAACTCATCGACTATTTTTGTTTGGTCCATAGAAAACTCTATTTCCTTTCTCTTTAAGAATCACCAAAATTATCCGATCTTTCCTTTACTTTTATTTCTTTTTTAAACCAATACAACGGAAAAAGACAAAACTGTTCTTCTTACAAACCCTTACCAGTTTAATTATACACCACCAAATATGGATATATAATGTTAGCTCCCGCTAAATTTCGCGGTTGTTTTTAAAATTCTAAAACCACACAATTGGATGACGGACAGAGTACATTTTCCGCGCATTGGACATGCGCACCAAGAATCAGTGAGATCCTTTTCTACCGCCTCGAGAAAATGGCGTGTTAATTTCTTTCTCCAACTATTACAAATTTCTACACTTGAAAGTGCTCGATTTTGGTGTACTGAAGCATAGAACTAGGAAACTTCAGCCCTTCAGCTACGTGGTGCCATTATTAGATCCGGAAAGGGGCCCCTGGAACGTGGAGAAATTGGCTGCAAACTGGTGAGTGCTTTGTTTCTGATTTCCGTTGTGTGGTACCAACAATTAACCTATGGACCTTAATTATTTCGTGATTTCATATCAATATATTTATGTTTGTTCGCGCTTCATTTAATAAAATATGTACAGTCCACTGCAGTTATCGTTTTTCTAATTGCGCGCAAACATAAAGTGTTCCTTCGAACGAATTATTTAAATTTACTCCATACGACGGTATTAATAAGTCGGCCATTTCACATTTTCGCCGAGATCACACGGCCTTGAATTTTGCCAATCGTATTGAACCGAGAGAGATTTTCGTTCGACCTTCGGTTTCGGCGCAGTTCACCTGTTTTCGGCTCGCTGCTATGGTAACGCAGGGTCTAACGCGTGGTCATTTCAGTAAAACAACAAACAAAACAAAAATCGAGAAGCAATCAAAACAAACAAACACAATTTCTGTGATTAGATTTGTTCCATACCATTTCGATATTAAAACATTTTTCATCAATTGCGATAAATTAGTGCATATTTTCGACAATTCGTCATTTTTCTATTTCAGAAGCATTAATTTAGCGTTAATTGTATATTTACCGACAATTTCGTCATTTCAAAGGTAAAATCATGTCTATCAAAAAAGCCGTGTAAAAACGCAAGGGTTTTTTATCTGCGATCACCGAGTGTTATGTGTTTTCACAAACCGCGGCAACGGACGCAAAAGCGAGAAACGAGTTTCAAGTGAGGTATTCCGATTTGGATGAAACCTTCGATAAATGCATGTTGGCACATAATGATGTCATTATGTTTATAGACGACTCGGACGACAAGGAGTTTAAAACGCAGGATGCGATCCTTTCAGAAGCTCGTAAATATTTTTATGCGTGTAAAGGGGTTTACTCTGAAATATTTCCGGTTGAGGCCCCATCTTTTTCGGGATCATATGTTCGCCAAAACGAATCTGAAACTCCAAAACTCAAAGAGTTAGATATTCCCATATTTCGAGGTGATAAAAAATTATGGCCAAGCTTTTTTGATCTTTTTAATAACATTATAGATCAAAATCAAAGTCTAAGTAACGTCCGAAAACTTCAATATTTATTTTCATATCTCGAGAATGAGCCTTTAAAATTGATATCAGGGATTAGCTTATCTGATCCAAATTATAAAATTGCTTACGACAAATTAGTCAATAGATATCAAAACAAGCGAGACCTCGCAAATGATGCTTTGAGCACAATTATGAACTCTACATTAAAAAACGAGTCAGCTAAAGAATTGCGTAATTTAATTGACACCTTTTCAGAATCCCTAGAAATTTTAAAATCACTTAGCTTTGACGTTGACAGTTGGGACTTTATTATTTTTTTCATTTTGTTAGAAAAATTGGATATTCCGACGCGTTCAAATTTCGAAATGAGTCACGCCAATACTAATACCGAAATTCCCACTTTTCAGTCACTTTTTCAATTTCTAGAAAAAAGATGTAAAGTTTTGGAATCACTTCCTCAATCAACAGCTCCCAAAAAGGTGCCTACCTATCAAAAATCAAATTCTATGCAAAATCAGTTTGGGCAAAAGCCTACCTATCAAAAATCAAATTCTATGCCAAATCAGTTTGGGCAAAAGCCTACCTATAAATCATCATCAACCAGAAAAAATTATGTCTTGCGTGTTTTCATCCCTCGCATTGGGTAGACATGTGCAAATCAAAATATTCATGCAGGACTTGCAATAGTAAAAGGCACCACACTTTAACTCATATCTTAGAAACTAATAAAGAGTCTGGAAGCCAAGATACTAGTCCTGTCATTCACACACCACCTGTCAATAATCTTCATGTGTCATTAAATACCTCAGGATCTTCAGGTACCTTTCTTTTATGCACCGCCATAATAGATGTTATGGACGGTTGCGGAAATTTTCAACCTGTAAGGGCACTGCTTGATTCTGGATCACAGACAGGATTCATCAGTGAAAAGTGTATTCAGCGTCTTAATCTTCCTAGGCGAAGTTACACCACTGAAATATTCGGATTAAATCAAATGTCTTCTCTTACTTCCAAAGGGCTCGTTCAATGTCACATTAAGCCACAAGGACAGGTCACTCCTTTACTTAATTTCGAAGCAATTGTTGTTCCACAACTATGTTCCAATATGCCTACATTCACTTTGAACGATAATCAGTGGAAACACTTGAAAAACCTTAAACTTGCCGACCCATCTTATTTCAAATCTAGACCTGTGGACCTAGTTATTGGTTGCGAGCTATTCGCACAGATATTCAAGGAGGGCAGGGTTCTTGGACAAATAGGGCAACCTTCAGCCCTTGAAACCATCTTTGGCTGGGTCGTCATGGGAAAAGTTGACGAAGTAGGTAATCTTACGGAACGAACCAGTTGTTTTTTAACGAGTCATTCACCTCCTTTAGAGGTCATTATCCCTAGGTTTTGGGAAATCGAACATTTGCCTAAAAAACAAATCTTATCAAAGGAGGAAAAACAAGCGGAATCAATATTTACTGCGAGTGTCGTACGACAACCGAGCGGTAGATTCATGGTAGATCTTCCGTTTAGGGATAAAATAAACCCTGACCTAGGAAATACTTATCCGCAAGCTTATCGTAGATTTTTACTTCTAGAAAATAGATTACTCAAAAATCCTGATCTGTACACTGCCTATTCTAGTTTCATGCAAGACTATATCGATTCTAATCACATGAGTCTAGTTTTACCTAGTCAACCAAAAGTCGGCGTATCATGTTTTTTGGCACATTATTGCGTACTAAAGCCGGAAAGCTTAAGTACAAAATTAAGGGTAGTCTGGGATTGTTCGGCAGTCACCCCAAAGAATATTAGTCTCAATGACACGTTGTTATCTGGACCGAAACTTCAAAAGGATATTGCTTCTTTACTCCTTACGTTTCGTCTTAATCCTATTGCCTACATTGCTGATATCAAACAGATGTTCCGTCAAGTCCTTATCAATCCTTATCACCGTCCTTATCAAAGGATATTATGGAGGTTTTCTCCACAGGACCCACTTTCAGTGTGGGAACTTTCTACTGTCACTTGTGGCATGACATGCTCACCTTTTCTAGCCATGCGTACATTAAATGAGCTGGCAGAGAGAGAAAAGGAACGTTTTCCTATGGCTAATACTGTTCTAAAAACGTCAATTTACATCGACGATATCTTGGGAACTAGCCCTTCGCTTTCTGAAGCTCTTTCCCTTCAAACGGAACTCAATGATTTGTTGAAGTCGGGAGGATTTAAACTTAAAAAATAGGCAAGCAATTGTCCTGAGTTATTGGCAACATTGCCAGAATCCGATCGTCAAATGCCTCTCTCTTTTGACAAGGATGAACCACACTTTATCAAAGTTTTAGGCCTTCAGTGGCATCCAAAAAACGACATTTTTTCTTATCAATGCCGAATGAAGGACAAACCCCCAACTAAACGCTCTATTTTATCTATCATAGGAACAATCTTCGATCCCTTAGGTTTTCTTTGTCCCTTGTTGATACAGGCAAAATTTATTTTGCAACAGTTGTGGATATCGAAAATAGGCTGGGACGAAGAACCAGATTCTTCTATCATCGACTCTTGGAACAAACTTCGTTCTGAATTCCCGCTTCTTTCCAATTTTCAATTACCCCGACAAATCAAACTGTCAAAAACCAATACCTGTCAAATCATCGGCTATTGTGACGCTTCAATTCGAGGTTACGCAGAAGAGGAAAACATAAAATCTGTCTTTCTCATATCTGCAAAATCTAGGGTCGCGCCTATAAAGTCACAAACTTTGGCTAGGCTAGAACTCCTAGGCGCATTTCTTTTAAGCGAATTAATTGACTTCGTCTTATCTAGCTATGAAGGAAAAATAACTTTTACAAATATCGTTACTTTCTGCGATTCGCAAGTCGTATTGCACTCGCTTTCATCCCCTCCTAATCGCTGACAAACCTTTGTTGGAAATCGAGTCAGTAGAATCCAAGAAATCATTCCCTCAAACTCATGGCGCTACATTCCTTCTGCTTTAAATGCAGCCGATATTGCGTCACGAGGGGCCACCCCCTCACAGCTCATTTCACATGACATGTGGTGGAACGCACCGTCGTTTTTGTGGTCTCCTGAAAACGAATGGCCCGATTTTCATAAATCAAAAATGCCGATTGATTTCGGAGATATTAATCTGGAGGAAAAGCCAATGGTCTGTTGCAATGCGATAATTGACGTTAACTTCTTAGATCAGCTTCTTATCAAATATTCATCTATATCAAAAATTCAACGTATCATTTGTTATGTCCTTCGAATAGTTAACCTTTTTCAAAACCATTCCTATCAAAAACCCATTAAGCCGCCGGACCAAAAAGTTATTTTTGAGAATATTGTTTTTCCTACCACCGGTGAGATGCAAAGTGCGTTATACCTTCTTATCAAACGCGTTCAAGGTTCTTGTTTTTCTGAGCTTTTTTCCGCGTTATCTAAGGATAAACCAATACCGAAACCTTTTCGAAAACTTTCACCTTTTCTTGATGAAAATAATATCATTAGAGTCGGTGGCAGATTACAAAAATCTGACCTTTTGTCTTATTCTGCAAAACACTCCGTCTTACTTTCGAGTAACCATCGTTTAACTACTCTTCTTATCGAGTCCACTCATAGACAATACCTTAATCCTGGGTTTAAAACATTACATAATCTGCTTTTACAGCAATTTTGGATATTATTTGCCAGACGGGCAATTCAAAGAACCATATCCAAGTGCTTGCAATGTTTTAGAATCAACCCTAAACCCTATAGACCGCCCATAATGAGTTCTCTTCCCGCTCATCGAATCAATCAACTTAAACCTTTTTCGAGTGTAGCTATCGACTTTTGTGGACCTTTCTTTGTGATTCCTCATCGTTACCGTGGTTGTAAAGCTTTCAAATCGTATGTCTGTGTGTTTGTCTGTTAACCATGGAACTGTCCACCGAATGGTTTGTAGGTGCATTCCATCGATTCATTTCCAGACGTGGAAGCGTGACGCAATGCTGGTCAGATCAGGGCAGTAATTTTATAGGGTTTCGTAACCAATTACTTGATTACGCAAGAAGTGCGTCCACCAGACTTTCTATTCGTTGGCATCTGGGACCTCCTTTCAGAAGCTGGTCAAAAGTTTTAAAACTCACTTTGTTCGAGTATCATGGAAATGTCCACCCTTACATGTCGCATAGAAGCCGTCCTTAATAGTCGCCCTTTATCTCCTGCCTCTTCAGACCCACACGATCTTCAACCTCTTACCCCTGGGCATTTTTTGACCCTTGAACCCCTTAATTCAGAAATTCCGGAGTCAGATTTGTCCGAGGTTCCCCTAAATCGGCTCTCGAGATGGCAACTAATCCAAAAACTACATAATGATTTTTGGAAACGGATTTCTGTAGAGTATTTGCATACGCTACAACAGCGACACAAGTGGGCTGATTCGTCCCCAAATATCAAATTAAATGATTTGGTTATCATAACGAGTGATCACATCCAATCACCTTTGAAATGGCCAGTCGGTCGGGTTCTCGAATTGCATCCCGGCGGAGACGGTCAAGTGCGTGTAGCGACGGTATGAACGGCTACCGGTGTTTACAAGCGGCCAGTTGTAAAACTGTGCCTCTTGCCGAATTAAAAGTAATTTTAATTTTTTCTACCTATTACCGGGTATTACAATAGGTTTTTCTTTATTTTTATTTTTTTTGAATTTTTTGTTTGTTTGTTTTGCCTTTTTCGGGTTTTCGTTATCTCTAAATAAACTTACGATACTTATCTGTTTTCCATTCATTTATATTTATCGGTCGATCATTTTTTCTTATATCTATATTTGTCCGGTTGATATTCTAAAATTGTGTGTTTTGGAGGGCAGTTATGTGCTAAATTTCGCGGTTGTTTTTAAAATTTTAAAACCACACAATTGGACGACGGACAGAGTACATTTTCCGCGCATTGGACATGCGCACCAAGAATCAGTGAGATCCTTTTCTACCGCCTCGAGAAAATGGCGTGTTAATTTCTTTCTCCAACTATTACAAATTTCTACACTTGGAAGTGCTCGATTTTGGTGTACTGAAGCATAGAACTGGAAACTTCAGCCCTTCAGCTACGTGGTGCCATCATTAGATCCGGAAAGGGGCCCCTGGAACGTGGAGAAATTGGCTGCAAACTGGTGAGTGCTTTGTTTCTGATTTCCGTTGTGTGGTACAGTCGGGGACTTTTTAAATTGCCGTCCTCGAAAATAACAAATATTCCTATTTGAAATTCGGAAAAGTATTTTGAACCAAAACAAAAATATTGTAAACTTTGCCTCGGTCTGTATACATACATATTTAGAAATTTATCTTTTTTAATTTCTTTAAATGATTAATTTTGACAGAAAAAATACAACGGCAATTTAAAAAGTCCCCGACTGTACCAACAATTAACCTATGGACCTTAATTATTTCGTGATTTCATAACAATATATTTATGTTTGTTCGCGCTTCATCTAATAAAAGATATACAGTCCACTGCAGTTATCGTTTTTCTAATTGCGGGCAAACATATAACAAGCGGTGATCACTTTAACTTGTGCTTCCAGCATTTATTTTGCTACTCCTTCGTTTTCCTTTATTAAACCAGTGCGAGAGAAAAAAACAAAACTATTCTCGATTACAGTCCCTCACTAAAACAAAGGAATTAGAAACATGCCGCAATCGTCTAGACCCTCGTAAAGTATCTTATTTTGTTCCTCTTTTGTTAAACTGATGCGAGAAAAAGAGACAAAACTATTCTTGATTAGAAGGTAGTCCCTTTGGACCTATTAGTACTTTGTAAAGGGTCAAATGCGACGTTTTTGACCTGTCTCTTTACGGTTCGGAATTGTTTTCCTGTTTTTTCTTAAAATATATTTTCGATCTGGACTCAAAATTAATCTTAAAAGACTTTAAAATGGTGTGGCAGTGTATTTTGTGCTAAAATCTCGACCATCTTAATCCAGAAGTTTCGTTTTACAAGTAAGTTAAGTAACTTGTTTGACCTTCAAAACAAAACAAAGACCAGTGCCGTAGAAATCAATATAAAATCAGAAAAAATTATTAGGCTATTATATAAATAATTATTTATTTGTTAAAAGTGTTTAAACATAAGTTTAGTTAAAAATGTACAGGGTGTCCCAAATTTTGGGGTTTTGATACTTTTAACTTAACTACGAGCCTTGATTTTCAACAGATAAGGTAAAAAAGGTCTTATTAATATGGAAAGTATTTTTTTACGTATACCTTTTTTAATTAACCGTTTTTTTTGTGTAAACAGTTTTTTTAGATTTGGATCGAGGCAATTTTTTAGATTGGGTTAGTCCTTTTTACCTACTCTGAATTTTTAAGGTTGTCTAACCTAAAATAAAATACACCAAGCTAAAAGCATCCTAATCAACCATCTAAAAAGTGTAAAGACGAGGTCTCTACATGCAGATTTGTTTTTAACCCTATAAAATGTCAGCAAAATTTTATATTCAAAAAATTTAAAAACAATAAACTATAGTAACTTACCTACTTATTATTTTTTTCATTGTTAAATAAAATCCATTTCTAAGGATGATTGCAATTTATTTAAAAACGAAAAGTAAATTTCGACCCTGGTATCTAAATAACCCTATTTTTTAGATCATTTATAAAATATTTTTTGTTCCTTATTTTTAACTATAAGCGAGACGATAAAAATATATGTTTTTTTATTTAACTCATTTTAAATGTTAAATAAAAAAAGTTATTTTTCAAAATACTATCAGCATTAAGTGATGTGTCAAAAAATAAAACTGGCAAATAAAATTAATTTAAAATAAAACGAAAATGATATTTTGTTCAAATTGCATTGCAAAAATATTCTGTTTAAAAGACAATTTGATTTGACATTTTGTTCAAAAATTACTTTTTTAAATGACATTTTGTTCAAATGGCGTTTTGGTTGAAAACAGTTTGTTTTAAAACATCTTTTTCAAAAACATTTTGTTCAAACATCCACCTGATAAAAAAACTTTAGTTTTTCGAAACATTTTTTTAAAAACATAATATTTTCGAATGACTTTTTTTTCAAACATTTTGTTTGAATGTCAATCTGATTGAAAACATTTTGTTAAAAAATATCTTTTCTACATGACATTTTGTTCGAAAGCAATGGGTTTGTATGACATTTTGTTCAAATGGCAGAAAGCATTGAGTTTAAATAATATAATGTTCAAATTTTTTGGTTTCAAAAATATGTTGTTCCAATGACGATCTGATGGTACACTTTTATGAAAATATCTTTTTTATATTATATTTTTTTGAAAAACATTTTGTTCAATGACATTTTGTTCAACATTTTTAAATGAGAATCTCTTCAAAAACATGTTCAACTGTGTTTTTAAAACATTTTGTTCAAATGATAATCTGACCGAAACCATTTTGTTCGAAAACATCTTTTTTAAGTGACATTTTGTTCGAGTTGCATTTTTTTCGAAAACATTTTGTTTGAGAATCTGATAGAAAACTTTTTATTCAAAAATTGCTTAAATTCATATGACATTTTGTCAAATTGTTTTGTTCAAAATATCTTTTTTGGAGTTTTGAGAATTGATTAGAGTTCAGTGTGGTTAGGTTAACAGGTTAGGATCAATTGATAAAGCTACCACCGATTGCGACCTCCCAAAAAGAGACACACAGGAGCTAGTTTTTCAAAGAGTTTTCTGTTTGAAGAAAATGTTTTTGAACCAAACGTTATTCAAACAAAATGTCATTCAAAAAAGATGTTTTTGAACAAATTGTTAAAAAAAAATGTCAATTGAACAAAACATCATTCGAAAAAGATGTTTTTGAAAAAATTATAATAAAGCAATTACCACAGAACAGAAATTGATATGTTGCACTTTTTTCCAGTTTCTTTCTAATGAAACTGCTGATGAAAACCGAGATGGTGGTACGGCGGAATAAGTGTCGCATTAACTTTTCTCAAAATAACTCGCTTTAAAAAAGAGTTGTTTTTTAGGTACATATTTTTTGTAGATTTTTGTAGACACACCTTTAATCTTACTAAAAGGGACAAAACCACCGTCATAGGAGGCAGTAAATATAAATATAGTTGCAAGAAATTTTAAATTCAGGGAAAATTAAAAATATGTAGAGTAGCATAACCAAAAAAACTATTTTAGTTCTGGCCATGGTTACTATCCTAATTAAAACAAATGGGTAAAAGTAACCCCACTAATGGGGTGCATCTTAATAAATCCCCAAAGTAAGCAAATTGTCTCCCCATCAAAGCAATAAATCGAGAACTTTTTCAAAAAAAGTCCAAAATATCCTTATCCAAATAGAGCTCCGTTACTTTTTTACAATATTATTACCAATTTTTCATAAAAAAAGGAACTAAAATTATATTTACTTTTTTATATACAAAAGAAAAGTAGGCTCTACACATAGTATCTAGCTTTAAAATTGTAATAATGGGGGTGATCTAATTGTCGCTAGGAAAAAGAGAACCTTTAATACCGTTTACGGCTGCTGGAGACGACTTCACAATTCTCGGTGAGTGCCCCGGTTCGAAAATCAAGTGAGCTCTCAAGTTTTTATTAGAGCCTGACTCCTATTTTTAATGTACGACGTCTGTATTTGAGAACATAATCTCAACAATGCTATTAATGTAAATTTTTATTGTCAATGGGTATCTATTCAGCTGTAAACTAAATTAAATTGCTTGTTTTAATAAGTTAGGTATTTACTTTTAATAAATAAATATTTTGCCGCCGTCACTGGTAAATCGATCGACCATAAAGAATAAACATACGTCTGCTGTGTGCCGCACAGCGTTGCCATCGTCTTTCCAAAAAATATTTCTATTCTTTTCCAACTTATTGAAGCATCTAGGGGTCAAATCGAATTATTTTGATGAATGAATTTTTGCCGCGGTACCTGGTCTCCTCCGGTTAATACGTTAATGGGTTTGGTTAGGTTAGGTTTGGTTAGGTTTGGTTAGGTTTGATTAGGTTTGGTTAGGTTCGGTTAGGTTTGGTTAGGTTCGGTTAGGTTCGGTTAGGTTCGGTTCGGTTCGGTTCGGTTAGGTTCGGTTAGGTTCGGTTAGGTTCGGTTAGGTTCGGTTAGGTTTGGTTAGGTTCGGTTAGGTTCGGTTAGGTTCGGTTAGGTTCGGGTAGGTTCGTGTAGTTTCGGGTAGGTTCGGGTAGGTTCGGTTAGGTTTGGTTAGTCTGGGTTCGGTTCGGTTCGGTTAGGTTAGGTTCGGTTAGGTTCAGTTAGGTTCGGTTAGGTTAGGTTTGGTTAGGTTTGGTTAGGTTTGGTTAGGTTTGGTTAGGTTTGGTTAGGTTTGGTTAGGTTTGGTTAGGTTTGGTTAGGTTTGGTTAGGTTTGGTTAGGTTTGGTTAGGTTTGGTTAGGTTTGGTTAGGTTTGGTTAGGTTTGGTTAGGTTTGGTTAGGTTTGGTTAGGTTTGGTTAGGTTTGGTTAGGTTTGGTTAGGTTTGGTTAGGTTTGGTTAGGTTTGGTTAGGTTTGGTTAGGTTTGGTTAGGTTTGGTTAGGTTTGGTTAGGTTTGGTTAGGTTTGGTTAGGTTTGGTTAGGTTTGGTTAGGTTTGGTTAGGTTTGGTTAGGTTTGGTTAGGTTTGGTTAGGTTTGGTTAGGTTTGGTTAGGTTAGGTTTGGTTGGGTTCGGTTCGGTTCGGTTCGGTTAGGTTAGGTTGGGTTAGGTTTGGTTAGGTTCGGTTAGGTTCGGTTAGGTTCGGTTAGGTTAGGTTTGGTTAGGTTAGGTTCGGTTAGGTTTGGTTAGGTTCGGTTCGGTTCGGTTCGGTTCGGTTAGGTTCGGTTAGGTTCGGTTAGGTTTGGTTAGGTTCGGTTAGGTTTGGTTAGGTTTGGTAAGGTTTGGTTGGGTTCGGTTAGGTTCGGTTAGGTTTGGTTAGGTTCGGTTAGGTTCGGTTCGGTTAGGTTAGGTTTGGTTAGGTTAGGTTTGGTTAGGTTCGGTTAGGTTCGGTTAGGTTCGGTTAGGTTCGATTAGGTTCGGTTAGGTTCGGTTAGGTTTGGTTAGGTTTGGTTAGGTTAGGTTAGGTTCGGTTAGGTTCGGTTTGGTTCGGGTAGGTTTGGTTAGGTTCGGTTAGGTTCGGTTCGGTTCGGTTCGGTTCGGTTCGGTTAGGTTATATAGAATCGTAGATTTCTCCAGGGTGAAGTAAAATCATAATGAAAAGGATTGAAGGGAAAGTCCAAAATACTTCACAATCTTTTTTATTTCTTAAAACACACTACGCGTTTCGATATGTAAATATCATTATCAAGTGTGATCTGCAAGCAAAATAAAACCGGATCTTAGTTAATAAAAAAAAAGTATCAAAAAAATTACTTACAGAAAATAAAAATCCCTCTTTTAAGGACAAAATCTGGAACACAAGTCAAAAAAATAAAATAAAACCACACAATTAAACAAACATCTTAACCTTAAAATTTAAATACAAACAACAATATTAAAAACAAAATAGATAAAATAAATTTAAAATTGGTACAACTAACGACATCTTACAAAAGTTTAAAATACTAAAATTAGTTTAAAAGAGTAAAGGTTCAAAGTTAAATACAATATGTTAAAAATCAATAAAATATAAAACAAAATCGATCGGGACAAGAAACAGTTTTTAAAAACATTTAATTAAAATAATTGATAACTTTCGCTACCTCTCTACAGTACTTAGAACATTAGTATCATTTTCCAATTTAGCATTTCAAAGTTTTCCAAAAAATTAAGTTTTCTACCCTTATGTGCATCATGTAACATCTTAAAGTTATTATCTATAGTAAAATTATGACCTAACTCTCTCAAATGCATACCGAATGCCGAACGTTTATCAGACGGCGATTTTTGAGAGTTAAGGTGTTCTCTGATTCTAACTTTAAAACTACGTCCCGTTTGTCCTACATATTTAGCAGGGCACGAACCACATGACAACAGATAAACACCGCTCTTTTCTAAATTCGGAACATGGTCTTTTAGTCTACTAAAATATGTTTTTAAACTGGAAAATGACTTATAAACTATTCTAATATTTTTATTTAACGAGTTTAAAACATTGCCAATCTGTAAAGAGACAGTACCCAGAAAAGTTAATTTAACATATCTTGGTGGCTGATAAGGAGGAATGGATACATCTTGAGTATCAGACAGAAGATTTTTTAAAAACAAATTATACTTTTTCTTAATCAATCTGTTAATTGCAGATCACACTTGATAATAATATTTACATATCGAAACGCGTAGTGTGTTTTGAGAAATAAAAAAGATTGTGAAGTATTTTGGACTTTCCCTTCAATCCTTTTCATTTCGGTTAGGTTAGGTTCGGGTAGGTTCGGTTAGGTTCGGTTAGGTTTGGTTAGGTTTGGTTAGGTTCGGTTAGGTTCGGGTAGGTTCGGTTAGGTTTGGTTAGGTTTAGTTAGGTTCAAAAGGAAATAGACGAAGCTCGAAATAAATTAAAAGATATCTCGAGGAATACTCCTTGGAAGCCAAGCTTTAATTTCAGGGGTAAGATATTGTAATTTAGGGTTCAGATCGCAATCTAAATTGCGTGGAGTTTGGACCGCGTTTGGGATAGAATTAAATTGATGAAAACTGTAAATTTAAATATGCTTAATGACAAATTTTAATATTTAGGTATCAACCGTTGAAGCTACGATCAAACTACCAAGCTATGAAACTAGCAGAAAAATTATCAAGCGTGAGCGCACCGATAAAGAAAATATAGCAAACACATTTGTAGAATTAAAAACCAGTAAAGGTAACCAATTTCTTCTATGGGACTCTAAAAATGACGTAGAAAATGAAGATTCGCGAATCTTGATGTTTGGAACGGCGGAAAATGTAAACCTTTTGCTTCAGTTCAAAAATTGCTCGGTGGATGGCACATTTAATGTGGCCCCACAAGCAATGTTTACCCAATTGTTTACCATTCATGTCATTGTGGAAAAGAAGGCAATACCCATGATATTTATACTTTTTAGAAAACAAACAGGCTGCTACATACCTTAGGGCTTTCCAAAAACTAAAACAGCTTAATCCCAGTTTAGCACCTGATAGCATCCTTGTTGATTTTGAAATCTCATGTTTTTCAAAACTAAAAGAAGTTTTTCCTTATGCGGATATTGCTGGATACTTTTTTCATTTAACCCAAAATCTCTGGAGAAATATCCGAAGACTTGGCTTTGTCAACAATTACAAATCCTCAGAAAAATTTAGGTTAAATTGCAAAATGTTAGTAGCTTTGGCATACGTGCCCACAGTCGATGTTCAGTTCGCTCTAGAAATAATTTCGGAAAATGTTGTCGAAGAAATGCGACCATTAGTTGATTATTGGGAGAGGACATAATGTGGGAAAGCGCATCGAAAAAATCGCTCCAAAATTTGATATCAACATGTGGAACAAACAACAGCCTTAAAGCTTGGCATCTCTCCTTTCAGCAGTCTCTTGGCTGCTTTAATCCCTCAATAAATAAGCTACTAAACCAAATGATTAAGGAGCAGGACTTAGTGGAAGCCTACGTTCTAAAATATCAAGCTGGTTTTAGAGCAACTAACGCAGCTCACTCGAAGCGTTACCAAAAAAATCTACGAATTTTAAAATTACTGAAAGATTACGCGTTTCGTAATGTTGAGCAACATGTAAAAGCAATTGCTTATAACTTAGCTTTATATTAATTGGTAATTAAATAATTCAATATACACTAGGCTTTGTATTTGAACCTGTTGTTAAAAAAGTTTTAAGTGGGCGATTGTTGCACGCAATTGGTTGCGCGCTAATGTCCGCGCGCAATTTGAGGCGCGCGCAATTGGCTGGCGCGAAAATGTCCTGCGCGCTATTGACCTAGCGCCCTCTGATACATATACTTGCGCGCAACGCGCGGATTTTGCGCGCATTTGGTTGCGCGCTAATGGTTGAGCGGATTTGTCCGCGCGCTAATGGTTACGCGCATTTGTCCGCGCGCAATTGGCCTGCGCGCAAATGACCTGCGCGCTATTGACCCAGCGCCTTTCTAATCATGTAGCGAGACAGCGTTCATGCTGTTGTTACCCCATGCTTATTGCAACATTTTAGGCAGTTATGTTTACAAAAAAGAAAAAATATTTTTGAAAAATTTTGCAATATTTTTGAATAAAAATGAAAAACTTACTGTCGAATAATATAAATCACCAATTCTTGCTAGATTATGTCTGCCTTTTTTATGGCAAAAGTGACAAGAGATGTAATCAATGGTATTACGCATATCTGGCATGCGTGTTGACATTAAAAATCGTTAAATTGATCCCCATATGCCTAGCATGCATGCTGGCGTTCAACACGATTACAAATGCAGCTTTAGACGAGGTTAGGGTTTCCATCTCCCCGGATTTGGTTGGGTTTTAACCATTGACTTCTATACCCTACGGGTAGACCCGGCATGGGCCTTAATTGCCATTATATCAAGCTTTTATCGCAATTGACTAAATACAAGTAAGAATTTAATGAGCAAGACAGGGATGAAAATAGAATTTCGGTTTGGTAAGTCCGAATACATGCAACATCGCAAAAATATTCTATTTGCTTGTCTTGGATAAAAAAGGGCAGTGTGGCAGCAAAATAAAAATTTTGAATTCCACTAGAATTTTTTTATCAACAATTTTCTGTTTGAATAATAAATAATTCATGAATACTTACTTGTGTATACTGTGTTTACAAAATTCCCTTCAGTAAAAAAAAAGAGTAAAAAGAATTTCTAAGCATGCTAAGTGCAGTGGATCTATTAAAATTATTGTTTTCATCTTAGAACTTTACAAATGTTGTACCTTCCAGGTAAAATATTTTCTTTCTTTGAACAAGGGTCTTCTTCAACTCTTCTCTTCTTGGGTGGACTACAAGTTATGCTCGAGTCAGATGAAATTTCGGAACTAAAAATTTCAATTCGGAATGGGACAACTGGGCGCCGGCCAACTCGGCGCCGTCAACAGGGCGCCATGCCAGGCCTAATGGGCGCCGGACTATTTTTTTTCCGATAAAATGTGCAGATAAAAAACAAAATAAATATGATATTTATACAAAAATTTCAACATCTATTAAGTCGAAATTTGGTAGGTGTCGTTTTCTGCGACTTGAAACACCGCCAAGTTCCATATTCGATACATATCGATGCATAAATAAGAAAATCCGCCATTTTGGATCCGCCATTTTAATTTTTTTAAGTTTGTTTTTCATCTGCACATTTTATCAAGAAAAAATATTTTAGTCCGGCGCCCAGTTGGCTCGGCGTCCAGTTGGCCCGGCGCCCAGTTGGCCTGCCGCCCAGTTGGCCCGCCGCCCAGTTGGTGGCGCCGAGTTGGCGGCGCCCAGTTGTCCTAAACTGCAACACATTTCAGGGGTCTGGTACGTTTTACCCTTTCTTAAAACTACGAAGTTTTTTGAAAAATGATAATTTCAGACCATTTTATAGTGATTTCTAAAAAAAAAAATGCGGAAAATCGTATATTTTGTTAAAAAAATTGAAATTGAAAAATTCTTAAAACCCCATTAAAACCCATATAAATTGCTACAAAACAAGCATTTTCTCATTTTAAACTGAAACAAAACGGTCCCTGACGTCTATCAGCTGTTAACAAAAACTTGAAATAACTAAGGTCACTGATCGAAATCGGGTCCGTTTTTTTGGTCCTTTTATGAAAATGCACAATTTTTAAAGAAGCATGAAATTCAAAACAAAATCTAGAAAATTATGATTCCTACATTTTTACAATTAAAAATTCGTTAATTTGAACATTATATCAATATTTATTCCTTAAAACACTAAAAATTAATAATTATCTACTTTTTTAAAATTTTTCGAAGGTCTAACCGACCGGTCTAACGGTTCGGTTCGATTTGGTTAAACTAAACCGTACCTAACTGAATGTAGCTAAACCTAACCGAAACAAACTGAACCTAGCGGAACCTAACCAAACATAATCAAACTGAACCAAACCTAGCCGAAGAAAACTGAACCTAACCGAACCGATTCGAAACGAACCAAACCGAACCAGACCGAATCTGGCTGAACCTAACCAAAACAAATTAAACCTAGCCGAACCGAACCAAACATAATCAAACTGAACCAAACCTACCCGAACCAAACCGAAC
This sequence comes from Aspidapion aeneum, assembly GCA_963576565.1. Classification (NCBI taxonomy): domain Eukaryota; kingdom Metazoa; phylum Arthropoda; class Insecta; order Coleoptera; family Brentidae; genus Aspidapion; species Aspidapion aeneum. The sequence continues at coordinate 76,798,130 of OY755038.1, read as the reverse complement.
CGAACCGAACCGAGTCGAACCAACCAAACCAAACCAAACCGATCCGTTAGATTCGGTTTGGTTCGGTTCGATTTGGTTAAACCGAACCTAACCGAAAGTAGCTAAACCTAACCTAAACAATCCTAGCGGAACCTAACCGAACATAATCAAACTGAACCAACCTAACCCAACCCAACCCAACCTAACCCAACATAACCCAACCTAACCCAACTCAACCCAACTCAACCCAACCTAACCCAACCTAACCTCACCCAACCTAACCCAACCCCAGGGGGTAACCATTGTCCATAATCGTCGAAAATCGAGTTAGGATTAGTGTATGCGACCATAAAAATTGAGTGGCGCGTGAGTGTTTGGTCTTCAAATTCAAAAAAAAAAATTTCAAAATCTTTTTTTCCGCACTCTGGGCACCCTAATAAACCGTAATCTGGTTACCCTAATCTATCGCAATCAAAGAAAATCGGTAATCGAAGTGTCACAAATTTTTTGTTGGTTTCTATTCTTCTTTTATATCATGTAGGACAAAATTATTAATTAAACTAAGTGACCTTATTAAGTAAGACAGCATGATGGTCAAATGACATTAGAAGGACATACACATATGATACCGGCCTGTAGACCGGTCGCGGTGGCGTCATATAATAATAAATATATACCTTCGCGATGAGAGACCAAAATTTAACTTAAAATTACTGTAAAGTCCGCAAAAAACATAAAATTTATCGAAATTTATAAAAACATAGATCAGTGTGTGTAACAATTCATCAAGATGTATAAAACTCGACCGTGACATGTCAAAAGTTTGGTTCGAAAAAACAAAAACAACTGGATAAAAATCGGTATGTAAGCATTTAAAAAAAAATCATTTTTAAGAAAATCAAATACTTTTTGTTAATTTTCTTGCAATGCAAAAAAACATTGTTGTAATAAGTTTTGAGTAGACTGGTAAAACGTACCAGAACCCATTTCAGGGCAAATTATTATTAAAAAATAATCTTATAAGTGCGGGGAAGTGACACTTTCACGGTCGCAGAAAAAACTATCTATCGTGACGCTACTGAACTTTCTCGTGTTTTAGCAAAAACTATCCGTCAAGACGACTTACCCATGAAATGTTTTTTTATGGATTTTTTTTCTTCTTTTGCACAAAAAACAATTTCGGACCATGTTTGAACTCAAATAGTTACTTCTAAACTTGTTTTTAAACGTTTTAAGATTTCTTTTTGTAATATTCCCGCACAAAATTCAAAAAAATTCATTTCCGTACTTAGACAACATTGTCTATCAGTTTTCCCTGTATAATCCGACTAGCAGGTAGAATCACTCAAAATACGGCAGGTGGATTAAAGGTAGCCAGCTGCTTTTCTGTCGCACTTATGCCGTCAGTGTGAAAGAGATAAAAGTACCCATATATTATCTAGGGTATTATTAGCATGCAAAATCAGCCTATCTTTGTCCGTTTCACATGTTCAATAATGTCTATCTCTGTTTTTATTGTAAAAGAAATACCTGCCCTTAGAAACCAAATTGGATAGGGTCAATAAAAAATGCCTTGTCTTTCCGTCTCTAAAGCCCTTTCAGGTTCATTATATACAACTCAATGGTTTTAACCCTTTGCGGACGAATTTAATTTTTTCTTAAAAAATATGATTTACTTTAAAAAAATCAAGATATTTTATATCTAAGAGAGAGTATTTTTTTAATAATGCTGTTAAATCTAGGCAAAAAAGTCTAACACATCAGTTGACGGCTAAGCAGCCATTGATATAGAAATTAATCGACGGAATCAAAAAGGAACAGGGAAACGAAGTCGAAATAGAAATTGCTCAAACTGCAACGTGTACAGCATTATCAAGTACCAAAAAATATTAAAAAAGCAAAATAAAAATTGTTATAACAATAAAATATTCTATTTTGTAGCATTTCAAATTAAAGTAATATGTAACGATGGCTACGTGTGTACCACCTAATACAGCACTGGATTACTTCCAGAAAATTAGAAAGAGGTTTGGTACAAGGACGACCAATCTAATCCACCACCAAATAAACTTATAGTTTTCAACAGAACAAGCTTTTATTTAGTTGGTGGGTTATTATGGTTGGCTCGCCGGTCGGTTAGGCCAAAATTTTTAACAGCTTTTCGGTGTTAACGTTGCTACCTGTAAAGTTTTTAAATCAGATGATGGCTGCTTTTCGTTGAGTCACTTTTAGAAACCACTTACTGGAAATGTGCAGCATGGAAAACTGGTTGTGGGTGCCGAGCATATACGTAATATTTACGTATATATTGCCGAGTACAAAAAATAATTTTGTTGTACGAGAACGACATAATCACGAGTGGTCGCCGCTGTCCAAATTTATTACTCCATTATGTACTAGAGAAACCTCGAGAGCTATAATTTCAAAGTCTAAACCTTTTAAGCACCGGCAGTTTTGAGCAGAATATTTTCAAAAATTAGGCAAAAGAAAAACCTTCATATATGCCGATAAATGGCATATGGATGGAGACCGTGCTACTACTCTTTTATCAGTTAAACACAATACATGCTAAGGTAAATAATGATTACCCATTAGTATTAGCTCCGTTCACTAAAAAAAAAACGAGAAAATTTAGATATTTCTCTTCGAAGTTGTCAGAATGGTACTGTAAATACCACTGCAAGTCCAAAGTATAACGACCGATTTCGAAGCTGGTGCAATAAATGCATGTAAGCTTGTGTTCCTAGCAGCATCCAATCAAAGATGCTATTTTCACTCGAAACAAAATGTATACATGCGTTTCGGTCCAAATGATTGAATCATTTGGACTGAAATGATTCCGATTTTCAAGTGGAAGTGAAAATGGTTGTGGTTGTTGCTTTTTTGACAGCGGATTACGTAAACGTAAATGTTAAAAAAAGGTATCAATATTTTGAAAACACATATGTGCGCAGAAAATAAAGAAATCATAGGAGAATACCAATCTTTGGCCACATGAAGCAACTATTATTGGTCGAGCAAAAACTAATCATGGTGTTAAATCTTGGCAAACGAGACACATCAGTTGATGGCTAAGCAGCCATTCATATAGAAATCAATCAACGCAATAAAAAACGAACAGGGAAACGAAGTCGAAATAAAAATTGCTTAAGCTGCAACGTATATAGCATTATCAAGTACCAAAAAATACGGAAAATTAAAAAAGCAAAATAAAAATTGTTATAAAAATAAAATAGTCTATTCTGTAGCACGATGGCTACATGTGACCTAATACAGCACTGAATTACCTCCAGAAAATTGGGGACTGAAAGAGGTTTGGTGCAAAGACGACCAATATGATACCAATAATATCATTGTACCTTATTAGTTTTAGTCAGAGGAAGAACCTCTATAGGATGTACATTCTCTTAGTTCAATAAATTTGTTTTAAATTAAAAAAATCTAATCCAGCACCAAATAAACTTATTAATATTTTTCTGAGGTATAAAAGAATACGATGGAAGTTGCAGCTGCAAGAATGCCAGATTAAAATGCAGCAAAGCTTGCTGTTTCTATCACGGCCAGTGTTGCTTAAACAAGGTAGAAAAAAGCAGATCTGGCAGAGTCTGACAATGGAAATGAACTGGTGCGCGGCAATATATGACTGGCTCAAACTGAACCGAACCACGAGATGGCTTTAAAGACGACACTAAATCAGAAGATAATAAAGGGTTAAAAATAATACGCCTGCGGATAAAGAAAGGAACGAAAATATGGAACAATCAATAGGTACATTTAAAAGCCTTTACTGATTTTTATTTTAGTTTGCTACTGGCATTTTATTTTTTTGAACTATTCAATGTAATTATTTGCTAAATTTTATTAAATTAAAAAATATATCCACAGTAGTAATCGTTTCTCCATTTTTTTATTTAGATTTTGTCGGCGATTTGAGTATTTATTCCTTTTTGGTGTAGAAGTATTTTTAGCCGATGCCGACAGCATAGAAACAACGTACATTACTATGGCAAAAGGCCTGTATCTACGCTTTCTGATTTGTTTCTGCCAGATAGCACCATGTTCTGCCATTGCGGAGTCACAGTCATGTACTCTTTGCAAGTGAATTAAAATTGCATGTGTATGCCAGAAACATTTACATATTGTAAGAATTGCTTTAGCGCCGCGCCGTTTACGTTGTGCCAGTAAATTAAAATTTCATGAGAATGTATTTTAAAGATTTATTGCCAATACAAAACTAAGCACAATAACACACATTAAAAGTAGATTCTAAAAACTTATATTTTGTCTGGTCCTAGAGACCACCGCCATGTGGTTTTGCATTTGCTACGTTACGAAACCTAACCAAACCCTACCAAACTTAACCGACAACCAGTCAACTCAACAAGACGCATATGCTTGCATAAAACGACGTAATGACTAAGTAAAAACAAAAGCGGAGCGCTGAGATGGTAAAATGAATAGTATAGCAATGTATACTTTTATTGGGCATCGACTAATGATATAAATCTATCGCCCTGCGTTTGCCACAACAATGTACGTTGCACTTCTATACGTCCCGTCCTGTATTAAGAGGTGTAAAGACCAATCGAAACACAAAACAAATTATTTCTACTCAAAAGAAGTTATTTCGATTAAAAATGACCAAATTACAGTTTTTCGTTGGTATGTGGCTTTGAACTGATACGTAAAATTAGAAGTACTCACAGTAATCAATCACTATTGAGAGACATGTAAAATTAAGATTCTAGTTTAAAGATGTCAGTTTAATCTTTAAATAATTAACATTTTTGTCATAAAGTAAAATGTTTTCAACACCACCCATACCACACCAACAAAATATACCACCAGCTTTGCGGGGGCTAGGAGTTGCGAAGGGTCAGAGTGCTCATATTAATTGCTTCAGAAGCATCCAGAGGGTTTTTGGTAACTTAGATCGGATGAAATCAGATTTTTACTTCATTCACGCTTTTGATATAATGCATCCTAAAGCTCTGGAATCATAATTTTTTTTGGAAAACCACGTCGGGTGGATTTTGTATTAAAAAGATGAGTTGGAAAATAATACGATCAAATGCACCTGAGAAGGTATGATACACTTTATTTTTTAAATGAAAACTTTATCTTTTTAGATCTTTTGCTTTTGTTAGTTTAAATTTTAGAAAATTTAATATAAAGGTTATTCGGATGAAAAAGTGTTGCTATTTAAAAGTCCTTATTTGAAACTTGCCAATGTAAGGGTAATGTAAAAAGTCGTCAAAAATCACAAATAAGGGTGTTAGCAAATTAGGGTGTTCAAAAAAGTTAAAACTGTTAAAGTTAAACATAGGGACTGCTCTAAAAAATACATATTTGTATTGACTAACAAAAGCAAATCAAATTTAAAAAACGATTAAGTTAAAATACAGGAGTTTCACTTAAAAAAAACTTGGTGGCATATCTAATTTCGAGGACACCAGGACATATAATCGTATTTTTTTCTAACTTATTCTTTTAAACAATAACTGAGGTGTCTAACTTTTTACTTAAGAGTGTACTGGCTCTCATCATAAATGCCACCACCTCTTCTCTCCCTTAATATGCATGCCACAAAAGTACATATAATATATACAAAGCGAAAAATTTGTAGCCCCATCCGTCACTTTTCATCCCTGGCATAAAAAGTGACACTTTTATCCCTGAAATACGGGATAGAAAGTGTACTTTATAGTAAAGTGCAAAAAAAGTTTTATGGATGAAAGCTTACGACTTCCTAACCTCAAAATGGATAGCTAACGCTTGTTATAACAAATCGCTGCACCATGCGTTTGACGTTGTGGATCCTATTTTGGTGGCAACACTGATTTCAGTGTTACCACACTTATACACTTACTTGAGATTGAGTAAGAAAATGTTAAATATTCGTCTATGGCTGGTACAATTTGGCAACTTTTGGTAAAAATCTTTAAAAATTGCTGCTACAAAAATGAAAAATTTGAAAAGACGAGAACGATTTCACACAGAAAAAGGTGGAGCTTAGCGGTGGTTTGGGTGCGGCAAAACGAGGGTCTAAGGTGGCGCCGCGGTGATCGGACTTCGAAAGCTCGAGAGTCGAAACCGGTATAACCTAAGTGAACGTTAGTCAAACTTGTCAAAAAAGGTCGCGTTTGTTTCTATTTCAGTGACGCCAACAGCGCAAACCCAAAAAAAAAAAAACAGTGCTGTCAACAGAGGCGGGCTCAGCACACCAAACACATGCTGCAGTGATGTTTAGGCGTTTCAGCGATATACAGTGTGTCCACGAATTGAGTGCAGGTAAGGTTCAAATGACAAAATAATTTCGATTTAGATTCTGATTTTTTGGAAATCGCTCATAATTGGTCTAGAACTAAGATGTTAAGAAAATGAGCCAAACATAGCAAAGCATGTGTTTTAATGCTCCTCGGTCGTACTTATTAAGCCAGAAGAAAGCTCAAGTAGATAGAGGGCTTTTTCTTCAAAGGGATTGGCTACGACAGAGTTAAGAGATAAAGTGTGTATAAAAAAATTGTCATTTTGTCTATTTTGGTTTAGGTTTTCTTGTTTAGCTTATTAGCTAGAATGTAAAGTAAACTTTAGGATTATTATCGTCGCCATCGACTTCGTTCCTTTAAGTTCTTAAAAGAGGGGAAAATCGGTACCACGGCAGTTTCGTCAACCTTCCTTCCATAAAAATTCAAATTTTGGGCAGTTGCCAGTTCAGGTAAGACTGAGGTTAAAGGTTCTCTAAATATTATTTCTTGTTATTATTTTCAAAAAAGCTCTATTTTGTTAAGCATGATTGACATGCGGTTATAAGCAAAATAGCGGTAGACGATCGTGTCGGTGCTCGTCTTTGGTTTGATATGATTTGGTAAAGCCTTTGGTGGTATATGGAATAAAGCTTATACAGTCTCGGCTCAAAGACCCATCCTGTCCTTTTCGAGCCCCGTCGCCAGTGCACAGTGCTTTGTTACATAGACAATAATAAATATCGACTATCCACCAATAGTTTTTAAACTGGTAAACAATTTAATATGCGATACCAGTTGGGCCAAAAAATTTTATCAGAAGACGCAGAAAGCATCACCAAAAAACTGCTATTAAAAACATACCTGAAAATTTATATTTTTCAGTTTAATTTTTATAGTAGCCATAAGAGTTTAAAAAAAATGTGATATGCGGGAAAGGGTTTGGTATGTACTTTATATAAACAATAAATTAAAACTTATCAAATGTTAAATTATTTTTTTTATGATTTTTTAGTTGTTTCATGTTTATATTATTATTTTTTATTCTTAAAAATTTTTTTGTCAAATATGTCAAAAAGCGTTTTTTTAAATTTACCTAAATAAGATAGGTACTCTGATTTACGCTCTTTAAAGTAACATATCGCACCCTCAGAACGAAAATGACACAACTCGAAAGGATCACACAACACCTCTTATGGGATTCCATCATCCGCCAAACTTAATAAAATTTTGGTATATTGTAGACTGAACCTATCTTATCAAAAGTTCTCATGTGCCCAACTCAAATTAATGACCAGTTTTTGAAATACAGGGTGTATGATATAATAATAATAGCTCTTTAGAGCGGTTTTCCAAACATATATGCACTGTTAGTATTACGTATATTTACGATTTATTAATTATTTTTAAGCTGAACCTTTAAAACATTATCTACAGCCCAACTCCTTTTTACCCGATTAGCCACGAAACTTGTTTGATTATCTACAGGGTTTTTAAATAAATATTAGTCGAAAGTGTTCATGAGAAACAATGCTATATTTGCCAAACAGTAGGAAATACCAGACAAATGATAATCCTAAGATTAGATGATCATTAAAATATAAATATTTCCCAGAGGAAACGAGAGGAACTACTTCCGCCAATGGACGTAAATGGTGATAATCGATTATGGACAAATTGCAACAGAAGTCTTACAGATGAAATTCAGGTACGAAGAGGATCCAGATTCAACAGTTTTAAAATTACCATTGAACTTCAATGCCCGTCATATACATTAATGGGGGAAATACTCAACTTTTATTAATAGTGGCAAGGATAAAAAGTTATAGACATACCAAGTATATTATATGGCAGTATAATTTGGTCCCCACAATATCATATTTGGATAGATATGATAGAGTCCAAAGAAAATTTTTAAAGGTAATGTATTTTAGAAAATATGGGTCCTCCGCAAAGAGGTTGTGATAATAATTTCCTATTGGGAGTTTTTGACAGGTTGTCTTTACACAAAAGAAGGTCAAAAATATTTTTAACAATGATATTTAAAATTCTTAAGGGAGGGGTGGATTGTCCTGACATACTTGAACAACTTCCTTTTGCTATAAATCGGGTTAATTCAAGATCAAAAAATATGTTCTATTTGGCTTACCCACGAACAAATCTTTATAAAAGCTCTCCGATTTATAATTTGTGCAGCATATTTAATGAATATGCCTCTGACATTGATATTGACATAATCAGCTACAAAAATTTCAAGACAATATTAGTTCAAAAACTACGTAATACCTAATAATTAGTTTATCTTTATATTGTGATATGTATCAATTAGTATTTATATATTTTGACAATGTTTGTAGTACTTACTTAGTATGTAAAGTTGTTGTGACTATTTTAAGTTGGTGTCTGTAATTGGCAGTTTGCTGTAGATACTATTTTTCATAAATAAATAAATAAATAAATATTATATATATATATATATATATATATTTGTCCATCTGGATGAAATTCTTCCTTTAGAAGACGGGATTAGATCCATTACAAGACCCTATTAAAAGGTAACGAACTGGTACAGTTTTTGATCGAACTTCGAGACAGTAATTCCAAAACTGTAATTTATTCGGACGAAAATAATTTCGTTTTAGGCAAAAGCTAGTACTCGGAGTAAAAATGCTGCCAAAGGATGAAAACCAAGCTTCTACCGAGCCTATTTATTACTTTACAAAAAGTAGAATAGAATAGAAGAATAGAATAGTTTATTTTCCTGTATCGACAATACGTATACATTGTATTAGGAATACTCAAAAAAAATCTTATCTAAAACTTAAATATTACGACTTAAACTAAAACAAAAAATATAAAAAAAACATTTACAGACAAACAACAGTCAGAAAAAAACAAAAACAAAACACACACACAAACAAACTCGAGAGTGGTTTAAAAAAAGAGTCAGTTAAAACAGTTAAAGATAAAATTAATTTACAGTATAAACATATTTAGATATTATAAACTTTTTGAGATCAATGGGCAATACGTTATAGAAACGGGGCCCTACAACATTTGGATTCTTAAAAGCTATTTGCCCCCGTGCTATCGGCACATGGAGAGTATTTTTTGTCTTGTATTAACTGAGTGGACACAGCTAACAAGACGAAACTTGTTTTTGTTCTTAAAAGTGTAGACACATATTTCAAAAATGTATAAAGAAGGTAACGTTAAGATTTCAAGTTTTACGAAATATGGTCTGCATGAGTCTGAATGACCTATGCCAACTAAACTTCTTAAAATATTTTTTTGCGCTATAAAGACCGCACTAGTGTTATTTGACCAACCCCAAAAACAGACACCGTAACGCAACCTGGATTCCACTTCCGCATAGTAAACTGTTTTAATTGGTTTATATTGAAAATATATCTTAGGTTTCGTAGCTTAAAAGACAGAGAATTTAATTTAGGTATAAGGTTATCGCAGTGGGCTTTGAGGTTTAAATTCTTGTCAAAAACAAGACCCAAAAATACTGTGCTATCAGATACAGAGTGCACGTAATCACCTACGTCTATACGCAGTGGTGTTATTATTTTTTGATGATTGTGAAATTGAATTAGCACGGTTTTGTCTGTATTAAACAAAAGAGAGTTATCAGAAAACCACCGATCCAAGGACAACATTGCGGTCTCACATTTTGCTTTTAAACTGGCGTGATTCGATCCCGGAAACATCATCCGCATATTTTGAGCACTTCCCCTGAGGTACTGAACAGTCAACCCTATCAATGTGTACTCGAAACAGCACCGGACCCAATATTGAGCCCTGCGCTACCCCGAGCGACAGCGACAAACACTCAGAATTGACCATTCGTTCCTTTCCTTGGCAGACGTTTTTAATACTTACGTACTGCCGTCTTTCAGATATAAAAGACATTATCCATTTGCTCCAAATCCCACCAAAATCTATTTCTTGCAATTTTTTGTACAAGGTGTCGTGATTGACGCAAGCAAATGCCCTGCTGAGATCACAGAAGATCCCAACAGGGCATTCACCCGCGTCAATGCTATCGGCCAATGACTCGTACATAGCCTGAATCGCTGTATTTGTAGACCTTCCACTACAAAAACCATGCTGTGTTTTCGACATTCTATCACCCGAATCTAAATGTAATAAAAATATGTTTAAAAAACAATGTTAAAACATTTTTGAAAACACAGAGGTTACTGTTATAGGTCGATAATTCTCTAATAATTGTTTATTCTTTTTTTTTGTATATTGGAGTCACTTTGCCTGTTTTTAATCTGCTGGGAAACTGATCTAAACAAAAACTTAGGTTGATTAAGAAGAAAAGCAGTCTTATCAATCAATCAAATGTATTTTGAATCATAAATGTTGAAACCTCGTCCGGGCCAGATGATTTTTTATTGTTAAGTATTTTTTTCATCAACTCGAAAAATTCAACTTAACTAAATGGATATAAAAAGAACTGCGATATATTTTCATTCGTAAAATAGTCAGAATGGGTGGTTGCAACATTTATCTTTTTTACTAAGTCTTGGGGTGTATTTATAAAGAAGCTATTAAACTCGTTTGAGACAACATTTGGGTTATCGGTCACACTTCCAGTAGAGGTAGTAATTTGAAAATTTGTTGATTTATGGATATCTGATCCTCTTAGGTCAGACACTATTTTCCATGTTTCTCTATTTAGATTACTACTTGTAGATATTCTAGTCTGATAAAAGGTCCTTTTACTATGCCTTTTTTTCTTCTCTAAATAAACCTGTTTAAACCTTAAGTTAAAATAATGGAGAAATGTGTCATGGAAGTACTCAAAAGCGGTATTAATGTCAGCCATATTGTATAAGCGCGACCAGTCGTCAGACAACAGATCGTACTTGAACTCTTCGATTGCTTGTTCATTATGGGAACGACTATAATAAGAGTTAACTGTATTGACTAACGTATCTCCAAAATCAATATTCGATAAAACGATCCTATGATCCGAAAGTGGAAAATCAAGGACACGGGTGGAGCCTTCATTTGTGAAATTAAGATATATGTGATCCAAAGAAGAAATTGTCGAGTCTGTCACCCGGGTTGGCCAAAAAACAATGTTTTGAAAATTATATTGAAGTAACGAGTTTTCAAAATTTTTGTACTTACTCCCTAACTTTAAATTATCTAAGTTAAAATCCCCAGATAATATAAATTTTAAGTTTGTTTTAAAGAGACTTTCTATCACCCTAATAATTTGCATTTCAAGAGTATCGTATTTACCACTTGGCGGTCTATAGCAACACATAATAATAAAAGATTGACCATTTTTATTGTTAAATTGAACTGCACATATCTCACACTGACCTTCTACACAAAATTCACTTTTTATCTCCTTCATTACTAAAGTTTGTTGGCACCCCAACTCCCCCACCTTTCGCTTGAGTACGGCAATATGAACTTGCTAGGTAAAAGCCACCTATGTTTAGAAGTTCAATGAAATTTTTTGCAGCACCGGTTTCATTTATACATATTAATTTTATGTTTTTAAATTCATTAAGAAAAATTTTTAGTTTACATTTTTTTGAGTTATTTAACGTTTGAATGTTGAGGAGTAGAGATGGTTGAAAACCTAACTTATTGCTTGAGGATTCTTGCTTCTGGGGTATAAAAAACGCCTAACACATGTATAGTCCTTGCAATAAGGCTAGTCCTTTTGCTTAATCACCCTGTAATTCTGGTAACAAAATGCACGTGTATTCTTAATTCAGTTTTAAACCACAGATTCATAAGGTAACTGATAATGGGTGCTGCAATACTAATTATCAGTTACCTTAAAATTAACACGACCGCTCACCACCCTCTATAATTAGAGTGGTGGATCGGTGTTTAAACTGTCAATCGTTTCGAAATTTCTGACTTTGAAAGGTGTTTGAAAGATTATCGCTTATTTTTTATTTAAATTGCTATTTGGAATAGTTCTTTAACAAAAGTTTAATTCCCAAATTGATTTTAAATAGTGAAAAATGTATGTACAGCGAATGTGCTTTACTGGCATGTATTGAGTAATCAACTGGGGTGCACTGCCAACAAAGTTTCTACACTGGAAGATTTTCAATGTGACCGGCAGAAACTATGAACAAACCATAAATTAATGATGATTTAATTTAAAAAAAAATGTTATTATCTACAATGTATTTCGAGCTGTTAAGTTAATCTAAGCTTCGCAATTTGTTTTGTTAAAAACTATGATTCAAATAGGATTAGACAATTTTTTTTTCGTAAATTGAAGTTTTAATTATTAATGCCTAAGCGTAAAGACTTAAATAAAAGTTAAATTAATATTATTTGTAGTTTCCAAAATTGAACTTCAGCTCAACTCATATTAATCTAGGTACTTACTTATTTCTTTGTTATAATAATAGTATATGAGCATTTATATTTTTAGTTTAAAGTAAAATAAAACAGTATTTTAATATATTTTTTAATAAAAAAGATGTTCATACTAAAATTCCACACTTTTTATGGTTGACGCATAGATTTTTTTAAAAGTGTAAAGAAGTTTTGACTTAACTGCAAAGGCTTTGGAAATCTCAACAAAAACTATATTGAGGACAAAACACATACAGATTCTTTCAGAGTGAATTAAAAAAAAAATTTGAAACAATATATCATAAACTATAAAGACCTATATTAAGACTATTAAGTATTGTTCATACTAGTCTTAGTCTTTTGTTTTTGATTAGTCTTTGTCCTTTGATTAGTCTTAGCTGTCTTAAATAAAATTGGCTGTTCATACTCGTCTTTTGTTTTTGATTAGTCTTAGTCATAACCCACTGAAAAAAAAAATCCATTTCAATAAAAAGGCCCATTTTTAAAAGTCATTTTCTACACAAAACAATCTTATTTAACCTAATCTGTGCACGAAACACTGCACGACACGAAAGAACAAAAGCGAAAAAGAAAAAAAAACAAATAAAATTTTGAGGTTATGTTGAGATTTTCTGTTAAAAACATGATTAATGGCGGTAAATTCAAAATTTCGTCCGCGCGCTTGCGCTCTTCGGACGCCCCGTAAAAAAAACAACAAATATCAGCTGATGTCTGTCACTCGTCTTAGTCGTTGTCCTAAGGATTGAAAGTTGGCAACTCTTAAGACAAAGACTAATCAAAAACAAAAGCAAAAGCATTGTATAAACACTCCCATAAGAAACAGTGGTTTTAACTTTCTTATGACAAGACATATGACTAAACCAAGACAAAAGACTAGACAAAAGACGAGTATGAACGATCCATTACTAATTACTAAGTTTAAAATGTTGCAATAGAACTTGAACAGCTCATAGGATTAAGTTCAAATCGAATCACAAAAATTTTTATTTTAATATTTAAGCATAAATGATTGTATGGTTCTCTTCTAGTTTAATGAAATAAAATAAATCTAAAATCTAACTAAAAAAACTATTTAAAAAAAACAAACTACGCAAAAATAAGTCACATTTTCGAAAAACTTCATCTCATGAACTGCTATAGTCAGTTATGACGAGAGGAACGACATCAATAGTTGTTTCATTTTTCAGTGTTCCAAAATTAATTTGTTTTATCTTTTTGAAGAATGGTTTTACAAACTTTTTGAAGTAAGTTTTCTAAAGGTGTTGTTTTGAATCGCATGAGAGAGTCTTCATATTTTTTGTCATTATTACGGTTTTTCGTGAAATTCCTGTCGTAAATTTTCTTGACCAGAATATAATGTTCTTTTTAAATATCTACTTTATAAAATATTTTGACTACTTGTCAGAAATTTTTTGTTTACTTTCATTGTCAATTTTAACTTTTATAGACAGACAGGCTTGCAACTGCCAACTGCAATCTGGGGCCAACAATGATTTTTGATGCTATTTTCTGTCTTCTTTATAGCAGAAAAATAAAAAGGGATAGCAAAGGGACTTGGGGTATTGCAAAGACTATATTTACTGGCCATATAGTAGCATCCATTGCTTTATTAAAGTTTTCTTGCAGGATTGTGACCTTAAACGATGCGTATAAATTTGAATTTTTTGATTCCAGCTTTTCTTTTTTGACCTCGGGGAAAAGAGACTTTAAGTGATTCGTAATTTGTACAGATGTTGTATCTGGATGTAATCTGTATACATGCAGGTCGACTGTTTTGGGTACTACCCTTATATTTACCTCGGTGTCACTTTTGTTGCCTACCAAAACACGTGGTCTACGTCTCTTATGGGTCACGTTTTGCCATCCCTCATTTCTGGTGAGAACGGTAGACTTATCAGTGGGTTTTTGTATACATCCCGTCAAAACTTGTCGTTGTGCTTCTTTTATGCGTTCCTGTACTTCCGTTGGTGTTATTATTGATGGTTGACTATCAAAGGAAGTTCCAGGATTAGAGGTCGAAGAACTACGCTGCTTATGGTTTCTATGCTGAAATTGAGGCTTTAAACTGGCAAAATTGTTTTTTGCTGTAGTATTATTGCATTTAAAGATGACAGTGTCGCGCTGGCAACGTTGTTAGTTGATGAACCAGAATTATTGCAGTTTAATAAATTAATTAGAGACTCTTGTGTCGAAATTGTGATCTGTTGGTTCTCAATAGATCTCTCTTGCTCTGCATTGATTTTTGTTAGACATTCAATCTCAAAAAGGGCATATTTTAACTCACCCTTTGCTAAACGAGGTTTTGAGGTTATGTCGCCATCGACACCTCCCATGCTGAATTTGCTTCAAAAACTTCCACATTTTCACTACATTCAATGAGTTTCCGCTAATTTTCACTCACATATACATCCGACGGTACTTTGTTTGAAATAATCATCTCATTTAGTTTGCTTTTTGTAAATTTATCGAGCTCTTTAGCAACATTCTCTCTACTCGCCATGTTGCCGGTTTTAGTTAGTAGAAGTTTTCTTTTTGTTTAATTTTTAAACAGAATGTTTTTGAATTTTCTTTTTGTTTAATTTTTAAACAGAATGTTACTATTTTGAACCGAACCAAGCCAATCCATATAAGAAAAGGTATCAGATAGGCTGACACAATATCCCCTAAGCTATTTAACCAGGCCCTAGAAGATGTTTTTAAAAACTTAAATGGGGAAGAAACAGGCATCAAAGTAAACGGACAATACTTGAACACATAAAAGAGAAACTGATAAAAATGCTGCAGGAATTGGATACAGCATCTAAAAATATAGGCTTGGGTATGAACTGCACGAAAACTAAAGTCATAACAAACACAGATGAGGATATCACGATGAGAATGTACCAAGAGAAAATGGAACAAGTAGAGGAATAGATGAATGAATGAATGAACCTGGGACAAATTATTAAAATAAAAAAGGAAAACCAAACGGCTGAAATCAAAATACGAATAAGATTGGCCTGGGCAGCATTCGGTAAGGTACATATTAAAAAAATCCTCAGTACTTCACACAAAAGTGTACAACCAATGTATCCTTCCTGTACTTAGCTATGGATCCGAGACCTGGACACTTACAAAATCAAACATGGATAAGGTAACAAAAGCCCAAAGATAAATGGAAACAGATAGAAAAAGGAATGAATGGATAAGAAATAAAACAAAAGTAAGGCAAAATTAAAATGGAAATGTGCCGGTCATAACATCAGACAGAAAGACGATCGATGGAACAAGTCTATTGTAACCTGGAGACCTTGAGAAAATAAAAGAAGTAGGGAAGACTCCAAATGAGATGGCCGGACGATTTGAAGAGACATGCAGGAGCTAGATGGATAAACACGGCAACAGACAGAGAAGAATGGAAGATATTGGGAGTGGCCTATGTCCAAAGATGGATCGAAGAAGGCTAGATGGATAGATCGATAGAAGAAAAAAACTATCCATCCCTCTTTCAAGAAATGATTAAAACATAATTGTATTACGTTATTTAGGATTGTCTTTTAAAACAGTCCCTTTTTCTTTCAAATTATTCCCTTTTCGCTTTTTTTTTTGCAGCACAAACTTGCCAGCCAGAACGAAACTATCTAACTTTGCGTAGTTCTGCCATTTCTTTACACGAAAATTGTTTTCCTAGTTTGTACAAAAAAAGTTGAACTTCTTCCAAAAGGAATATATGGCTGGCATACAACACTTTGACTTGCAAATACAGCTTTGACGGAAGTTCGGGTCATAGTACATACAAAAAAAATTTGAAGACGAAAACTAGTCTAATGAATACATGTTTTTAATCGCAATATCGCCGTTGGAATTATTCGATCAACAGTTTAATAAATAACTATGGTTTAACCCCCGTTCATCGTCAACTTTGTTTTGTAGACCCAAAAAATTTTTGTTTTTAAGCAGCATTGCTAAAAGAAGAAGGGAAATTGAAATTACAAATTAAAAATCTAATAGGACCTTCATTATAAAATTTTATATAATTCGTACAATAAACGCTTTGTCAGAAACGTATAGTACCCAAAAATGTTTTATAAGTTTACAAAAGTTTTGACTAACCTTCCATTCATTTGTGGATTCATGCGTTCGAGTGCATGTTACACATTTCTTAACATTAAAAAACTGGCAAGTCAGAACTCCAGAGCATAAAGCCATTTTTCAGGAAAGAAAAATATTCGTGCAGCTGGAATTTAAGAAGCAATTGGGACTGACTGTGGACAAGCCAAAACCTGGGTGCCACCAAAACTGACGCATGCGCAGTCTTCCCAAAAAAGGAACATTAAGAATTAAATGGGATCCTGGCTTTAAGCATCGCGTGTGAGAATGCATGATATGACGTTTGTGTATATGTGAACACAACGATTGACTTTGCAATTATAATTTATTATAATAATTAGCAAACGATATTAAACAATCAATACAAGTAACCCAAATACGTAAGCACTTTTAACATAGTAACAAACCTAAGGTTATTGTACCACATCTTCCCCTTTCGAAAGAATGGAATTCATCTGCAGAATGAATGGCATTCAATCAAACTAAAGCTTTACCGATTCTGGAAAGGTATACTACAATAACGTACAACTAAAATGATTTAATTTATAACATAAGAATTAAAATATAGTTTTAAAATAAAATAAGATATAAGAATGACTATATGACATCACTACCCTATATAAAAGATATTCGCGCGAATATGAATAAAATATAAATAATAACATAAAAACATTTAAAAATAAGTACATATTAAGTACATAAGAAAATCTTAAAATATTTTACCATTTTCACTTTTAACAGTACAGTTTACACTATTAGTACTTATTACTGTGAAAGGACCTTTAAACCAAAGGTCAAATTTAGTACGATTTTCGTTCGTTATCATTACTAAGTCGCCTGGATTCAAGTTAAGATTTTGAGAAGTTACATCATACCTAAGTTTACGATTTTCTTTAACTTTCATTAAAAAATCTCTAGCCCTTTGATGTGATATTTGCAATCTTTGCCTAATTTCTAGGTAGTATGCGTCAATCTTATACAAAGGATCAATTTTTTTTGTGACATCGTCTGGAAGTTCTGATTTTCTTCCAAAGACAAGCTCAAAAAGAGTGTAATCGTGATAAACTCCAGGAGTTGTATTATAACAAAACGCGTAAAATTTAACCCACTGATCCCAATCAGTTTGCGCATCGTTAATGTAAGATCTTAGATATTCATTTAAAACTCTGTGGTTTCTCTCGCAACCTCCGAAGCTCTCATGATGATAAGCAGTTGAAAAATTTTGACTGATATTTAACAAATTTGACAACTGCCCTAGAACCTCGTTTCTGTATTCTGTTCCCATGTCGCTTCTAATTTCTTTCATGGGGCCATAAATTAAGATAAAGTTGTCCATTATCGCTTTTGCTATTGTCACAGCCTCTTTATTTGGCACCGGTGCAATAACCACATATTTGCTTAGTTCACACTGTATAGTGACGGCATAAACCATGTTATTATTTGACTTTAAAAATGGGCCAACGGTATCTATGCAAACAATATCGAAAGGTTTTTGCGGTGTTGGCGTAATCACCATTGGTTCCGTGTGTTTAATTTTACTTTTGTTTAATTGGCATTTTTTGCAACTGTTAATGTAATTTGCAACATCACGCGACATGTTTTTCCAACGGTACTTTGACCTAAGTTTTTTCAAAAGTCTCTTTTGTCCACAGTGTCCTCCAATCAATGAATTAATCTTAATTTTTCTTGGTCATTGTCAATTATTTTGGAATCCTCGTATAAATAAATAATTACGTTTTCTAATAAATCTTGTCCTATTAATTTAAGATCATTTAACGTGCATGTTTTAAATATTTCATCATTAATTTTTAACTTCAATTTTTCTAATTTATATTCACTCGCCATTTTGTTCAGATGAGACAACACTTTCCCGAGAAAAAAATTGCCATTAGTGAAAATTATCTTATTTTTTAAACTTAATTTATTTTGTCCAAACTTTTCCATAATTATCCATAGATAATTTGGCTTAATTATAAACTTTAATGTAGGAACTGTAAATAAATCGTAATTATCATTGGTTTGCAATATTTTTGACGTCATTGAAGGTGGTTGAACTTCTTGATAATTTTTGTTACTCTCCGGTAAACGCTGATTTCTTGTCATTGACCTTGTAACAGCTAAAATTTTAGACGATTTTTCGTTAATATTTCTCAAATCATCAATAGAAATCCTAGATAATGCATCTGAGACGCTGTTCAAATGACCAGGGATAAACTCAATTGAGAAATCGTAATCGGCGAGATCTAATCTCATTCTTGTCAATTTTGAGGATGGATTTTTCATAGAGAAAAGATATACCAGAGGACGATGGTCACTTCGCACCAAAAATTTTGTACCGTACAAATAAGGTCGAAAATAATTTATTGCCCAGTGTATCGCGGCTAATTCTTTCTCAATAACTGATTAATTTTTTTCGCCTTTTGTAAAATATTTCGAAGCGAAACAAATAGGCAAGTCTTCTCCATCAAAATATTGGCTTAAAACTGCTCCACACGATCCCATGCTGGCGTCTGTGGTAAGGACAAAGGGCCTGTCAAATTGAGGATATTTCAAAATTTTTGGATTAAGTAGTTCCATTTTAAACATTTCGAAAGATTTTGAACACTCTGTATCCCATGTTAATGTAGCGCCTTTCTTGTGTATAGTAATAACAAAATGCGACGAATCGTTTTACTTCATCAGCTGACTTAGGTGTAGGATAATTTCTAATTACTGTATATTTGGATTCATCAGGCAAGACTCCCTCTGACGTAATTTTATGACCGAGGTATGTGACATTGTTTTGGAATAGCACACATTTTCTTGGATTTAACTTTAGTTGATATTTTCTGCAAATTTCAAATACGCTTTTCAGATTCTCTAGCATATGGCCTTCTGAACAGCCATACACAATTAAATCGTCCATGTATAGAAATGCTTTCTCGGGGGTTATCCCGGCAAAAGCTATGGTCATCATCCTTTGAAAGCTATTAGGAGAAATTTTTTACCCAAATGGAAGTCTAGTGTAACGGTAAGATCCTGAGCTTGTGCTGAAAGAAGTAATGTCCTAAGAACTTTCCTCCAATGGAATTTGGTGAAACCCGGCTTTTAAATCCAATGTGGAGAACCATTTTGCTCTTTCCAATTGATCCAGAATTTGATCTAGTCTTGTTATCGGAAATTTATCAGCACAAAGTTTTTTTATTAATAAGTCTGAAATCTTAAACTAGCCTCCATTTTTTCTCTCCATTAATTGACTTTTTCGGTACGAGTAATATTGGGCTATTAAATTCTGACTGCGAAGGTTCAATTATATTATCCTTTAGCATTTTTTCTACTTGTGCATTTACTTCATTGATCTGTGAGTAAGGTGTTCTATAGTTCTTTACGTAAACTGGCGTATTATCTGTCAATCGTAATTTTTGTTGATGAAAATTATTTGATGTCAAAGGATCATTGTCTAGTGCAAAAATATCAGAGTATTCTTGACACAAGTTAATCACGTCTTGTTTTGCAAAATCTGGTATTGCGCTTGTGTTCAATTCCTGTAACAATATCGTATTTCTATTTTGTTTACTATTATTACCGCATGGGCCGGCCATGTGCGTTTCTGCGCTTATAGTGCATATGCTATAGTTATTTAAATTAGTGCCGGAAATTTTTGGATTTTTTATTGTGATACTTTCAAAATTTGTATTTAAGATTTTTACGTATGGACTTTGGCATGATACTATCGCTCCGGCAACAAAAACTCCTGATGCTATTTCTCCATTTTGAACTACTGAATCCTGTTGTAAGCGTGCAAGGGAATTTAATTTTCGTATTACTTCACATCTAGGTGGAATAGTGATAACGTCATCTTCTGGACTATTATATATTGGCAAAATGATGTCGCCGTCAAGTGTTTTTAAGGTCATTGTCCAATCATGATAGTCTAGCTGGCAATGATATTTTGAAATAAAATCTCTTCCGAGAATCCCGTCGGCAGGTATCGGGAAATCTTGACCTACTATATGAAATTCGTGCATAAACATGTAGTCGTCCACTAAAATATTTGCCTTAGTAGTACCTAAAGAGTTCGTATAGCCTTCGGTAACTCCTTTGATTCTGGAGATGTTAGATTTGTTGACAATTTGTGGCGGGTCTAATTTGTTTCTGAATAATAAAATGTCCGCTCCTGTATCAACTAATAAAGTGACATCTTGCATTTCTGTCACATCGGTCTGAACTATTACAAAATTTGAAAGCGTTATGTCCATATTAAAAATTTTTAGGAGTGCCCCAAAGGACCTTGTTGAGGCTCCTGTTGGTTTCCCTGGCCTTGCTCAACATCCTAGGCTACGTATCTACTAGGCCTACCTCTGTGTGAAAAATTTAAATTCCTTCTTCCTCGAAAATTATTTCTAGTGCGGTGTGCACCTCGATGATGAGTAAACAACACGTTTGCGCTGGAGGCATTTTCTGCGCTGATGTTGACGTATTTTGTAAGAACATCCTGAACAGTCTGAAAGCTAGATGCCATAATTATTTTAGCTTTCTCCGAGCTAGAATTTTTAATTATAGATTTTTTAGTTTAATTCTCTGCAGCTTCTTCTGGTACTCCTTCGCTAATATAAGCCCTTTTCAATTTTCTTGTTAAGCTCTCAAGTTCTGTCAAGTAGCTCGAGTCATTATGACGCTGTCTGAGATTAATAATTTTGGAAGAAACGGATTCGAAGCTGAATTTGATGCCATTTTTCAGTTTTGCACAAATTTCATCTAATGTATTAGTGTCACCTATCAAATCTCTAGGTGTTCCTGTCAGTCTGGTTTTGACATAATCAACCGCAGTTCCCTCATGCGTATCGACATTTGCCTTTAACAAGGTCAACGCATCCAAGAATGAGGTTAACTTATCTACAGAACCGTCGAACTCGTTCGGCAGGATTTTGCTAGCGAAACCAATAAATTCTGAAGTAGAGAGAGGCATGATGGATGCAGATTTTAACAAAGTTTGTAAATGTTCTAACTGTTCCTCACTGTCACTGTTACCTTCGTCGTCGGTTATGTCAATTATGGTCAGTTCGTCTTTTACCAATGGTTCTATTTTTATCAAAACACTGGTAGGGATTTTATAATCAACTTGTAAAACCTGGTATGACCTAACAACTCTATCTCGTATGGTATTAAATAAGGGTTTAATATAATTGCTATATTTTTAATCATCAAGATCCTTATAAATGCTTTTAACCGTTAAAATAAATTCGTTAAATAAAATTAGTAAATTATCCCTTACTTGATTCCTGATAGTTTGCGACTTAGGAATTGCTTTTTTCAAAACTCTCTTGGACTCTTTAATTACTTCATCTTTTATATTAGACAACTTGGCTAAAATTTCCTCCCACGTAACCTTAACTTCTAGTTTAGCTGAATTCATTAACCATTAAAATATAAAATAAAACATAACTGACCTATCTAAGCTATATTTACCAATTTAAAAAACAACAAATCAATTTAAAAATTAAATTAAAAGTCTGTTTATTATCTTCTTTTTTCGTTGAATTAAAAACATTTTCTCGGTAACTTGGCGTCACCTTTCATATCATTCATCAAAATCATTTCGTCAGCAAAACAGGATACCAGTCAGGAATCAAGCAGGCAGAGTAAGTAGTTAGTAACAACATAAATAACTTACAGTTTTTCGGCAGATTTTTTTTGTATAGGTAATTTACTTATCAGCCGTTTATCCATATCCATATCAACAGTCGTCAGAAGGTCCGGTCTGGGGTGGTTTTAAATAAATGCTTCTGCTAATGTCTCTTTTTAGCCCTCTTCGATAGGCTTTTCTCACTTTTAGTGCCGTAATAATTATTAAACACAATGTCGAAATGTACATTAGAACTTTAATTTCAGTAGAGGCTTTTATATTTTGCTCATCAACGATAACGTTTGAGGTAACCACTCCCGTACTGGACACGTCACTTTCTTTTGAGACACTTTTCCCCATTTTACATTGGGTGTTTTCGTTTCAGTTTTAAAGGTAACTTTTTCGCGTCATTTTTTTTAACTACGTAGCTACTAATTTTTCACTATTTAGAAATGTTCGCCTAGAGCTATACACAATACCAATTTTGAACCCGGAATTTTTGGCAGGGTCGCCATATGACGTTTGTGTATATGTGAACGCAACGATTGACTTTGCAATTATAATTTATTATAATAATTAGCAAACGATATTAAACAATCAATACAAGTAACCCAAATACGTAAGCACTTTTAACATAGTAACAAACCTAAGGTTATTGTACCACAGTATGTCCCATATTTATTGTATAACGTATTTGCTGGGTAGTCCAGATAAACAGAATATTTAATAATTGACAAACAGTAACATGAGTTATATTGTTTTGAAATACTCAACCTGGTAAAAAAGCTCTAACTTTTTCGTCTATGGATCTTTTGACATGATCTGTATTTGAGTAAGAGTCGTCAGAGGAATTATGGATGTCTTGCTTATTTAAATTTTCACACAAGTCCTTAAGACTAGATAAATTTTGCATTTGATTTGCTGTCATGAATGCAGTATCAAAATCTAAACTTAATTGGTCTATGGACAAAGCCAATAAAGACGGTCGAGTTTTTAATAATAACGCCTTGGCATAGGGAGTTACACTTTTGTGACATTTCCAACCTCTTTATTTATCATAAGCATAATAATAGCAACATAATAATTAAATACTTTGTTTACTGTAGTTTTGATAAAATTTCATTAGAAAATGAAAACGACACGTTCGTGGTACAATCAACAGGCTCAACTAAAAAGAACATGTAACAATAAGAAAGATTTATAAAAAATTTAAAAAAAATATAGAAAAACATAGTGGATATTTTATTGGCTGAGTAAGTTTACTAAATCGGTAAGAATTTAAGAAAGTATATTATTTTGGATGGGTATGGGATGAGATCGAATTCAAATATAAAAGGATGACATTTTTAATAAAATATGTTGGAAATTTAAATTTTAAAGCGGAGGGCTATAATCAGGTTTTTTAAAACGAAACCTGGATATGTGGCAATGATTACTTTAGGTCGTAATGGCAAATAATATAATAATAAAAAAGCTTTATAAAACATTTTTAGGATATCAATACATTGTATTGCATGCTGGATGTTTAATATTTAAAAGAGGATCAGGAAACATGAACACGCAAAGTTTGAAAACTGGTTTAAAACGAAATTAGTTCCCAATTTACCATCGAAATATTTAATTATAATGCAGAATGCTTCTTACCATTCAGTATTATTTGAGGAAATACCCAGAAAGGCTTGGACGAAAAAAATAATGATAAACTGGATAACAGAGAAACATATCGAATATCCTTTAAAAGCAATGAAAGACTAGATATGAATAATTAAACAGCATAGCAACGAAATCGATTTTTTTTGCATGTGTTAACCACTAGGTAATTAGCTATCTCCTAAAAAATATACATTCGAGAGTAAAAAATTCCAACCAGTGATTCATATTCATTATCATCATTTATTTATAAAATGTATGGTATAGAATCATTTAAATTAAAATACAGACTAACAAAAGATATTTTATGGTATACCGCAAAAAAAAAATTAATAACCGCAATTTTTATAACAGTTCCAATTTTTTTACACTTTTATTTATTTTCAAAAAGCCCACGAAAGACGCTATGACCCCGTACAATAGCAATTTAAAATTTAACCTATCGGTTTAAGAGTTCTCTGTTCAACTGGGCCACTTTCACACCTAGCACTTAAGTCCTAAGTTCCACGAAGTTTGACTTAAGAACTTGCAGGGGCTGTCAAAGTGCCACGTATGTTGACATTTTTTTCCATTTGATGCTAGATTTTCTATGACTTAAGTGCAAGTTTTAGTGTTCGGTAAAATCGGATGTTTTAAATATTCGGATGTTTAGTAGGGGGGGGGGGGAATGAAAAATAAAGAATAATAATTCTACCAACATAGTAATATTACACATTTTGGTTTAGATCCTGTGGGGGGTTTGTTTAATCCAAACGGAAGGCGCCACTTAGTACTAAAATTGTTCCGAAGACTTAGGATGTAAACAAATAGGTGTAGATGAGCACGTGTTGTCTAGGGGTTTCGTTTCAGTTTTTTATACTAGTGCATACCTAGACTCCTAGAGGAGACGTGGCTGTCGCGTTATTTAAGTAAAGTCGTACTACATATTATTTATGAACATTTCGAATGCGTACAGGGGCAAAAAAGTCTGTGGTTTGGAATTACTTTAGAAAACACGAACATGACAACAAATCTGCTACTTGCAATATTTGTAACAAAAAAATAGTTAATTGTTTTGGAGGTACAACCAAGTTTGCGAAGGACACATCCCCTTTAGCTCTTGAAAATGAACCACCAACGGAAGAAAATACTGCTACTGATAAAAATCCATCTGGTTTAAACAGTGATGATCAGTCAATAGTTGCAGTACCGGGACCTGCAGGAGTTTCCAGAGAAAGACGGCTTGGTACTAAAGTACTACCAAGAAAGCAATTAAAACTGTTTGGTGCTAGAAATAACGGCCTAAGCGAAACAGAAATTCAAAACATTTATAAAAAATTATTAAAATTTATCACAAATAATTATTAACCTTTGTCAAGGATTTTTGGATATACCAGAGCTTTTACCAACCCTTACATAGAAAAAAGGTAACCACAGATAGCTGGACATCTGACAGCAATCTAGCCTACATAACAGTGACGTGCCATTTTGTATTTGAAGATAAATTATGTTCACGGGTTCTTTGCACAAAAAGTATTTCAGGGGCTCATACAAGTAAAAATATCGTAGACACATTGACATTAATTTTAACCGAATGGAATGTGACAGATCAAATTGTGACAGTAATGTCTAACAATGGCGCCAATATTGAAAAAGCAATTGCCGAAAATGTGCAAAAGTATCACAGCCATGTGTCGCACATACACCGAATTTAAGTGTAACTTATGCGGCTTCTACCAACAAGGTTGAGTGCCAAATGAAAAACTTCGTTGTGGCAAATGAAAAACTTAAATATACACAACAGATGCGGCTGCCTCAATTGAAAATTAAACAGGATGTCCCTACTCAGTGGAATTTTTGTTTTATAATGTTAAAAATATTAATCAACATAAAAGACTCCTTAAGTGTTGTGGTCACCAATTTTTAGATGCTAAGGAATGGGGGATCATTGCTGACAGCTTATAAATATTAAAGCCTTATGACCTAACCAGTATTTTGTCTGCAGAAAAGTACTTAACCATTACTATGGTTATTCCACTAATACGCGTGTTTCAGTATACCTTAAAAAATATTATGTCTAAAACTGTATGTAACTCGACGTTTGTGAATCCTGGAAAAAAATTAAATTGTAGCCAAGGCGACTTTTCTTGATCACAGGTATAAAAAAATTGATTTTGGCTTGGAGCCAAAATCAATACTAAAAAATGGGTAACCGAAAAACTTAGCCTAATAATTGCTCAGCATCAAAATCGGAAAATCGAGAAAATATTCTAGAACCTCAAACAAATCCCAATATTGATCTAGAGGATATCTGGTCTCATTTTGATCAAAAGTTGTCAGTAAAAAGAATGTTTGGATTGCAACAATGGATCCTTTGACATTCTGGAAACATAAAGGTATTTTACCCGAAATGGGAGAGTTACCTTATAAGATCTCTCTGTTCCCATTACCTCAGTACCGTCAGAAAG
Organism: Aspidapion aeneum; assembly: GCA_963576565.1. Taxonomy (NCBI): domain Eukaryota; kingdom Metazoa; phylum Arthropoda; class Insecta; order Coleoptera; family Brentidae; genus Aspidapion; species Aspidapion aeneum. Next base: position 76,771,740 of record OY755038.1, on the reverse strand, counting down.
GGTTTTTTCAAAGACTGGACAACTTACCAACTCGAGAAGAAACAGACTTGCTCCTAAAGCCTTGCATCAGATTCTTTTTTTAAATTCATATGATTTTTAAATTTTATACGCTGCCTGTTTATTATGTACCTCTACTGAACCTGTATCTTTTCCTTTTAATTTTATTTAATTCAAGTTTTATATCAAGAATTTTTAAGACTGTTGCTAAGTAATAATGGTACCTGAATATTTTTATTTTGCTAAAAGTATTTAATAGGTTTAAGTGTCATTACTAAATTTGATTTTAATACCAAAAATAATGTTCCTGTCTGTCATATGTTCAATATTTTAGTTTTAAGGTTTCAAACCAGCCATGGTTTTATATTGTGTTTATCAGGTATAGAAAAAATTAAAATGAATGTTTTCAGTTTTTCGTTTATTGGTTTATCGTTTTATTAAGTATTTTATATCAATAAATAATTTTTTAAATAAAATTTAAAAAAATCATTAAAATATAAAAATTAAAATCAAAAATAAAAAAATCCGCCACTGCCGTCTGTGCACTGACGTTACCTTTCTCCTCCCAACTTCTCAAAGCTCGTTTAGAACTACCTACGACCCATCCAGGTAATATACTAATATCACTGTCACTCGCTGTCAACCAAGGTCAACACACATAGCAAATTATCCGCAGGTCAAAGCCTGGCTGCGATGCATCGTTTATCACTGTCTGTCATCCAAGGCCAACAAAGATAGCATAGGTTTTTGATCAGGTTATTTTTTCATTCGAATGTTTGAATAAAAATCACTGTCTCTGTCTGTCACTCAAGGTCAACAAAGATAGCAAAGGTTTTGTATCAGGTTATTTTTCATACGAATGTTTGAAAAATATATGCGATTATTTTTTTCAAGCGCGCGAATTTTTTTGATAGGTAACTGAAACTTTACACCCGTTAAAAATTTTGGCTCTAAAATTTTTTCAGCCAAACCGTACACCTAGTCTTTTATATTTTTAACATGTAGATTGATTTTTTGTTTAATGTGTATTTTAATGTTTTCTGTGTATTATTATTTGTCCCACTAACAAGGTTGTACCTTTGGTGGGTAATTGTTTATTTAAAGAAAATGTTACATTAGAAGACAAAACATTGTATACTTTTGATTTACATAAACTTATATTTATAAACTTATATTTATATTAAACATATTTCTTACTACACACGAAACATTAAAATAAAAATTAAACAAAAATTCTCGCGCCGAATTGTCCTGCGGCAAATCGACTGGCAACGAATTGTCCTCGCGGTGAATTGTTCCCCTATATATTTGGTAATGACTTTGACATTTCGTTTTTTTTTTCTAACGCTTTCTGGATCACATAAATTGACGGGACAACAACATTTGTGCTTTTTTAAGTTTAATATTCGCAGCTTTTTGCGGCATCACAACTTATCAGCCTACTTATCAAAAAAAAAACTGAGAGGCAAAATTATTAACGGGTGTAAAGTTAAAGTTAGTCTTTTATTCTAGTGTAGAATAACATAAGTAAGTAAGAATAGTGACTACAATTTTAAAATTTTAATCTAAGAAAAACATTTTGAAATTTTAAATAAATAAATGAAGGGGTAATGGTAAACGAGTAAACAAAAAGTTTAACGGGCACATAATCCTCAACTGGGAGACCCTACGATTCCGATTTTTAAGGCTTGAGTCAGCACAAGCACAAGATTTTCGGCGTTTGTATATTGTATTAAGTATTTAAACAAAAGTCGATTTTGGTTTCTTTACAAGAAAAAATGGACCCATGACGGATCTGATACCTTCCTAGCCCATTAGAACAAGTAAACACCATGCTATATCAACCGTGAAAACAGTTTTTTGTAAATATCTACGAAATGAAAGCTCCTTTTGATAATAACACAAATTTTTGATAAAAATGTGGTCTAATATGTTCCGAAAACCGTTAAAAAGTTAGCATTAAAAAAAAAATTAAGTGTCAAAAAGCTGTCATTAGCTTAGCTAGGAAGGTAAAAATGGCGATATTTTGACAAGTATGCAAAATTTCAGGTAATTATATAAGTTTGCTCGTCAATTATAATATTTCTGGTAATTGTACCAAATTTAATAAATGTATCCCGATCAGGAGTTTGATTGATAATTTTGAAACGTTGAAAACGGTAAAAATGTACTCTTTTTTAAAAAACATGGCCTGAGATATAATATTTCTTTATTTAGAAATATACAAAAAACGAAAAAAATATTACTAGATAAAATCCCCAGTAGAAAAGGCAATGTTATGAGGTAAAAACGGACAAAATTGAAATAAAATCGAAAGACACCAAATATGCATTTTTAATATTTCTGATTCTTTGTGTGGCTTAACGTTGTATCTAGATTTTTTTTAACTTTTTTTTTTAAGCACCATAAACTTGCTATAGACTGGTGCTTAATTCATTTAAATAATTAAAACGGTTTTAAAGAAAGTTTGATGAATCCGAGTCAATACAATAAGTTGCGATTTTGCTCTGTTTTTCTCAGCATAAAAACTTATCGTAGCATATTTAACTTTTTTTATGAGTTTTTAGCAGTAGAGATATCCCAAAAACTTTTTTTTGTAAACAGTATGATTTGTTTTCTGTTTTCTGCTTTTCAGAGTTAAAAACCAAAAAATATATTTTTAAAAAAATTTAAAATTTTTTGCAAAAATTAAATACTTGCTCATATTTTTCCTTAATTTGAAAAGAATTTGTGATAATGTATTTTAATAGAAATCTCATCAGATTTTAAAAAATGTAGTCAGTATATTCAGGGTGTTTCCGGTTGTGAAGAAATATACCTAATATATAAGAAACTTATGTTTATACGAATCTTGTATATCAGTAAATCACCTGTGCGCCACATAAAAGTTAACAAAACTTAACGAAGTAGATTTTTGGAACCGTGGAATGGTTCTGCATATGTGTACAAAATTTGGTAAAGAGGTCTAATTGTTTGAAAATCCAAAATTTGTGCCTGGTCTATATGGGCTTCTTAAATTACGTAACGCACTAAAAAAACTACCAAAATTTTTTGCACTGTTTTTATTGCATGAAAGTTTTTTGAAGTGTAAGTTTATAACCCATCACAGAGTACTTTTACAGTTACGAAAATTGAATAAATGTTGTTACAAATACAAAATCTCCAGTGCTTTTTTAATGACAAAATAAAAACTCTCTCTTGCATTCTACATAAGACGAATTTTTACTTAAATTTATCATCCCTTCTTGTTTAGATTTAAAAAAAGGGACTTTATAGAAACCTCATATCTTTTAGAGAAGTTAATCGATTAAAAACACTTAAACGGTACTAGATTGACCATCATAATACCCTATAAAACATCTTTTCATTAGAGAATGTTGTTAGTGACCTTATTGTCATAGTTATTATTTGACGTCGATCCCAAGTAACATTTCTTTTTGTTTGAAACTCGTAGACCATGATTGTGTAGAAATAAAATTTCGAACTTCCATTGTCTTTATTTTTTTCAAAACACGACGTTTTGGTTAGTAAGTATCTCTAACCGTTATCAAGTGTAAACTAAACAATCTAGTCTCTAGGCTACTACTTGGTGTGCAGTCAGGTGTGACGGCCCGCCCCCTTTTTAATTCTAAGATGCCTGTTTTCCTTAAGGAGTGGTTTCCATATGTTTGGTATGTCCGTGCTTGGTTGACTGTCTGCATTATAAACGCAGCTTCAATAAATTTTAGTTTTCGCCAATGCGACTCCTTATGTAAAACTTTAGCTTCTGACCACTAAATCCTGTAATCATTTGACCATGCATGATCTGCTAAACCGGATTTTTCAATATCCCCTAATTGGGTACTTTTTAGATGTTCATTTACTCTAACCTGAAGAGGGCGTTTCGTTTCACCTACATATGATTTACCACCACACTCACACGGGATTTGGTAAATACATTCCTTATTATTTGAGGGATTGTCTGGTTTTGTTTTAGTTACAAAACTTCTTATCGTACTTCCCGAAGAAAATACTGTTTTTATATTATAGTGTTTAGCTATTCGTCTTATGTTTTCTGAAATCCCTTGAACATATGGAATGTTAATAACACCTAACGGATTATTATTTTGGGAATTTGGTACATTTAGTTTGTTTTTAATTTTAAATATCGTTGAGTTTATTAATTTCTCGGAATAACCATTCCGGTGTAAGTCCTTTTTAATGTTGTTAATTTCTGTGGTTAATTCTGTATTATAGTGTTTAGCTATTCATCTTATGTTTTCTGAAATCCCTTGAACATATGGAATGTTAATAACACCTAACGGATTATTATTTTGGGAATATTTCTACACAATCATTGTCTACGAGTTTCAAACAAAGAGTTGAAGAACGGTATGGACCCGGAATCAACAATCTATTCAGAGGCTACGAGAAGACCAAAATTAAAGTGATCAAGGAAGAAGAACACATTTCATTCTTGTGCGAGGCGCGCGACACTGGTGTCATTCCGGTTGGTTTCCGCCTAAAAGCCATCTTTCTGGGAGTGAGAACGAAGAAGATCTTAGAGAGGAGCAGCCAAGCACTAATCCGATCCCAAATCAGTTATCATCGATGGAGAAAAGCCTTCAACACCGACATGGAGGAGCGTTTTGGCGAAATTAGACGACACACATGGGAGGAAGACTACGAACCGATACTGAGTAAAATTGACAGTACGTGCACTATAGTGAATATCTCCAAAAGGACTCTGAGCACCAATGAAGAATTGGTACTCAGTAAGGGACTTAAGTTCGCCATTGCACCGGCACAGACACCGACACTGGAAATTATTGCAGCAATAGAGACCGTTAGTCTACCTCAACCCGAAGCTGATGAATTTCGCCATAAAGTAAGAACAACGTTGGACGGAAAGAAGCAACAAAAGATAAATATCACCAGTCAAGAACAATGGGCAATCAAGAACGTGCAGGCTGACAAATCAATCAAGATTCTACCGGCCGACAAAGGAAACGCGTCGGTGATCAAGGATGTCGAGACTTATGACAAAAAGATCCAAGAAGTTCTGGAGAAAGGAGACTACAAGCAACTACCCAAAGATCCAACCACCACCATAGAAGGACGCATCTACAGGACTTTGAAGAAGTATGCTGAAAATATCCCGGACGCTGTTAGATCCCGCCTGACTCTACACCACAGTAAGGCACCACATTTTTATGGATTACCAAAAATCCATAAGAAGGATATACCACTGCGACCAATTACCAGCTCCAGGGACTCACCGACCAGCACTTTGTCGAGGTTTTTTTTGGACATAATTCAACCACTACAGGGTATGTCCGAATATTTTGTCAAAAATTCGGAACATTTTGTCGAGGTCTTAAAAGGTATCGAATTAAATCCCGGCGATAGATTTGTAAGTTTTGATGTAGAAAGTCTCTACACCTACGTGCCAATAAGTCAATCACTCAGTATCATCAAAAACAAATTACAAACTGATGATACACTTCACAAGAGAACAACGCTATCGGTGGAGGGGGTGATGGATCTTTTGGAGCTCTGTCTCCGTAACTCTTACTTTCAAGTGAAAGATAAGTTTTACTCGCAAAATGATGGACTCCCAATGGGTTCATCTCTTTCGCCAGTGGTAGCAAACATCTACATGGAGTGGTTCGAGGACCATGCGATCAACACAGCAAGAGTCAAACCAAAACTATGGCTACGATACATGGATTACACATTTATTATATGGCCGGAAAATGATGACGAACTACTGAATTTTCTACACGATTTAAACGGTATTCGACCAACAATCAAGTGCACCATGGAAATTGAAAAAGATTCGGCCTTACCTTTTTTGGATGTTCTTGTCAAACGATTAGACAGAAACATTCAAACCACTGTATATAGGAAACCTACACACACGGGACAGTACCTAAATTTTAAGTCTAATCATTCTGTTGCTACAAAACAAGGAGTTATAAGAAGTTTGTATTTAAGAGCCGTAAATATTTGTAGTAATAATAAAGAATTAACCACAGAAATTAACAACATTAAAAAGGACTTACAACAGAATGGTTATTCCGAGAAATTAATAAACTCAACGATATTTAAAATTAAAAACAAACTAAATGTACCAAATTCCCAAAATAATAATCCGTTAGGTGTTATTAACATTCCATATGTTCAAGGGATTTCAGAAAACATAAGACGAATAGCTAAACACTATAATATAAAAACAGTATTTTCTTCGGGAAATACGATAAGAAGTTTTGTAACTAAAACAAAGCCACACAATCCCTCACATAATAAGGAATGTATTTACCAAATCCCGTGTGAGTGTGGTAAATCATATGTAGGTGAAACGAAACGCCCTCTTCAGGTTAGAGTAAATGAACATCTAAAAAGTACCCAATTAGGGGATATTGAAAAATCCGGTTTAGCAGATCATGCATGGTCAAATGATCACAGGATTCAGTGGTCAGAAGCTAAAGTTTTACATAAGGAGTCGCATTGGCGAAAACGAAAGTTTATTGAAGCTGCGTTTATAATGCAGAATAAAGAAGTTTTCAGTCAACCAAGCACGGACATACCAAACATATGGAAACCACTCCTTAAGGAAAACAGGCGTCTTAGAATTAAAAAGGGGGCGGGCCGTCACACCTGACTGCACACCAAGTAGTATAAGTAGTAGCCTAGAGACTAGATTGTTTAGTTTACACTTGATAACGGTTAGATACTTACTAACCGAAACGTCGTGTTTTTAAAATAAATAAAGACAATGGAAGTCCGAAATTTTATTTCTAACATTTCTTTATTTAAAGCAGAAGCTTGCCAGCGCCTTTCCTTAAAACCATTAGTTCCAATGTTTGGTCGCTAGCACGTTCCCATTACCGTTAAATACCTCTTAAACCCCCTAAATGGGACTCCCCAATTGGTGGTGGCAACCTATTTATTACTCACGATAAAACCATAAGAAATAAACTCCAGCTTCGCCCTCTAGCGGTTCCCCCAGTATAGAACCTTTTATAGCCTTAAACTATTTTGCCTGGTTCTAAAAGCAACTCAAAACCGTCCTCTATCCTATTATAAAACTAGATTAAGTAATTTGGTAGCCTGGTGATTCTGTGTAATACCATAATACCTTAAGAGTAAATAATTTTTCTTTTAAAAGCTGTAGCGATATTTTAGATTCACAATGGCTGTAAAAATAAAAGGTCACAACATTACCCAAAATCCCAAAAATGTCAGAGTCCCATAAGTATTTTATCACATAAAAGTATATATTATGAGGAGTTTGTGGCTTTGTTGATCATCAAGATTACCTGCCGGACTTATTTTACTGATAAAATTGTATCTAAAAAGTTCTCAAAACAAGCGCGCCGCCTCAAAAATGCTTTTTGATTGTTTTTTTATTAAAAATAACAAATATTTAAAATTAAAATAAAATTATTTACACCATTCACCATTAAAAAAAGTCGGTTTGGTTTACATAAATCAAAATTAAAGTACAATAAATTTTAAAAAACACTGCTAAAAGGACTAGGTAAATATTTCCTCTATACAATATTTTTTAAATCATTTTATATACTTATACATATTATTTTATAGTGTCAGGAATGCACATTACCCTTGACTGTGTCACTGTACAAAACCAGCTTAGAAAAATAAAAAGCGCAAAACATGGTTGTGCAGAGATAAGTAGTGGTTCGGCTTCCATCTACAATGGTAAACGTCTAGGTGCTGCCTACCACATAGGTGGTTAAGAAAAACTACTGAAAAGTGGGAGTTTTAATAGTTAAGCGAGAGGAAACCTTAAGTAAATAGAGGGTTTTCTCTTCAACGTGATTGTCTATGGAAAAACTGTGAGATAAGAAAGTGTTGTCTATAAAATGTCATTTTATCTCTGTTTTTGTTTAGGGTTTCTTGTTTAGCTCATTAGCTAGAATGTAAACTTTAGGATTATCAGTAACGCCACTGACTTGGTTCCTCCCAGCTTTAGGGGATAATGGATTACTTATTCCCAACCTACCTTTAATAAAAACCTAAACTTTGAGGACACAAATCGGTAGTCGCATTCTAGGTTTTGTTAAACTTAAACTAAACCTCTAAATTAATTGCCAGTAAGGAAATATAAGATTTTTCAATTTGAAGAATATTTTGCAGTATGTTATTTTGGTAAGTCAAATTTTTTATTTTAATATTTTGGGTCTTGTTTGTTTTATAGGTCATAAGAAAAGTCTTAACATATTGTAAATTGCAACAGAGTTTTATTTTGAGTTCATTAAAGTTTGTAACGTTTTTAAAACTGTTTTATATTTATTTTATACACACAAGAGATCTACTACGGTACCCTCGTTTAAGGACTCGATTTATAAGAAAATCGTACCTGACAATAATAGCGGTCACTTAATTTTATTTGTTACCTTATCGCAACAAGGATTTTTGAGTGCCCTTCTTAAACCAATAAAAAGAAGAGAGTCAACTTGGTCAACATAACTTCACTTAAAGTTTCTGCACTTTTTTTTAAAGTGTTTTGTTAAAAATGTTTTTTATCGTGCAAACAATCGAGAGGGGCAGACCAATTGTGCCTGCAGGTCGGGTAGAGGGCAACCTCTAATATTGGAGGACAAAAACTCAACAAGGGAGGGGTATTAGATTGCGTTGATTGTTTTCATTTTTTACTTATTTCCTTTGCTACTATTACTAACTAAGAACACAGAAGTTTAACCTAACAGTGGGAACTATTGAACTGGATATCCCTATTGCTACAGTTCGGTTGGTTTGTTGACTTTTTTATGCGAAAGATGTCTCGACCGACCACCATTAAGAAAACGAGGTTTTATATGGCCGCCTACTCATACTACTACTACTACCTTAAGTCGTCCTATAAGACCCTTTAAAAATGCTTTAAAAAAATTAGAAAAAAGTCGAAAGCCTTAAGGAAACTAGATTCTATATAGCCGCCTATATAAATCAAACGATATGGCACTGGGCCCATTATTCCTGGCGTTCATAAGATTTCGTTTATATTATAATATGCTATTCTCTTCTTTCAAACAAGCATTTTTTGTAAATGGTATTTTTGTGTGAGCCTTCTGAGTAAACCAGAAATCGGCTTCAAAGTATTAACATTTTTGATATATAGGTCAGTGGTTTTTACCATAAGGTCATTGTTTATGTTAAAATAATCATTTAGTACCTTTAAACGCCTTAAACTTGCAGAATATATTTTTGACAATTTGATTTATTTATAGCAAAACGTCGTGAATTGCCATGTTGTTTGAAAAAAAAAACAAAAAACGGTAAACTGCGCGATTAATAGACATTTGCGATAAGAACGAGGATGGAAAACGGGGAATTTATGCGCTTCATAGAACTCGATTTCGTCAGCCTAATGCAGTAGTGGGAAATGAGTCAAGAATCTTCCTTGGGTGTAGAAATAGAACATTACACGTACTGGAAATGGAGAATGATCCGATAGCAGTTCCTATGAGTGTGTTTAATTTTCAACTCAGTTTGGTTTTCGTAATTTTTTCATGATATTTAAAAAAATAATAAAATTAAGAAAAATAAAAACTTCTTTTTATTCCTTTTTTTAATATTTATAGTTATAGCTAGGGAACTGGTGACAATTCAGCTACCCAAATAAACAAAGAAATATCAAAGTTATCGTTCGCGAAGTCCTTTTAAAGGGAAACCCAAAACCCGTTAAAAATTAAATACTACATGGGGTCTTATGTGGAAAAGGTAAGACCTACAATTTTGGTTAAATGCCTTTATTATTATTTGTTTATTACTCACACATTTGCAAAACCCTTCTAATTATTTTTAAATTCGATATAACATCTGATTTTTTGCGTTTAACCATAGTTCTATATCTTACCGTTCCAGAAATCCCCGTAAGAATCCATGTAACCACTATTATAGTCAGTATAATGGCGGTTCGTCATCGGCTTTTTATCATTTAAACTAATGCAAATATTTCATGATGTAACCGCCAAAATAAAAAAAAAACCAAACTATATTTGCGATATCCTGTGCATAGTCATGTCATCGCTTTTTTGCGGTAGTAGTAGTAGTATATAGATAAGAAAAAATATTATCGTATATTTTAAGGTGAGGGGTCTCAGCGAGAACCCAAGTCCTTGCGGGGCTATGTTGGTTTTAGCCGTAGAAACAGTTTTACCAGTTCAGTAGATACAGAGTAAGAGGATCTTGGACAACACGTTGCGGGTTAGCTTGGCTTCTAGCGAACATAGCGTCGGCTCAACTGATGTGACTGAACCTGACTTACGGTGAATTAACTAACTCAGCTGCGATTTAACTTTGCGGCGGCTGCGAGTCCGTCGCAACAAGTTAGAGGCAAATTATATCGTTTTAGATAACTTTTTTGACAGACTGCGGCGGCCGATTTTCAAATATAACACGTATCATCGAATCTTTAAAAAAGTGGAATGTTTGTGAAACCTTAGTTATGTTTTGTTTGGTAACGTTTATGCAAATCCATAATTGGTCTAAAAACTTTTAAAATCCGTCTGACTCTTAACCCGAGTGACTCTCAAAATCATCTTCTCGGGACTTTGCACTGTTTCTCAGATTGCATTCTAAAAACACGTGTTAAAAGTTGTACGATGTGTCTCTGTATATAGATCTATCAAAAGCTTGACTATTTGTCCGAAAAAGGTTATAGAAATATACAATAGCGTTAAGTTAACCATTTATGGCACTGATCAATATATCAAAAATGTTAATACTTTGAAGTCGATTTATGGTTTACTGAAAAGGCTCACACAAAAATATCATTTACAAAAAATGCTTGTCTGAAAGAGGAGAATAGCATATTAAAATATAAATGAAATCTGATGAACGCCAGGAATAATGGGCCCAGTGCCATATCATTAAACTACTGGTAACTATAAAAACAAAAGGATTAAAGGTAACCTTTTAGCCCTATTATAAAACTTTTGTTATGACCAACAGTAATGAAAAAAACTATATGACTAAAGTTTATATTTATTTTGTTTTAAAAACTTTAGGGTTTTACAGGACCATGTTTATAAATCAGAAATCAATAGAACCAAAAGTATCTAAAAAGAACAAAAGAAATATCGGCTTTATTATATTCCCTTTATACATCACTTTTGGTTGGTTGTATAACACCTCTTTAGGTAATTGGGCAATATAAATGATATATTTATGTTGTTTAAGCCGCGTAATTATTTATGATTGCGCAAATATTTATGGAAGAAAACAGACTTACGATAAAATACGTGTAGACCTGAAAATGGTTCCGTAACGAGAGGGCGTCCCATGTGACTCCAAGCTGCTTTCTCATAGGTCAGCCGCGCGGCCATATTGCCTACGTCACTAGCACTTTGTCAGGGCGCAGGAAATTTAAATTTGTGTGTTTGTCGTTTCACTAATATGCAACCACTACAATAAATTACCTTTATGTAGCCAACTCCTAAAAGTCACAACTGCATCCTCTGATTAATCTCGGAAACAAATTGAAAAAAACCAGTTAAAAAGTTAACAGGAGGGGCATCTCATGTCTACACTGTTTAAAAAAAAATATGCTTGTATGTAAGTTCTCTCCTGCTTATTTACATTTTTTGTTGTTTTAGCAACAACATTGCTCTACCCCTAGACCAGCCTTTGGGTGTGCCTTAAGTGCTGACAACTGGGAGCCACTTGTGATTGGTTGGTGATTTTGTAGTTATGCATGAAAGCACTGTTTCTAGAATTGTTGTAAAAGTTAGACTGCAACTGACAGGCCTACGAGAACAATTTTAAAAATGCAGGAGACACATCTCGAACGAAGTACAAGCCAACTTGAATTTTATAAAAAAGACCCGTTTTCTGCAACTAAGTGGTGTTATTAATTTGCACTCATATAAGGACCTGGTAACTTTTTTATAAGTGGGTAATTAGAAAATATACTATTACTCTTGTCAATGATATCCCAATTAACAGAAATATCCATTTTTGTTAGACATTTCTAAGTTGGAGATGCAGCTGCAGTTTACCTGCATGCTCGACGGGAAATTCGAATCAGTGGAAAAAAATGGAAATAACTGTACGTTTTTTGGGGTGGCGAATTTCCCCTCGTGTATGCTACTGGTATGTGGTATAATAGTTTTGTATAAATTGTTTTGGGTGAAGATTACCCAAAAATATTTAGGTACAGAAAAGGCTTATACGTGATTAATACACAAATTACAGGTGACGCCAATATGAACATTTAAAATATTGTTGCCGGGTGGCCAGGGTCATCACATGACTCAACAAACTTTATCAATTGTCAAATTAAAAGGAGATATGAAAACAATAAGTTTTCTACTTGTCTACTGCTAGGTAAATGAAGAAACAGAAAGATTAGAAATGTTGAAAGGTACAAAAGTTTAACTCTCGGTTTAACTTATGTAAAATGTACTTGACCTAAAGTCATTTTTATGTTTTAGGTGATAGCGGATATGCACTTGTTTTTTTAATGTGACCACAATAAAGATATCAAAGACCTTACAATAACAAACTTATCCAAAGATACTGTCAGAATAAGTAAAGTTTTTGGACATCATTTCTATATTGAAAATAATAAATGAGTTGTTTGTATTTTAATGCTTTATTTTAGTTTCCAAAAACTCGTAGTAGTAAAATATTGTACGTATCTAACACGTGTGTACAGTGCGTCTTCCGCACTTTTTATTCCAGGATCATATTAAGAAACGGTTCGTAAACCCGTGATTTGGTTTGGTAGGTCATGGCCAGTGGCCCACAGAGAACTTTTTTGGAAAGAGAAAAAATGTACTTGCCATGTGCCCAGCTCTCGTCAGCTGATTGATTGAGCACCCTCCGCTAAAGACTTCGTTTCGGGCCATCTTTAAAATTGTTTGTTTAGATTTGTACTGTCTCATTTTTCGTAACAATAAAGTTAAATTTAAAACAAAATATTTGCGCTAATTAATTGTAAGTAAAAATAACCTTCAGCTTTAGAAGTGGGATCGCCAAAAAGTTCACTAAATACGACGATATTTTAAAATTTGAATAAACAAAATGTCGACGGATGGTAATCCGCCATCAACGCCTTTAGCAACAAACAACAACAACCCTTTTATGTCGTTTAACATTGTGGAACTAATGAGGGCGGCCATAAATGCGAACTCAGTAAGTAGGCGGCAAGAATTGACGATGAACGACGACTCTCTGCTAATACCAAAATTTGGTGGCTTGCCCTCAGAAAACGTTCTTTGGGTACAAGTATTGAATAAAAGTTTACAAAATTGATGGCCAAATTTTTATGCTATCCATCATAAAGAAATTAAGTGATAATGCCATTCTGAGCCTGAGCACATTTCGCTAACCCTATTAGATTTTAAAGACCGAATTTGGTCGATGTTTAGGAGCTAATAAGACAAAATTACATTAATAAAGTAATTTAAAGCTAGAAAGTTAGGAAAAACTTCCGATTACTTTACAAAGAAAGTCATGATGGGGAATCAGTGCAACTTAACTGAAAAAGAAATAATTGAAGGCTTTAACAACTCAAAATGAATGGCCAAATTTAAGGGTTTTACAAATCTTAAAGACTTTTGAAAGTTATGTCATCCCTAAGTTTTGAAGAAAGAAACCAGCTACCTATACATAGCAACTACCAAAACTGTGCACATGGTATAAGGCCACCAAGACAGTAAAATGTTTTAACTGTTCTTTGTCAGGACAAAGGGATTGTCTTAGAAACAAAATATCATCAAAAAGAAAATGTGACCCTAAGAGAAAACCAATGTCTACGGCGAAAAGATCTATAAAAGAACTATAGGGCAAAATGACACCAGAAAAGTAAGCTGCACGCAGAGAAAAATATAGTTTGGGTAAGAAAAATCAATACGATGACGAAAAACAGAACAGACAGACTAAAACAGCTACTCAAATTTCTGAGAAATCTGGAGAAGAACAAAAAGAGATTACAGGGCAAGAGTTGAGATCCATTACATCAAATAGGCCAACCTACTCAGATAACAAAACGTTGAAAATGACGCGATAATATTAAACGAACGGCTAGGAACCTCGAGGAAAAACTCGATTATTCCCAAAAAGGATCGATTGAATAAACCACATCCAGAAGCAATATCAGATTTTTCCACTCCGAAAATTACAAAAATTGGAAAAATCACCATCAAGAACAACGCAATCGACCGCTGGACCAATAAATCCTATATCTACTCCAATGCCAAGTAAAAATCTTGTATCGACAGCAGTTAAAAATACAGAAAAATAAAAACTTGACATTGAAAAAGATAAGGACAAATACCGAAAAAGATGTGATTCCTAGTGATATAAAAGATGAATTCATATTTGAAAATTCTTTAAAAATACAAAACTTTAACTCAGCTGAGACCGATTCTAAGAAAAAGATGTTTCGCAATTTATTATTATCTAAAACGAAAGTTAAATTACTGAGTGATAATCGATGTTTGTTGCATGCAAATTCTTGTGTCTGACCATTATCTGGCTATTGTAATTATGAATAAAAAATCGTTGTTTGTGAAAATGTATTATATTGTGACCAGTGAATCTGTCATTATCTATGGTGAAAACGATATAAATAAAGGTACTTCAATGATACAAAAATAAAAAGTTATTGATATTTAACACAACAACGCCCCCGGTTAAATGTCCCAATTCCAAAAATAGTTTAACTTTCAACATTTTACAAACAAAATAGTTTATTTTAGTTTTATTTTAAACAGTTTGCATTTTGTCAGTCTTTGGTTAAATAAAAGTCAGTATCTGGATTTCGCTGTTACATTCATTTCCTATCACATGTTTACATCAGGAAAATCTTTAATCTTGTCTTGAAATTTCTTCCATAGGTAATGGTGCGAACTTGGTAATAGCACGTTTGCAAATACAATGCTGCTTTCGAAAGGATATAACTCTGATAAGGTTATCATGATCGAAATGTAGTTCAACGACCCGTTGTAATTGCCATTTATAGGTGGTTCATTTTCTGTCTTAAGACAGACCAGTGTTCCCATCTTAATATTTTGCTGTGGGGAACACCGTTCTGTGCGCTGCTGCAAGGGTTGAATATAGCCTGTACTTCAAACACGCAAAAACTTTTTGTACCATTTGCTGCAGTTGTCTTGTGGACAGACAGATAAGTTTCTACCAATAAGCAAATGACCAGGTCAAAGGTCTACTGTTGAGGATTGAAGAAATTCCCGAAGTTAAGCCTCACTGGCCAGGACTCTTTTAAAATAATACCTGAAACATCGCGACTTCCCAAAGACCACCACAATGGGCAGAACGAAGGGAATAAAGTACTAATTAATTTTATTGTTAAAGAAAAGTTGAGTGATTGTCGCAGTCAGCAACTATCGCTTATAATCTATCAAGTTCGTTGCTTGAACCTTAAAAATTTAAAGCGTTATCACTATAAATGTGTGCTTCAGTTGTTAAATCAGTTATAAGTTCAACATGCACAGTGCGAGTTGTAAAACATACTAATACGCTTATATAGCAATTAAGTCTTACCCAACTACGCATTTTTTCATCTTTGATAGCGTAAAGACCTGCAAAATCCACTAGACAAACACAACGACTGGAGGGGTAACCCCTAAAGCTAGCGGAGAACCCATAGCTGACTAATATCACGAGGTCTTACTCGAAAGCAAGTGACAAATTTTCTGCCGTTTTGGATTACATAAAGGGAAACAAGGGGTTGCTACTACAGCTACTACACTTGTTTAAAAAAGTCGTTGACATGATATAAAAAAACTAGCAAGAGAGATCATTATGGAACACTTGTTCTAAACACTCTATTATCCAATGCACAATATCCAAAAAAAGAGCCACTATCCCTATTGCAATTGACGCATTCCCTAATAAGCGAGTTTAAAAATGCAACCGAATATCAATAGCGGTTCTAGTTTTAGAGGCAAGTCCAAACAAGTTATTAATAAGTGCCTAGAGATAATAAAAAACTGCATGAACAATATTCGGCAACAGAATCTTCAAAAAAAACTAAGAGGGGTCAGCCCAATCTGCAAATCCTGCAACCAAGCATTTTGCGTGCTCTACTTTGGAGATGCTTTATTGTGATTGTTTAAAATGCTATACCCTGCTGTAAGTTCTACAGTGGCCATGTAAAGACATTGTAATGTTTTTTGAGAAATAAAGTGTTTTTG
Source organism: Aspidapion aeneum (assembly GCA_963576565.1). Classification (NCBI taxonomy): domain Eukaryota; kingdom Metazoa; phylum Arthropoda; class Insecta; order Coleoptera; family Brentidae; genus Aspidapion; species Aspidapion aeneum. The sequence goes on along the minus strand of OY755038.1, from coordinate 76,755,577 downwards.
AATTCATTTCATTTCAAATACTCTAACGTCTAACTAACAAAATTTGCATGAATTTCTGTACCATATAAGGTTCAAGACCGTGTGGGCTAATTTGATCCGTGAGCCATATGTGGGTCATTGGACAGGCATTTTGTTTTGAGCACAAGCTTTCAAATCCTAAAAGACAGTTGGCTATGCCGTAATAGCAGAACTGTCCATCACCATACATGCTTTGGAGCTTTTAATAATGTTTTACTATCACTGGTTAGTCCTGATAAACCACATGCTTTAATATTTCACATAAGTTATATTGTTTTAACCCATCCTGGTAAATAAGCTTTGACTTTTTCGTCTATGGATCTTTTGTCATCATCTGTTTCTAGGAAAGGGTCTTACCAAGTATAATTTCTCATTTAAATCTTCACCAGCCTTTAAGACTGCAGTAGGCACATTTCGCATTTGATTTGCTCTCATAACCGGAGTAATAAAATCTGGACTTGATGGGCTGTGGACAAAGCCGATAAAGACGGTCGAGATTTCGATATAGTCCTTGCCATATGCACTTTCATTTTTGTGACATTTCCTTTATTTATCATATGCATAGTGACAACAAAAAAGTCTAAAAACGGCAAGTTCTTAATTAAATAAAATTTTATAAGAAAGTGAACACGACACGTTTGCGGTGCAGCAAACAAGCAGACAAAATGTCCTTGCGTTTTTTGAAATGGAGAAAAAACAAGCCCAGATAATCGGCGAAGTGGTCAATGAAATAATGTGATCGGGAGAGCTTCTAGAGCTTTGAACTAATGAAAAAAAAAATAAAACTAAAATTATCTCTTATATGAAGAATAAGATTCGAGATGTAATTTATACTATGTTTGCAGAAAAAGAACATGTAACAATAGGAAACATTTATAAAAACAAAACGGATATTTTATTAGCTCAGTAATATCGCTAAATCGGTAAGAATTTAAAGAAAGTACAATGTTTTAAAATAGAAAAATAACATCCCTTCCTAATTTTATTTTAGTTGCGGAACAGATATTGAATTTAAAGGAATGGCCCGGTATCGCAATGAAAAGCATGTCATTTTTAAGGGAATATGTTGTGAATTTTAATTAAAAAGCAGAGGGTTATACTTATATATAGAGTTTTTTGGGACAAAACCTGGATATTTAATAGGTGTAATATTACTAATATTGTTTTATTCACCCATTGTTTATACATATGAGCTTTATTGAAAATATTTTTAGGATATCGATACACTGACATGACTTTATTGCAGTTTAATCTATAAAAGCGGATCAAAATCAGGATACTATTATTATTAGTGCAAATAAATTATAGCTTTTAATAATAATCCAGTAATATTTATTTTTAAAAGTTAGTGTCTATGGCGACATCTAGCCTATAGTTCGTAAGCAGTAAATCTTAAGATCGGTGTGTGCTCTATAATTGCTTGCGCACGTATTGCGGTTTGTAAGTTTAGTGATAAAATGCATATGGCGTCTGTGCCCATTTTATTTCTCGGTCTTGTTGTTTTTATAAAGATGTTGCCATTAATAATAAATTTCCTTAATCCAAATTAATTGTGGACATTTCTTTAAATCGAATAGGTTATGAGCCCAGTGCGTTTGTGTCCATAGTTTACGCGGATCACGTAAAATTTTCGTCTTGAAAATAAAAGTTTGTTTGCGGTTCATTCCAGTGGCTCTTAAAATGTCGGACTCGAGCAGTGGTGTCACCATGGCTTTCGAAAAACTGACGGGCGTGAAAATTTCAATAATTGGAAATTTGTAATGAAAATGGCCTTGATTCATGAAAATTTATTGATGGGTATGAATCGGAAAATACACATACACAAGCAGAAAAGGATAGATGGGATCAAAAGGCATTGGCTAAAATATGTCTTATGGTTAAGCTTGTGGCGTATCCACATCGCTCATGGGCTGCAATAGTGGCACAACTAAAAAATTAGAATTTTTGGAGTAAATGCAACATAAAAAGTAAAAAACTACGTTTTCTCAAGCAGCAATGCTCGCACAACTCTAAATTTATATTTTAATCGCTAGATGGCAAAAGTGCCTTTACTTTATTAATGCATGGACTTCAATAGTATGAATGCCATATAAGAATGGCAAAAACGGCAAAGGAAGCGTGGAATAGTCTTTTAAAGGTTTATGGAAATCAAGGTCTTTCTAGGAGGCTAAGTTTAATTCGTCTGCTAGTAAGAATTAAATTAGAAGATTTTCCTACAATGGAAGCTTACGGTTTAACAGCTCATTATGACACTTTGGTTATGGGGATAGGCAGTTACACTTTTGTGACATTTCCAACCTCTTTGTTTATCATGTGCATAATGAGAGCAACAAGAAAAATTCCGGCATGTCTTTGAGTTATTTTTATCTGTGCGTTTTTTTTGTCAAAATACAGTCAGCATCTTTTTATTTAAGACAATGACAGTTTTGCCTTTAATTTTGTACTAATTTGACATATTTAATTTTTCAAATATTTCTGGTTAGGAAATATGTTTATATCATGTCAAAGTTACAAAAGTGTAACTGTGTAAGGCAAGGACTATAACCACAATAACAAACTGCTTCAAGATTATAAATATGGCAAAAGCCAAGAAGCAGCTTTGTTGTCCAAAAAGAAAAAGTTGCTTAAAAGAGAGGCATAAAGTGTTACATTACAAAAGCCAGTATACTAGAGTGCCGACAAATGAAAAAGAACCAAAAGTTGAGAAGAAATTTTCAAAAGATGAAAATAAAGATAAAAATAAAAGTTCATTAGAGAGAGCATTGTAAGTAAGTGACAGAGATGTTGGTAAGTCAAGTCAATTCTGGTATATAGATTCGGAGGCCACATCACACATGACACAGCCTTTTAGCCGAGCAAAAGAGCTAAAGATGTGCTTGAGCTAATTCACATAAATTTGTGTTTTAACAATTTATTTAACAAATATATTTGTGTACTTCTTAAGATCAAAAACAGAAACTTTGAAAAAGTTAAAAAATGTCCAGATTTTAGTAGAAAATCAGACTGGAAAAATAATCAAGAAACTGAGAAGTGACAAAGGAACAGAGTTGTCTCTTACAAGAAGTTAACCTGGAACAGAAAATGTAGGCTGAGGCAGTCAACACTTCTGTTTACCTCAAAAACCGCTCACCAAATAAAGCAGTACAAGGTAAAACATCAGAAGAGTAAGGAATATGTATTCGTTGGCTATGATGAATGTACAAAAAGCTACAGGTTGTTTGATGGTAGGATTACACAGTCCAGATAATAAGCAAGAGATGCTTAATGAAAAACTGATTTATGACAATAAAGAAAATTACACCGAAAATGAGCCAGAGAATAAAGAATCACAGAGACGAGAAAGTAGTAATTTAAGTAATGTTGGAGAGGAAAATGAAGAGCAGGAAAATCAAGAGATTCAAGAAGCAGTATTGCCAACACGCTTAGAAAGAATAAGACAGACAAAGGAATTTCCTGACCATGTACTCTACCTGGTTTCTGAGTACTCTACAGAGCTAAGTACGGTAGAAGAAGCAAGGTCAGATTGGAAAAATGGAAAGAAGCAATGAATGTGGAATATGAATCTTTGATGGAAAATAAGGTATGGACTTTAGTAGTGGACAAACCAGTAAATCAAAAAGTAGTGCAGTGCAAATGGGGTTCTCAATTCAAAAGTGTAGTGAATGGTGAAAAAAAATATAAAGCTCGCTTGGTAGCGCGTGGGTTTACACAACAATATGGTGTGGACTACACAGAGACATTTTCACCTGTGGTAAGAAACTCTACGCTAAGAATGCTATTTGGAATATCTGTACGTTTAGATTCAGATATTGACCATATTGATGTGACCACTGCATTTTTGAACAGTGACTTAACAAACAAAGCCATTTATGGCTTGAAACAAGCTTCCGAATGTGGAATTTAAAAGTTGAGAAAACATTGACAGATTTGGGCTATGAAAAATCTCAGTATGAGTCTTGTGTTTACATCAAAAAGATAAGTGACACTATGGTTATAGTAGCTCTTTACGTAGATGATTTTATGATTTTTTCAAACAATGATTTTGAAAAAATAAGTTAAAAACTGCCTTGAATAAAAGACTTAGCGACTGCCAAACAATGTTTAAGGTTAAATATTGAGTATGATAAAGCTAAAAATAAGTTAAGAGTTGACCATAAACATTACATTTTAAAGTTGCTAAAGAAATTTGGCATGCAAAAAGCACGCCAAATTTGTAAAAAATTTAGGTTTACAGTGATTTTTTTTGCGAATTTGAATATCACTGGATTAAGGGGGCTATTAGTATAAATAAATTATAGTTTTTAATAATAATCCAGTAATATATATTTTTAAAAATTAGTGTCTATGGCTACATCTAGCATATATTTAGTAGGTAAGATCGAAGTGTTTATTGGTTCGTTGTGTGCTCTATAACTGCTTGCGCTCGTGATTGCTTAGATTGTCGTTAGATAGCGCAGTAGGTTTGTGAGTTTAGTGATAAAATGCATATGGCGTCTGAGCCCATTTAATTTCTCGGTCTTGTTGTTTTTATAAAGATTTTGCCATTAATAATAAATTTTCTTAATCCAAATTAATTGTGAACATTTTTTTATATCCAATAATTATTATAAAATGAACAAGCAAACCTTTGATAACTGGTTTGAAACGAAATTAGTTGCAAATTTACCACCGAAATCTTTAATTATAATAGACAATGCTTCTTACCATTCAGCATTATTGGTGGAAACACTCAAAATGAACGAAAATCATGAACGAAAAAAGGCTGGTTAACAGAAAAAATATTAAATATCCTGAAAAAGCAATGAAAGACCAGATATGGAACATCATGCAACAGCATAGCAACAATGTCAAACCACTGGGTAATTAGCTATCTCCTAAAATATATATTTTTTAAACTTACTATCAAAAAGCCCACGAATTTTGCAAGTACTGCTGCGTGGCTTGATTTCTCGTCTTAGTACCTGTAAGCAGTTTTTTACGCCTGTGAACGTATTGCTGTGTCTAAATGCTCTTTTTCATATTACAATCTTTTTTAGGAAACTCTTTTATATATTAATTACGATTTTATAGCAGATGTACTGCCTGTTTACCACCAGGGGTTAATCGGAGAACTACAAACCAATTTCAACACTCACGTGAAATTTGTTAGTCAACGGGAGAGAGATAGATTTACATTAGTAAAAAACAAGCCCTGCGGTGGAGTCAAAGTGTTTAAGCTATTCAGCCCTTTTTACTTTGAATCTGCAGAAAACTCTAAACATCAACAACACCTTTGAAATTTTTTGTTTTGATTTTAAACTACACCAACACGTTAAAAATTAAACCTAATAATAAATTTGTTTCAGAGGCAGCAAACGTGTATCGTTGAAACGTCTTAAACAAAAATTAAGTCTCTTTCCCGACTTATTTTAACTTATAAAATGGCTGTCATTCTCAATTCCAATAATTAAAAAAAACGTTGTAGTTGTTACAATATTGTTAAGTTCTCCCAATGTGTAGTTTTCTGACGCAGTCGATACGACGTTAATTAGTCGATCAAAATGCTACGTTTATAAAAAGACCAGTTTTTAAACTAAATTGGACATCGCTGTTGGTGCAGAATGTGGTAATTGTTGGAAAAATGGTACTTAGGAACTTTAACACATATATAATTTGTTAAAAATTGTAGTACAACTTCCATATAACTTAAAACTTTTTGGTAGCATGCATATTAAGGGAGGTAAAACATCCTGTAGGTACAGTTTTTTTATGAAAAAAATATAATTTCAGCCACCTGGAACACACTCCGTAAAAGTGTTTGCAACTAGGTTGCTTAAAAAATGGGGATTTCCTATAATTATGTTAATCGATTTTTTTCCTGCAGATGAGTTTTGCTTGTCCTAAAACTTATTTAACGCATAAGATTAAAGTTGACTTAGACAGTATGCAAAGTAGAACACAAAACACATATTTTGCATAAGAGTAAAGTCCCTTATTTAAATAGACAGAAAAAAATTTTACTGAAAAAGTTGTTTAGAGAGTAAAAGAAAGTAATGTTCAGATGAAGTTTTAGCCTACCATGAAAACTTTGAGAATTTGAAAATTTTTCGAGGTTGAAAAATCAAGAAAAGGTAGAATAGTACTATTAATATTATTATGGAAAATAGTTTTAAACTAGACGGCAGGCTGTTGCAGAATTCAATAAGAATCATTTCGAAAGTCCAAATATCTCTCATAAAACTGTGGCTTCTGTTATGCGGTAACTTATAAATTGTAGTCCAATATTTGATGATGACAATTTTGATAAAGAGGACATACTACTGACTATTGAAGAAAACCCCAAACAAAGCATTAGACAAATATCCCGGACTTTGACTGTAACCACCACGTTTACAAGAAAGATACTGAAAAACTTAAACCTTTTAAGGTAAAATTTAGTCATACTTTAATGGAAAGAGACTGTTTATGTTTAGAAGATAAAAAATTTTACTGATGAAGCAGTACTTACAACAAACGGGGTATTTTGCTCTCAAAATTCTCGGTTTTGGAGCACTAAGAATCCACATTGGTCGTTAGAATGTCATAGCCAGTACTTAATGTTCAGTGTGGAATAATATGAGAGAATGTTCTGGACAGTATGCTTCTTGAAGAAGGATAACAGATGATTTTGCAATTAGATGGCGCCCCGCACATTTTCATACACGTGTAAGAGATTGGCTAAACGGAAATTTGTCTAATAAATGGATTGGTAGGAAAACATGATTTAAATATTTTTTGTTGGCCTCCACGATCTGATCTCCCGATATTACACGTCTCGATTTTTTCCTGTGGGAATTTTCGAAAAAAAAGTTGTACAAAGCTCGCCCGCGAAATGCGGATAAACTAGAGCAAAGAATCAGAGAAGCCTGTCAGTCCGTTACACCTAAGAGGCTGAGAAACGTTAGTTTTGGTTGCTGAAATTTAATACGTCATGGCTGTTGATTTTTAATTTCAATTGTAATAAAAATAAATAACAAAATCTTAATCTTACATCTTAACATTACGCATATGTATATTGTCAAACTGACAAAAAAATCATACTTGCTGTTACGGGTTCAAGAATACATTTGCTATATGTTCATTAAACAGACGAGCCAGATCCTTAAAAAATTTTGGAAAATTTTAAAATTCTAAGTCAGGAGGCTAAAACTTTTAATTTTAAACAACTTTTTTCTATCTATTTTGTTAAGAGTACTTTACTTTTATGCTAAATAGGTGTTTTGTGTTCGTGTATACTGTGATAGTCAACTTTGATCTGATTGGTGTTAAATAAGTGTTAGGACAAGCAAAACTCATCTGCATAAAGAATTTTTCGTTTAATGTAATATTAAAGAAAATCCAATTTGTTAAGCAAATTTTCGCACACACTGTAGATTTGAAACTCAACCAAAATGAATTTAATTTTTGCACAGGCATGAACTTTACCGATAAATTCCCCTTTTCTGGCACATACTATATATGTCTTAAAATTTCATTAATTAACGGGAAGAATGTGTTGCTAATGTAAACTTAACCTAATAAAGTTTATATAAAATTATAAACATTTTTACATGCGATTTTACCCAAATATCGTATAATAATACGATATTTTTAAAAATCTCCGGTTCTAGAAACTACGGGATATGGCAAAAATTAATTGCATTCATTTTAACGGTTTAACAAAAACGACAGTACCTCAAAGAAAGAACGCAGTCATTTAAACAAAAAAAAAACGTTTAACAAAAAACAATAGTTTTTTCAAAATAAAATTTTTAAAAGTTACTTACTGTTTTCTTACTTTGGATGGAATATTAACATGGAAACATCAAAGTTTCCCATCTAATTTCAAAGAACATAGGGCCCACTGTACTCTCCTCCTGCTAATTGGAGTCCCCAACGAACTGTTACTGTCAAAATCGTGGCTGGAGAGCATACCCTGGAGTTTTCTGCCGCCACTGTTTTTTTTGCACTTTTTGGCATTTTTTAAAACTTTTCCTTACAGTTTTACAAAATGTTTTAAAAATACGAGGCCACGGGAACACGCAATTTTAAAGTAATCATCGTGGTGCGAATCACCACAATTTTTTTTTTTTTTTTAATAACACTTTTCAACAGAAAAAGCCTTGGTATGTCCTCCAGGGCGCTGATTCTGTAAATTTTTTCTTAGGTGTAATTGTTCACTTTAATCAACGGTTACCAGTTGACAACTGCTCTCCTGCTTTGCAATAAAAGACCTTTGATGTCTGATATCGTGGATTGATGTGAACTTTCACTCCCAAGGGAGAATTTACAGAATAAGCGCCCAGACCCCATCTTACATTATTGATCGGGTGTTTTGTTAGACAGCCCAGTAACGAACGAAGTGACATCTAAAAGTTAACAGCGAACTTAACAAGTCACTTGTCAATGGCTCGTACTGGGTCCTCCGAAATTACCTTGTAGTTCTTCCACTTTCTTTTTTAATTGAGTAAACGTAGGCCTCTTACGGGGGTCTGCATGCCAACATGGAACCATCAGTTCTACGTAGATGTGTTTTGGCCAGGGAGCCCGGGGCTCCAGAAGCCTACAAAGATAAATAAATTAGAAAATTTAGTATTGGCCCTAAAACTTATAGTCTAAGATCCAGATAGTCCACGGTTCCTAGTCTTCGCAGCGTTTGGCTTTTGTGAGTTTATTATTCGTCATAGAGCATAATTTGTAATTTGTAGAAAAAAATGACCGCATATTTTTGTGATCTTAAAAATGTTATTTTTATTTAAATTTTGATATTTGCAATTGTCAACAATTTAATATCTAAGTAAGCTAGAATCAAACGTTGCGTCTGCCTCCACATGGCACACCTGGACATGGTCGCAACATAGTTTGATTGGTTAGATATAGCCATTTGGGGTGCGACCATAACTGAAGACGCCTCCTCAAGAATCATTAGGGGTTTTAAGGTGGCTTCTTAGAAAGTCCCTGACGGAACTCCCGGGATGTTTCTGGGTTGGCTAAATAATGACGCGCCATGTGACGTACTTAGCATGGGGCCGTAACTGTAAGCCTAAATTAACGATCTGTAGAGTTTTTCAAATTATAAGACGGTATGTGTTTCAATTACCATTCCTAATAACTTTTCGGAGAGAGTGGGCACAAAATATCTAGCAGGCATAGGTGTAAGGCTTGTTGTATGTGGAGCCCTTTTGGGCGGTCCGACAAAAAATGTTTTTGCTTTTTTCCAAAAAAAACAAATACTAACCCTATAGAGGCAGCGTTGCATTTAAAGTCGCCACTCTATACTGCCGTGCGTATTGAAAACGCCGTATCTACATAGGGATTCCTATAGCAGATATGGCATGTTTATAAGCACGGCAGTATATTTATTTCCATAAAAATAATTTGTATAAAGCAAATTGACCAAAATAAGAAATAAATTAACAGAAACCACTGAAGCCTTCGATAGGCTTGAACATGGCAGAAAAGATAATAAAAGTTTGAGGTATTGCTGAATTAAAAAAAAATATATCACAAAAACTAAAAACAGTACCTTTTTCCATCTTCAAGAGCTTGCAGGAATAGATCAATTTCTTTGCGTTCATTTTCGCTGGAATCAATCAGGTTGGGCGTTTCACCGTATTGGAAAATCTCCCAAAGGGTCACGCCGTATGACCACACATCGCTTCTAGTCGAATACTTGCCAAACTTAAGACTTTCTATAGCGTACCTAACAAAGGAAGAAGAGGTCAGCTTACTGAGGCACACTATTTTATAAAACTAACTTTTTTAAAATTTTACATTGATATATTCAAAACACACAAAGGTGACACAGTTTGATTAACGCAAGAGATATGCTTTAAGACTTTCCCTTGCTAACAAAGTTTTTCACAGCCCAAACTGGACCCATTTTTGAACAAATGATCGAAATCTTGTCTTTGTCACTAGCTTGGTCATCACATCTGCAACTTGTTCTGTGGTGGGAATATGCGTTATCTTTAACTTTTCTTCTGTAACTTTTTCTCGTATAAAGAAGTGCTTTATTTCTATATGTTTAGTTCTTCTGTGGAATTGAGCATTTTCAGTCAGTTTAACTGCTGCTGAATTATCCATTTCAGAATTGGCACTTGATTAAAATTCATAACAGATTTAAATCGTCTGGTGATCTAGATAATTTCTTTTGTAGCTTTATTTGCAGCAAAGATTTCTGCTTCTGTTGCAGACGTGGTAAGCATACTTTGTCGTTGGCTTAACCAGGAAACTATCCCTTCAGCAAAGATAATTACAATTCAAGAAGTTGATTTTCTTTTTAGAGAGCAACCACCAAAATTACTATCACGATAGGATTGTAATTGGATTGGTAGACCTGGTTTGTATGCAATACTTAGATTTTTAGGTCCTGCAAGGTAACTTAAGACTCTTTTCAGTCTTATAACATCTTCTGATGACGGACTCTCCATAGTTCATAATAGACATCCAACACTAAAAGCAAGGTTTGGTTTGGTCCCAAACATTAAGTACAATAAAGCACATACATAGAGCCTGTCGATTAGGAAACGGATGAATTTTGTTCACTTTCCCCGCTTTTTGCGTTTTAGAAATCTTTTCTATTGTTTTGTAGTTTGTATAGTTAAAGCCTTGCTTTTGTTTCAATTTCTAACCCTAAGAAATATGTAGCTGGTTTGGAGAGTACAAGCAAGGATCAGCTTCATTTGTTTTAAATCTTGTTTTTGAAGAAATGTATTAATTCTGATATACCGATATACCAGCATCTTGGTGCTTATTTTAAGCCATAAAGACTTGGATTTAACTTGCAAACCGTATATTTGTCTTGATTATAACCAGCTGGATATATGTAGCAACATCAAACTGCTGCAAGAACATCTTTTCACATGCCGCGATGCTTAAAATTGATCGTTCTGTAGCTAATCTTGTCACTGGACTAAAGGTTTCAGTATAATCTATTCTTCTCGTTGATTAAACCCTTTAATCTTCCCTTGTGTCGATCAATAAACCATCAGGATTAGTTTTCAGTTTATACATCCATTTACATGGCAATGCTTTTTGCGCCATCTGGTAATTTCACAATTTTGCAGGAGATATCATAGCTTTATCCACTCCTCATTTTCTTCACTCTGTATAGCTTCAGTAGATGTCTCAGGAGTTTTTATTGAATGGATTATGTCTTCAGCAATAAGAACATAGGCTTTGGTGAAAAATGAAGGCTTTTTAAGAGAATCACGATTTTTGAGGTTAATATTACTTCTCAAATTTTCTGAGAGATTTTTAAAATTTGAATAGTAAGGAACTATTTTCTGCAACATTTATTTTAAACTGACGAGCTTCTGCTTTCTGGTGTTATTCGTTCAATAGCACATTTATGAAGTGTTCCTAACTTGTCTTGTTTCTGTGGGGACACCCTTTCCTTCCAATTCTAGTCGAGATTTTGTTACAGTAGATTTAAAAAAACTCTTTGGAATTTTATCTCGAGCTGCCAGTACAGAAAATATATTTTTGGAAATTTGAGGTACATACCAAACATCAGTGCTTTAATCAGGAGGTTTTTGAGCCAAATTTTTCGTAACTAAACTGTTCAGAATTCAACAGGGGACATGTAAAGGCCCATAACCGAATGAATTTAGTGATATTTGCAGTTTTTAATAAAATTACTTTTATTTGACTAACTTTTTTAAAAGACAAGAGATATGCTTTAATAAAACCCTACCACTAGTACTTTTTAAGTAAGAAAAATATAACTTAGTAAAAATTGACGACCTGGATACATTTGACTCATGTGTTGCTGTAAAATAATTGTCAAAACGTCAAGGTAATACTATACAGGGTTATTCAAATTAAATTCCCATTATTGGTAACTTTGTTATTACATCTAAACATTTAAAAAAATCACATTGCATTTTTAATCATTTCATTCCCTGAAACGTTACACTTAATTTTAAAAAAAAAACTTCACACTTGTGTCAGTCAGAAAGAAGCATTAATTTTTATAAAGAAAAATTTAAAGCTTCAAAATATTTTTGATTATTAATCTTCGTGGGTTATTCTATAAACATTTTAATATTTAACCAAATAAAATATTGGTTCCAAACTAACATACATTACAAACAAAAAAGCGTTTCTTTTTTTAATAAAATATTTAAACTTAAAAAAATTTTAGGGAGCAATATTTTTTTTATTTTAGTCAAAAAAGGCCCAACGATCAAATTTTTGTGATAGTCTCAAAGATTTTATTTTCAACAAAAATAAATCTACTTTAACACTACTTAAGCGACTAGGTCTTATGGATGACTGTACGTGCTTACTGAAGCCAAGTTTTTTCAATATTGTGTTTTATTCATTGCAAATAACTAGTCACTATTATTAACCAAAAAATCCATATTTTCTTTGGTTAGCGTAAATAAGACATATTTTATTATTTTTGTAAATAAAAGTTTTTAAAAAGTTGAAAAAATTTTTCTTAAATAATTCATTAAGATGTCTTTAAAAAGAAAATATCCATTTGAAAACTACTGTGGAAATACTGAAACGTGTACTTACCTAAGTTTATTTCGGTTTATTTTAATCCCAATAAGTGTTAAAATTTTAAGAAAATCTTTTCATTCATCTTTTTTCACGCAGCTACGCGTGTGACACATTTACTAACTGTACTACGATCCAGAGCTTGCTCGCGTTATACGAGTACAGCGTGTCCCATTTTCGATGGCAATAAATCGGAAACTTGGTTATTATTAAAGATATCGATTTTCTGATTGCCCCCTACCGTACGCTTTTTTTGAGCCCTTAAAAATAGTGTAATCAGATTTTTGCTATACCCCGGGGCTTCGCTAAGTTTTTGAAAAAATTGCATTTTTATTAATTCGTTGTATTTCGCTTATTTTGCAAGATATTTTTATTTTGTAAAAACCTTTTTATGGCAACTTTTTTAGAGCAAAATAATGACGTCAATTTTTTTAAATATTTTTTAATTTTTGAGATATGGTATTTATCATAAAAAAATTAAATACGAATTTTTTTTATTACTATTTTGATTGGTTTCATGCTATTATTATCTTTAAATGATAAAACTTTTATATTTTTTTGATTTAAGGTTAAAAAAAAAATATTTAATATTTTTAAAAATATTTTAGCCCGAACCTGGAAATTTACGACGTAAATATAAATTAAAAATTGCAAGTTAAACGATTTTTAGTTTACTGTTTTGAAACGTTATTTAAAAGATTTATAAATAAAGTAAAAAACGTTAAAAAGTTACAAAAATAATATCATAGTAATTATTTGATGGGAGTACAGCAACTCATGAAATTTACTTCAACATGGGATGGAATTGACATTGTTATTTTACTTGTCATTTTTGTAAATTACTCACTCAAAATTATTCTAAAATGGCCAGAAATCGAACATATCCAGATTTTGAAAAATGTGATGTTTTTTTTTATATACTGTTACTTTTCCATCCATACTAGGATCAATCGCCCAGTTTTTGCCAAAGTTTTTGCGTCGAAAATAGCTTTTTAGACATAACAATACAATCGTGCGTTAAGTGGGACTCGAACCCACAAGCTCGCGCAACGCCGTGATCGAGGCAGTCCCGTGGAATATAAGCTGCCATCATAGCAGCGCTATATACGAAGCAGGACCACTACACAAGCGGACACGAACTCACTCAAAAACCGCTGCTTCTGTGGTGAAATCTGAGAATTGAATTCACAAATCTGATAAACTTTACTTGAAAAATGTGATATGTTTGACTGCTTTATTCAAGCAACAATATCCCAATATTTAAACGGCATAAATATTGTTATGCAAAATGCGTTAAGAAAAATTACTCAAAAATGCCAACAATGTCTTACACATATTGACATCAGTTTGAAGATTTTTGCCATTAAAGAAAAATTCGTTATTATTTTTTGTAATTCGTTATTTTTTTTGTATTTGTCGTAGACTTTGTTTCAAATAAATATTTAAGTTAACGTAAAACCATTTAAATTTGCTAAGTATCAAAACAGTTAAACCAAAAATCGTTCAACTAGCAATTTTTAACGTTAAAACAAAAAATATAAAAATAAACCAATCAAAACAGTAATAAAAAAAATCGAGATCCGTATTTAATTTTTTTATGATAAATACCATATCTCAAAAATTAAACAATATTTAAAAAAATTGACAACGTAATTATTTTTTTCTTAAAAAGTTGCCATAAAAGTTTTTTTACGGAACAAAAATATCTTGCAAAATAAGCGAGATATAAGGAGTTATAAAAAATGTAATTTTTTAAAAAACTCCCTGTATTAGCGAAACTACGGGGTATAGCAAAAATCTGATTACACCATTTTTAAGGGCTCAAAAAAAGGTAAGGTGCAATCAAAAAATCAAAATAAATCTCTTTAATAATAACCGAGTTTTCCATTTAATCCCATCGAAAATGGGACACGCGTACATTAGTAAAGTTGGAAATGGAAAAAACGCATTGTTTAGTATTACAAATTCTACTATTGTACAGAGCGGAGGTTCTGCCCAATAGTATAGTAATTACGCTTCTGAGTTCTTAAATTTCAGTCAGGAAAGTCTTAATCCTTAGGTTCCGTACTAACTTTAGTAGTTAGTTACTTGGATTGCTTACAAAAGGTCGAAAGTACAAAAGGTCGAAAGTATAAAAGGTCGAAAGTACAAAAGGTCGGAAGAAAACATAAGCAAATATTCTTTCCCGGGATTCTAGAGGGTGTAAGTCCGGTTCCGTTCGGTTCGGATTTACACCCTCTAGCATCCCGGGAAAGAAGTCAGGGAAGTTTTTTTTTTTTGCTGATGTTTTTGATCTTTTGTACTTTCGACCTTTTATCCGCCGCCCTAGTGTGTTTTATTTTTAGTTCACTTGTCTTTTATTGTTAATTTTATTTTAGAACCCTATACCAACTATGAATTTGGTTGGACCGAAAAGCGATGGATGCGCGATAGTTTGAAATATAAAAGTGCTTTTTATTTTTTCAACTACCTTTAAGGGCTGTGGAGAATGAAAAATTTGCCTTTTTTGCCAATTATTTACCTACCATTTATAGGGCAATTCCCTTGTGCTTGTGTTCATAAAATAGTAATCGCCCGACGTTACTTGAGCCAATCCAAAGTCGGATATTTTAACGTGATCTCGCTCCTTTACCAAAACATTTCGCGTGGCCAAATCTCGGTGTACGATTGCTGGGTTACGGGAGCCTAAATAATCCATGCCCTAAAAAATTTTAAGAATATACGATTTTTTATCAATTTTATAACTTAAAACTTTAAAGGCATTGCGTAAATTGTCACACTTATCCAAAGCAATATAATAATCGATTATGCTTATTAATTTATCCAAAATCGAACATTTTATTATTTTTATATATTTATTTTACATCTTCAATTATTCTTTAACTATATAGTAGCAAGTGCTTCGTCTGGTTATAGGTCTTTTACTCAAAACTCGTATCAAGTGCCCAGTCTGGTTGCAAGTTCTTATTTCCGACTTACAGCAAGTGTACTAGTCTGGTTGTAAGTCATTTTTAACATTAAGAGGCAACAGAATGTCCATTTATCCAAAATGAAACATTTTATTATTTTTGTATATTTATTTTACACCGTATACGTATAATTATGTAGATAATTTAAATTATTATAATTACAAAATTTATTGTAAATACGATATTTTAAACAGTGTTAATGACGCAAATTGATTTTAGCTTAATAAGCCTTTGTTGTATATATAAGCAGTCGATTGGCAATTAATAAACAAATTCAACTAGATTGTTTTTTTCACTATTGTGCCCAAGTCTATTTTCGGCCTAGCATACCTGCTAGCCGAGCGTTAGACTGCGTTCTGTCAATTATTCTTTAACTTTATAGTAGCAAGTGCACCGTATGGTTACTATATACTTCTTACTTAAACCTATAGCAGGTGCTTTGTCTGGTTATAAGTCTTTTACTCAAAACTTCTAGCAATGCCTAGTCTGGTTGCGAGTTTTATTTCCGACTTACAGCAAGTGCACTAGTCTGGTTGTAAATCATTTTTAACATTCCTTCTGCCTTATTGCAAGTGTCGGGGCATAAGTCCGGTCTCTTCTGAATTCTAACAATCAAGAGTCGTAAGTAAAATAGCGTTAGGCAAAACTTAAAGCTACACAATGCTCGAGGACCCCTATCGACTTATGATCAGAAGATTTATTCAAAAATGTTTTTAAAGTGGTTGTCGAAAAATACTAAAACTAACTTTTTTGGGGCGGGGGCGAGATCCGTATTTTATGCTATGTTATGTTTGTATTCATGAAATATGTGGAAAATATCGAAAAAAATCGTTGCCTTGGGCCACTAATTCATATTATATTGTTTGAAAATTGTAGTATTTTTGGTCTGTGATCCGTAGCAAGAGGAATGAACTATATAAAAAAAACTTACAGAAGCAATATCCCATGCAAATTTCAGCAAATCAGAGAGACCTAATTGATCCTTGTAAGCGGATAAATACCGATCCAAGGACCCCTTGTCAACATACTCCATGACCAACATAAAGTTAGGATGGTCGCCGATAATCCCTTTGATTTGTATTATGTTGTTGTGGTTTAAATTCTAAAAGATAAAAATAAAATAACATTTTGATACAGAAAAAGCAAACTTAATACCAGTACTCAGTTGACTTACCACGAGGACAGAGGTATCTCTTTCTTGTTACAGAGAATTAGCACAATTATTCAAAGAGACAACGGATTTGCTGTAGTGGGTACTATGCCAGATTATAATACATACAGCAATTGGACGAAGTTCTTTACCTTTGAATTGATTTGTTTCTGTTGATATCACAACCCCAAAAAATCAAAATTCGTAAGGCACATCGTGATATTCCTATTCCTAGGTATTTTTCGACGCTAAATCTAAATCAAGGACCAAAAACGTCCCTAGACGTCGGAAATTTTCCCCAGTGATCAATTCATATTAAATCAACGAAAAAAAAGGAAGTTTGGCAGGCGATCTTTCCGCTTTTAATGATTTTTGGTACATTCATTCTACAGTATCTCAAATTTTCCTGATTTAGCTTTTTTTAAATTAATTCTTGAAAATCAAAAACAACCAATTTGGCTTAAACATTGTACTACAACGACAAAATGGTATCAAAATATGGTTTGTTTAAAAGGCCTTTAAAATATCGTTCGAATAAGATATAATACGAAAAATTACAAAAAAACAGAAGAAAATTACAAAATTTCGAATTTGTTCGTAAGGTATGTTAAAGACCCTTTAAACGAGTTATATAGTTTTCAAAGTTGAGTCATTTATTTTAACATGTTGTAGAACTTTAGAAATTTCAATTATTTGGTATTTTCATTCTGCCATCAAGGGAACGGTCAAGTCAAAATTACAAGATATTCTGATCAGTAGTTTTTTGTAAAAGTTAATTTTTCAAAATAAAAAACTGCCAGTTTGGCATTCAAAAATGAATTAGACACTTATTAAACATTTATTTTAGCAGGTTGTAGAACTCGTAAAAATAAGTAATTGTACCAAAAATCATTTTGTCAAAAGTCACAATGTTCTTGACAACCAGTTAAGAGTATACATGTTTCCTTCTAATGCAGCTATTTAGAAAAATACATAAATAAAAGGGAACTAAAATATTAAACTAAATTCAAATTAGTGCAGTGCAGGGTGATGGTAATCAATATCAATAAGAAAAGTGGAGGAAGTACATGTCACTGTCTGTAACCCTCTACTCCCACCGCGGCTTTGATGCCACGGTGCGACTTTCATAGATTATAAAATATAGGGAGTTTTATCGTCGAAAAATGCATAGGGATATCATCGTCTAACTTACGGATCTCAATTTTATTTTCTTCTGAGGTTGTGTATTTAAGAGTTTTCATTGATTTTCCCATTTTTTTCATTGTTAGAAGTGTGTATAATAAATAAATTCAGGGTAGGTCGCAATAACGTTGTATATAACTAAAAAACGATAGAAGGTCATTTTGGTGAAAAATTCAAAGTTGGTATAGTGTACTAAATTTGCTGTACTGTATTGATCTATAATAAAATATACTTAGTCTTTTAGCCAAAATAGGTCTATTTAAGTCAACTTACTTTGACCTGAAATTGCTCCGTTTCCGAGATATACAGGATGTTAAAGTTACGTTTTTTACGTATTACTCTTAAAAATTGATACTCGGAGGTTTCTTGGGATGCAAAAACTGTAGCCGTTAGAGGGTGCTTAACACTGCACTTCTGATGGTTTAAAACTACCATAACTCTTTTCTTAGTATATTTTTTACTTTTTTTGTTAAGAAAATAATTTACTGATTATCTTAAAACAAAAATATATTTCTGTTACAGTCTATTAAAGTAAGCCTTTTTAAAGTTGTTTTGGTTTTTAATCTTCGAATTGGCTTAGGAATAATCATATTATTTTAAATAAAAAAATAAAAAAAGTTTTGAATTTTAAAAATATTAAATTAACAAGACTTTGGAATAATCAATTTGGCTTTTATAATTTACTGACCAAATGTCATCCTAAAAAGGTGAGCAATTTTATTTTTTATTCAATTTGGATATTTCGGTGCGGTATCAACATTAAAACCAAAATATTACGAAGGTAGCTTACTTTATTGGATTAGGAACAGTAGCTTTTAGCTTAAAATTTCTTAGAAAATTACTTTTCCCACAAAATAAGTAAAAACTACATTAAGAAAAAAGGCATGGCCATTTTAAATCATCAGACATACAGTGTGAAGCGCCCTCGAACGGTTACAGTGAAAAGGTGTCTACAATCCGGTTATCAGTTTTAAAATTATTACGTTAAAAAATGTTCATAATAATAAAAAAAATCGATTTTTATTTTTAAACCTTAACACTCCGTATCTCGGAAACGGAGCAATTTCGGACAAAAGTAAGTTCACTTAAATCGAATTAATTTGGTCTAAGGAATCTGTGGTAGGAGTATGTACATCTTTTCGCGACACGCTATATACAGATGTATAGGTCGTTGTTTTAGGAAAACATGGCACTTTAACAAAATGTTAATATTGCAGGAAATATGATTAATTAATATAAATAAGATAAAATTCCCACTACCTGAAAAAAATTGCAACACAAATGGTTAACACTGCATTCTAGTGTGAAAAGTGTCTATTTTATCATATTCAAAATCTCCATTAATCCTGGCCGCGGAAATCAGACAAAAGCCAAGATGGAAGCTGAATTTGGTTGTTTATTACATGAACTGGTACATTCCAAACCACTCTTTTGGCAACTACACTTCATGACACCACAGCCGATCTGTTGAATTCAAGCCTTCTTGCATTTGTTTCCATACACAAATTTGCAAATATGCACGGAAGCTAAGGTACTTGACAGCTGATTCCGTTGGGGGAAGCTTCTGTGACTGAACGAAACATTTTGCCTTCGATACTTTATCAATAATAGTTCTATACCTAAGTGCATTATCTGAATTTCCACCAAAAATACATTATTATCTTCTTTCCAAATTCTGCAACCTCTCTTTTTAGGTATTGATCTTCAATAACACGTTTCAAAACTGATTGCTTTCCAATATGGAATATTCTGGAGGTGCTGTCAGGATGTGGATACGAGTATATAAAGAATATACTGTTCGCTAAGATATTTCCGAGCGAATTTCTTATGGCACTGATATCATAAATGATATTCTGTTTGGAAGATTTTTTATCACTTCTGAAAAACATGCTTAATTACACCATTAAATCAGCAATAATACCAATAGGTCAGTGTCTTCTCCTATTACTATTGTATTTTTAATTTTTGAATATTCCACTGCAGTTTTAACAATGTCAATATCAACACCATCACCTGAATGAATCACTGAACAACCATGTCATATTTCGTCGGCGATGAGATTAATGAATTTCTGGTGTAAAGTTCACGAAGTGGAAAATTCTATTTGTTCGGCGATTATGGGTCATTTATTTTATTGTGTATTCTGATGTAAAACCATCAAAAACTACAGATGATTGCCCATAATTAGCTGTCACAATGTAAATGGCTGCAAAATGGTGGCATTTAAATATTTGAAAACTGAATACCTAAATATTTAAAGGGCAGTCATTTAAAAAAAAATAAGTAAAGTCAGTGGTTATTTTTTTATTATACTTTTATCTTAGTATCTTAACATTTTTGCCAAGTTACACCCTATAAATACAAAGCTATAAATTTTTAATGAATACAAAATTCAGCCGCCATCTTGAATTTTGACTGATTTCCGGGCCCAGGATTAATGGGGATTTTGAATATGTTAAAATGTTAAAACATACACTTTTCACAATATATTTATTTGTGTTGCAATTTTGCCCAGGTCATAATTTACTTGTACTGCACTATAACTACAATGGTATAAACTATAAACAAATAGTATTTTAATAAATTGCAATGTCAAAATAAGGTTTTTAAGTGGCGAAAATATGGCCGAGTTTCTGAGAATCTCTGTTTGAATGCAACAGAAATTAAACGCAAATTAGGCAAACGGTCAGCCAACTTTTGTTTTTATTTTCTATTGTATAAACGCAAATAGAGTTTCCGATAAGTTAACTTGTTTATTTAATTTTATGTTTACAGTTCAGCACTATTATATCATCTCATTAATTTTAATATAATAGACGTTTTCTACAATACTCTGTACAGTCAATTAAATAAAACAAAAGATAAATTAAATAAAGAAACAAACAAGCTTACCTTTAAAATATGAATTTCATTAACAAAATCACGAATATTCATATTGCTTAAACCTGTAGGTTTTAATTTTTTCAATGCAACAACCTCAGCTTTCTTTGTGTTGTCTGGTATGTGTGGTTCGAGAAGTCCTTTGTATACTTCTGCAAAGTTGCCCTGCAACATAGTTAAACAAAAATCAGTTAATTAAAAAAAATATAGGGTAAGTACATAAACAGTAACCCTGTTTTTCTTAACAAAAATACTAACCGAAATGAAAATCTTGGTATTGCATCTTAATTCGGTCAGTTTGACATAATATTAACTTTGTATATATCTTGATTTATTAGGGTGTTTCTGATCACTATAGACGACAATTTCGTTATAGTTATGATTAAATGTATGTTTAACAACGATAAGATTTCGTCGCGAAAAACAGACTTTGTAAACGCACCAAACTTTCCCATTAGCGAACTGTAATTTTATTTTAACTAACCTCGAATCTAAAGGTGGTTTTTGTGATGATTTATTTTTATTCCAACAAGCCAAACTTGCTCAAATATCCATTAAAATAATTGTTTAAAACATAACAAAACAGGTTTATATAACAAGAGTTAAGTCCTGCTTAGTTGCAAATTCCAATGTCAAATAACCACAATAACTCAATAAAGTTACCGCCAACCCACCTAATTATTGTAACAGGTCGATACTGTGTCGAATAACAATAACCACGATTGCAGTGAAAAATGTGCGGACCAAAAACAGCTTCATTATTAACAGTAGAAGTGCTGGATATTCCATATATCTATTAAAACCTTCGGGATTATATCTTTTTTTTTTTCTATAATATTGGTAAATTATTTCAACATAGCAAGGTTTAAAATAACACAAATATGTACTTTTTTAGTAGACAAGAAATATACTGCACTTACACTTCCAATTCGGATTCCTTGACTGCAAGTGTAATCAGATCCCAACTCGTAACTCTGAGGAATTGCGTCCGCCACGGATAATGTAGTCAGGGAAGTTGCGTTTGAATTAAATCTCCTGTAAAAAATCAAATTAAATTAAATATTTGATAGATTTTAAATTTAAAATAATAATGAATTTTCTCGAAGCTGAGAATTTTAAAGACAACTTTATATTATATCCTTATTTATATACATGACATTGACCCCTGCTTCGGAGCTGACAAGTTTACATTTTTTTACTTAATTAGCTGTCAAATTTCAAGAGGAACTTGATTTCTATAATTTAGATTTTATTTGTAGTTTACCACCAAAAATTTTATTTTTAATGATTCATTATTGACGTTGATCTCAACTGATGCAACTTTTATCTAAATAATTTTTAGTAGAATTACTTATTTTTACGAGTTCTACAATCTGTTAAAAGGAATGACTCAACTTTGAGAACACCCTGTATATCAAACGTTAGGTCACAAGTATAGCTTAATATCCAAATAAAAAAATTGGTCCTATTAACAGTTCGCTACATTCAGTGGCGTTCCGAACATAAAAATTATTAAAAAATATTGTTTCAAACAACGATGTTTTACAGAATTAACTATAAAAAAACAAACGGTGGATTTTTTTTTTGTTTTTTACCATCTTTTAGGAATCTCCTAAAGAAACTAGAATATGCATATATAGTAAAAATTGGTTTGTAAAGTTTTTAACAAAATGCTGTAAAACTCTAAGCTTTTAATGTTTTTTTTTAGAAATGCAAAATACTTTCGCTTTTTTTAACGATAATATTTCAATAAATATACTTATGTGGTTAATGGAATGATTTTTGTTGCTCACAGTACTTTTTTATTCATTTATTTATTCACTGGGGTACAATTTACGAAGATAAATGTTCAAAATCCTATTCTTTTGACATGGATTTTTTTGCCACATTAAAAGTAAAATAAAAAGGTTTAACAATATGATTAATAATTAATTAAATTACTTAATTATTGAAATATGTATTTAATATACATATTATTGAAATCCAACACCAGCAACCAGTACCACATAAAAGATGGTATTAATGTAGTTGTGATGGCTGGATTGGATCATTTACCTGCCAAATAAAACCAGTTACAGCGTCACCCCCGGTATATTAAGTTATTACTTAACTTAGATGCCTGTGTCTATAACGGCTCTGGAACGAAATAGCGATGTACAAAATAGCGAGTATTAAAATAGCGGTATCGAAATAGCGACAATCAAAATAGCGATGTAATGAAAGGGCGACTATCAAAATAGCGATGTAACAAAATGGCGATGTAACAAAATAGCGATTGTAACAAAATAGCGATGTAACAAAATAGCGACGTAACAAAATAGCGACTATCAAAATAGCGATGTAACAAAATAGCGACTATCAAAATAGCGACTATCAAAATAGCGATGTATCAAAATAGCGATTATCAAAATAGCGATATTTTGGTTCGGTTTTGGCATATAGTTCGACAAAGGGGTTTCTTTCTAACAAATTAAAAAAAAAAAACTTCCCTGACTTCTTTCTCGGGATCCTAGAGGGTGTGAATCTAAACCGAACCGAACCGAACCAGCATATTTAAAAAAAAACTCTTCAGCCCGGATCCTAGAGAGTGTGAATCCGAGCCGAACCAAACTGAACCGAATTCGGTTCAGTTTGGTTCGGTTCGGTTTGGTTCGGTGCGGTTCGGTTCGGTGCGGTGCGGTTCGGTTCGGATTCACACCCTCTAAGATCCTGGAAAAGAAGTCAGGGAAGTTTTTTTTTTGAAAAAATTTGTTAGAAAGAAAAGGTGGTATAGTCAAAATACCGCGAGGATGTAATAGCGCATTTCGGTTCGGTTCGGTTTGGATTGGTTTGGATCGATTCGGTTTGGTTTGATTCGGTATTTTGACACATCGCTTTTTTGATACATCGCTATTTTGATACATCGCTATTTTGATTGTCGCTATTTTGATTGTCGCTATTTTGATACATCGCTATTTTGATTGTCGCTATTTTGATACATCGCTATTTTGATATGTCGCTGTTTTGTTACAAACGCTATGTTGATACATCGCTATTTTAATAGTCGCTGTTTCATTACATCGCTATTTTGATAGTCGCTATTTCATTACTCGCTATTTCGTACGTCGCTATTTTGTACATCGCTATTTCGTTCCAGAGCCGTCTATAACAACCCAGGAACAATTCATGCAGCATTAGATAGCAGTCTGTAAATATAGAATAATTTTTAGTAATTTTTTTTTATCGAAAACCAATGACTACATAACCAAAAGTGTATTACACAGAAAAAAAAAAAAAAATACTTGTTTTGATTTAAGAAAATTAATGTATTTTGTTAAAATTCTTATTGTGTTTGTTTCTCATATCAATAAAATATATCTCTCTGATTAAGGAAATAATGGTTTTTATGCAAGGAAAGAAAATTCGTGATTGAAACAGCTTTTAGTTTCGGTAGTTCTTTGTTTAATTTTAAGAATGTTTTTTTTAGGTAAATCAATATATTCCATAAAACTCAAACACTTACTTTGAAAATTTAGTTTTTTGTTTCAAAATACTGAGTCTCTTTTCCAAACTAGATATCGAGAAAAATAAAATAATGTTGGAAAACAGACGCTGCCGTTGCTTTGAGAGAAGATAATATTATCCAGAAAATACGTTTTCTAGATTAGATATAATTTTTTTTCGTGTAGAGCTCATCTTTAGCTTTTTTAGCTTTTTTCACTAACCTGCCAATGTCAAATTGACAGATCAAATTGTTATACTTTTTTTTATTTTCCTTTTAATGTCGCAAAAAAATCCATGTCAAAAAAAGTTAGGATTTCGAACATTCATCTTAGTAAATTGCACGCCACTGAATGAATAAATGAATAAAAAAGTACTGTAAGCGACAAAAATCATTCCATTAACCTTCTAAGTATAATTGATTAAATATTATCGTTAATAAAAACGAAAGTATTTGGCATTTCTAAAAAAATCCTAAAACGCTTAGAGTTTTACAGCGTTTTGTGGAAAACTTTACCAACCGATTTTTACCATATATTTTTATTCTGGTTTCTTTGGGAGATTCCTTAAAGCGGAAAACAAAAAAAATTCCACCGTTTGTTTTATTCTTATAGTTAATTCTGTAAAGCATCGTTTTTTGAATAAATATTTTTTAATAATTTTTATGTTCGGAACGCCACTGAATGTAGCTAACTATTAGTAGGGCCAATTTTTTTATTTGGATATTAAGCTACACTTTGATAACCTTTGATGTATAACAAACAATAATATTGTTTTTCAGAATAGGTATAAATGACTTGAAATAGTTTTTGTGCAAAATGCACAAAAGCTAAAAAATAAAACTTTGAACCCCTGTATCTTAGAAACCATAGGTCGGACAGCGATGGGACTCTGATAGCTTTTCATCAGGGCATCTAGATCTGTTGCGAATTGGACGGTATTCGCTGAGAAATTTCAAATGAAATAACCCCAATATTAACCTAGTTAATAAACTTAAGTTTTTTCACTGGTTCTTTTCTCGATGTGTTAAAATTAGGTGAGGTTAAACCGCTTTTAAGGAAGTATCAAAAACAAGTAAAAACAATTATAGAAAACTAAAACCAAAAAATCCCCGGATTTGACGGTATTCACTGGTTCTTTTCCCGATGTGTTAAAATTAGGTGATGTTAAACTGCTTTATAAGAAAGGATCAAAAATAA
Source organism: Aspidapion aeneum (assembly GCA_963576565.1). Taxonomy (NCBI): domain Eukaryota; kingdom Metazoa; phylum Arthropoda; class Insecta; order Coleoptera; family Brentidae; genus Aspidapion; species Aspidapion aeneum. The sequence continues at coordinate 76,730,192 of OY755038.1, read as the reverse complement.
ATAAAAACATTTATCGACCGATTTCCCCCAATTCCAATATTGCCAACATTTTTGAGAAACTAACTAAGACAAGAATCACTTCATTTTTAGATAGCAAGCAAATAATTTCCGAAAATCTGTTTGGCTCGCAGTAAACTACATTCGTCTACGGTTTGGCTTTAGGAATAAAAAATCAACCGAAGATGCTATATTAAACTTACAATCAGATATATATGAAGGCCTTGATAAAAAAGCAGCCATATTGGACTTATAATAGAGAATAAAAAGGGCTTTTTAACTTTGTATAACCAGCCTATCTTTGGATGACAGAGAATAGAATTAAAAAAAAAAGAGTTTCGCATAGTTGGCTGTGAAATAAATGCCGTAATTGTTTGTTGTAATACCTATGTAACTATTTATCAAATGTTTGGCAATTACTTGATTTACCTGTTAAAAGTTTTAGAGTATCTCAATTCATTTTGATAGTTCTTGAGTTACACTGGCAATTAAATATATGGAAAATGTTTCTCTTTGTGCCATAATAACGCTGGAGTAGCACAAGATATGTAATTGAAACGATTCGTACCTGTGCTGAGTTTGAGCTCTAGTTAATTCCATATGGGGTGATTTTTAAATGCTATAAATTCAATCAAAATATGAACATTTACTTTAATTTATTTTAACGTCAAAATCGATGACACAGATTTTTAGTTTTTGGTCGTTTTGAGTTCCATCATATATGTTTTAGTTGTTACGTTTGTAGGTATGACAACAAAATTACGATATTTGTTTCACAAACCAAGCGGAATAATGTTTTTATATAAATTCGCATTTTACATGATCCAATATCTATGATAGGCTTGTTGTAAAGCTCTTTTTATACTGTAATTAATGACGTATAAATCCGATATGGCGGCCATAAGAAATAATAAAGTTGGCTATGGTTACAAAAAAGAAGACCTAGAAAAAAATTCGTTAACGTCATTTGATTGACCCTAGTCGCTAATACCAAACTACCAAATTTTATAAAATTTGTTTAAAATATGGCGGCTATATCTTAATTTTTTGAAAAACACAATTTTGAGTTTTTGCTCGATATTTTGAAAACACTTGTAGTTATTTTATATTTCCCTACAGCATCTATTGGGTTTGGATTAGCTTTTTTCTCATTTAACCAAAATTATATTTCTTACCGTATAAGTTTTCCATAAGCCTTTGGGTAAAGCGTATGATGAGATCCTAACCTTTTTGAATAAAGTATTTATTTATTTAAGTATAAATGTTATATACCAAGGAAGAAGTGGAATTTTGCAGTATATAAAAACTTTTTATGTTGATTCTGGTAGCCTAAGAAGTTCACTTTAAGGATCCGGTCGATGCCACTCTGGTGCCCTTTATCACTTTGAGATATTTAGGATGGAGGCTGACTAGAGAAAAAACATTGGAAAAAATATTTTTTTTAAAACCAAAACTAAGCGCAAAGCCCTGACCCCCTTCCCGATAGGAAAATTGAAAAATGGCTCCGCCATCTTAGATTTTGGACATTTTTTCCATTTGTCATTTACTTAAAATTCTCATTTTTTTGAGAAAATATGTAGAAAGAAAGCTACCTTAAAAATTTTGAAGATGAGCAGAAAATCAGCATATTGGAGATGTTTAAGGGTGCGTACTTATGTGTTACTTTGTATATAATTTATTGACTGGTAGCTCGGAAATATCTCGATGGGTGTACAGCGTGTCCCATTTTCGATGAGATTAAATGGGAAACTCGGTTATTATTAAAGATATTGTTTTTCTGATTGCACCTTACCGTGCTCTTTTTTTGAGCCCTTAAAAATGGCGTAATCAGATTTTTGCTATACCCCGTAGTTTCTCCAACACAGGGAGTTTTTGAAAAAATTGTATTTTCAATAATCCCTTGTATCTCGCTTATTTTGCGAGATATTTTTATTCTGTAAAAACCGTTTCATGGCAACTTTTTTAGAAGAAAATAATGACGTTGTCAACTTTTTAAAATATTGTTTAGTTTTTGAGATATGGTATTTATCATAAAAAAATTAAATACGGACCTGGATTTTTTTTTTATCACTATTTTGATTGGTTTCATGCTAGTATTATCATAAAATAATAAAAATTTAAAAAATTTTTGTTTTAAGGTAAAAAAAATTATTGAATATTAAAAAAAAAATTAGTCCGAACCTGGATATTTCCAACATAAATATAAATTAAAAATTGCTAGTTAAACAATTTTTAGTTTAACTGTTTTGATACTTAGCATATTAAAATGGTTTTACGTTAATTTACAGATTTATTTGAAACAAAGTCTACGAAAAATACAAAAAAAAAACAAATAAAAAATAACTAATTTTTCTGATTACTATTATGTGTAAGACATTGTTGGCATTTTTGAGTAATTTTTCTTAACGCATTTTGCATAAAAATATTTCTGCCATTTAAATATTGGGATTTTGTTGCTTGAATGAAGCAGTCAAACATATCACATTTTTCAAAATCTGGATATGGTTGATTTCTAGCAAGTTTAAAATAATTGTAAGCCATTCACAAAAATGACAAGTAAAATGACAATGTCAATTCCACGCTTTTGTTTTGTAAATTTCACGACCTGCTGTGCTACCATCAAATAATTAGTAGGATATTATTTTTTTAACTTTTTACTTTATTTATAAATCTTTTAATCATTTTAAAACAGATAAACTAAAAATCGTTCAACTAGTGTGTCTTGCAATTTTTAATTAATAATTACGTTGGAAATTTCCAGGTTCGGACTATAATTTTTTTTTTCAAATATTCAATAGTTTTTTTTAACCTTAAATCAAAAAAATATTAAAGTTTTATCATTTTAAGGTAATAATAGCATGGAACCAATCAAAGTAGTAATAAAAAAAATCCAGGTCCGTATTTAATTTTTTTATGATAAATACCATATCTCAAAAGCTAAACAATATTTTAAGAAATTGACAACGTCTTTATTTTGCTCTAAAAAAGTTGCCATAGAAAGGTTTTTACAGAATAAAAATATCTTGCAAAATAAGCGAGATACAAGGAATTAATTAAAATGCAATTTTTTCAAAAACTCCCTGTATTAGCGAAACCACGTGGTATAGCAAAAATCTGATTACACCATTTTTAAGGGCTCCAAAAAAGAGCACGGTAAGGTGCAATCAGAAAATCGATATCTTTAATAATAACCGAGTTTCCCATTTAATCCCATCGAAAATGGGACACGCTGTACACATATTTTTCACAAAATAAGCACTTTTTTAGTAGAAGGCTAATAAAGAAAAAAATTATCGGCAATCCAAGATAGCTCGCCTTTTTACAATTTTCTCAAAGGAAAAAGGTGCTTTCACTATGTTTAATGGGACAATAATTAATTGCATCTAGTCTTGGGTTTGTTTTTAGAATCTATTTTTTTCTATTTATTTTTAATCCTCAATCTGCCGCCAAGTTCAATATTTCAAATGCTTAAAGTACTTAACTGAACTCTTGCATCATGCGGATTCTTCAATTATTAAATTAGATTTTTTAAGTGTAATTATGGCTTTCCAGATGAGATTAACACCTACACAGAATTAGGTATTTACTAAAGAACTTCACCGAATAATTAAAACTGTCACTTAGTATATTTATGCGGCTACTTACCCCAGCATACTTTCTAATTCACTAGCGTCGTACTCGCCACCATCATAATCACCTTCACTAATCAGTCTTCTTTGATCATTGTCTATACTGATAATGTCAGCAGCTTCGTTACAATAATTTTCTATTCCTCTAATATCTGCCGATTGTTCTATGCCGACATCTAAACAAATATAAAAAAAAAATATATAAGAATAAAAATAATCAATATAAAACGAGGATAATTTAGTGGCATAAGGGCAAGGGATAAATAAGAAAAATAAGATAATAAAAAGATTTTTACCTCAGGCTAGATTTGAACCAGCGACCTTTCACTAACCAGGCAATATGTCGTGCACCACTGGTAGATGTATAAATAGGGTTTTATATAACTAACAATCGTGAATGTGTATTCGTGTATTCCTGTCCCATCCTCATATAATACCTACAGTGGTCTCGTAGCTACCGGAAGCTTGAGAGCACACACCTATACTAACAAAGAAAAATTAGAGATGACGAAACGGTTTCCGAATCGGCGGATTTTGAATCAGTGCCTCGGTAGCTCAGATGGAAGTGCTTTTACCTGGTTAGCGAAAGGTCGCTGGTTCAAATCCAGCCTGAGGTAAAATCTTTTTTTTAAATTCTGCTCGTTATATAATTTATATCTAGGGCACTAAAACTAACATTAGTAATAATTAATATATTTAAGAATAAAAATATTGCATTGAGCAAATTTTCCAAATTTCACAATTGCTGTACGAAATATTTTTCGGTCCATCTTGGTAGTTTTAAAAGCAGACAAGACGCGAGCAATTGTATTTTACAAGCAATTTATTTAACAAATCTCCAATATACCAGAAACACTCTATACAGGATAATTAAAAATCGCAAATCGTTTATTTCGTCTTAACAGAAACTCGAATGGTAAGGCTACACAGCTTTGAAAACAGAAGTCGTGTGACAAAGAGCTGGAGCCCCTTGGTTTGTGCGCCACGTACAAAATAAGAGGGAACTCAACGTTGAGAATATCTGTAAAACGATCCAGAAGGGGAAGGATCGTTTCACGAGAGGAGTACAGGGAAACAAAAACCTTGCCACAAAGGCGCCAAATATTGAGATAAAGAAGCTCCGGTAAATGTAAAAAAGAACAAAACCAGAAATGAAAGAGTCACGTATCAGAATAGGGGTATTATAATTGAGCGTGGAATAGTTTGTCAATTAAAAAAAAAATTATTACCACTATAAACAGTTTTTCGGAAGAATGTGCATCTTCTCAATGTTCTGAAAAATATATAAAAAACCAAAATATTTTAAGTTAGGGGCGGTAAAGGCAATAAAAACAGGCGTAAAAAATTCCTTTATTTATTTATTGTTGTAATCTGCAGAATTTTTTTATATGCTGGGTGGAAAAAAAATTATGCCACTTTAGTCAAACTCAGTATGTAGGTACGTGGGCACAATAGATCCATATGTGGTTGCAATGCATGGAGGTCCAGTAGGGCCTGCCACCACTTTCGAATACATACAGGGTGGTCCATTATATTTTGTCAATATTTGGACACCAAGATTATAACGCTTCCATACCATAACAAAAAATGTATGCACTAAACTAAATTCAGTGTAGCACCCACTTCTGATTTAATGCTTTACTTAAAAAAAGGCATTAATCCTTACATTTTTAAATGTGGCATATCTTTATTTTTCCTTTCCAATGTCAAAAGGTAAGTAAGGCATTTCTGTTAGGACCTAAAAAGCCAGAAGACAACACACGTACAGATCAGCCACTTTTATAGTAGTAGTTACAAAGCATTTAGGGGTATACCCTTTGGGGTGGGATTATCTCAGATTCACATCATTTGCGCTATTTTCTCGTAGCCTTATTTTGTCCCATGCTATTTAGTAGCAGCACTGTTTGTACCAGCGCAATTTTGTCGCACTATTATATCTAAAATTGTAGCAAAAGTTTACCTTCGCCAATTTTCTCGTAAACAGTTTTCTTGGGCGGCGGATTTGTGGCACAATAGTTGTTCACGTCTCGAAACAGTTCGTTAATGCGCTTGCGCTTGGAGGCGTCCTGGTGCCAGCACTCAAGCATTAGTTTATAGATTTCTGGGGGGCAGTCTATGGGACGTTTCAGTCTTTCGCCTCGACAGTACCACTGGAAAAAAGTAAAGAAGAATCAAAGAAACGGATTTATTTTTTAAGGGGTAAATGTCAAACATATTCTTAATCTACCCTGTGTAGCTTTTTTAGAAAATCATGGAACTTTTATTCTTAATCATTAAACTCCAATTTTTGTAGGTTCAACAATTGGCGGAAAAGCAATATAATGTGCTTCAATATACAGTTTCTTTCTGATACATTTATTTAAAAAAATTGCTTAATTTTTTTGTTGCAAAATGCTAACGGCTATTTGAAAGCAACGAAAAAATCATATACCTCCTGAAAATTACACAAGAATTTAATAAATGATAGTCTAGATAAAAAATTTTGTAAAAATTGCAAAAACAAATTTTTCACTATTTCAGTCAAGTTTTGTTTAATTGTTATGAAATTATAGGAAGGTAGGTATATGCTTTTTACCACTCTTTCGAATGGTGCTACTCGTTTTTATTAATAAACCTAAAAGGTACCAAACAATTTTATTAGAAAACACTGAAACACGTAACGAGAAACAGATTGAAGTATTCAAATGTATCACTAGACATATATTTTCCTGTTGCTATTGGAGCTAATTTTAGATTTATAAATATAGCCCTATAAAATCTTTTTTTCTAAAGATTTGTAATGGAAAATATAGTCATATTTAGTTATTTTACTTACTCCTGGTTATAATGGAAGTGTTTTATAAGGGAAGCTTTAAGAGTAAGTTAATTACTTTTGGTTTTTTTGTTACTTATACCGGTATAAAATTGTTTTATTTATAGGGCTTTATAGAACCTTTTTTCCTAAAACAAGTATTTATTAATAAGCTTACACTTCTAGATCTACAGTATTATCCGTCCTTATCTATGTTGGTACAATATAAAACAGTATAATTTGACAAAATTAATTTTAAAATAGTTCGTTCCAAGAATAAAATATTCAAAACAAGAAAGTAACGTTATACTTGTTTGACCAAGAAAGCGCGAATTACTTGTCCAATACAAGGAACGATCCAAAAAATGCTAACATAGGAAAATAATTAAATTTACCTATTTGTTTATTTTGAATGCCTATAAAGAAAATAAAAGTTTTAATTATCTTAGATTATTTAATGCATTATTAGAAACATTATGTTGACCCTCTGGAGGAGCCACCGCTAATTTCAAACAATCTTAAAAATAAAAATAAAATGTTTTAACGTGTTTTAGAAATGATTTGCCATTTTTGTTGTGATATGTGCAAACTTATTCGACTTTATAAAGGCAGACAGTGCAAAAAAATTAAAAATGTTAAAAAGCTTTTTAATTTTTCTGGTCAGTGTCACATTTCCACACACGATTGCAGTTGATCGAACGATACGTAGCGAGTTCGGCCAGGAATCAAGTGCGGAAAATAAATTTTCCGCAAGACTTAGGAACACTATTTTTTCTTCGAGCGTGCGGAAAAAAAAATATAATATATAATAAGTAATAACTCGTTGGTAAAATTACAATTGGAGGCATTTTGCAGATTGATTGCTGACGCTAATATCTTCTGGGTATCTAAATTTTTTTTCTATTTTAAGTACAGTCTTTAACATTGACCACATTGCATTCGGTCTGCAGGTTTTGCTAAGATTTACGAAATATGCCAGGAAGATTTCGTTCCTAAAGTTTTTAACGTGCTGTTCCTTGCACCAGTTCGTGAAAAATAGATATTCTTTTTCATACCTTGCTTTAGATTTTGCAGGAGGTCTCTTGCTGTATTTAGAATATATTTTGGAAGATGTTCGTCAGAGTTGGTCAGAGTCCATCGAGTCCATTTTATAACTTTTTAGTTTGTATATATATTATAATCTATAATCTTTGGTTTGTATTGCATGATCGTTGCCATGCGGATTTAAAACATCAAAACTTTTTGAAATTTTCTATTTTCATGTGGTTAGAATCATTCAAGTGAAAATCAACCTGTTCATCTATTCTAATACATGAGGTAAATAATATTGGTAGATCTGCGCATGCGAAGTCAAGGATTCAAAGCGGACTTGGTAGGGCTAGCGTCTTGTTAGATAATAATATATATTATTAAAACCTTGACATGGCCGGTTTTTGAAAACTATTTGATAGTTTGGACAGTTAAGGACACCGAAAAAAGTAAAATTAAGGTACCGATTCTTAAGTTTTTAAATGCGTGCACAAAAGTAGTGGGCAAAAGTAAAACTAAAATGCGAGCGGAAAAGTGACACTTTCCGCATGCTCGTAGAAAAACCTTTTTTAGGTTACGCGCTAGTTTTAAACGCTTTTCGGTTTTTGACAGTAAAGTATCGTCCACATATATTTTTGATGATCAGCAAATCGAGAAGCTCCTAATTAAATATATTGCTATGTGATTAAATATTCCTGGAACGCAGACATTAAATAATTTGTAGAATGATTTGCAAAATAAAGTAACGAAAGAAAAATCAACTAAAGGTAACTTATGTAGTTGTGTCTTACCAGAGCTATTATTGACGTGTAAAATAGAAGAAACTTTACCAGATGACTATTTTTCATTTAAATCAAGCTCACTAATGATGCTAAAATCAAAAAGAACAGTAGAAAATATAACAAGTCAACTATGTACTTTCAAAAAGAAGAAGTTTTAAAGAAAACCAGGCTTTGCAGATGGAACAGACATCGTTTGTCTTTTAAAGAAGACCTTTACCGATTCAAACAAGCGCCAATAAGCGCATTGTTGATGTCATTTCAGAAGCAGGACTTATAAAAAGTTATGCAGATCTCTGTTTATTTGTGAAAAAGCAAGCTAATGACATGCTTATGTTGACTTTATACATAGACAATGGTATTTTAGAAAAATGAATTTCGAAAAGAGCTACAAAATGAATTTAAGATATCGATTAAACCCTTATCGTACTTTTTAGTACTAGAAATTGAAAGAAATCCAGACGATTGTATCAAAATTTGTCAAAAATCCTATGCTAAGGAACAAAATTCTATGCTAACTTTTACAGAGATTTAAAACGCAAGATGCAAACCAGTCTACATTAATAATAAGAGAGGTTATTGAATCAGGGAAGAATGAGAAAGATGATCCAAAGTTTTATTACAGAGAAGCAGTAGGAGGATTAATGTACCTTACTACTGGAAGTCGTCCTGATTTATCCTATGCAACGAGATTGAATAGAAGGGAGGCATCATGCCTGTTTTCAAAACGGTTTCACTTTTCACTTGTATGTGCTAGGTTTACGTCAAGTCAGCTGTTCGAGTTTCGTGTGCGGTTTTTGTTGGGTTTTAGTAATTTAGTTGAACTATTTTGGATATTTTTGACGAAAATTGTGAAGTTTAAGAATGGCTTGATATGCAGTGCTTGGCTGTAGAAGTTGACAAGGCGTCGATAAATAAATAATTAGTGGAATACCATTTCATATGAAATTGTAAACATAATACTGGCCCGTACTATATAATTTCATATATTTTTATAATGGTACAATTAGTATTGCAGGTAGGTATAAATTATAAAAAATAAGAATATCATATATACAAGGTGTCCCGGAACTAATAGTATATAATAAAACTGTAGATTCCTTGGATCAAAATATTACGAATTGGGTTCACTTGCCTTAGTACAAGTGAGTTGATATTAATCAAGATACCCGGCGTTAAACTTTATTTTTCATTTAATTTTTCTTTAATGTCTTTTTTACAAATCAATATATTTGCAAAAAAATTGGAATTTTTTTGGGATGAGCAATTCGTTTTCGGCAAAAAAATTATGGTACATAATACAGGGTGTTCTCTGGGTCACATTAAAATCGGTGTAATTTTTTTGTGTCTAGGTGTATATCAGTTTTTATTTATAATATGATTTTTGCCTTCATTTTTATATCAAAAAATTATACTTTTTGATGTCGCTGTCGAGATTTTTACATTTCAAAGTATTTATTGCATGGGTAAAAATTTTGTGACATGTTTAATTCACGTCTTCCTTCCTTAATAACTTTTTTACAATTAACATTGAAAATTGGGTAGTAATCTTTTTGTAACAAGCGATTCGATTTCGGTAGAAATGTTGGTGTAACTTGTACAAGGTGTTCTCTGGGTTCCTAGCCTTACATTTAAATAAGTGTAACTTCTTTGTGCCTCGGCGTATACTAGTTTTTTTTTAATATTATTTTCCCCATTATTTGTATTTTAAAAAGTAAATAAATTCGTCGCCCCGAGCAACGGTTCTCAAGATATTTGCATTTAAAGTGTTTATTGCATTTTTGCAAATTTTGTTATTTCACCTATTATTTTCTTTAATAACTTTTGACCCAAAAATCTCAAAAACTGTTGCCCTGAGCCGCATAAAAATAGTATAACTTTTTTACATAATACCAAGGCACAAAAAGTTACACCGATTTTAATGTAATGGTAGTAATCCAGAGAACACACTGTACAGTATACACCAAATTTATCAAAATGGAATCTACAGCTTTACCTTGTAGAGCTACCCCCAGATTTTGCATTTGTGCTACCTAGAATCAGTGGCGGAATCAGAAGTGCTTTTTTTGTGTTTCTTATGGCTATATTATATACTAAGGGATAAGCTGGGGACTTTTTATTTCAAGGCGAAAAGTTTGTACTACGAGTGTTGCGAGTGCAACAATTGTCAAGCGTTAAAAAGGCAATTAACACATTTTTTTGGACTTTTTTGAATTTTTTTAAAAGTTTTTAGGTGTTTGTAGTTTTTCTCAGGGCTTTATACTTTTTATCTTTGATCTGTCACTTTTCATCTTTAATTTTTACTTTTTATTTCCAAAACGGTCCCTTTTAACTCCTGTTTTTGTTTCTTTCTATCTCTGATCTGTCACTGTTCATTCCTGATTTTTAATTTTTTTCATACTTTTATCATATTTCAAGGTAACTAGGTACCTATGGCACCATTGGCACCGCAGTCAAAAAATTCTGCAGGTTCGTTGTTCAGGGTAAATATGTTCCAGTATGACTAAGTGGTACAATTTTAATAATAATAATACTAAAAAAGACGCTTTCATGTTTTAGCTATTTAGCGTATATAGAAAAAATTCTTGGCGGGAGGCATTTACTCCTAGTCCCCCACCCTGGACTCATAGCTGCAAGTGATTCTTTTTTTGGTAGCTTTTTAATATTTGTTATTCATAATTAAGCTTATTATTCTTGTTATATTGCAAAGCTTCCAGGAACGGAGAAAGTTTTATATTTAGTAATTTATATCTAGATATTTTGGCACTCTTGTCCATCCCTCCATTTAATAAAGCTTATTTTATATGTAGGAATCTCTTTCATACACATTTTAATGCCCAATTTCTTAATAGCGATGCCCTATTAAACAGGAAATTACTGTAGTCCGGCCCTGGGCTCAGCGCGATGTAGGTGCTAGGATAGGCTCCGCCTAGTGCAACCACTTTTGCTAGGCAGATCGAATTGATGCAGCGCATCCTTCTAATTCAACATCGTTGATCCTATGCATTTGGTATATGTTCAAAAAGTCTTGATAATCCAAGCTCATTAGCACAGTGTGCCTGAATGAAGTATAGATTACATAAAAATGGTTCCAAAAACTAATAGCACATTTTCAATATGGACTCTGTCCTGACTTCAGAGCCATATTCATATAAATCCTAGCTGATCCTCTTCTCGAAATTTTTGACTTTTTTCTAGTTAGTCTAGGCGCTGGCTCCTGTCACGTGTGACCTAATATGTGCGCTCAGTTTGACTGCGGGGCTTTGTTAAGCACCCATAGCAGTATAAAATAAGTTTGGTCGCGTGGTCGAACTCATGGTCGTTTGGCCGCCATCTTTAAAAATGGCATCCAAATTAAAAGATTTTTTGTTTAAGCGTATCTCCCTACTCAGTGGTTCTATTGTAATTTTTTAAAGCTTGTTTTACTCCTTTTTGAAAGGCAAACACATTCTATTATAACACATTTTTTGATAAATTACGTAGTTTTTGAGACATACCAAGAATAGTAGTATTTCCGCTCGCAAAAGAGTTAAAATAATACCCATGCTCATTTTATTGTAGCTACAATATTATTGACATTTGTTTTTTTTGTTACATAGAAGGCTTTATACCTTTCACAGAAAAGGATATTGACTATATGTTTTTAAAGTTCGTTGGATGGTACCCCTAAAGACTGCCTTAAAGAGGGTGGTTTCTGAAACTGTTCACAATATTATAGAAGAAGTGAATTTGCAGCGAAACGATGCATCCTAGCGAAAAACGATAAAATTAGTTTTTTATAGTACTTTTAATTTCGCTTCTTCTGACTATTGTCCATCGAACTTTAAAAACCTAAAGTCAATATCCTCTTCTGTGAAAGGTTTAAAGCCTTCTATGTAACAAAAAAAACAAATGTCAATAATATTGTACCTAAAGTAAAATGAGCATGGTTATTATTTTAATTATTTTGCGAGCAGAAATACTAATAATCTTGGTATATCTCAAAGACTACTTGATTTATTAAAAAATGTGTAATTACAAAATTCATTTGCCTTTAAAAGAGGAGTATAACAAGCCTTTAAAAATTAAAATCGGATGACTGGGTAGGGAGATACGCTTAAACAAAAAAATCTATCAATTTGGCGGCCATTTTCAAGGATGGCGGCCAAACGACCATGTGTTCAACCACGCGACCAAAGTTTTTTTATACATCTATGGGTGCTTAACAATGCCCCGTAGTCAAACTGAGCGCACATATAAGGTAACACATGACAGGAGCCAGCGCCTAGACTAACTAGAAAAATGGCAAAAAATTGATAAAATTTCGAGAAGAGGATCAGCTAGGATTTATATGAATATCGCTCTGAAGTTAGGAAAGAGTCCATATTCAAAATGTGCAATTAGTTTGCGGAACCATTTTTATGTAACCTATACTTCGTTCAGACACACTGTGTTAGATTACATGAGAGTAAAAAGGATATTCACATATTTCAAAGAAACTATAGATCTTGGGATCACCTACCAATATAACTTTAGGAAGGGACATTTAAAAGGATTTTAGAGACACACACATCATGTACGTGGTGTACGGGTCATTTAACATCCGGCGTCCTTTATATGTACAGGGTTTTCCCGTATATTCTTACACCATATCTAAAACGTTAATTTGAATAGATATCAAGTTTATCAAAGTTTAAGAATCTTTGTATCAGAATGTCAATTTTTTTTTCTAAATGTCAAAATTTGGCACGTTGATGTTTTTTTAACTAGAACACCCTGTAGGTTATTTTAGCTCCCGCTTTCATCTTGGATACATTTTAGAAAAAAAAGTTTTAAACAAAAGTTGAAGACAATAAAGTTTTCTGCAAAAGCGCTTTTTTTAATCAGACACGGTTTTTTCTAAACATATCGCCGTCATTTTAGATGTTGACCATTTGATATTTTTTTAGTGGTCTTTAACTTAGAAACTGATTATATTTGAGAAAATCTGTAACATTATAAAATAAAGACTAATTAATAGCTTATAAAATGAGATATAATTGAGTTATTAAGTTAGCCGGTTCTTTAAACCCTTGCTGAGATACGAACCCTGAAGTGTTAACCGTACACCCGTTTCCTATATATTTCCATAGTATATGCAAAATAAACCGAAATTATTAAGTTTTATGTAAAAGGTAACCAGTTTACAAAAAATTTGAATCAAGCTTATTGCAGAAATCAAATTATCTTTTCAATGATGTATCACTTAAGTGCGTCAAGTCCACGGTTACAACTTATTTGTCATCCCTAAATTGAGGTTCAATTTTTACATCTCGAAAAACATCGTGTTTTTTAGAGGTTTTATTCAGTTTTCAAAAAAACTAAGCATTTTACGGAAAAATGTTAAAATACGTTTTTCAGAGAAAAGAAAATATTCTTCTAGGTAGTCTACCACAAAGTGATCTTAAAGCTATTATTGACACTCCAGGGGCCGGGTGTCCGCATATTTGGGATATTTAATTTTTTATTTATTTTATTAAATTTTCTTAAAAACTAAGCTTTTCAAAAGAGCTCGTTTTACTCTATATTGTCGACAATAAAACAATCTTTAAAATAATATCATAACAAAAACATTTCATGTAAAAAAAGCCAAGTATGCGAAAATGGCATTCCGTAAAAAGAATTGAGATAAAAGTAAAGCCAAGTTCTCCAATACAAATTTCAAAATGAAAGGTTCTTACTAGTTTGGAAATGTTTTTTAAACTATTACAGCCAAACTTCTTTATGTTCAATTTAGCACTGTGCCTAAGAGTCATTTACAGCCGTAATAGCCAAGTTTAGAAAAATATTTCCAAACTAGTAAGAACGTTTCATTTTGAAATTTGTATTGGAGAACTTGGCTTTACTTTTAACTCAATTCTTTTTACGGAATCCATTTTCGCGTACTTGCCTTTTTTTACATGAAATGTTTTTGTTATGATTTCACTTCTTTTTTAAAGGAATTGGATAATACTTAATGAATACAAAATAAAACTCTCTTGTAATTTACAAATTGTTACAAGACTTTTCTTATGACCTATAAAACGAACAAGACCCAAAATATTAAAATAAAAACTTTAACTTACCATAATAACAAACTGCACAATATTATTTAAATGACAATTAATTTTAGAGGTTTAAGTTCAACAAAACTTAGAATGTGACTACCGGCTTGTCTCCTCTAAGTTTGGGTTTTTATAAACGGTAGGTTGGACCTAAATAATCCATTATCCCCTCTTTGAAGAGCTTGGAGGAACCAAGTCAGTGGCGTTGCTGATAATCCTAAAGTTTACAGCTAAACAAGATAAGCTAAATAAAAACAGAGATAAAATACATTTTATAGACAACTTTTTCTTATCTCACAGTATTTCCATGTTCAATCACTTTAAAGGGAAAACCCTCTCGCTACTTGCTGTATCCCTACGCTTAACCATTACGACTCCCACTCTAGACTTTTCAATAGTTTTTCTCGCGTTAACCATCTGCTGTGTGGTAGGCGGACGGATGAACCAAATGTTTTCCATTTTGGAGGGGGGCGGAACCAGTTTCTCATCTCAACAGAACCATAATTGTGTTTGTCGCTTTTCCAA